>OY365810.1:11918596-12611096 GCA_959347315.1 Bimastos eiseni | reverse complement strand
ACAATAGTGATTAAGCACTAATACACCTTAAAAATAATTTTTTTAAATCAATGACAATGATATTACTATGTAATAGTAATAAAAGTAAAATAATATTATCTCATTATGCATTTCCTATTACTACTTACATCGTCATCATCATCGTCATCGTCATCATCATCGTCGTCATCATCATAATCATTATCATTAATTATGTTAAGCGCAGCATGGAATCATTCCTCTGCATGTGCTCCAAGACATCAGTCATGAACATAGTATTTATATATTTACAGCCGTCCTATGTTTCCAGCCGTTCTCCAGTACAACTAAATACATTACTTTAACGAAATCGACGTCTTATTACGAAATAGAAGCCTTGCTTGACGAACTAGGTCGGTTAATAAGCTGACCTGCGCTGACTCATTTCCTTCTGCGACATCCAATGGATCCATCCACCGCCTCCATAAGATAATATTGGCAGAAACCGTTAATGTACATAATTTTAGATAGCGATTGCATATATAGCCTCCACTCTACTATGTCCATCTCTTCAATGAATTGATGGGGAGAGATCCTTCAGCACCGCCACTCGTTTGAATGGATGACACGCCATCACACGGTGTCCTATAGCATAGACCATCCTTTCTCGCTACGCTGTATAGGCCTACATAAGAACCTTGAGAAAGTTCTTCACGGAAAACAATATTATTATTTTTCCCAACAGCGCGCTCAGATTTTATCAATATTAGATAAATAGACGAGTTAAGCAATGTTTCATAATAACAATGCCTTTATTATAATAACAATGCTGTATAATGACAATTCTATGTGATAACAATGCTACATAACAACAATGCTATTTGCTAACAATGTTTTAATAACAATGCCTATACTAACAATGCCATAAAATAGCAATGCTAGATAATGACAATGCTATACATAGGCGGCGATCTCGTTTGACAGGTGGTTCAACATTGACAACGCTTTTTGATATATATATATAATACTATATGTAAGACACAATTATGTTATATATATATATATATATATATATTTATAGTCTACTGACAACATTTGATTATACACGCGATTGTGATTATACATATTAATGCTTTTATACATTACGTGACTTATATCGCAGCTAGTTGCCTTTCCTCGGGCGGATCCTTAGCTGAAATTATTCGCTGATGACAGTATAGACTACGTATCAAATTGTGATTTATTTGTAAGGACTCTGAGTATGAATCATAAGTATTGTCATCGTGACGCATTGCTACTTTGCGCATCGGTTTATTATTTCAGATATTGTCTGACTTGTATACATTGATACGAGGATTATCTTCAGAAAGCATTGAACGATTGCGTTGAATTTCGTTGTGAGGATGAACATCGGTCGTAGCGAACCGCCCTTTCTTCCTCAACGCATGATGACTATTCCAAGTTCCTTTCGAGGGGAAGACAGTAAGTCACGCGATACTATTCTAGTCTCAGCAGTTCTTACTTACTTTATGATGCTTGGTTTAGTGTCAATCCTATTTCTTCGATATCCGCTTTAACGACGCTTCCTATTTCTCGTCCGGAGTCGAAAATAGGAATTGGCTCATGCATTAATTGGCTTCCTCTCTTTATGAGTAAGTAAATTAACGACGAAAAAGTATGCATGCATGTGTGTATGCATGTATGCATGTATGTATGTATGTATGTATGTATGTATGTATGTATGTATGTATGTATGTACTTTGTGTATGTTTGTATGAGTATGAATGTAATTATGTACGTATGCAACGTTAGAATGAAATCGTAAGATATGGGTTAAACTAACAAACGTATTAGTTTTAGACTTACGTTGGAAGAGAGCCTCTGCTGAATTAATCAGAGATCGTGGGGCCGCAGTCAACCATTTGGATGAGAGGGCAAAACGATCATAACATAAGTTACTATTTATTTACTGACCCTGAAATTTGTAAAGGCTAATAACGAGTTCGTTTAGCATATATACCCAAACTTTAAAACATTAAATGGAGTCAAATGGTGCTGAACTTAGCTAACTAGCTGAACTCTTGAGCATCCTTTGCCTCAGTATATTAATAATATATATATATTAATATATATAAATATATATATCAAAATATATATAAGTTCACGCATATGCGTGTGAATATAGTTCTGTGTGTTTTTATAAGTGTATCAACATAAATGTTATTGTAAACTTAGCTGCGGTTGAGGCAGCAGCTTGATTTGATTTAATTTTAATTTTATTATTAAACGAATATCGAATTGAATTGATTTCTTGTCATTTTGGATCAGCCTGTAACGAAAGCAGTTTGCTGGTTCTACCTGTTATAACTCGTCTTCGTATACTGACCCAGAGTAGGTCCATAATAGACAAATAAAAATTTATATGCAAAACAAACTGCAAATTCATTACTATGTATAATGTACGATTACAGCGCCTAACATCGCTAATTAGCATAATCTGTTGAAAAATAACTCACGCCACGGACCACGGTCGCTACTAGTGAGCTCAGGAACTTCGGTAGAAGAAATGAAAATTAATGACCTATGCTAGAGTCATGATCGTGGTATTCTCGCTCATTGGCAAAGTGCTTCTGCATTTTATTTAAGGTTCAATTCTGTAGGATTCATTTATAGAATTTATGTTTTCAGTCATTATTTCTAATTGTACTTTCTTATATATTCTTGTATCTTTCTTATTTCTGTTGCATATTCTTTATACTAACGATTCTTCTTATTGGTGAATTTGTAGGGCCACCCTTAACCATTGAAGGTCAGTCGACTTAGATATCGTGTTAATCAATTTTCTTCTATTGCGCCACTGTATTGAGCCTATTTAGGTGGAGTCAGCAGTGTCCAACTATAATTATGCTATGCGTGATGCCTCGTTCAGTAACATTGTCGGAGATTCCCCTCTCTGGAAGACAGAGAGATTATAAATCCTGAATTAAAATTAGTTAATACAGCATTTCCTTCAGTTTATGAGTAGGCCTACACTTACGAAGCCTGTTTGATTTATAATTGATCCTTATGGACTTTATTTCCGGACACAGTGTATAATTATGCATATATGGTTGTACTAGATTGAATGTAACTGTGAACTAAGTTGCGGTTGTGACAGCTTTGTGTTCCTATTGAACGAAAATTGAATTGAATTGAATTATACGCAATCAATGTGGGCTTAATATAGCGCCGCTTCAAGATGTCTACTCAGATGGGAAAACAATAGAGCTGTGTAGCTGTAGACCCTGATCGATGTTTCATAGGCCTACAGCCTACATTATATTCAGGGTTGTGTGTCTGGCAGCCGAGAGTCTGTGGGCGGATCACAGATTTCTGTGACCTATGAACGTCATAAAAGTTATCGACAGAGTGGGATGAAATCGTAGCTCCTACTTGCAAATCCGAGGCCACGATAAGATCCGTTTTCTTCATCAATTTAGCCGCGTAAGAGAATAGCTGTACATGAATATCAAGATAATTCGGTATTCACGAGCTGCCGGCATAATGTTGGCAACTTCAATTCAATGCGTGTTCAGCAACATGATGTATATAGGCCTATGTAAGTAAGACCAGGGACTCCCAAAAGAGGGTTATCACATTAAAATGTTACCGCAGGATACTCAGAATAGGATGGACTCAGAAGGTCAGTAATGATGAACTAGCTATACAGAGAAACATCAGCGTGCCAGAAGATGTCACCGTTTCACGTAAAAAAGTCCTGCAAAGAAAACTAGGTTTATTTGGACATAATGTTCTGCAGACTGAAAGATGATGGAAAACTTCTTACACTGGCTTTTGGAATAATGGATAGAACACATAAAAGAGGAAGACCACAAAGGGAATAGACAGATGACATTGAAGATTGGGGTGGAACAAATCTTCAAGTGTTGAGTCACGCTGCAAAAATGAACAGAGACACGTGCAGAGATGTGATCAGAAAGGCAGGGCATCAGACACCTACGGGCGATGAGCCCAATGCTATCGATACATTGATTGATTTTAATTAAATTATACTTGCTACTCTCTACACAGTTCAGAAAAACGTGGCCGTATGATTTATACCAGAGGTGTAGGGTATCAGTGGATATAGACAGAGGATCTAGAAAGAGGATCTTGTTCAGAGGATCTCGATCAGAGGATCTATACCAGAGGATCAAGAACAGAGGATCTAGAACAGAGGATTTAAAACAGAGGATCTCGATCAGAGGATCTAGACCAGAGGATCTAGAACAGAGGATCTAGACCAGAGGATTTAGAATGAGGATCTTGATCATTGGATCTAGACCAGAGGATCTCGATCAGAGAATCGTGACTAGAGGATCTAGAAAGAGGATCTAGACCAGAGGATCTAGAAAGAGGATCTAGACCAGAGGATCTAGAAAGAGGATCTAGAACAGAGGATCTAGACCAGAGAATTTAGAAAGAGGATCTAGTTCAGATAATTTAGAAAGAGGATCTTGACTAGAGGATCTAGACCAGAGGATCTAGAAAGAGGATCTAGTACAAAGGATCTAGTCCAGAGGATTTAGAAAGAGGATCTAGACCAGAGGATCTAGAAAAAGGATTTTGATCAGAGAATCTAAACCAGATTTAGAAAGAGGATCTAGAACAAAGGATCTAGTCCAGAGGATTTAGAAAGAGGATCTGGAACAGAGGATCTAGTTCAGAGGATTTAGAAAGAGGATCTTGACTACAGGATCTAGACCAGAGGATTTAGAAAGAGGATCTAGACCAGAGGATCTAGATTATAGGATTTAGAAAGAGGATCCTGATAATAGGATCTAGATCATAGGATCTAATTAGACCAGATGATCTAGAAAGAGGATCTAGAAAGAGGATCTAGAAAGAGGATCTAAACGAGAGGATCTAGAAAGAGGATCTAGACCAGAGGATCTAGAAAGAGGATGTAGAACATAGGATCCAGTCCAGAGAATTTAGGAGGAGGATTTTGATCAGAGGATCTAAACGAGAAGATCTAGATAAGAGGATCAAGAATGAGAATCTCAATAAGAGGATCTAGAAAGAGGATCAAGAAATAGGATCTGGGTCATCCAGTGCACATCAGAAATTATAATTCTTTGTCAACATGTTACCTTCCTTTTGTGCTTCTCTATTTTGCCTGTAGACTATACCAGTTACTTTTCACTTTCTACTTCCGGTATCTCTGGACAACACCCTATGACTTAACGCAGCTCTCGTTGATCAGCCGGTGTCTATGTGTCACTTAGTAAATATACAGCTTAGCATTTATTATGGTATAATAAACTTGGTTGGAGTATAAATGCATGAAATTTGTGTGTTATTGCCACTAGCAACATTTTGTTCTAGATTCGTCTGACTATGAGGAAATCAAGGATGAGTTGTCCGCTTACGGTAAGCAGATCCACTGACTCACTAACTCACTGATTCGCTGACCCACTGACAGACTGACTGACATGTATATATATTATATATATGCAGACATACAAGCAATCATGGAGCTGCAAGCCTAAATGCATACATACATAGACCTAGATGCACGCAAACATGCTTACATGCATACATGTATACATATACATATACATATATTGTTATGTAAATGCTCGATTAAAATACAGTACATACATGTATATTCACGCCATTTTTCTGCTTTTGACTGCGATCCGTTGGTTGGTTCCACGCCTGTACGTGATTGACATCTACAATATATTCATTCCCAAAACACTTCCTGACACACTGAAGTCAGGTACAGAGAAAAGAAATGATTATCAGAAAATAAATTTTCAATTTGGCTTGTCAGATCAGGTGGCTGATCATTTTCGTCGCCCTCCCTTGTTCCAGCTTAGGACTGGCAATGTCAGAGTGCGATGTGTGACGGAATTTGGATCTCGTGGCGTGCAATTATATTTATTGTGGCCCATTAGCGAAGGTGGCAGTTAGTTACCCTGAAACTTGAAATTATTGCTGTTAAAAACAATTTACAGAACTGCAACTCATTTGTTAACAACGCCTCTCTCACACTGTCGGTTTCATTTAGTTTCCAAATATCGCCATCATTGAGATTATCCTACGAAGTCCATTATGAGTGGTGGATCGCATAGCGGATCGATAGCAGGGCTGTAAACATTTTGGTTTTTTAGTTAATTGGTTTTTTGGTTTAAAAATAAATAAAAGATACGAAAAATGTCAATTTTGGTTTTTAAATATTTTTATTCAATTTACTAATATTACTATTATATTACAAATTTGGTGTTATTTAGTTCGAAATCAACCTAAATTAATTATAAAAACGAGTTGGAGCTCCTTTTCATCCTGTGTTTGATGCTTTCTATAACAAAACTGTTGCGACAAAATCCAAAGGAAAACTAAAAACCAGAGAACCAAATTAAACCAAAAAACTATAAAAAAACAACTTTTGAATTTGAAAAAACTTGCTTTTTTGCACCTCAATCGGTAGGCGTGTGATCCTCATCATTCATTATGCCTCCTTGCGAAAGTGTATAGCATTCGTCGTCTACAGCAGTTCGCCTGGCGTAGGCGTAGGCGTAGGCTCTGTAAGATTTACCTAAGTGAGAAATCTCAATCATGATTCATCATTCATAATTCATGCTAATTAAAACAGTTTATTAATACACTAAAATTGAGTAAGCTGTCTACAGAATGCAAACAAGGAAGGCTCATTTAATTTATATATTATTATATGCCACATAATAATAATCTAACTTCACAGTGATTTAAGTGAGTGTTCATTTCACAATGTGTTGTATGAATGAAGTTTTATATATTATATTCTTTTCCTATGTTAAGAGTCATAATGTCTTCCAACATAGTGAACGATTTCATGTAACTAGGATTTAACTGGAGAACAAGGCTTTAGAAGGAATTGACCAGTTGTTGCAGCTGTCACCGACGCAGCTTCTAGTACAGGAAATGTCCCAATTCGCCATCCCTGGGGCGTAAATGGGTTTCGAACATCCCATATATTCTCTTATAATATGGGATTCTATGCATCTTCTGACGACGTGGTAATTTGTCCATGAACCATCTGGAAAACGACAAATAAGACATTAGTGTAATCGCTGCATATAGACGTATAAAGATTAAGGTTGAGTAATGTCATGTGTTTAAAAGGAGATACAACAAGCAGAGAGATTCTGCTACCTGGGAAGTTTGATCACGCAAGATGCAATGTGCCACGTGGAAATAAAGAAGAGAATATATATCCATGGGAAAGGAAGCATTCTACAAGAAGAAAGAACTATTGAGGGGAAAACTAAGTAGAAGCCTATAAAAGCGAACGGTCAAAACTCTGGTGTGGAGTGTGGTCCTGTACGGGGTGGAAACATGGACAATAAGAAAAGAAGACCAGAAAAGATTAGAGACATTTGAAATGTGCATATGGCGAGGAATGGAAAGAATCAGCTGGACTGAGCACAAGACCAATGAAGAAATATTGAGGAGAGCAAAAGAAAAGAGATCAATGATAAAAACAATTCGAGAAAGACAGAGAAGATTAATGGGACACATAATGAGAGGAGATTCACTGCTTAAAAGCATCATAGAGGAAAATGGAAGGGGAAAAACAAGAGGAAGACCAAGTACGATGCTTTTAGACTGGATGATGGAGAAAGGAAGATTCGGAAAAATTAATTGGAGGTTCAACACAGGGAGGAGTGGCGTCATTGGACATACATCTATGAACCTGCCTGAAGGCAGAGAACCAAAGAAGAAGAAGAATGTCATGTGTTAGAGTCATGCTTGAGATCTAGGCTTATACGGTTATTCGCGTGGCGAAAGTTCTGAAAAGTCTATAGTGACACAGTTAGTAAACAGAGTGACAATGCCAACGCACGTACACTTCGCTTTAGTTGAAACCACGGGCGTTGACTATAAGTGTTTCGTTCACCGATTAAAAATCTCTAAGCTCATCGAAGCTCGTAAGAATGCAAACATGCAGCCAGTCTTCCAGCGCCTCGAGTGCTTACTATGACAAGTAGAATTATGCAAACATTTGTTACCGTACCATCTGATTTTTTGTAGCTAGCATATGATCCGCAGATACGATTATTATCCGGACACGTTTCATTCAAAAGCTGTTCGATCTGGCAGTTATATACTTCAGAAACGCGTGGACAAATCAAACACTGAAGACCTTAAAGACATAAAAGAAGCAGGCTAACACGCTCGACGCATGAATTTTCATCTGCCAGCTAATTATTGATCGTATGAAAACACCGTAGATGAAAGTATGGGCATAATAATTATTGTGAAAAGAGATCACTAAATATTGCGGTTATGGCTGTGGTAGTCTTTACATTCATCATCAAAATCATCGTCGTTATAATCATAATAGTGAGCTTTATGATCGTCGTCTTTGCCATCATCGTTCTCAGTATTATCGTTATCGATAACAGACTAACAGCCAAAGCAGTAATAACGCAATTCTCATTCACACTGCAATTTCTATCAAAAAGAGCCATGCGTGTCTCGTACAACACTGCTCTTTGGAATTTCAGTCGTCTTTTAGAGGTCAAGGCTGAAGGGCGAGAGAAGTTCACAAAAATTCTGTGAAATTTCGATGCTAACTATAGCGCCATTGATGTGACCACTACCACTACGACTACCACCGTGGTGGTGGTAGTCGTAGTGTCACCGTCACCGTCAGTGTCACCGTCACCGTCAGTGTCACCGTCACCGTCAGTGTCACCGTCACCGTCGCCGTCGTCTTCATTAATGTCATAAAGAAGCGAAACAATTTCAGTAGTAACAACTACATGCACTTGTAATCATGTGCATATAAACGTCCCTTTAAAGTGACTTTTACGAACGTCAAGAAAACATATGAATTGCTGTTTACCTTGGGACAACCCAAACACGAGACACGAAGAAGGCAACAGCCAAATCAAGCACTGCATCGTTCTTGCTATTGCAATTACAAGCTTTACAGCAAATTATATTCTGACAGTAAGAATCGTTGCGGGACCAACACAAGAAAGCTCTGCAGCCTATCAATAGGGCTTTGGGCTCTAAACAGATCGGGGATCGCTGGAATTAACCAAGAAGGCTGACGTCTGATTTATAATACTGTGCCGGATAATTCGATAAAGCGCCCATGTAGCGGCATGGCTGTGTTACGGCGTTTTACAAATAGTCCGTTTAATAATAATATCCTGGACACCTGCGTGGGCTGCTCATTGTAAAAAAATGCAGCTAAGCTTAATATTTGCATATATTATTCAAGTGTAACAGAATGCTGTCCTCCAACATTAGGACGTAAAACATAGCCACTTTCTGCACTCGCTACCCTGTTGTGCTCTTTACTCACTGGATGATATATTTTCATTTAAACTCAAGCCTATGTTTATTCAATTTCATTCATTGTACCATTGAAGAAGCATTTATTTTAGAACTGTTAGGTAGCATCGGTAAGCGCCCTTGTGAGGTTCTTGTAGGGCGCTATATAAAAGCTTATATACATACGTATACATACATACATACATAAACACTCATTAAAATTGATTGAAGCAAGTAAGAAATGCGGATTGTATGATCTTGGAACGCGTTGTGAGCTATGCGGCTCTGCGTCTAGCAAAGAGATCAACCATCAATACGTTCAGCGGCTCATGGGAATTGCTAACTATGATCACCCGTATGACGAGTTATTATTTACTTTTATGGCGCAATGTTAGATACCGAAGCATACACGCGCATTTGTGTACGCATGTATGTATGTGTGCAATAGGTATAAACCGTTGTTTTTAGAGCTAATAAGAAGAAAATATTATTGCTAACTTTGTTTCATGCACGATTTTCTTGAGACTTCAGACTAGATCATTCAAGAAAAAATAAGCTAAGCACTGCATGTGTGCTCGATCTGTTCAATACTGTGTTGGAGTTGATAATAAGACAGTGAGGAAGAGACCTGGACGACGAAACACATCCATGCATAAATTACATGTATACAATTATTGCTCGATTATTTTTCACATCATTCTCTGAATATGTATTGGCAACTGTTGTATGTTATTCACTGTTTGATTGGATTAATAAAAAAGAATGGTTATGGTTATTATTATTCATACACACAAACATGAAAACATGGACCCGCACGACGTAGGCCTACACATTCACACGCTTAGAAATAAATACTCATAGGTCCACATAATATATTATGAGTCCTGAAGTTAATTTGTCTAATTATGGCTAACGAGTGACTAACATCTGCTTTGTTTGTAACTATAGAAATTGAACGGAGTCGAGTTGTCCTCGGTGACATATTGGGCGCCGGACAGTTTGGCGACGTCTTCAGAGGAATTTATTATAACCACGTACGCACATACTCAGAAAATTGGTCATCCTCATCGTCGTCATCATCATCTCGTAATTTCCATCGCCATACTCAGAAGTAACAACATTATGATTGGTGGTTGCTATATTTGACTGATATAACGTTAATTATTCCCTATAATTAGATTTCAAGAAGAATCGCAATGAACATGATTCTGAATCGTTAGTGATTAAACCGTGTGTTCATCTTATATAGGGAAATCTCAACAACAAAACCCAACAATCTTTTTATACCAAAATCTTCAAGAGAGGGAGAACGAAACCAACATCAAATGCCAAAATGAATAAGCAAAATTCTTCTCTGGAAAACTTTGCAGCTATTCACGTCCTTTACGACACATGTCGCCTTCCTAAATTTGCCCCGGTGTCTGTTTACATGAGAGACATGTTATATTGGCTACCTGTCTGTCAGCGCATTCACTTCAGACTATGTTCATTTGTATGGAGCTGTCCATTGGGTTGGGCTCCAGTCTACTTGAAATTCCTTATTGCTCCTGTCACAGCATGTCCGGGTCGCCGATCTTTACGTTCAGCCTCTCAACATACTCTTTTTGTACCTTTTGCTCGCACAATCATGACACAGTCCAGGGCGTTCGCCTATGCTGGTCCTACAGCGTGGAATGGCCTCTTGTCGGTCATCCACTCCCTTCCTAGAGTACCCTCTGATACGTTTCATCGACACCTCAAGACTTCTTTTGCTCGGGTCTGGATCGGGAGCACCTCTGCGTAGTCGTCTTGAAGGGGTGCTATATTAAATTCATATAAATTCAGATGTAGGCCTACTTGAATCGCAGGATAAATTATTCCATCATTCATATAATGTTGCAAAATGTCAAGAGAAGTCGACAAAAGTCCATAACTAAGCCTGCTTAATTTCTTCGATTTTCCTCCTTTGGTTTTCATATTTGTTCCTTTTCCAGGTCTTAATACTCACAATTGCTAGTCTTTGTTAGCTCTTTAGTTAGACAGTCCTATTCTTAACATGCTTAGCAGAGGAATGACGAGGTATCTCGTCTCTAAATCTTAAGATAGGACCTACACCAGATAGATCTCTGAATCCTATATTTGGACCACAATGCAACTATGAATTACGACAGCCCTGCGACTTTAGCGACTTAAGTAGTACAGTAGACACTCTGTGCGTGTGTCTGAGCATAAAAACATCAAGAATACTTTTAATTAAAACTTAAGAAACAAATTCAAGAAATTTTAACGATCCGGAAAATGTCTCTTAAATAGGCCAATGTAGTGTCCATTTACTGTATATGAAACCATGTTCTTACATTAATATGTATGAATTTTCTGGATTACCAAATAAGTGTGATTGATTGATTGGTTAATTAATTGACTGCTAATTGATTGATTGATTGATTGATTAGTTGGCTGATTGAATGTATGTGATGATCAGGATGATGAGATACCGGTGGCCATCAAAAGCTGCAAACTGGAGAAAGAGGAAGAAATGGCCTCGAAACTTCTCGAAGAAGCAGGTATGTCGCACAGTCAATTTCAATTAGACAATGAATTATTATTGTAACTGAACAATTAATACAAATGCAATAATATAATTTATGTGAGATACAAGGTTTTTGAATCGCTTTGCCCACGATTGTAGATAAACCTGATAAATAACGTATATTTAGAAATACATTTAGATAGTAAGTTCACTAACTTCACTGAGCTGCAATGACTAACCGAATAATGAACGATGTTTTGACCAAGTTGCGTCTGCGTCAATTTCTCTCTGTCGAATAAACGATTGAAAGGTTGATTGTTTGATATGTGGAAACTTGGATTCTGTGTCGTAGAAATAATGGAGCAATTTGACCACAAACACATAATTCGCTTCTACGGCGTCTGTTCGTCTCAACCGGTTTGGATTGTCATGGAGTTAGCTGAGATGGGAGAAGTGAGTAGCCTTACCTCTTGATTTCATTGTTGTCTACAACGATTTTTTTTAACAAAAGACGATTCATTTTAAAACTGGATTCTTAAAATATAGCAGTTGAACTTAACCTACAGACTTTATCAAATCAGGATCTGTTGTGGAAATGTGATGTGATAAAAGTTAACTTATTGGAAGCAATGGCATTACAGTAGCAACGACCGAATAACCGTGCATGTTTATTAACTAAAATTAACCATCTTAAAAGATAACTTTTTGAAATAATGCTGTTGCTAGACGAGCACCTCTGAGCTATTCGTACTACTAAATACTAAATGTGCTTTACAAACACTTAAATACAATACAATACAAAAAATTATGTCATACTGTTTCAATTATGTTACGATTCGAAATGTGGTTTTGACTATGCTGTGCTGTATTGTAATAGCACTGTTATACTATATTAAGACCTAGGGCCTATACACTATATTATGCTATTCAAAGGCTGGTTGGGTTCGTTATCGGCTTCGTCAAGTCCATTGCAGTGTCTGTGCTGAATAGACCTATGTTGTATTTGTCGATTTTTATATAATTCTGTGCGTGACCCTTCTTTGAGCTAGAAAACGATGTTGAGTTTGAAATGCGCTATCACTGCCTATCAGTATCGCTGGACTGTCGAAACAAATTGATCGTCTTACAGGACTTTGAGCATGTCATATGCTCGATTTCTGGGCTGCGCTGCTATTGGTGGCTTTTTTTAAATGAAATATATTAGCGGATGGTATTCGCCCACACTGTATCTTGTCACATGAGCTTGCATTGCATTATATTTGTGTAGGCCTATTATTGTTTTGTGCTGCCTGTTACAATGATGTTGTACTGAGAACAAATAATTACAACTCCAACAGATAAAACTTACACCACATGCATGACATGAGTGCTCCAGAGAATTGGATGTTTAAGATTATTATTATTATTATTACCGAAATTTGATACCGCCCTTCGTCCAAGATATTTTCTCAGAAGTGCACATACACGCCTCGACGGCGCAATTGCAGTTGTACTGCAGAGCAATTGTGCGCGAAGGACTTGCTCAAGGTCCCAACACAGTGACTCCCCGGCCGAGGGTCGAACCCGCTCGCTCAGTGCACACTGAACGTTACTGCTCTAACCGATCTATTGACCGCTCTAACCGATCTATTGACCGCTCTAACCGATCTATTGACCGCTCTAACCGATCGGCCACTGTGCCACACAAAGATGTCTTTGATGTACTTAAAAATTTGCTTTCGTATAGATGAGAAAGTTTTTAAAGGACAATAAATCGAGTCTTCCCGTCGACCGATTGGTCGTGTATTGTCACCAACTGTCAACGGCCATGCAGTATCTGGAGAGCAGGAACTTCGTACACAGGTAGATCTACTTTCGAATCTCGATATCTTGCCAAATTATTATCAATTAGTGCAGGTAATTAATTATAGCGTCATCTGTGGCTGATTTAATTTACACATTGAAGTCGTTTAATGAGTTACAAAGACAGTTGTTGTGGACATTTTCACTAGTAAAACTAGAAACGTAGCTATTACCGCTTGGGTGTCAAAAGGCGTAACTATTAAAAGAACAGTTGTCACTTCAGTAATAAGCAGTATATGCGACAACAATGCTTCTTTCGACACAACTTGGCCCAGTGACTCTGACCACCCATACTGTCAGCTGTCGATAGGAATCCGTTGGTTGGCTACAAACTTATGCGTGGGCACACCACTGGCGACTCTTTCAGCTAAATGTGCACTGTTTTGCTAACTAGTGTTATTTATTCGTATGAAATTACATTTAACATAATTCAGACCAGCGCAGAGAGCGCTTCTGAGTAAGTATCTTGAAAGGTCGTTATGCAAAATGTTCAACTACATTTCATCAAGGCCTACATTAGAGAATTATTTTTTTATTCGGCGGTCGTTGTCAAAGGCTGTTCTACTCCGATCCTAACAGTTCAATTGATCCTCTCTTTACTCTTTACGTAAATTGAAGATGCCTGATGAAATCGCATTCAGTGGAAATGCCGTATTCTTATTTTATCATTATTTTGTGAAATGTCTTTACCAAATTAATATTAGCTATTGAGCGCGATTTGTGAATATTCTCTTTAGAATCGACTGCATTTAGAGTTTTATATACTTTTCATTGGCTAATTCTAATAGTTGTGTTATACTATGATTGTGGATGCATGCATAAGGAGACTAAATGTGGCGTAATTTTAATTGACTCTCAAAGGTGCTAAGTACACGACTAACTAGCAGAACAAGCGAATTGAATTTTTAAGTTTTAGCAAATTCATGCTGCACAAGGTTCCAAAACAGCAATGCGTTATGTACAATTGGAGTTTCAGGACGATGATAAAACACACTAGAAGGTACAAAGTCCTATAGAAAAGGCTTAGAGAAGGGATGAAAGAAAGACACGATGTGCTCGAAAGAAGGCACGGTGTGCTCGAGAGAAGGTAGGACGTGCTGTGAGAAGGCATGATGTGTTCGAGAGATCTCATGATGTGCTCGAGAGAAGGCACGGTGTGCTCGAGAGAAGGTAGGACGTGCTGTGAGAAGGCATGATGTGTTCGAGAGATCTCATGATGTGCTCGAGAGAAGGCACGGTGTGCTCGAGAGAAGGTAGGACGTACTGTGAGAAGGCATGATGTGTTCGAGAGATCTCATGATGTGCTCGAGAGAAGGTAGCATGTGTTGGGGAGAAGGCATGATGTGGTCGCGTGAAGTCACAAACTGACAGTTGGCTGGATATAAAGGCCTACGTAGCGCTGTTTCATGGTTGGCCAATATTCATACAAACTTTTCATTTTCATTTTTACATGGCCTGTAATTATCCGTCTCACATACTTTCGCTTTCACGAGTCATTTGCAAATTATCATCGCTAATTGAGCACTGATAAAGCGCTTGGCACAGCACACGCGCACTTATCTAGTGAAGCCTAAGTTGCACTTGCCGATTTATGGGAATCGCCCTCACATATAGGCAATAATTACACACGCTATCAAGATTTGAACATAGCTATATGAAACTGTCCGCGCTTAATGTCCAGATAGCCGTCATGGACCTATGATTATGAAATAAATACCCCTACATTGACCTGATTGTGATAAAAATTGTTCAGTTACATTAACACTTAAAAGTTACAAATTACAATTGACTAATTATTACGAGTCACCGATGCAATAGTACGTTACATATTAGGCTTACATTATATAACATGACAAGATCTTAACGTGGTACATAAGACGTTTAAAACAACTGCAAATTAGGCCTTACCTGGAACGTGCTCATTTCTCAATAATCCAATTTTATAGCCTACTCTTGAAAGCCGCGATAGTGTTCATTGAGACAATAGGCCTATTATCATCCAAACTATTCCACAGCTCAATAACTTTTGCGCTGAAGAATTTCTGCCCGAATTTACTTTCGCTGTCTTTACTAATTTATATGTGTGTCCCAGGGTTTTGTTATCAATTCAAAGAACACTCTCCGACTGCATTGCCTCCTTTCCAGTAAAAATCTTATATTATAGGCTTACATGTATATGTGGCAAACCTGTGATCCTTGCTAATATGATAGCATAGAATAGGTCATGTCGAATGTTAAACTAAAAAGTCCATTTCTACTGATGGTCGAATTGGAAGTAATGCACAAAGTTGGTCTTAACTGTGTTCTTTTTGCCTCATGTGATCACCCGCATTTTCTTATTTTCAGTGCGCAGGAATCAAGTGCAGAATTCCTCACAATCATGTCCTAATAATATGTCAAGTTCTTTCCTTTTTGCTGAAATTATTTCACATTCTATATATTCTATGAATATATGATAAAGATCAACTTTTAAAATGTTCGGATCGTCTGTTTGCTATGACGCAGAGATATTGCAGCGAGAAATGTCTTGGTGTCTTCTTGGAGTTGCGTGAAGCTGGCGGACTTTGGTTTGTCTCGGTGGCTGAGCGACAATAACTACTATAAAGGTATTGCAGTACATGCAGTAGTAGAGGTAATAGTAATATTAATTGTAGTTGTTGTAGCAGCATTAGTAGTAGCAAATACAGTGCAGTTGCAGTAGCAGTTATAGATGCATCTACCTTAGCAACTGTGATTGAATTTCTCATCCAAGGGTGACGGATCTCCACATATCAAATATTAACATATTTAAAACTTAAGCCTAAGGCAGGCTAAGCGGTGATATAGTAACATATACAATCACTAGTTACTATTCGGGTAAGCATAAGATGTGTTAAACAAGGTGTGTACGCCCGAGTGTTGAAAGAAAACATTATATTTAGTGGCGGATCTCATCAGTTGGATGGGGAGGTCAGATCCGACGAGATCCGGCTGAATTTAACCACTATTAAATTTTAGCAGATGTAGTAGCAATTGCTGTAGCAGTTATGGTAGCAATTACCGTTAAGTAGTGGTTACGGTTAAGCTACAGTAACAGTAATGCATAGTAGAAGTGTTATCTTTGTCATAAGTGCAATTGTGAAGGAGGTCAAGATAGCGTGCTACCCATGACGTCTCCTCAATGTCCTCGAAGGTCATTCGGCTGAAGCACAATGATGAGCACATCAAATCAATAATGAGATACCAACTTGATCTCTCAACTTGCAGGGATTCTCATTACCTACCCCAGACGAATGAAAGGTTGCGTTGACGCCGGTTGTCTTGGTCTTTCCAAGTACTAACCTCACTTAATTTAATGTCACTTAACTTCATTGCACTAGGCAATCTGAGTAGGAACAAAGGAACCAATGAACACTTTGTTGTAACAGATGATGAGTGCATTGTATTCCTGAGTACTCTGTTGTGGAATGCCTTGAAATGCTCTTAAATGGTTTAAATGTTCCGGAATGCTTTTGAAATGTTCTGCGATGCTGTGGAATGTTCCATAATGCTTTGAAATGTTGTGGTATGTTCCGGAATGCTTTGAAATGTTCTGAGATGTTGCTGAATGTTCCAAAATGCTATTAAATGTTCTAAAGGTTGCAGAATGTTCCGGGATGCTTTCAAATGTTCTTGAATGTTTTGGAATTTTTCTGAATGCCTTTGGATATACTTAGATATGATGTTATGCGCTGGTATGTCACGTGTGTCTTTTTGTCCAGCTTCGAAGGCTATGAAGCTTCCGATTAAGTGGATGGCTCCAGAATCGATCAACTTCCGTCGGTTCACGACTATGAGTGACGTCTGGATGTTTGGTAAGCACAGATGACGCCCGTCTTGAAGGCGCTACATGAATGATGACATCGAAGAAGGCAACGTCGACAGTGTCACAGCTTGCGTTCATTCATACATACTGCATACAAACATATATACACGCATGTATGCACACGTGCAAAATGCATAGGCACATAATACCTACATGTATGCACATAATTAGGGGTGTCTACCTTCCCTCAGATGAAGGCAAATCCCAGGGCTTCAAGAGTCGGGAAGGCAAGATATTCCCTCTAAGACTCCAAAAATTCCCCTACCTGAAATTGGAGACATTCGCCTCCGAATCCCCCCTAACTGGACTCCTCTGGCTCATCGTCCAGTATGCTATCCTGGACCGTGGAAACAGGAACCTTGAACTCTTTCCTTGTGACCCCCATCGTTGTTATCCCTTCCGGCCGCACAGGTTCGAGCTCCTCTAATGCAGGCCACATAATTGAAGATTCTGATCTCCCTATAAACGATGACTGCATGCCTTTTTACAGCTTGGGTCCAGTGTTCTTGCCACGGAATCTAGATCTTACAGGGATCCCTCTACTTATTCACTTCTTAACTATTGATTTATTCAGCCTGGTGTCGTGCTATAGCTTTCTATACGACTATAGCTTTCTATACGACTATAGCTTCTATACGAAGCGGATAAGCGTGCATGTATGGCTATGTTAGTGACAAGACTATTCAAACGAATATCTACGAAGCACCACGAGGGAAGACGAACACAATCGATGTATTCGTTATGGATTCTGAATGTGTTGCGATGGTTGTCATTTGATCCTTGTAGCCGTCTGTATGTGGGAGATTATGACGTATGGTGATAAACCTTTTCCTGGGGTAAACAACAACGAAGTCATTCGTCTGCTGGAGGACGATGGTCGTCTGCCACTTCCCGCCAATTGTCCTCCCTCTCTCTATCTCACCATGTGCGCCTGCTGGAACCTCGACCCAAAGTCAAGGCCACGGTTCTCAGAAATTGTAGCACGTATTCGGCAAGTATTTCTTTAACACTAATATTGCAGCGTATTATTACAGATTTCTATAGAACCTCTTACGGTACAATCTAATCAGTGTGTATGCACTCCTATGGGAATCTGTTAAAATTTTATATATAACGCAGGAGCTTACTTGCGAAAAGGTCGTAGAAACGAGAAACAACTAAGAAACTTCTCCGAAAGTAACAGATGGTCGGAATAGCTTAGAAATAGGGCCTACTCTGGGAGAGATAAACTGGAAGGCTACAGCACCTTTGTTGGCTAACTCGAATTCGCTAACACACTAATTATTGTAACGGCGACAGCCACTCTCAGCATGCAAGTAATTAACAGTAATTAATTAAGAAAATGCGCTTCATTAGCCTTCTCTTCTTTGCTCTCTGTTTGTCTGTCTCTTTTTTGGTAACAATCTTAGAACAATACTGAAAATCACAGAAGCAATAAAATTCACATAACCGTCTGTAATTATTTTTAACTTAGATCTATACATCGGGATGAGCAACAGATGCAAGACGAATCTCATAGGCTTAGCTTCAAAAGGAAACAGCAGCATCGAGGTTCATCCTTTCTACAGTCTAATTAATTAATCTAATTAATTGCTTTTTATATTGATAACCAATCCTGGGTTTAGTTTTAACTACGATGTTTAAGATCCTGTTGGCTTTTATCTGGCACACAAACCCCATTGAAACGTCGTCTTCTGTCAGGGTTTCTGCGTTGGTCAGGCGCTGCACTGGGGTCTGGCTCCTCTGTGCCTGTGGGAATACTTTGTTGCCCCACCTCAGCCATGCTTAGATGTGCTCTCCGATCGGCCGATCAAGCAGAACTCGTAGTGCTTCGCCAGTGGACTATTTTCAGGCCGCGGTGCTCTTTTTGGTCGATAGTCCCACGATCTGGAATGGACTGGGCTCCTTGTTCGCTCTGCGTAGTGTCTATGAACCACGCAAATTATTTTTATGTTTTTAAGTTTTAACTGTCTTATTTAGCCGTGGATGAACCGGGAGCGTTTCTTTAATGGAAGCCTTATGAAAGTTGTATAAAAATTATGCTGATGATGCTGATATAAAAAATTTATATGGAATAAGCCTTTGTTCAGTATGGGCTTTATTATTTCCAATTAATCACATGCTCTCCGATTATCCCACCAAAAATTTACACTGGAAATTATTGGATCAGACGCAGCTAGTGTTATTTTAATAACTTCAGTGATGCCATTTTAAGTGCTTCGTTCATTGATCGCTGGTGCGGCGAAATCTAGAACCAATTCGATGGATAGCTACATGTAAGAGTAACGGAAAGAGTGTGTTCTATCCTGGAAATGTACGCAATGTACTCTGAATGTGCTATAAACAAATGTACTAAATACGCTTGACCCGTGGTTCTAAGTTTAGTTATTCGGAGTGTTCTTCAGAAGACACAAATTTCTTGGAACGATATCTCACAGACATTTGCGTCAAATCAAGATATTCCTACGGTCCGTTTGAGACAGAGTCGACTCCAATATTCATTGAATTGACTCCAGTTTTTTTATGCCAATAACCCGATTCATAGTTTAAGAAATCCTGAACATAAGCAGTCTTTGTTCTTTATTTGCACTTTATTTTTATAGGCAACTGTTCTTTGATCAGTTGGAAATGATAGGAATTAACTGTGGCAATGGTTGTAGTTGTGATATGTACTAAATATGCTTGACCCGTGATTCTAAGTTTAGTTATTCGGAGTGTTCCTGAGAAGACACAAATATCTTAGAACGATATCTTACAGAGATTTCTAGGATAGAAGGCACTCTTTCCGTTACTCTTACATGTAGGTATCCATCGAATTGGTTCTAGATTTCGCCGCATGATCGATCAATGAACGAAGCACTTAAATTGGCACCACAGAAGTTATTAAACTTTTATTATTATTATAGTGCTAAGAATCAATCTCATGTTTGTCTTTTTCAGGTTCATCTGTTGACGCTGAAACACCTCCAGAAAAGGTCTGTATTTATGCTCATATACGGTGGCATGTATGGATCTAGATGCTCAGCTCTCGTTAATAAGCTGGTACCCTGCGCTTCGCTTTTGAGTGGCGACGTATAAAGTTTAGTGAGACTCCGGTGCCTTCACAAGTACCTCCTAGTTGGAGCACCCTCAATGGGGTTCTAACTCGTTGGTGTTCGTCAGAAGTAAAACGAAGTGACTTCAGATGCAAAAAACATTTTCTGGAGCACTGTTTGACGGAGCAGTGAGCAGTCAGGAATATAATTGGGATGTTGGACTGGCCATTGGCACGAACTGTGGCAATTCGTCATTAATGTATAATTGTAGGCCTACATAGTGAATTGCATATAATGGTAGCGAGGTATTGATAGATTGGCTGACAACAATTTCAGTCAACCTATCTCACTCGAGATGACAACCAGTAGTTTCTGAATGTAGTCTGTAGTTATTTCGTCTAAAAGGTAGACTTCTCAAAAATAAATTTGAATGCACTTCTTACTTCGACCATTAGCTAAAATAATATCTAATATACAGACCAAAAACCATAGACCTGCGAGCATTTGGCAGAGCACAGTTTGGGGAATGAACTTGAGAAATCCTTGTAGCCTGCAGCCTTTTATTAACTTCGGTAGAACAGCGAACATTTTGCTTTCCTAGATGTGAATGAAACTAGTTTGTCACCTTGACTTTTCTTATCCATATTCCAAGATACCGAATACAAAGGATCCATAATACATAATAGGCCTACAGATGACATGATACAGGAATGAGATTAATAGTGCCATGTGGAGATTCCGTCTCTAATGCTGGAGTCGAATTCCATAGACGGACTTTCATATTGTTTCCAGAGACGATGTTGGAGTCGAATTATCAAGTGTCGCTGTTGACATTGTCAAACGCTTTGCTATAATTCAACAGAACATGCATTGCTAGTAATTATCTGGACATAATGCAGATGTAAAAGTTGAAGCGTGAAAATCGTCTTTTCTGGAGCTTGGTTGCATCATTGAGGTGAAAATGCAAAACTCCAGTTGCTGCCACACATACCGAGACGCTTTATTATAAAAAAATGAAGATACGAATATTGTATATAGGTCTAGGCCTACTAGGATATTACGTTAGTCAATAAATACCCCTTTGAAAGCAGTAACAGGAAAACATCTTGGTCGAGCTAAATTAGAGGACATGAGGTGAGGCGAGTTTAGACACGATGAGCAATCGATAAGTAGACTTGATCTGCTCCCAATCACGGTGGATGAGCTGACTGGATCTGAGCAGAAATCATCAATTTGTTTTATGGATTGCGTAAGTTGTCCATTCCAGGGACGAGTGTTCTGAGCAAACTCCAGAATAGAACCGTGATGGTAAACTTTGTTAGAACGAATACACACTGTTTTTCATTTCTAAGATTTTATTGTAATTGACGAATTGTATTGACTTGGGTCAAGCAAAATAGAGTTTTATTGTATGCATGACCTTAAGCCAGAGATCTCTACTCAGTCTACTTGACCAAAAGAACCCTGATTGAACAGAGTACAATATTTGACTCCAAACACCATGCAATGCCTTGATATTGACCCGATCAAGTGTCCATGTATATTGCTTGGCGCTGGATGTCCACATCGCATGCGATGGTTATTTTCTTCAGCCGTATCGTTCTCTCAGCCGCAGACACTCTGGCTTCGTCGGTCGGTCAAACCCTGAGCTGGTCGAGACCGCACGCGGTCCCCATCTGGACCTCGACCTGTCTCGCGTGTCACCCTGGAAGAGCGACCACAACGTTACAGACCCAGAGGTCACCGATGATCGGTTGAGGATAGGCGATCACTACCGATGGCCTCCTCGAGGCGCCGACCCCGTCAGAGACGCCACTGCTCGCTCACACGTAAGGAATCGACCACTTGATCATCCGACTGTGGATGTCTTTGTACTATGTCGATGGCGAATGTTTCAAACGTATTGTTGACCTTTGATATTTGTAATAGTTGTCATCGTGGCTCGAATCTATGTGAGACTGTCGATTCTGTTCCATGTACTTTCTGCCGCTGTTGTGTTTGCTGCTCAGAGCGAACTCTGTCAGACCAAATTAGCACCTGACATTGCTTTAATTACGTAATGGATTTACCTGTATATGCATCATGCACTCATCGCTGAAAATCAGTTCCTCCAATTTTTACACACAGCTCAACAAAGCGACCTGTGTTTCGATTTCACATGACGCTGTTCCATGGATTTGAACCAACTATTCCGCCTTAGCTCCTGATCAGTTCCGTAAACGACTGCCCTCTTCGTCAGTGAGGACATTGGTCCTGGTCTGGAACGCCTCTAACTTAAAAGGGTGCTATATAAATACTAGATTGCGATTACGATGGGTTGTCAGATGCTCCATCAGATTAGTGTTTTCAATGGCACATTGGCTGATCGGTTAGAGCGGTAAGCCCGTAACGTTCAGTGAGTACTGAGTGAGCGGGTTCCATCCTCGTCCGGGGCGTCAGTCACTGTGTACATGTATGGGCCTTGAGCAAGTCCTTCACGCACAATTGCTCGGCAGTACAGCTACAATTGCGCCGTCGAGGCGTGTGCGCTTATGAGCAAAAGATGTTGGAAGAAGGGCGATGTCACATTTCGGTAATAATAAATAAATAAAGTAAATTTAGAACATACTTTAACATAATTAGGATGTAGCCTGGATTGATTTACTTTTCCAGGTCATCATGGAAATATATTCCACACTTTTGAGCAAGTTTTAAAAATATGTTTTTAGCAGATTATCGATTACCACAAACTGAGTCCACCGACACTTGAACAAAAACTACGACAACAGCAGCAACAGAGTCAGATGGATAGCACCTGGTTGAAAGTGGTGGAAGAGGAAAACAATGCTCAGGTAAAAGTTCAGACAATGACGCAGTCAACATAATCATCATCATCGTCATCGTCATGGTTATCATCATCATCATATATACGATTTAATCACTCTGTCAATTCATTTTTGCAGATATCTCATGACCTCATAATTAACTTCAACAGATGTAAAATTCATTAGCTCTGTGGTACTGAGCTGCTGGGATAACTTCCTCAGAGACGTCCTTGACCATGTCCAAATCTGTCGCCATGTCTTTGATTTTCAAGATGCCACATTATACCTGCCTCTGTAATATATGACTGCCGCAGTACTATCAATCCATATTGTCGTCGGCCACTTTATATTTTATACAAAGCTCGGCTGCCTCTGGTCGCCCTCTCCGTTCTTTAGACCGTCTTGGTACCTCGGACTGCTTCTGCTTACACGTCTAATGGCACTTTCCTTTGTAACGATATTTCAACATCGACTCGCTCTTTGATCATAACTGAAGTTGGACCTACTGCTATTTTGCCCGTGCTCTATATTTTTATAAATCTTCGAATGCAATACAAAATAATCATCATTGAAGAAACTCAAATCTTCACAACTCGCGTTCAGAAGCGAACATTTAACCTCATTTTAACAGATATGTGTTTGTATACACTATAGCAATCTGCATTTTTTAATTGTTAGAGACAACTGTATGGTTCAAATACACCTGTTCGTAAGCCTGCAGAAGAAACTGAAAAGGTTTGTTAATTTAATGTAGATTAGGCCTATCTCATTGACTAATATAATTTATGCGACCACAATGGCCTGAGCAAACTTTTTTTTATCGGATATTAATTGTATACATGATACGGTTTCAGATGATAGGCAGGGGTAATAGAAATCGATGGAAAGAAGTTCAGGATTTTCGATGGCATTTAGTAAAAATGGGGGGGAAATCACAGCAAATTTACGACACGAAATCATTTTTTTATTTGCCATGATCAGACAGAATAAACGTAAGTGAGACAGAAACGTCCTCTTTCGCTATTATTATATAAATAATATAGGCATATATAACTAATTTAATATAATTAGGATATGACACATCATATATAGCCCAATCAGTGTAAACGTCCTCCTTCAAATTAAATTTGCATTTGTGTAAGATTTAATCAACATAGGCCTAATCATATCAATGATTTTAATCAATAACAATGATGAGCTGTAGCTGTGTAGTGTCACGCTATAAGTGTCAAGAGTGTTATAGTTAGTTTCTGCAATAATTGTAGACCATCGTTACATGTGGTGCCAGGTTTACGTCGGTGAAGTTGTGATGTTAATGTACAAACTTTGCCTAAAATCCCGGCAAAAATCACTGCATTTTTTTACGATGTTGACTTTTGGGCACCTCCGCGTTTCAAAATCCGGGCAGGGAAACAGAAAGCACACTAGTATTCAGAGCCCAACTGTCGAAGCTGCTTGCTGGTCTAACTGGGCGCCTTCAAGAAATAGCTAGAATTTTTAGTTCATGCTAATCCCTTGTATAAACAATTTGGTGTTTTGCTAATTCCTTGTACCCCGGATGTAATTTCTACAACTTTAATCGGACGCAACAAAATATACAAAATTGACGCCAATGTTTGACGCTCTAATTAGGAATAAGTGACATATATTTGTTTCGCAAAAAACCCACTGCTACTGACTAATTTCCGTCGTTCTGTCTATTTCCCGCATGAGTTAAAGGCAATCATTGCGTACATCGGTAGGTGTGTGTATCCGGGTCATGGTTAGGGTTCGCCATTCTTAATTAATTGCTGTGACATCCAGTATAAAACTACAACTAGTAGCTAGGTGGCCTATGATGCTGGTGAAATGAGTTTAGATGAGTGAGGGAGCGAGTGAGTGAGTGAGTGTGATTGAGTATATGTAAGCAAGCTAGCCGGACAGTCAACCCTCTATAGTCAATATAGTCTCTTATTTCCATTCAATAAGGGCGTTATTATAATTTTCTATGTGATGGTAAAACAAGTTTTCAACTATAAGTGGTTACAATTATAGTCTCCTTAACGTTCATTTAGTGTGGTGACCAGAAATGTTGGAGATTTACATACATGTCCATTTTTATTGTATGTCCAATGCATGTACATTGTGACCGCGGCAGAGTGTACATTTACATCTACATTTAATGTACATAAAATTATCTACATGTACATCTACATTTAATATACATAAAAATAATCTGCATTTACATCTACATTTAATGTGCATCAAAATAAGCTACCTTACATTTCTATTTACATCTACATTACATTCATTTTACATCTACATTACATTTCCATTACATCTACATTTCATCGTAATTGCTATGCAGACAAAGAAAGAGGAGGAGCACGCGTGGGAAGAGCGTCTAAAAGACATTGTGCTGAGTAGACAGGACGACACCGTTCACAGAGCGACACTCGATGTCATCTTCGCTGTAACTCAGATGATCAAGACGCTCGACAACAACACCAGCAGCTGCAGTCAGCTGGCTCATCTTTACTTGCCGATGGTCAAGGTCAGTGCAGGTGCTCTGTCTGTGTTACTGCTTCTGTTTGTCTTCCTGTCTGTCTCTTTGCCTGCTTATCTGCCTGTCTGTCTGTCTGTCTATCAGGCTCTCTGTCTCTCTCTGTCTCTCTCTCTCTGTCTCTCTCTCTGTCTCTCTCTCTGTCTCTCTCTCTGTCTCTCTCTCTGTCTGTCTGTCTCTGTCTGTCTCTGTCTCTGCATATGTCTCTCTCTCTGTCTGTCTGTCTGTCTCTGTCTCTGTCTGTCTGTCTCTGTCTCTGTGTCTGTCTGTCTGTCTGTCTGTCTGTCTCTCTCTCTTCCTCTCTCTCTAGATATATTCTAACAACGACAATGGCTTGAGCTTTGAATCTTACATTCGCCTGTGCATACATGTATGTAAATGTAACGAAGCTTTAACTCGACTGGTATACAGACATTTAAACATTTAAAGTTTCTATAGCATAAGTAAAAAGGTTCGATTACGACAGTAGACAATGGACATTAATTTTAGACAATGCTTGTACGCAATGCTTCTAGACAATAATCATACTTAAAGACGATTATTATTAAAATCGCCTGTATTAAACCTTCCAAGCACACGCCACGATTATTTGCTATCGTCGCAATAACCGACTGTCTTTCAAGCATTCAATCAATCAAGCAAACGGCGAACTGTCTTTAAACATGTTCCCTATCTCTGTTCTTCAGTACATTTGTGACTCGAGTTATCATAAGTTCACAACTTCGCGTCTCCAAAAAGCATGATTGATACGGACAAACCCACCAATCGAAGTAACTCTATGTCTCTATCTATTTTTCTTTCCCAGTTGCCTTCCACCTCAATGCTAAACTAACCAGCAACCTACTGTCCAATTGACCATTTTTTTGTTTTTCCATCGTGTTATTTTTTTTATTTTACTGGAAATGGTTGTTTGTATGTACTGTTATTAATAATTGTGATTGGAGTCAATAAAAACGATATTTTTTGATAGATTGATTGATTGATCTTCTCTTTCTTTGCTGTTCCCCTTTCTCTGCATAATTTCTTCATTCCTTCCAGATTTCCCTCTGTAGTCTACTTACATCCAATTTTTCTTCCCTCCCTACCTTCATTTTTACTTGCTCCCGACTGCGTATAATTATTTTGGGCAAAAGTCATAAGAAATGAAAGAAAGGTTTCAAAATATGCATACATCATCGATGATTTAGTTTAAAGTTGAACCGCATGTTTTTTGTTTTTTAGAACATCGGTGATAAGCTGAAGACATTCGTCACCGACGTCGACGTATTTCTCAGTACTTTGCCAACGGATGCAAAGCAACCAGTATGCCAAAGCTTACTTTACCCTTTATTCAGCTTATTTGTAAGATTTTTGTCGATGCTGCCTTAGGCTAATTAGATTAACTAGTATTCGTTAGATTTTTAAATAATTAAATTGCTTCCTGACTAAACTGATAAATTGTTATCATACTAAACCTGGTCATTAAAATATTTAATAATAAAGTATAATTGACGCAATAGGTCATTCAATAAACATCAAAGCTTGTTAGACAATTATGAGGTGGAAATTAATATCTATCAGAAACGAAGCCAACAACCGCAGGAAGTCTGCAGTAGGCGTGCCAGTCTTTGCACGGCAACATTTCCGTATTATCAATAAACTGGTCCCATATGGGAATATTGGTCCTGTGTGTGCTCCAAACAAGCACGCTGACAGAGATAGACCCACACGCAATGGAAGATGGGACCCATAGGCAATGGTATTATCAGCAGCGTCTACGGTAATAGGGCGACTTCAAATTTACATAGCAATTACTTTATGTAGACGTCGCCCTGTAATGACATTGACAGCAATTGCCACGATGAAACCATTAGCACGTGTCCCGCACGACTCGATAGGAGTCAGAGATCCCATGATAAAATGATTGACAGCTCGATATGAGTCAGAGATCCCACGATAGAATGATTGACAGCACGGCGTCTTTGTGTGTAGGTAATCATGACAACGAAAGTGCTGAACTCGGACATGGCTGAACTGATTCATCAGATGAAACTGGCGCAGCAGTACAGCAACACAGTACTCGACAAGGAATACCTGAAGAAGATGCTTCAGGCCGGTCACGCTCTGGCTGTCGACTGCAAGAACCTGCTAGAAGCCGTCGACATCGCTCGCAAGAAACAGATCTACCTGCAGAGACGAGAACCACGGTCACCAGAACCCATCCCGCATCAGTGACTTTGGCATCAATGGCGAACTATAGTCACGCATTGGCGCACCTGCATTCCAATAGTGCGAGTGGCGTCCACTTTTTCACTTCGCCAGGCACACCGAATAAACCTGACACTTAACAAAAGCAGGCAATTATGTCTCTCAGAGACGTAGCCCTTATGTCTGGTTAAAGAAGACATCAGTTGGTATCATTACCAATCAACCAAACTCTTTGTGATAGGGCCTAAGTGATGAAGGCCTACATGTAGGTTAGGACACTTGAGATCCCTTGCAAGATGGCATTTTGTTTTGTATTGTATTTAACATTTCTAGAGCGCTTCTAGTAGGGTGAACCGTTCAGAAGCGCTGCCAGTGCATGTACCTCCAAGATAAATTTGCTTATAATGAACCAATATGCAATAGCAATAAATGGTGTATTAAGGGAGTGTCATTAACGCTGGCCCTTACACCGCAAACTTTTTGTAAAACTGGAGTTTCTCGTTTAGGTTTTTTTATGAAACATAAATGGGTAATTGAAGAGATGAGGCCAACATCTTCAGCATTTCGGCGATGTGACCGCGTCCTTGGTATTTATTATATAGAAAGCACATCTCCTATGTAATCAGAGAATCCACTCGGAAAAAAACTTATCCACTATCTGATTCATATTTGGTAGCAAGAACAGATCCGATTCAAATGTCTGTCTAAGTCCACTTTCAACTCTGATAATCAGACACAGCAGCGGCGCATCAATGGTCTGAATGGTGACTGAAAATTATCCCAGTTCGGTTTTGCAATGTGGCCCAAACGAATTAAATTTTTTCGGATGGGATACCAGAATGGCCTTGATGCATCTGAATCGACCACCACTCAGACCACATTGTCAGCTTGTCCCTTTCTCCATCAACCTAAATTTCACCGATTGCTTTAGGTCCGTTTATGGGTTCGGGTGAGAAGAAAACTAACCCTGTCATCGCCTGTATTTATTTCTTACTAGCTGGGGTAGGCCTATCCGGCGTTGCCCGGGATGAGACACGTTTTTGGCCCTGGAGACCAGGAAGACGGCGGCCGCGAAGTTCACCAACCGCTCTACTGCGTGTCCTAGGTGTTCCCCGAGCGAACGGCGAAGGTTTCTAGTGAATAGGTGTAAAAGTGTGCAAATTCATAAACGGAGAGACACACACACACAGAGAATCTAGATAAACATTTCTCTTCCACTTTTCCTCCTCTTAATATTCCTTAGTGTTCCACCCTTCTTCTTCTTCTGATTCCTGGCATCATCTCTTCCCACCACTTCATTGCGTTTCATTCACCTTTCCTCAATCTAATCCCTCCTCCTCAGCCCTAGTCCCTCTTCGCTTTCTCAGTCTTCTCTTATTTCTATTCACTATCTTGGGCTCTCACTCACTTTTTCCAAACTTTCTCTCCTTCCTCCTACTTCTCACCCTATCTTAGCCGCTTCCTCCTCCCACCCCATCCTCCTTTTCACACCCCTCACGCCCTCTTCTCCACTTCATCATGCACTCATTGTCACACTCCCCTTTTCTCTGCTCCATAATCCTACCCTACGACTTCCTCCTCCTCCCCTCCTCCGCAACAATCTTACGGTCCCTTTCCTAACCCTCTTCGTCATCCTAACCCCTCTTCTTCCTCTGATAGCCCGAATCCTGTGCATTCCGACCAACTCGCTATTTGTCCCACGGAAGCTCTTTCGAGTGGATAGCTGATAACGGAATTGTGTATAGGCCCGCTGTATAGACACTGATGCGTACCAAGTACACTGTACAAACGATTGCCAACTCTAGACCTGCTGGAAATAGATGTGGCAGAGGGAAATCACGTGCACATGTAAAGCATTCGTAGGTCGGGGACCAATGTGTGTTTCTCATGGCTACTGAAAGGGAAACTTTCCTTTAGGGCAGTGGTTCTCAACCTTTTTGACCCACTTTGCAGCATCTAGACTCTAACGAGACCCACCACGCCGAAATCTGGCAGCAACCACGCATCAACGCATTCTGCGACTAACTATGATACCGTATAACATAGCTTAAATAAACAATAATAGAATTACATAATTACAGAAAGAATATGTGAAAACCCTCTTATTGTTTGATACACTTTGAGACGTCAAAATAGTACAGTTAATGTGATGGCTGGTCTTGCATTCTGGTCAGAAGTAGACCCTAAGTCAATGCATGGGCTGATATTGGTCAGACACAATCGTAAGTCATTATTCACACAGAACCTATATTATATTTAGTCTTGATTGCAGTCAGCTGAGGAGATGGTTTCATGGAGATATATGTAGTTGAAAATGGCAGCAGCACTGACATGGGCTCATCTGAAAGTTCTGGATATTCCATAGCAACATGAAGCCAAAATCTGAGGCACTCCTCCTTAGTAGGTGACCCACTTGAATATTCTCTGCGACCCACAAGTTGAGAATCAGTGCGCTTTAGGGGTCCTGAAACAGGATTTTTGCCATGGAGACGTGGAAGATGGAGTGCGCGGGCTTCAGGAACTCCTCAACTGCGTGTATCAGATGTTCCCCGAGCCAACGGTGATTATAAGGGTTCGTGTGAATTGCTCTAAAACCGTGAAAATGCATCGCCTGGCAAGGACACACAGACAGATAGAGAGAACTGTATCTTTATTTATCTAGATATTACTAAGTGTGTGCTCTTCAGTCCGAAATCAGGCTAAATTACCGCAATCGTAATCTCAGCATTTACGCAGCGCCTACAAAAGCCAATTAAGTCGCGGGAACCAGCTTATTCACAGACGGTTGATCAAAATAGGCAGGTGGGATCAAAGTCCAGAGAGTCAGACAGGCAGACAGCGGATGGTGTTTGGAGTTGAAATAGCGAGGAAGGTAGGGCGAAGGGGAGGATTCAGGATAGGCTTTTTGAAATAGTAATGTTTTCTGTTTTGAGCGGAAAACCTGTGGTGAGATGGCAAGAAGTGAGGCGTTGGTGAGTTCGTACGTTGGATCTGATAGTTATTTGTGGAGGGAGTTTGTTCCAGAGAGGCGGAACAGCAGTAGATATGCAACGATTTGCAGTGTAAGGGTGGAAGAGGAACGAGTTGAGCGATGTGGTTGAATCGTGAACACTGAACAGTTGACGGAGATTATGGTGGCTGTGAAGATTGGAGTGTGTTGTAGTCCTAGGTGAGTGTAGGCCTATTCAATCCGTTCAGGTATTTTGAGCCAGTGAAGTGATTTGAGGACAAGAGTGAAATGGAGGTGCTTTGGGGTTTTATGTATAAAAACGAGTTGGAGCACTTCTTCATGCTATGTTTGAGGCTTTTAAAAAAAACTTTGTGACAGAATTCAACGGAAAACTAAAAACCTAAAAACCAAATAAAACCAAAAAACCAACTTTTGATTTCTTTAAATCTTGGTGATTTGCGCCTGTGGTTATTCTTACCTGCTCTTATCTTACCTATTTCTATATTTTTTGTAGTGAGACAGCCGAGAATCTATAATAGGTCCTTGCTTCTATTGGTCGGTAGAAGGCGCGCTGTGTGGTGTGGTTAATGGCGGTTGATGTCAAAAGGAATAAGAAAGTGGTGTTCTCTTTATTAGTAGTATGAGTGCGTGTTGCTGATTCCGGAATATCAGCACTTGCCTGTAGTAGATCTATCGCATTTCTGACACAACTCAAGACTTATCTCCTTTTATAAGAACTTTTGCGCCGCTTATCCGCCTTAACCGTGACGCTTTGACATGCGCTGAGAGTAGTACCAACCCCGATAAGCCTACGCTAAATCAAATTGCCTGGAACCGTTAGTAAGTGAAACTTTGCTGTTTTAATTTTTTATACTGGTTGCTACAATTGGCGTGTAACCGCGTTTACTGCCGCGATTATTGTTGGATACTTAAGATTCAAAATTGTGGCGATAATACGGGTATTAAGTCGTTCACATTAATGAGATGCATGTTGGAGTTGGAATCGATTTCTCAGATTGCCAATTTGAAAATGAGGTACTGGTCAGGACATTTTTGACAAGCATTTGGCATGGGGAGTATATTCCTATGTAGGAAATTTTGCTGAGTACATATGTCAAAAGGGACGTGTTTCATATGACATAGTAAGTACAACCTTTATAATACTTATTACATGGGTTAGTAACTAAGTAGGTATGGCCTTTATTGCCCCACAATGGGACATATCCCGCTGGCCTCTCTGTAGATGCGTTGTTTACATCTGATGCGTCTTCCTTCATTTGTGAATCTATTCACCCCAGCGCATTCATTTCAAGACCCTTGCATGGGTAAGTAACTGTGTCCTTGGGTCTGCCAATGCACAATCTTCTTGTCCTCTGTCTCCTATATTCCGCACCAGGCCTGCCTTCTATTCAGCACCGGGCCTTCCTCTGCCCGCAGAGTGCTGGTGGTTCCCCGCGTGCGCTCTGCCACAGTCCAATCATTCATTCCATTGCAATTACAAATTACCTAAATGGCGTGGGCTGCACTAAGCCGTACTAAACCATTGACTTCAAACGCTGCAAGCCAATACATGGCACCGCTTTCTATAGTTCTTCTGTTTACCGTGTTGGATACAGGATGCTACGTTATATGAAACATTTGCCTCTTTGCATGTCTTGTCGGTATATTGCTTGCCGTGCAAAATTTCCTACATAGAAAAGTACTCCCCCCCCACTTCCCCCCATGCCAAATGCCTTCCAAATTTTTTATATGAGGCAGGCTATTTGCATAGGATTTGCAGTTATTGAATGAAGTTATATCTGGCGAGACGATTATGACTGCGGGAACTTGACTGAAAGGTTACTGAATTCGATCATCTGTGGTCTTGCCGTCCCAGTTTCTTCCACCATTATAACCTACTGTTTCATGGTCAAAAATAAAAAATACAAAAGTGTCTTTACAAAATTGGTGTTTCCAATTCTTGTGATGCATTTTTATTAGTGCATGTGACTATTGGAATGCTATTCAATGCAGAAAGGGAACTAACCAGTCCACAAATACCAGCTTTAGTTTCCTGTTATTCACGTTTCTTTCTACAGAATTTGCTGCTGAGATGATATAAATATGCTTCAATGGGTGAATCATTTAATTTGAAACACAACGATGAAAAATTACCCCAAACCCTGCCTAAGAGTTAGCACACTATATAGACACTCTTACTGAGTGTCGTAGATTGCCTATGAATCGTAATTGGGATCTCTAAACTTCTAAGGCGCCACTTGAAAACCAAGTGCAAGACACCAGCGTATTCACAAGCACTGAATTATGAATTATCCAACAGATCAAACATTTTCTGGTAAGAGGTGTCAGTTTTGGCATTAACAAGAAAACGAGAATGTACAACTCCACAGTAGCAGGCATCAGTAATTGACTCACAGGTCTTGTGATTCCTCAATCTCAATATTTTGTTGCCCTGTTTCTATTGATGGCCCTGAACTCTGGAACTCTACCGGCAGGAGTTCAATCTGCAAAATCTGTTATATAGCATTCAATTCACAACTGAAAATTAATTTTTTCTTGACTATTTCCTTCATAGACTGTTTCTTTTTCTCCTCATGCTTCCTTCTTGACTTGTGACTGAACTCTCCAAAAGTCTCCATGGAATTTTGACTTGCACAATAATTTTGCATAGTGGTGATATATATCTCATAGTAGTGATATCTAATAGTGGTGATGATGGATAGTTGGATACCTTAGCATTACGATTGTGATATTGTGGGAAGTTATATAAAGGCATTGCTTGATGCTAAGTTTTGTATTAATGACTTGTTCAAATTTCTTAAATGTATCTTTTTCAAGGTGAGTGCATATCATTCTGTCCTTTGTTTCCAAAATAGAAAAGAGGGAGGGAGTAGTTAAACACCTGAAATAAACGTAATAATATATCTTCATTTGACAGTGGGAATTGAACATTTATTGCATATTTTTGTGTTTCTGTTATTGTAGAATTTTTCTCAATACCAATGAATCAGTCAATGAGTTTCAACGCAGCACGCACTGTGGGATCCACTGCAACGGACTCCCTTGAGAAATCCATATTCAATGTAAATCTGGCTTTGCAGGCTGACAATTCCTATCTGGATTTGTCTAACCTGTTGAATATACGAAAACACGGTAAGAATTTCAGCTCTTTGTTGATGACTTCCCGTTAAATTACTAAATTGGTGACTCTCTCTGACTTTTTTGCAATTATCCTTTAACAACGAGTATGTACTAAATGCATGGAAAACCATTGCAGCTTGCTAAAGGTTAGAAAGGTATTGAAGACATGCTTTCGAAATATTAAGCTGTAATGCATAATCATATGTGCTTTTATTGGGAATGATATCCAACACCAGATTTCGATTTTTGATTGCGATTCTGTTTAGAAGGCACCGACGATTATGTTATGTTAAAAGGTGCTTAAGACTTAGTCATAAGATCTGTTATTTTGGTACATGTCAAAACAGTTGGGTGGTGTGGTGTCAAATTATAAATGCATTTGCCTATGTCCATCCAGATTCCTGTGTGTGATTTTAAAATAGTATGATTTTAAAGACTGATATCAAGCTCACAAAGAAACATTACAGAGTCTGGTTGTTGGTGTGATTTTCTTTCTCACCTTTTAAAATACTATTAGATGCCAGTACCACACTTCTGAAAACATGTGATTGCAAGATGCATGTTATAAATTTAGCAACATTTTACTGTCAAACTTTCATCTTTACTACGTGCAGATTCTGGCTTTTGTTTGCTCTTTTAGATGAAGCAAGCGAGAGTGGGGCAACAGAACATGATTATCCATCGCTTGGCTCTCAGACTGGTGGAAACCTACACCAGATCGGCCCAATTAAAAGGACTTCCCTGCCTCCAGAACTTGTTGAAAGATTTGCGTGTATCCTTTAAAGAGTTTAATTGGCAAAAGGGGCATAGATGTGGCACTTTCTGTTGGTAACTGGAGCGACAACTAATAATAATACTTATATGTGGCATCACTGACCGAAATTAGTCGTATATCACAATATGAATTATTGAATAAGACACCAAAATATCATTAAAAATTATATGTGATTTTCACACAAAGCAGTTAGAAAATACCTTTAGTACATTTTGAACTTAAGGATTTTCTAAAAATTTTATCATTTAATATGATTTTCATGCTTTTATAAAAGTATTGTTTTAGTTTTGCGTGATTTAATGGTACTAACCGGTACTTAATGTTACTAATTAGAAAGTACTTTTCATGCATTTATATTGGCTACAAACATGCTAAAGCAATAATTCCGGTGTCATTTTGAAGCTGAAAGTATCCTCTTTCCAGTGAAATATAAAGGTCTATATGTGAAATTTTCGACATAAGACTGAAAAGGGTCTGTGGTGCCACATGTTAATTAGGTCTTGGTTTTGAGTACAGCACAAAGGATAGATTACAATTATTCAATTGTGGTGTGAGAAACCCATTTTTTCAATATATTGAGGCCATTTGTTTTGAGTGAGAACACGTTATCAATCAATGTGAAATTATAACATAGCGCCCCTTCAAGATATCTACTCGGATTCGCACCCGGTCTGACTATGGCTGATGAGTCGGATTTCAACTAAGAGTGAAATTCAGGCGGGGAATTTCTAGACAGAAGGCATAGCTCTTGGTTGAGCCCATTCCAGATGGTTAAGCCCACCATTGAAAAGGCCTGACGTTGCATCATAGGGGGACAACCAACAGAAGCCTAAGCATGGATGGATATTATTCCAACTGGTTGGATGATGTGTCATCTGTGTGGGAAGAAAGATGTAGATTTACAGCAGCATTTTAAGCAGGATATAAGTTAATATTTTTGGAATACTTCCAATTAATTTAAATTGCCTTGTAGGATTCTTGTTTAATTTACAAACTATGAGTTCAGATCATCAATATTTTATTACTGACTGAGCGTAGTGTATTGTGTAGTATAATTGAATTAAATTCTAAGTAAAAATTGAACCACTTATGATTTACAATCATCTCTCAACATAATTTCTCACAGTTAACAGAACTTGTTGCTATAAAATTGCTTATACCTTTGAGCCTTTTATGATTTGATATGAATCAAACATGCTGATTCAAAAGAACCGTTGCTTGAGAATTGTATACTTGCATATTTCCTGAACTGGGTTGCACAGACATGCAGTGCAACTGTCTGATGGGTTTGTTTCCGGCCATTAAACGTGCTTGGCTGTCGATTGATAGCGACATCTTCATGTGGAACTACGAAGACGGGTAAATATATTTTGCCTAGAACTGTTTTTCTTCATGTTATATGGGTTGTAAATAGCAATCATATGTAAATATCGCTGAGTCTGACTTCTCAGTCTGCAATTGACTTTTTGCTAAGGAAATAATCTTTGAAAACTTAGCAGTGGACGAATTTATAAATGACGTTTTTTGTCATGTAATATGAAAGTATTCACGAACGCAGACTATAGTATTGAAGGCAGTGGAACACCCTATACAGACAGTGGTCAGTAACTTTTATTTTATTCATTGAAGAAGACCATTCAAAATTACATACATGTGCGATACTCATACGTTATATCTGTAAACCAGCAAATTGCATAATTGCTGACGTATTGCTCCCATCTGAAGAGCCTGATGTCTGCTGTTTCTATGCACTGCATTGTTCTCAATAATTGAGTTCTTAAGCGGAAGTTTCTGCATCAATAGTTGACTAAGATGTTGAACCTTTTGGGCTTTTTTTAGTTTTATTCAAGATGTGTAATTAATATCTTTTGAATTGTGGAATGTAATAAATATGCCTAAGAGGGAGAAGAGCAGTCCTGTGGCAGTCATGGATATGAAGTGTTAGCGACTTTGTTTTCTTAGCCTCTGCATACGAGGGTGAGCGGCCTTGCGTCTCATCTTCCTACTAACACTGTACAGTCACCATGAACTTGTACTAACTGTGTCATTATCATCTTGATCATCATTGCTGACTTTATCCATGTGGTTCAATTGTAGAAGTGATGTGGCTTATTTCGATGGCTTAAGTGAGACGATTCTATGTGCAGCTCTCGTTAAGCCAAAGCCTGGTTTGTTTCTTTTGTCCAAATGCTGATGTTTATTAATTTTGATGTTTATTTGTTGTGCTTCACCATTTGTTTGCTTAATCGTGTAATCAATGCTGAATAGTTTTGGGAGCTGGTGTCATTAGGTAAAACATTAATCACTGGGGGTTGCAATTATGATGCTCTTATATCCTTATTTAAAAAAATTTCTTTTCTGTTTGACATTTATTATCCATATTGTTACATCCAAGTGAAGACTTTGAAACTTTTAGAGGTTCATTGAGCAACTAACTTGTTGATTCTGCATTATTTCAGTATTACCTGGTACATTTTTAAATGGAAGATTATATAATGTGTTCCTTGTGCTGTTTAGTTTTTCTGAAATTACATATTTTAGGCATTTTCCAGCCTCACATCGTCTATCTTCTGTGCCTGGCAACAGCTGTTGACATAGTTCTCCTTGGAGTTAGTTTTGGTCAGAGTGGAAATGAAAGTAAGATATATACTGGTATAGACTTATTGTCATTATGCACGTAGTTAACTAGTTAAGAATTTTTTTCCATGTTTCAATATCATATCAGCTGCCATAATTACTTATCGTACTAGGATGACCCGACTATGGGACTTGTGTCCTTTTTGAGTTTCTTCCTTGTTGGCTCCTTTTCCTTAAAAAGCTAGATTTGAATTATACAATAAAAACCAGTTGTTATGTTATACTAGTGATTAGCGTGCGGCTCTGTTATTAGAGAGGTCAGGGGTTCAGATCCTCGCCATGTCAGAAATTTGTATCGAAATTTATGCTTCATCTGCACCCGTAGCCAGCTTGACTATGATGAGTACAATGATCATGCACAGTTGGTGGGCAGATTAGACAGTGAGGAAGAGGACCTGCCTTTATATGCCTAGGCCAAGACTATATGGTCACTTATAACTTATAGCCATGGTTTGCCTTAGGGTTAGCTTAAGGGACTGCTCTTCTTTGCTATATATACAGAATATGAGATACCACTCATCGTGGTAGCTTCAACATTCTATTATATAGCCATGTACCACATGAGAAGATTGTCCAACTGTAGAATTTGGTGCACTCCAGTGAAAATGTGCTTAAACTCCAGGATTTCTCAGTTGTTGCATGTTGCAAATGAACAATTGTCTTACTATATACATCCAGTCCTTTATTTTATCAGGTATTGTAATCTGCCTTTGCAAGTTGTTTACGCATGTTTCCAGTAGCAGTTTTGGAGAAGAAAGACTCGACTTGGATGGTGATTTGGAGTGTACATGATTCATTATTACTTCATTTGATTATTGGTTTTCAGGTGGAGTCCATAGTAAATTCGAAGAGATGCACCTCTTGCCTGAACCGTTGTTTGCCGCTCCGACTGATAACATCCACATGTCAGCCATTCAGTCTACCGACTCCGGACGAATATTCATGGCCGGAAGAGACGGAAATCTCCATGAGCTCTTCTATCAGGTTTAATGCTCTTCAGTCACTTAGTTCCTTTTTTCAAGCAAGTAAGTAAGTGGGTAAGTAAGTTATTTGCCAGACTTAGCTTTTGGTACAAATGTTCAAATATAGGTAAACAGTATTCGATGATTCATTACTGGGACTTTCAAGACTTATTTGAAGGGGCATACTTAAGTCACGGCCATTATAACCTTGAAAACACTTGGTAATATGTTGATTTACGCTTCATTGTAATCTGAATTTTGGTGTTGTATGGTTGGTTGCTTGTGTTCCAAAATCAATTCAATGCATATATATGATTAAAATTAAAAAAATTGCTAAACAAGGAATATCATAAACAAAGTTCAGTGTATTGGTCTTAATGACTTAATGGTTAACCATTGTAGTGACTTAATGAGCCGTCTTAGTGACTTAATGAGCAATCTTAATGACTTAATGAGCCATCTTAGTGGCTTAATGAGCCATCTTAATGACTTAATGAGCCATCTTTTCCATTGTTTCGTTCAGTTGGATGCAGACATTATTATATGGTGACTGTTGTTTTAAAGGCTGAAGACGGTTGGTTCAGTCGTCGATGTCGGAGGTACAACCATTCACAGAATTACTTGATGCTTCTCGTTCCACCGTTTCTCAATTTCTCAGATGTTGGTAAGATGTCAGCACAATATATATTTCATTCATCTAATGTTATGTTTTGTTGGGCTAATCTCTGTTCTTGCTTTCCATCCATTCGTTTTAACTTTTAACATGTAGAGAAGCAGTAATGATTTCTTGTTTCAAGATTGTGAAGATTAAGTCATAGTTTGCTGAGACTGGTGACAGATTGCAGGTGAGATGAGCAGCAGACTTAAGAACCTACTGTACTTGATCTTGCGCATAAGTCCGCTTACCAGGCACCTGGTGATACAGACCACAGTGCAGATAAGACAGACTGAACTACAGTTGCAGTCATTTGCTGTCCAGGGACGACATAAGTAGGGCTAGGCAGCCAGAATGTTGTACGGTTCCTGTGCAATTTAAGCTGATATACACAGAGCAATGCATTTTAGACCTGTATCCAGCTATGTACATAACAAAATTATCCTCAAACATGACATGGATTGGACTTTTGTTAATAAACCTTATGTTGATACTAGGGCATAACCGGAATTCGCCTCGGCAAATATTACACCCGCAAATAGCTAAAAATAACTTTTTTTGATAAAAATAACGTTTTTTGAAGAAATAATTTTTTTTTCATCAAATACATTTGGGCTAACGGTAATAAGTAATTGATTAATTAAACAAGAACTTCACATTTCATTGAATTTTCTTTAAAATAATGATGTTAATTTATATATTTTGATTTCTTTTGGTTGCATTCCCCAGGTGGCAACCAAATCAGTAATTTTCCCGCTTGAATTGGCTCCACCCACTTTCCGGTAAACATTAGAGAGTAAAGACGTCATTGATAACTTCATATTTAAAAAAAAGGTTTTACATTTTTTTTACACATAAAGTTATTTAATAATAAATATATTGTTATAGCCTAAAGTGCAATGATATTGCTATAGACTCAGCATTGACTATAGATACTTCTCAGTAGCTGTGCACGTGGCAGGTTAACTACGCTTTGCCTATGGATGGTCAGATTTGCCGCTACTATTCGGTACGTACCCAGATCCGGCAAATGGTTCATCCAAATACTCAGATTCGGTACTTGACGGAAATTGTCTACTTGGTTATGCCCTAGTTGATACACTACCGACTAGCTTCTATGCACCTAAGCGAATTATGTTGTCTGCGGTGAACTTAAGTGACGTCAACTGTTTATGTTATTTTGACTGCATTTCTTCAACAGTCTGAAATGTCTGACAGCGATGCGTTGTGTGTTAATATCGTACCAATGCAGAATTCATAAAGTTTGAATGTGGATCATTTCCAAAACATTATGTAAATAGAATTTGTTAGAAGAATAGCAGGGATTCAAAACTGTTTTGTTTGGTTTAATTCCTTTTTTTTATTTGCCTACATTGTTACAGAGAAATCTCATCTATGTGATTATTGATGATAAAGATTATAATATTACTTCAATCTTTGCAAATGGTATGCTGGCCAACAATGTGCCTCTTAATGTCTGAGCATGTTTAAGATATTGAAACTTCACTTATGTTTGTGCACGCCCTCTTGGCAAGTGCATTTTTACTGGCCGTTATTGTTCTTTGTTGGGTCATTGAAGAGGAATGTTAGATTTTTAGGAATGATTCTTTTTTGTATGTTTCTGCTTAGATCCCTTGGTTCAAATCACAATCGACGCATCTCGACATCTCCTGTACACTCTCTCTGAGAAGGGTACCATACAGGTATGATTCCGTTCAGATTTTGAATCTATGGGTTCAGAGTTAGAAATTAGAGAACTTGTAAATAGATGAGAAAAGAATTCAGGCGCCAGAACTGAGTTGGTGGCAAACTATTCACAAATTTAAAGTCCACAGAGACTTAAGAAATGAATGGTCGATTCTATAAAACGAAGATATATTGAAATACATTCTAGGTTCACTACCTGGACTTCTCATCGTTTAGTTATGGGAGTTATTTTCAAAAGCCTTAATTGCTCATTGCAATCTATTTCTGAATTTTCTCTAACTGTTAGCCACCCTATACCTAATTCCTCTGACCTGAAATGTCCTTTCCTAAACATTTGTGCCAAGGCTATGCTGACCATAGGGTGCTCATACAGTGCAGTGGTTAGCATACGGGTTGGGAATTCAAATCCATGCCAGAGCAAACAAGATATTTTCTAAGAACACCAATTGAAAACCGATTATCGGTTTTCAATAGGTTTTTTAAATCCGATAATCGGTTTGCTCCAAAAACCGATATTAACAACTCTAGTGAGGGCAGAATTTTTTTAAATTTCTGCTCTGCCTGCTCACCTAGCTAATTCGGCTACGACGAGTACACTGACTGTACACAGTTGGGTGGAAAATGAGACGGTGAGGGATAGGACCAAGGCCGAGAAAATGAAGTCGCTAACTGTCATAACAGCGGCTGCCTCAGGTTTAGCTGCTTTTCTTCTTCTGTGGTGATCAGGAAACCAAACAGTTGAAAGATTTGACTTCTGCTTTGCTTATTTCGTGTCTGTTTAGGTGTTTGACATCGGAGCAAAAGACAACAGTGACTCTGCCAATCGCATAGCGGCCATGTCTGGCAAAACGATTGTACATTCTGCCAGCAGAATCGCCAAGTATGTCATCATAATGTTTATCTTATTCATTCAGCTGCTTTCAGCTGAGTAAGTAATACCGAACTGGAATCTGTCTGTTTGTGATCAGTAACTGATCAGTTATTTACTGATTTTAAGAAATGAATTGATTTGACAAGAGGTCGGTGTTGGCCCAACCATCAGGTTTTTACAAGTCAATAAAGTCTTTTTCTTTAGTTGTGACTGGGCTGGGAGCGCTCCTGAGTATGTTTTGGATGGTGCTATATAAATGCCCAGAATGAATGAATGAGATAACTATTTGTTTGTGGTGAGTCTCCACATTTAAGCTGAAGTGATTTGTCGTGACAATCTCTTTTTTAACTGTTATTTTAATTGGCCATAACGTAATGAACAGCAATTTCAGCAACAATGTTGATTAATTTAACCTTTCTGAAATTATTACTTTAATCACCAACAGAATTTGTAGTACACAAATTATTTATGCTATAGAGAAAACATTTCAGAGGTCAAGTAGGTGTGGGCCACACGGGAACAGATCTCATTCGAATAAGGAAATGTCATAAAGCACAGGAAAATTATTTACATTGATTTTGTCTCTCAATTTGTTTCTCTGTCTCTCTTTTAACTATATTATGTTGAGACTCAGTGCTTACTTTTAATAAATTATTGTCTATTGCTTAATGTTGGAGGCAAAGAAGAAAGGTGCCTGAATGCCAAGTATTTGTAGTGGAGATTATTCTGACTTTTCCACGTAGGTGAATGATGAATTCTACTGAATATTATTAATCTTGTGAGCTGATGATTGAGTCTGCTGTTCATATGAATGACTGATGCTGTGGTTCTTTTAGGAACTTTGAGAAAAGCAACTTCCATCCTATCATCCACATCGCAGCTCTCAGTAAACACGAATCGACCAACATTAACCTGGTGGCAATAACTCATTCCGGTCAGTGGACCACATTATACCATTTCTAGACATACGGTCTCTTTTGCTATCTTATTCCATATGTCTCTGTCCTTCCTTTCCTCTTTCTTTTTCTGTCTCCCTATGTCTCTCTCTGTCCTTTCTTTCCTATTTCTTCTTCTGTCTCTCTTTGTGTCTTTCCATCCTTTCCTCTTTCTGTCTTTCTTTGTCTCTGTTCTTTCCTTCCTTTGATCTTTTTCCTTCTGTCTCTGTTCATCCTTTCCTCCTTCTGTTGTCCCTATGTCTCTGGCCTTTTTTCTCTCTCTTTTCCTGTCTCCCTTTGTCTCTCTTCTTCCTTCTCACTTCCTCCTTCTGTCTCCCTCTGTCTCTGTTCATCCTTTCCTCCTTCTGTTCTCTCTATCCTATCACCCCTCTTTCTCTTTTTGTCTTCCTATGTGTTCCTCTTTATCCGTCTGTCCATGTCTTTTCTCTCTTAGCATACATTTTTATATGGTGTCTTTATAGACCAGTGTTTCCCAAACTGTGTTCCGCGGAACCCTAGGGTTCCGTGAGGTGGAGACAAGGGTTCCGCGGAAAACTTTCAGTTTGAACAAATAGATGCATTTTGCTCGACATCTGTGTATGACTCGATGTGAAAGAGAATTCAAGCCATTTTCATCGATATTTGTGTTATTATTATTGTATTCTGACATAGGCCTAAACCTATAATTGTCTGCATTCTCAAGCATTTGTACTTACAGCAGATTACGTTTAGTTTTAGACGGGGGTTCCGCCAAGAAACTTTAAGCTCATAAAGATTTCACGGCCAATAATGATTGGGAAACGCTGTTGTAGACCATTTTAGATCCATGGCTTTGTTAAGTAGTGAGGCATTTATTGCATTGATATAAATCAGTGTTTATTGAATACCTTAAGGATTTGTGCTCAAGTAGTGAAGAAGTCTCTGTAAATATTCCGACTGAATGTTTTGTTTCATCTTTGTTTCTCGATACAGGAACGAGGTTGTACTTTACAACAACATGTTTCCTCGAAGAACAATGCGGGACAAAGCTCACTCCTTGCACGCTGGCGTTGGTTCACGTGAGGTATCCTCCTGGATACACAATACACTCTCCAAAAGGATTTCCAAAGGGCGTCCATTCAGCTTTCTACAGCCGTGGTATGTATGTTCAGCCACACGTGGACATGGATCCAAGATGGGAGGATAGAGCAATGAATATCACACTAACGAAAAGAGCAGTACATAGCGAGATCAATTCCTGCCATGATCATAAGATTGACTATGCCCTCCATTTGCTAGGGGGTGCTGTTGGTCAATTCAGATGTAGGACGTGATACCTTGCATAGCTGCCGTTCAGTCAAATTCCTTTCCTATAATAACTTGTGATTTCTCCGTTTGTACTTTACTTTACATCATGCTGCAGCCTGTCTGTTTGAATCTAATAAATGAAGATTGTTGTCAAAACTAAGTTTAGTAAAATAAACTCATTGTGACAGTCCCTTATTGTGTTGTATCAGAACTTTTTATACTTACATATATATATATATTTATTCTGAAATTTGATTTCACTCTTCCAACGTTTTTTGGTCATAAGTGCACATGCCTTGATGGAGCAGTTGCAGTTGTACTGACGCCTCGGACGAGGGTCGAACCCGCTCACTCAGCGCACATGGAGCGTTACGGGCCGATCACTCTTACAAATCGGCCACTGTGCCATATATATGTGTGTGCGTGTGTAATGAGTGTCTTGTGAATATATTGTTATTAGGACAACTGCTATAGATTCATCAGTAGCAAACTCTAGAGGATGCTTTACTCATTCAATACAATTATTAGAATAAATGCTAATTGTTCATATCAGGTACAGTTTTGGCAGTTAAGGTGTGTGTGCCAGTGACCCAAAGGGCCTTGCTGACCGTTTGTTGTTGCTGGTAAAACACTTCGGCGGAGTTTGACGAAGCAACCCGATGCTGTCTGCGAGATAGCATGTTGCACATTTGTTGACAGTTAATACACCAAGATGTTTTGAACATTATGCACTTACATGTCCTGTGCCACGTAAGCTGATCTTGTGTGATTGATTGTAATGTAAGAGAGCGTCTTGTGCCTATGGTTGAAAGGTGTTCTGATGATGACCGAAGCTCATTCTGAGGATGCGGATCAGCTGTGGATTCTGTCAGACGACGCTTTTCCATTTCAAAGGCTGCTCAGCGAATCACACGTGAGTCTCTTGAATCGTCATCTCGTCCGAATATTTCCGTTTTGATCTGTGAAGACTTGATGTGTTTCTTAAGTTCTGCTGAAACTTTTCACTGAGTTGCAACGGAGCTCTTACATGCGGGGCCTGTGATTGTGAGATTGTGGGTTTGTACCTGTTGCGTGGAATCCATGTAATGCCCTCCGCGAGGTGTTTTTAACCGCGTGCCTCTGTCACCACACAGTGTTACTTAGTAGTGGCATCTGCTTTGAAGTAAATGGCAAGGAGTAACTGTGAGCTCCATCACCCAGTGACCAGACAATTCGGCACAGGAACAATTTGATACAGGGACAATTTGGCACCAGACGATTTAGTGCAGGTCATGCTTTATGCTACTTATTGTTAAAACTAAAGAGTTTTAAATTGGGTTTGTTATTCAATGTATCTTTTGTTATATTTAGCTGTTCACAACATTTATTCGTTGACTTTTTAATCTTGTTTATATTTCTTGTCTGATATACACAGATTTTTTCTAGCTAATTGCAATGCATCAACTCATCAAAGTGTGCTCTAGTTTGTAATTGAAATCACTCTGCAATGATGCCCGCTGTAATAAATTTGACACAACAAAGAAAGCAGTTAAGAACGATCAAATGATTGATGATTCTATTACTTGTGATTAAGGTTGTTTATATCGTTTTTTGGGGCAAACCAATTATCGAATTTAAAAACCGATTTTAAGCCGATTATCGGTTTTGATTGGTGCGTTAGAGACATTCGGTCATGACCATGCTGGGGTGCTGCGTTGCCCCGGCTTCGGAGTTCGGGTAAGCCTTGCCGCCTCCACTACTAGGCTTGTCGGCTCCACCATCGAGATCCCACTGCCCTATCTACGTTCTGCCATGATAGATCTAGTACCGAAAGCGTACAGTACGTAGATCGGCTCGTCTGAACGGTCTTTTGTGTCCAGTTATAGGTCAGACCTAATAGGCTTTTCGATTCAGACAAAATCCAACTAGCTCACCAGTCATGAATTATAAACCTTTCTTTGCCTCATCCCTCCTTCGACGCCCGCCCCTTCACACAAGCCCAGAGGAGACGTTTGTCAGCGACAAGGGGCCCATGCCATTCCTTGCCTCAGTCCTCATCTGACCTCCCGCCCATTCACACAAGCCCAGAAGAGACCTTTGTCAGTGACAAGAGGCCATCAGCCTGTTTTGACGAAGATACTGCACCATAGGCTGGTTCACAAGCATAGCCAGGATTGAACTGTGGGAAAATATCATGGACCACGGAGGTACCGCACACTAAGTCGAACAAGCCATTAGCCCTCATTACGAGAGTCATAGTTACTCTTGCCGTTTACCCGCGCAAATAAATTCGATTATCGTTTTGTCAATAACAGAACCCGATTATCGGTTTCAAAACCGATAACCGGACTTCTGGTTATCGTTTAACATATCCCTACTTGTGATATCTAACCAGTTGAATCTTTCTTGCACCGAATTGTTTGACGCTAAATTGCCAGTCTCGGGTAAATGTGCGCTGTTTGTGAAGTGGAATGAGGGAGCTTATATTTTCATTCTGCCGTTTGTCCTGTGTCATAATTTATTTATTTATAGTACAACTTATAAACATGAACGGGTGGAGCTTTGTTTGAGGTCTTTTATTTCTAGTGACAGATTTGTAGAAGAATTTATGTAGCCACTGTAGACGAAAGTGTACATCCCCATTGAAATGTGTACTGTACTATATTGATCCTCTGCAGTGTCAACTTCTCAGAGCTATGTTGACAACGACTGTGTCGACTGTTTGCATTTAGGAGCTGTGGCAACTGTGTATGGAAGGTGAATGTGTTATGTTTTGTTGGTAGGAGGTGGTCCAGTTGGTCGGGAGGACTTGGTCAATGGCCGAGGTGCCTTGTAGCATTCCATGCTCTGTCTTGGCAGCTGTAGCCAACGATAGACCCGATCCACCGCCAGTCGTCACTCAGCATCTCCAGATCGAAAGACAGTTTGTCATCATTAACTCGCTAGTCAGTTCATTTCCTCTTCACTTGATGGTTACGAGCTGTTTTATCTCCAGATTCATGGACTAACAGATGTCTCTGTTTACACTTAACGTCAGCCATTTATCTAAACTTGCATGGATACACAGTGCGTGCAGTACCTTTTTGGAATATATGTCTCTTTAGATCAAACATATCGTTAGCATAATCTAAAAAATAATGTGTGGACGTCTTTGTGTTCATTATGGCTAATTTGCTAACTGGCTTTGTGACAGTTGGCTTATGTTAAAAGTTTTGAAAGGTTCAGCACTTGATTTTTGATGATTATTCTGCTCTGTAAAACTTGTGGAGTTTAGAAATGCCTGCCTCATTTTGTTGTGTGTTTGGTAAATAATTCTAACTTGATTTCAGAGTTTAGTTTTTTAACAATAATATTTCCTCCATTCTTTGTTTTGTATTCTGTTGCATTACTTTTAAGTTAGCATATCTAATATAAGCAGTGCTATTTTTAATATATAAGCAGTGCTATTTTTAATATAAGCAGTACTATTTTTAATATACAAGCAGTACTATTTTTAGTATAAGCAGTATTATTTTTATGACCATCTAGGGTACAAGCATCTTGACGAAGCTGAGCCCAGTCGATCAGCTGCAGCAGCTGTTGGTCCAGTTTGGTCCAGATTCGGAGCAAATCAAGTCCTACTTCAGGCTTCACAAGGTCAGTGTCGTCATCTTAAGCAGTCTTCAACCCGTCGCCAGATTGTGAGTCAACCAGATTGGTTGACTCACTGGACTCTTTCAAATCTAAACTCTGGACTCATCTGTTCTCTAGGCGTTTCTTTTTCCTCGGGGTTTCCGTGCTGAGAGTGCCTCTGAATAGTTATCCTGTGAGAGGCGCTATATAAATGTAAAGAATAAAGATACGATATCCCACCCATTATTATTTTTATTTCTATGCCAGCTTTTGCAAAGGCATCAGGGGTGATACGAGAGTTGATTAAGTGTTAGGTTGACAAGCGGAGGTTTATTTTCTCAATTTATTAGGCGCCTTTCTCTAACGATCAAGCGTCAATTTTGCAGAGCAGTTGTGAGGGAAGGACCTGCTCTAGGTCTCTGCTGACTGAATGGCTTACTCAGGAGTGGCTTTGAATGGCTGTCCCAGGAGTGGCTCAGACCTCTTCTACATGCTACATTAGAAGGCACTCTGGCCAGTTGCAGTTGACTGCTGTGCCCTACAGTCACCATTAAGTTTTGTTGTCAAAAGGTTTTTAGTTATGTTAGTTAGGATTTATAAGTTAGCTGAATATTAATGATCTCAGTTACATGAGGGGATATCTCATTTGTAATTACGACAATGTATGTGGTGATTTTTACTGCTTTGTTAAATGCATTAAATGCGCTTTCAGTATGATTGTCTAGAAGAAGTGGGTCTAACGAAACAATGTTTTCTGAAATTATAAAATTATAAATTGCATAAGGCAATTGAAGTCTAATTATGCATCTTTGAAAATTCATGTAACGAGTGCTTATTGTAACTCGTTCATCTATATAGATGCAATTTCTTAATAAAAGCTGCCGAAACAAGACTGTAAACTGTGCTTAATGAGTATGATTATGTGAAGTGGTTTTGTGCTATCAGTTTAATTTATCTGATTTATTTAAGGCTGTTTTTTTTTTTAACGGACTGGTGTGTAGGAGCAGGCGTGTGCTACGTGCCTTGTGCTGATGTGTTCTCGCAGTTTGGCTCATCAGCAAGTGAGTTAATGCGAAATCACGATGTTATTTTAACCTTCTATCTATCGGAGCACTGTCTGCTTAGCTGTCAACTACTTGTTGTTAAATGACTATTCTCAATTAAGGTTGCTACGTATGCACTGCATTTTGGGAGGCACTCTAGATGCACCAGGTATAAAGGTAGACCAATACAAAAAATTAGAGGTTTTTCAACATTTTTGTAGTGACAGAACCTTATGTGACAGAACCTTATGTGACAGAACCTTATGCACAACCCTCAGTTGCTCATGCGTTAGCATCTAATTTTTCAAGAAATAAATGTGATTTGTAATTATGCGATGATCATCTTGACATTGTTTGGCGAAACCCTGGCCAAAAAATGTATGTTCTGGTAATGGTGGTACCTGCTGTTACTAATAACTGGATTCTATTTTATACAGCTTTTATACATATACAGTTTTAATTCATAGAAATTTGTGACAGAAATTTAGAAAATTAGTTTGAGCAAGATTCATTTATTTTTTCCATCTGCTTAATTGTAATTACCTGTGGTCTGCTTTAAGATGTAACAACACATCCAAACAACACTTTTATTAAAGTTCCTGATGGAGCAGCCATTGCCTTTCCCTCGCAGAACACCTTTTGGGAAATGCCGTCTTAGCAGTATTTTCTGCTGTTGTTTGAAGACAGTTTGATGGTGTTCATTTATCTATGATGAGTTTTCATGAATGGTCCACTTGTTCAATAGAGGCTGGAATTTGTTTTGGTGTTTATGCTGTGGTGGATTGTTTTCAGGTAAATGACATAGCAACACGAGCGTTCTTCCTGTACAGCGGGGAACCAGATTATACTTACGGGTACCCACCACAGCAGCAGCAACAACAACAGCAGCAGCTCAACACCTCAGGTCTTGTGTTTTCCTTGGGTTTCTTTTAATAATGCTAGCTAATGTTTAGAACAAAGTTATTACAGCATTTTTACCAAAAATGATTCTTTGGCATTCTATTTAGACATGAAATGCTGTGTTTAGGTGTTTGGTATATTGTATTATTATTTTATGTAGATTTATGCTAATCTATCAAACAGTTGGATCCAATCTCTTTGTGTTTTTGCTGTGACTTTTGTTTAAGTGTTGCTCTGCTTGTCGTTGTCAGGCTTTCCACATCCGGCGTCGTCTACTCCGATTCCCAACGTGACTCGTCAGTTGAGCTTCCAGAGTCTGGGTGCTTCGATGATTGCTCCTCCTCCTCCGTCCCTGTTGTCGCCTGGCCCTGGCATTCATCCGACCACTCCTATGCCTGGTGGTCTAGGTTCTCTTCCAGACCCTCTTGCTATGTTTGGTGCCACTCCAATGGTTGTCTACTCCAACAAACACAGGAGCCTCTATCTTTACCTAGCCAGAATGCTTCGGTAATAACAGATTATGCAGTATCTTTAATTAACTGTATATTAGTATTCTGTTGCAATGTCATTTATAATCTAATCTAATGTTACTGAATCTAATGGCTTCTATGGGGTCATGTCGATATGGTAATGTACAAGGCATTGGTTGATGGTCGCTTAACAGCTAACTGCAAGCATGTACTAAGGCCTATTGTGATAATAGTGTTGCTCTTCTTTGTTTAAGTGAAATGAGCGGAAAAGAAATTGTAATGCATTGGAATGGTTTCGTAGAAGTTCTGTGGATCAAGGATATTATTTGGTTCTTTTATATTTTTTCTGTAACAGTGCCATGTCAAGTTTTTTCAGTAGTTGAAGATTGGTAAGTGAATTATATCCACAAGAATATGCAACAGGAGGCCCATCTAGGTCCTGGGGCCAGAGACCGGAAAAGAACGCCACTGCTCGATAGTGGCCTGTGATCGTGGAATTAAGAGTTGAGATTGTGAGATCAGATTGTCGCTGTGTTCAGAGTGGAACAGCAGAGTTCCTACAGTTGTAACCAAGCCCTCTGTGCTTTGCCAGATTTTTTAATCGTTTGTGTTATTAAAGCTTGTGTATATGTATTAATATGGTCATGTAGTATGTACATTGAAATCATTTTTAACATGAACTACAGTTTTCTGCAGATGTCAAAGGAATGTTGGGAAAATGTTTCTAACCATACTGGTTGTTTATTAAAACACAATATTATCAAGATGTTACCAATGAAATACTGACCATTATTCAACATTCTCGTCTTGTGACTAAAAAGTGACCGACCAGACATTATCGAAGAGATAAATTAATTTTTTTTTGTTTTTTTTAGACCTTTGTGGCTGAACCGAATGGTGACTGAAATCTTTCAGAAACTGAAGTCAAGAGAGCAAGTGATGCATGTGAGGCAAAAAATTTTCGTCCAACCTTTTTTCGCCTTTTCGCTAAGGACTTTCGGATTTTTTGAGGAGATGCGGCTACTTGTTACTAAATTTTATTAACAAACCAATCTTTTTCTAGAAGTTTGACATTTGAAGTTAGCTAGGAATTTAGTTGTGTCTGCAAAAAATGCTAAGTCATTCATCCGTCTTAATATTCACAAGCTATCAAGCTATCTTTTATAAATTTCCCATAGAGAGCATCGCTATGGCTACAGAATCAAGCAACTGACCTTAGTTGTGGTTTCCAGGGTATACAGCTCTTAAAAACATCTGGAGTCCAGTTAAGTTTTGTTTTAGAGAATTTGCTAGATCAATTGGAACGTTACCAGATTAATAGTCAAACCGTCTTTAGTGGAATAATGCCAATTGATATTATAACTTTTGTTGGCTGCCATTTTTGACATAACCGACATTCTCCATCAGAACGCTCTATAATGTCAAATTCCTCGATCAATATATTTAAAAAAAACTTGTACATTTTTAATCATTTCTTTGCTCTTTGTCTAGCACATGTTAGGTATCAGCTATGGAGGGGGAGGTAATATGGAGGGAACTTTAGATGAAGATGTGTTGGATGTCTGAGGTGTTCGAATAGTTCAGATAGCCTCTGAGTAGATATATTGAATGCATGATAGGGTGCTATATAAATGTTCGTTTACATTACATATTAGTTGGTGTTGCAGCATTAGTTTTCTGTTTCCGTCAGTTGATGAGCGTTTTTGACGGTGAGCAGCTGATGTGGATTCTACATAAGCTGACGGAACTCAAAGACTTCCTGGACATCAATTTGACAAACTTCATGCCTGCATCGTCCACTCTCATGTCAAACAGGTGCCTTGCTTTCTATGCTGATTCAGTGACGACTTCTGAATTGTTTTCTTTTCCTGCTTTTCAATGACCATCTGGTAAAGTAGATAAGATAAGGTTGTTTGCTATATGATGTAATCCTATGTATGTTACAGGCAGTGTGAAACTAGGAATTTTGTGAAATGCCTAGGCAATCTGTAAAACCCTAACTCTACACTAATCATAATCCTGCACTAATCCTGACTAATCCTGACAGTAAATGGGTGATTTTACATATTGCCTAAAATCTAAGAAATCAGGCATTTTACAAAATCCATGTTTCACACATTGCCTGTAACGTATACAACAGCCTTTACTAAGTTATTAGTGATGCTACTTTACAGTGGTGATTGAGGAAACCTTATTATCAAGTACTGGATGAGGTGCTATGTAAATTGTTGTATGCATACGCATATGTCCGGCATTATAGTGTCTTGTTTTGGTGGATTACATTTGTGAGTGAATTACATTTGGGATCCATGATGCAGACTTACATCTGATTCTATATAAAAGCAGAAACACTTCTTGCAGTAGTCATTTATGTGATTTTTATATTATGTATTGGTGAAGGGATTATTCTTGAAGCCTGCATAAATAGCTAACTATGTAACATTATGTGACTTAATAATAATCACAATGTTCAGCTGATGATTCTGACTGAGATTTCAGTGCAATTGATCTGCTGCATGCTCGTGGACCCTTTTTGATTATTATATTTTTTATTATCATCGAAATTTGATACCGCCCTTCTTCCAACATTTTTTGCTCAGAAGTGCACACACACTCCTTGACGTCACAATTACAGTTGTACTACAGAGTAATTGTGCACAAAGGACTTGCTCAAGGTCCCGACACAGTGACTCCCGAACGAGGGTCGAACCTGCACGCTCAGCACACACTAAACGTTTCAGGCTGACCACTCTAACCGATCAGCCACTGTGCCACACAAAAATCATGTGACATAGAGAAGCACTGTTAGGCAGCAGCAAATAGTCCTTTGTGCATGGACATTTGAACAGAAAACTGATTTTAGGGACTAGAAGAGTTTCTTTTTTAGGACAAGTATGCTTCAATCGTTAGTTAGGTTTCACATAAAGCGACAGTCGACTGCTGTTTTGGACATGGTATTTATTGATTTATATAGCGCTGCTCACAGCAGTTGTCAATCTGTAGTTGTCCTAGTGCGAGAACCATGCGCAACATCATGATAACAGCACCATAGAAGTATTTAGATTACATTTTAGCATCATATTTTCTTCAAAGTGTGCTGTGAACTTATGGTATGGCTGACAGAATGCAGTCATTTACATGTAGAAGTTTATGGTGTGGGAGTTAGATCAAAGTTTATTCTTGATTTCCTTTCTTAGCTTTGCCATCGGCCAGAACCTGCCTGCTGCACAGCGAACGCCATTCCAGTCTCGGATTGTGGGAGCGACGTCGGCTGCGGACGAACAGGCGGCCATGAAGTTTAGAGGTATGTGATGACAATGGACATTTGCTATCTCACACAACAGCCTTAAAGGCACAACAAAAGTAACATGTATGTCTCAGTAGTAGTGTATTTATGAGTCTTAGAGGTAGGCGATCACTTTACAAGTACAGAAAAAAGATCTATATACATATTCTATCGATAGCATGGAAATGCGTAAAATGCCGGATAACAACTGAAGGCTGTGCAGAAGTAAAAATGCTGATATGATAATCTAATAATGAAGCCAAACTGGATGAAGTCATCAGTGCTGCTAGGTATGCTGATAAATATCTGTTGAGGCATGATGGCATCGTGTGCTTAGATGAATGCTTAGATGAATTTGAGTGCGTTGTTTGTATCAACAGCTGCTGCGGAGGCTGAGGAGAATCTATCACTGAAGCAGTTGCAGCAGTTGATCGGTCTGACGTGTGAATACCTCGGTCTATGGAAGATACTCTGCGACCATCAGTTCAATATCATTGCCAGGACGCTCAGTCAGGTGACTTACGATAGATGGGCTAGATGATGGTGAATGATAGATGGTAGAGTAAATGATAGATGGTAGAGTAAATAATTGTGATTGATAGATGATGGAGTAAACGATTGTGATCGATAGATGATGGAGCTAACGATTGTGATTGATAGATGATGGAGCTAATGATTGATGATGAAGTACATGATTGTGATCGATAGATAATGGAGTTGTTGACAATGTTAATTGTAGCATTATTATTAAAAAAATCCTACAACCATTTTTTCCTAGATTGCAACTATAAATAAACATGGTTGGTGAGGTAGGTAAGCAGAATCCTTTGTTAAGTCTAGTCAATGTAGGAAAGGACATATTATAATACAATCTCACTTTGATGCTGTCTTTTTATAGCATGATTATTGGTACAAATAAAACGTGATAGCGTTGTTATTAGGGTCCCATTTGAGTACCGTGTTAATAGTTTCCTTGGCTTTTAATCTGTATGGCAATGATTGTAGACAATATGGATAAAGTGGATGGATTACTTGTAGGGAGGAGAATGTTTGTCATACTCTCAGTGAACATGTTTTTGATACTGTTCTAATATGTGAGTTAGATTTTGGTTTTGCGTTCAGGATCACCAGATGGCGCTGCAGTGCGCGACCTTTGAACAACTTGTGACAAACGGTCGCGACGTCTGTCAGGCATTGGCCAAGCGACTCGTTGACATGTACATCGACGACAACGCGGCAACCGACATAATCAACGGTCGACTGAGGGAAGTATGTCCATCACTGTACAGCTGCGATGATGAAATCTACTCTAAGGTAGGAATGTCGTTCTCTGTTTGCTGGTTGTTGGGGGTTTAATAGACTTGTGCAGTTCGTGACCTTTCTGTAGGAAATGGGTTACTTTGTGCTGGAAATGCCTGTCTGTGTCTTTGTTATATGTGAGCTTATATTACATTCTCTGTTGAAATTACTATTCTGAATGTTTTAAAAAAATGACCGTTCTGAGAATTTATACAGCACCTCTGCATGAAACCTACTCAGGAGCACTCCTGGTCCAAGTGTGATTTCTAAAACCAAGATGGGCTGATCAGAAGTAATGGGAGTTATCCAGCCAGTTTCTGTTTGTCCAGAAGATGTAGTTATTTTCTTATGTTGGTTTTAATAGATGGGCTTTGACTCACAAGTGTCAAATCCTACCATTTGCTTTACATGTTTTTTACAGTATGTTTGCAGGTCCATTTTGTGTGACACTGAATTTGTTGATGTGTGTTCAATGTTTGTAGCAAATCGCTTACTTTTTCTGATATATTTGCTGTGTGTGTGTGTGGCTGATCCGTGGATTGTTTTGATTTTACTTAGGGCTATGAGAAATTAAAGTCTGCAAAGACGGTGAGCTGTGGAACGGACCGAGATCATTTTGTGGCCGAGGCGCTCGAGGTTTGTTCATCAGTAGATAGTAATGGTCTGCTGCTTTATTTTGTTCAATTGCTGTCAAAGACTGAATGGTCACCTTTTTTATGTACATCTGTTTCATGCCATCGACTGAACGAGTGTAAGCTAGCCTTCATAGTGCCAGTGTAATGATCCTTGTGACATTGTATCCTTTTGAGTGTCCTCAGGCGTTCTCGGTCAGGTTTTATTTCAGCTTTACAAAACAAAATAACACAATAAAGATCTGGTCGGTTTTTTGTATTCAACACTTTTGCGACAAACTAAGCTGTTTTTCCCAGTTGCTTTAGTTGAACATTGATTGACTTTGAATTATGTTTGCAGAGGGTAACTACATCTTTGCTTTGAGTAGAGTTTCGTTTATTTTTACCTATGTATTGTCAACTTGTTGTACATGACTCATTCTGTGAAAGGTATCTTATTCAGAGTCTTTTGGTAAACTATGGAGGAGCATATACAGTGGTAGTTGGCCAGTATTACAGAGACTATCTGGACTTTGCCAGAAATTGTTCAATTTTGACCAGAGGTTTATGGATAGTATGAAAAGTCATTAACTGTTTTTAGTTTTTTTGTCATCAGCTAGTCAGTCGTGATTATTAGATTTTGAACTTTTTTGCCTTGTTTCACTTGTTTCGTTTACTTGTGATTTTGTGTGTGTTCTTAACAGCAATTCAAAGTCATAGCCACAAGAGTCGATCTTCCATCTGTCTGTTCACAGTTTGCATCGCTGAAGTTTTACAACAGCATTGTTGACCTAGTGTTGACAGCTGCTTGTAAGAGAGATTCTCAAAACTTAGCCCTGCATTTCTACATGCATAAAAAGCCAGCAGCAGACCTGGAGGGATCACAGGCATACAACATTAGGTATGCTGCTCATCGCTTGCATTGCGTAGAATCAACAGGGTGGAACAACATACCGTGACCTCCTCTTTGAATCTAATATCATTAGTGGTGTTTTTTTATTTTTATCCCACCAAATTTGAAATACTTAATCAAGTGAAACAAGAATTTGTGTGGCCGACCCCTCCTTGGGGAGGGATTAATTCCAGCTTGAAGGCTGACTGGTATAAATTTATTTAACGACGCATCCATAACGAGGATAATATGCATTCCAGCTTGAAGGAAAGAGATAGGATTTAAAATACTTGTAGCTCTGGAGATTGGTAATGTGTCTGGTGGTGGAAAATGTTATTGCTATTATGCATCTATTATGTGTTAATGATGACGGCCCTGAGCAATTGTGTGTAGAACTTCCTGAAGGTCCCCCTATGCAGTAATGGTCTCAGGGTTGCCTCAGTGATACAAGATGCATGCTCTACTTGGTTACTGTGTCCCAGTCCAGGTGGAGTCCTATTCCAGGACAAATTCAAATCACTTAATACTAAGGCTGTCGAATAATGTTTAAATCAAGACCCGGGTACCCGTTGATCAGCGGGTACCCAACCATGCGGATATTTTGTTGGGAAATGTAGGGAATTGCGAATTTTTACGGAAATCGGACACCAGAGAATCGATTTCATTGCCCGGGCAGTCAACCAATATGACCAACGGAATATTTCTGGTATAGCTGTACCGATTAATCGGCAGGCAGGCCGGCCGATTATAGAGATAGCAAATATCGGCAAGATAATCGGTGCCGATATTAAAAATTATTTTTTTTATTTAATAATAATATTTTCAGTCTAACAAAGCAAAATGATGACAGCAACATCACTGGGTCTGGGAAGGACAGCATTTCGTTCCGCTCCCATATCGTGTCATCGAGCCAATGGCTTCTTCAGACCAGTGGTGAGACCACCCAGTTTGCTAGTATAGACCGTAAAAACTTGTCAACATAGGTCTTGTGCAGAGTGAGTCATAGTGCCTGCTTAATGGCTAAGGAATGAATACATGCTAGCTGCCAATCAGATCTCTCTGACACATGTCAGTGGCCTGAGTGGCTGAGACTAGATGGGTGGCTGTGAATAGGTCAGCCGTGCCCTGGCCTTTGTTTACCCTGGGCACAGTTCGACGGCAGGCGGTATGTCTAATCTGTATTGCCTGCCTAGGATTAGACCCCAACTACATGCATACGTCTCCTACGGGAGAAGTGTTTGCTTGTATCACAACAATAAGCAGTAGCAGTAGGTATATCTTTTGGAACTGGACATCTTGGGAAACACAATGAAATTATCGGCTAAATAATCAGGTATCGTCAAATGAATAATCGGCAATAATCGGTATCGGCATAATCGGCAAAAAGTGATATCGGCACAGCTCTAATTTCTAGCATATGTTTGGGTAAAATCGCGCATTTTTGCGGAATGTCGTTACCTGAGAGCCGATTTCATTGCCCGGGCAGTCAGCCAATATGACCAATGGAATATTTCTGGCATGTGTTCAGATAAAATCACATATTTTAGCAGAATTTCGGATACCCGAAAACCGATTTCATTACCCGGGTAGTCGGCCTTGGTCAGGTACCCATTGACAACCTTTACCCACGACCACTGCTGCATGTCTTATGTCCTGTTTCTGTTTGAACATCATGTTTCTTCCATTTACATACTTACCTGCATTATTTAGCCAGGGTAGGGTTGATCCATAATACAAGTGGTTCTATAGCATAAATCTTTTTTAATGTGCATATCTTTTAGGAAGGGTCTGTCTTAATTCTAGAAATACCAACCAGTGCATGGGTTAATTTTTCTGTCTTGCAAGGCCACAATGTCATGTAGGTTGGGTGGGTGTATTTTTCTTAGAATGGATTGCTACAAAGTGATAATGGAGACTATGCAGTATCTGATGTCAACGACTCACGTCAACCCACAGGCGCCAAGCGTCCCAAAGTCGCCTGGTCCACCGCCTGCGCACGACACGGGGCGACTTTCCAGTGCAGAGGCGGAACACTACGTAAGTCTCATCTGCTGCTTTCTCTGTTGGCTCCATAAAACGTTTGTCAGATGTGTTGCTGATAGATCTCTTGCATTGCTGCCAAGAGTTAAGTTTGACTCCTGTAATAATTTACCAGACGTCAATATCCGTTCAGACCGTACTCATAATCAGACTGCAGTTTGTCAGTTTGAAATTAAGCTCAGATATTATAATTTTTTTACTTGCAGATTGTGTCTGCTGACTGGGATATTGTTGGGAATTTTAAAACGGTTGATCGGTTGATGTTTTATGAAAAAGCCCTGATGCTTTAGACGTGTTTATTTTGTTGGTGAAGAGACTGTTGGGTCTTGTTTCTTTGAAGATTAACGAAATGTATGACCTGATACTTCGGTCAAAAGATCAGATGGTTCATGTGGCCTTCTATGATTGGCTCATCGCAAGAAATATGTCGGAGAATTTGCTCAACGTATGTATTGTTTCGTTATGTTTTCATCATTTGGACTTTTGTGGTGTCGTTTCTGTTGTGTGTTGGAATGAGTCATGCAATTGGACTTAATGTTCACCTTTATCAGCTATATACTTGACCTCTTCATTCCTCGAACTAGAACAGCTATGACGCAATCTCGATCCTTTGCTTAGTCCCTCTCTATGCAATGCGTTTTCTCTGTCTGTTGGCACTAAAATTCTATCTGGCTGTCTCTCATCCTTTGTTGTTTTTCTCAAAACCTGCTCCACGCAGGGCCCTGCACACTGGCAGCACCTTTGAACGGTTCACCCTGCTAGAGGCGCTCTATAATACTTAATACAATACAAGAAACAGTTGTCATAGTTTATGGTAATTTGGCAATGTGCATGACTTACCAAGTTTATGTATGATGTAAAATAATGTGTATGGGATGCTCTGTTTTGGTCAAAACAGATCCATAGAAACTAGACTATCAACTTACTTGTTGATTGTATCAAATAGTAGATATTGCTTATATGTGAGCTCTCTATATTTTGAGGGAAAGTCGGTTTTATAATATTCTGATGATTGCAGTGATGAAACCATTAGAATAAAGTGTGACTTGGTTCGACCATTTTGTGAAACACTATATTGGCTATATGATTGCTTTAATCTTCTCTCTGAGCAAGATTTGTGGTATGTTCTTATAGTCAGTTTAATAACACTGTAAGGGTGCCATCTGAAACATCCAACCAGAGGAGTTTAAACTGTTGTATATCTTTAACAGTGCAATAAACTTAGTTTCAACTGAATTTCATGATGTGACAGTGTATCTTAGAATTTAATAGGTAAGTTTGCCTGTGCCTGTGTTCTTGCCCAATAGAAATCATAGTTGCAACATAATGTTCTGACTATAGAAAGAACTCCTTCCTTCACAATGCCTTAAAGATAAGGAGCAACTTGTAGGCAGAAGTGTGGCATGAAGACTTCCTTACTAGGAAAGATACCAAGTCCTTCAAATGTGCTTAGGATATTAACTCGTTATGACAATTCTTTGAGCCATCCTGGTAATTATCAGTTGCTTGTTAGAAAGGTTGAAGGATGATTGAGGCACAGTCAATCTGTGTTTTGGACAACCTTTTGATATATGGCTTGACATAGTTGTCAGTTGAACAAGGTGTGCTGGGATTTCAAAGGCCAGATGCAGGTGACCTGACAATTCAGCGCCCGGACAATTCGACGCTGGACAATTTGGCGCCAAATGAGTTTGTCAGTGTATTTAGACCAGATATCGGTATGTAGCAACCGACATTTAAAAATATTCAGAGTGGGAGCGAAATAATATTCTCCATATTATGCAGCACATGTGTGGCTATTGTAGAGTCATAGCCAACACATAGGGACCATGTCACCTTCTAACTAGAGTAGTCCTTCACTGTAGAGCAAACTAAAGAATATTACAAATTACATCGATTTCGGTTTCTGACTCACATAGTATTTACTAACAGCAGTATAAAGAAGCTGATAAATCTATGTCTTAATGTTACTGTACTCTTTAATCGCAATTACTCAAAGTCAGTATTTTAGGGATGTTGTCTTCATCTGTCTCATTCATAACCAGACATGTGCTGGATAATATGGGGAATACTATTTCGCTCCCATTCTGAATATTTTAAAAAGGCCAGTTGCTACATACCAAAATCTGGTCTAAATACACTTACAAACTCATCTGGCCCCGAATTGTCCAACGCCGAATTGTCTGGGAACCCAGATGCAGATGTGGGGGGGGCATGAATGCAATGCTAGTGTATGACTGTGTGTGGAACTGTACCTTTGATATTATAGATGAAAGTTATGGTTAATAGTTGTTACATTTGAAGATCAGTTAAAAAAAATGACACTTTGCTTTTGGATTCAGAGCACTCCTTTAGCCAACCATTATTATTATGAGTGTGTTTTATGTTTCCATGTGCAAAAAGAAGAAGAGTCAGTTAATGGCAATGAACAATTGTAAGATGGATTGCTCAAGGTCCATACACAGTAGCTGCCTCAGGACTCACGCAAACCCTAAATCTCCATGTTACAAGACTTGTTTTTTTAATCAATCTAATCAATCAACTGTTGTGTTTGTAAACTTTGTTAACACTCTCGAAGTAAACTGTTTTATTATTCTTACATTACGTTACTTTCAGATTCAGTCTCCTTATCTTGAGCAATATCTGAAGCAAGGAAGCGTAGGAATGTTGGCCGATTCTCTGAAGACGATGGATTTGCTGTGGAAGTATTATGAGAAACAAAGGAACTTCTTGGCTGCAGCGCGTATTCTTGCATCGCTTGCTGAGAAGCCAGGGTAAGCTAATCTTTCTGTTCCTCTTCTATAGCGGCAGCTGAAGTGAGACCATAGCTTCAAGCATTGGATTGGATAGGCCGTTCAAAGCTTTTCATGTGAATGTCAAAATGTAATCTGGACTAGAAGTTGTTTGCATGGATAGTGCATCATCGATGTTTGCCCTGCTGACATCTCAGGAGTATTTGTGCCAACATTTTGCCGATGATGCAAAGGATTACATCCACTTCTGTTGAGTACTTGTCAGCCTACCCATTGGGGTTCTGGGGCGACTTGATCGGGTCATGTGCTCGGCTCATTTGGGCATCTTGCTAAATGTGCCTCTGTATGTGTGATGTGTTGCATTGACTGACTTTTGTCCAACGTATCTATTACCGCTCTAGTATCTGGCTGCACTCTTGGCTGTGCTCCATTCTACATACATGATCTCAGTCCAACACTCCTTCTTTAGGCTCTGTTGGCTACTAGGCAACTTTGAACATTCTGCGCTGTAAGCCTCTCCATCCTGAACGATTTCCCACTAAGACTCTATTTCCTACTAGGACTCTATTTCCCACTTTTTTAAGTCGCTTGAGTCTTTGTTACTTGAGTGACAGCTGAGCTGGGAGCACTCCTGAGATATTTCTTTAAAGGGTGCTATATTAATTCTCAGAATTCATGAAGAAATTCATGCTCATCCAGGACTGCTTCAATGTTATGTAATAAATGACTGAACCGTGCTGCCTTTAAACTGTTCGTTTCTGCTGTGCTTTTAATTGCTTTGTATTTCATGGAACTTAAAACTCTGTTTGATGTTTGATTGTCAGTGTCCAAGTTCCACTTCAGCAGCGTATTGAATATCTTTCAAGGGCTGCAATGTGCGCTAAGAGCTGCACTTCACATACGACTGTGGCTGGAGAAGGCGAGTTCTTGCACGAACTGGAGGAAAAAATGGAGGTCAGTGAGACATGGTCTCTAAAGTGACTCTAGAAAAAATTTTAAAGGATTTAAAATTACTAAGTTTAATTGGAATATATATACAATTTGTTTGATCTAGGGTTTTTATTATTTTCAATCTCATTTAACTATGTGGAGCACAAAGAAACAGCGTTTACCCACGAACCACTGCTGCATGTCTTATGTTCTGTTTCTGTTTGAACATCATGTTTCTCCCATTTACATACTTACCTGCATTATTAGCAAGGGTAGGGTTGATCCATAATTTAAATTGAAAATGGAGTTATAGAGTTTGATTTTCACTTGCTTCAGGTTGCCAGATTACAGATACAAATCAGTGACATTCTTGACAAAAACCGTTCGAAGTATCGAAGAGACAGGGTTGAGGCGGCACTTGAACAGTTGAACGTCCAGCTATACGAAATATCAGTGGTCTGTATAATCTCTCTTGATTGCAGGTTCCTATGTTTTTCTCGCATATTAATATCAGCCGAATTTTGGTCTGCCAGCCACAAGCGATTTAATTGGTGAGATTTTTATTACAGTCATTTCAAATGGCAGTTCAGAAGAGTTGACAGCCATGTTTAACAATTATTTTTGAGCGTTATTTACTCACTGTGCTCATTTTTATGTATTATGCAATTCCTGTTAATTGGTTTTTTGAGGGTGTTATATCACATACACTTTGGCTTCAGGTTAGACTCTTGTTATGGCTTGGCAGTTTGTAGTAAAATAGCTTTGCAAAATCAGGGCTTTAGTGCAATATTATGCCGAATGTGAGATTGAACTGTGACAATTGTATTCAGTAAAAGAATTTCGTTAACTAAGTTTAGTCAATTTTCTATTTAAGAAACTTATTAAATCCAAGAATTTATTAAATCAAATATCCAAAACATTCTTCAAAGATTTTGCGGCTTCTGTGTTGCCTAATTTAGTCAGTTACAATAAGAATATGAAAAAAGCAATCAGGCTAATAGGAAAGGGATTTTGAAAGCTGCTTATACTGCCTTTGTTACTAATATTACTTTAATTGTATGTGAAATGTTTTCTTTTTGCAGCTCTACAGTGATTTTGCTGAGGCCTTTGAGTTGTCTGAGTCTAAGCTGGCAATTGTCCACTGTGCTGGTCACTTTGATGCGGCCCTTGTTGAAACCCTATGGAGAGAAATCATCGACAAAGGTCAGTCTTTGTTATATGAATGGTCTTCAAATAAAAAGTCTGTGGAATATGCAGGTAACGCTATAATGAAATTGCCACCGTAGCTTATTTTTTTGTAGAATTGGTGAGCACTGTAAAGTTTATTTATTTATTATTATTTATTTTATTTTCCGAAATTTGATACCACCCTTCTTCAAACATCTTTTGCTCAGAAGTGCATACACACGCCTCGATGGCGCAATTGCAATTGTACTGCAGAGCAATGGTGCGCAAAGGATTTGCTCAAGGTCCCTACACAGTGACGCCCCAGACGAGGCTCGAACCCGCGCACTCAGCACATACTGAATGTTATGGGCTGATCGCTCTAACCGATCAGCCACTGTGCCACACAAAGTTTAGCTTAGTAGGACTTAGATGAGCAAACTTAGATGAGCATGCTAAGATAAATACTTAGATCAGCATGCTTAGATGAGCAAACTTAGGTGAGCAAACTTAGGTGAGTAAACCTAGATGAGCATACTTAGATGAGCATACCTAGATGAGCATACTTAGATGAGCATTGAGCAACTGTCGACAGCGCATGAGTCAACTAGATCCATCATTCGTCTGAGATTTGCTAATTTAATGCCAACACAAATTTTTAAATTTTAGAAGTATTTTTAGGTGATCAAACTAAAGTCAGCGTGTGAAGAGTTTTATTAGAGGTGCTTAAATGTTTACCTTCTTTAAAGTATAAATTCATCGTGTGGCCGATTGGTTGGAGCAGTCCTTTGTGCACAATTGCTCTGCATTAAACTGCAATTAGTCGTTGAGGCATGTGCACTTCTGAGCAAAGAATTTAGGAAGAAAGGCAATATTAAATTTCAGTTGTATTGTATCATTTATGTAGTGCCTTTCAAAGACATCACTTAGGCAATTTGTGGCAATGAAAACTACACATATTTTATGTTGTGCCTGTGATGTTAATTTTGGTGTCGCCAAATGTACTGGGATTGTTTTGTAACAGAATGCACGATCTTTTGTTGTTCTATGAGATTATTTTATAATTGTATTATTTTTTATTAGAATTAGAGATGACGGATGGTCTGGAGCCGATTATACGTGTTCAGTCGCTGTATACTAAGGTTGTTGCTGTGGGCAAGAAATACATTGGAAGTGAAAACTACTTTCCACTTGGTCAGTAGTTCTCTTTTCTTGTTAACCTGGTCTGCTCACTGAAATTTTGAAATTTTATTAATGGCTAATAGTCGCACTTTGCTAATTGAGAGTTATTTCAGCTCCTGTTTTTCTCATGCCTCTGCTTCTCTTTCATCTCATTTGCTTCCTATTTATTTCTTTTACCCTAATTCCACGTGGATTGTTTCAGGGGCATCCAGAGAGGGGATTCGGAGGCAAATGCCCCAATTTCAGGTAGAGGGGATAATTTTTTTAGTCTTAGGGGGAAATTTCTTGCCTTCCTGATACTTGGATCCAGGGGGTTTGCCTCCATCACTCAGAGGGGGATTGATGCCCCTGGATTGTTTTCCTTGATGTTTACTGCTTTCACAAACAAATACTTGAGTTTGATTTGAAGGTTTAAAAGGTCCCTTGTATATGGTGAGAGCAGGTGTCAAACTGTGAGACTATTGCTTGTAGTTGTCTGTGTTCCTAATCCAAATCTACTGATGTAGACCTGTAGTTAAGGGATCGTAGATACCTTCGCTTGACAGACCGTGCCTTAAGGTTCTGTGCTGCTAACTATGATCCACTGTGTTATGTTCATCCGTTATGATTACAATACAACTATATTGAAGAGTTCAGAAATGCATGTAACCGTACTATAGCTCTAGGATCAATGACACAGCAATTGTTATGTGAAGGACTTGCTCAAGAATAACTGCCTTGAGCGAGTCTTGAACCTATGCTTGCAAAATTGCATTACTACCAAATGGGCTGTCATCAGACATGAATTGGTTAAGATCTTTTTGACAAATGGTTATTTTGTTTTCGGATGATGTCTATCTACAGTGACACTTTTGTCTTAATACAGAGTGTTGGTGTCAAATAAACGGCAGTCAAAAATGTTAATCCTTTGGAGCAAGACATGTGGTTATAAAAATCAGTGGATCAGAAAAACCTTAAATTATGATACGGTGGACAAGCAAACTGAAAAAAGTCAAATGTTATATAAATACGCTGCTGTCCACCAAGTCATTGTACAAATGCCTATTTAATTTCCTTCTCTAAATTACTTTTATTTTGGTTCTTCTACAGCAACTTTGGTGAAATACCTAGAGAAGTTGAGCTGTAGCTCCCATCTGGATGAAGTAGATGCTACATTCGTTTATCGAGCCATGCTTGACCTTGGCATTGGATTACCTCGCCTCTTTGATGTCTACGATAAGACCTACAAATTAAAGGTGAGCCATAGAGAATGTCGGGTTTTGTTGTTTTATTAAAACTATGCATCTTTCAGTTGAAGCATGCTGCTGTCTTCTGGGACTGAGTTAAGATTTTGATCTCTACTTGCAATGTCCAGCAGCTCATGTTATTTGTTTTGGCTCATATTTTCACCTGAGATTTTTTTGTCTTCATCTTATAAACTGATATAAATAAATAACTGCTTCCCTCATCATATGGCCATTACATGAATGTGATTGGGTCTCTATTGCCTGACTTAAGCTGTTGCGATTACATTTATTATCTCTTTACAGATCCTTCAACCTCAAAGCATTGTCTAACTTAGATACTGAGGTGTAACAAGGTTTTGAAAAGTGGGGGGCATAATTTAAGAAAGATCGTGCAAAAAATTTGTATGGCCTCCCCACTTTTTGAATTATGCCCCCGCCCCCCAATTTGAAAAATGGGGGCACAAATTATTTTAACAAAGGTAATCTTAAAAAGCCATTGGATAAACATAAAAATGAGCCGATTTGGAAGGCACATGGGGGCACTGAGCACTAAAACAGTTTTAAAACTGGGGGGGCCGGTGTCCATCTGCCCCCCGCTTGTTAAACCTCTGCTTAGATATTGTTCTTGAGGTTGTATAGTAAATGGACCATACATATTGTATAATGTGTAAAGAAGAAAGCCTGACATACTTAACCTTCACACATAATATTTTCGATACCTCTCAGTTTGGGGAATGAAAAATGACCATGTTGTGTGTTAACAGTTTGTAATGTAATGTAATTGAGTGGTTAGAGCCCTGCAGAATGGATATGTTAAGTATACAGTAGGCCTACATAAATCAGCTGTATTACAGTACAGTGTAAATGAATGGTTGTAAGCATTGATGTATTACATTACAGGAGACTGATTGGAAGACGATGCGTAGGCCGTATCATCTGCTGTCCATCATTTACCACCTTCTGAATCACTTCACCATGCATCCTCAATTGGTCTCTACAAACGAGAGGTTTGCAATCAAACTTAGCCTAACAACATCAGTGACACGGACAAGAATGAATACTAAACTCCTGCTTGACACACAGTTTGCTTCAATATGGGTATTGGTTATCATAGAAATGATTAAAATCAGTGATGCTATGCTAAGAAACTGTCAAACTGTTTTTTAAACCCTTGCAACAAGGAGTTCTTGGGAACCAGCTGGGAGTTGAAGGGTATTTCTTTTTGGCATGCCCCAACAAAATCGGTCAGGTAATAGTGCTAAGCTTTTGTGGCAGAATGAGGTGTACTGTTGTTGGACTACTTGACCACTGGTATGTGCTTCAAAGCAATCTCTATAGAGTTGCATGTAAACATCTGTGTTGTGTTTACCTTATTTCTTTACAGAGGCACTACAAGAATTCTTTGCTACACGTGTAAAATAAACGTCGTATTGTATATGAGAATGTATAAAGCACAGGCACTCTCAGCATGACAGTCCCGGGGAAATAAGAAAGACTTCATACAGTGAAGGGACGAGGGTGGGACCCTTACCAAAAGCTTAAGTACTACATATTGAGGGGAAGTCATTCTGAATAGAAAGGTCAATGATGGCAAGGGCACGGTATTGGGTCATTGTGTTCCATTGTCTCATTAAACGTGGGAAATGTAATTTATGGATGCATTTTGCATGCAAACCACACACCACTCAGGTCAACCCCTGCTTTGGTCAACTAGTCAACCACTGCTCATGTCAGTTTCTTTTGCGGTTTCTCTGATAAAAGTATCCACGTGTTGTGACTTTCCTATTTTTGTTCCGGTAGGCGCCAGTTCACGACAAAGACCCTCGATGGCGTTGCCTCCTATCTGGTGGAATTACAGGCGGAAACTATCATCCATGTGACCCACCTGATGGATAACCTTCGCAATCTTCAGGCTCATCTTCAGCGAGTGATCTAGACACCTTCAGTGTTTAGCTACTACCATGGACCACAGAGTAGCTGCAATGATAAACTGAGAGACAAGTAATCGTGACATATAGAGACTTACGCTGCATTCGATTCAAAGACCCTTATCTAGCAGCATTTGGTGCAGCATGCTCAGGCTACCTACTGAGTAATATTCCTGCGGTTGATGTTAGCAAACTCTTCCTAACAACACGATCTATATTTGAAAATGAAAGAATGTCTGATGAATATTGCCTGATCACATCTTTTATAATAAATTAGACACACTTGCATAAACCGTTTCAACTATGTAGAACTTGGAAATAAAAAGTAAATCTTATTGGAATCAAAGGTTAAAATTATCTTTCCATTAGAGCTCTGTGCGTACTCTATGTATTAACTGCTGTTTACTGCGTGAGTGTATAAATTTTGGGGTATTTGGTAAAACATGGATTTTTACATCATGTAAATTCTTATTATTTTTTTCATCTTCCTCCAAACTTGCTACATCACTGTTTAATTATAGGTAGTTGCTTGGCTAGACATAGCTGATCTTTTGAATAGCAAGAAAGTCTAGCTTGCAGCTAATCTTTTCGAGTGTCAAAGCGCTCATTTAAAACTTCAGTTGCCTATGTAAGAACTACTTATTATTGCTGCATTTTGAATTATTGTTTTGGTTTTAATAGCTAACAAAATTACATTTCTAAATTGTCAGCAAGATGTTGAAATATTGTGTTAAACAGTGGCTGCAACTTCAGTGATGACTGAATTAAACTGTGCCAAACAATTTGGTTTTCTGATTTAGACAATCATAGAATCAAATTCATTTATTTTCGAAAGATGAAATCCTCATGGTTCCAACAGAACATACTGCTCAAGAGATTTTAAAAGACTTAAATATTTTACTGCTCTGCAATGTTGTCGCTTGCAGTGGAAATCACCAATACTGTGAAAGTGTTGGCACTGACAAGGTTACAGGTCTCTTCCAGCCGTCTTAGAACATCTGGGATGCACGTCGACGGTTTAAATAATGCTTCTTCCACTACATGATCTTCTGGATGCTGTTGCCCATTGTTTAAGATAGACTTGAGATAACACGGCATTGATTGTAGCAGATGTCCCTTCAAAAAGCCCCGTTTCTGCATCCGTTTCCATGTCTTCCACCCAAGGACAACAGGGTAGCCTAATATGAATGCAGTTTGACAGAGCTTTGTGCTCTGCCAAACTGCATTCATCTGATCTGCATAAAGGAAATGTACTGCAAAATGTCAGCAAATGGGAGAACATATCCTAGATAGATTATTTTTTCAGTTGTTCTTTATGAACGACCTAGGAGTAGAAACCTAAAGCTCTAATCTCTAAATTAGACTATTTCTCATCTGTTAGTTTATTACAATAGCCTTAAATCTAATTCAAAACGATAGCTTCTCCTGATTTTAAGACACTGTTAGTGCATCTGTTAAGTAAGCTATTTTGGTGCTGCTGCTGATGAGTTCTCTGCCCGAAGGCATGTCAGTTGGCTTTATGCCACCCGGGGATGAGATGAGTGAGATGGTTTCCCGTTGCCCCTTTCTCACAGATTATTAGTGAGCAACTTGTCCAAGGTCGCTACACAGTGACTCGGGGTGGGTTTGAACCTGCGATCCTCTGAACGCAAGGCACCTAAATATCCCACTATGCCACTGTGTCCCACTTATGTACCTGCTATGCACTATTTCAGTGCATGGCAGGTTTATTGTATATGCGGGTGTCCATAGGAACTGTTTCGTTTTGCTTGGGCTTCTCTTTAGTTGGATGCACCAATGCATTGGTGTCTCTGTGTTTTACCATAACTTTATGATCAAATCCATCAAACAGCAGAGGCTTGTTTCTCGCATCTTTTTTCTCCCAGGGCGCGGGCCATCCAGTTTCAAAGGGTCTGTCGCCAAATAGCGTCTCATCCACGTACGATGCTTTGTGAACGACTGTTGGTGGTCTGTATTTGGTCTTGGCAGATGTTGGTCTTGAGCCTGACCGGTGGCTTTGTTCTGAGCTGTGGTTTGTGGCATTGTGTACTCTGTTCTCTGTGCTTCTGGTCTGTTTGTTCCTATAGTCGGTGCAGTCGAATACCAGGAAGGGTGACTTTGTGCCCGATTGCTTTTCCCAGGGTGCTGGAAAGCTGGCTTCATCTGGCAGGGAACCAAACAGCGTTTCATCGACATATGAAGGAGTGTGTGTCGACTGCAATGCGTGTCGGTTGATGCCTTTTCTTGATGCCTGTATATTTTTTGTTTTTGAGTCAGTGCTCTGTGGCTGTGTTCGGCCGATGCCACTTGGAGGTCTATCCCAGGTTAAGGCAGCATCTTGTTGACTTCTAGAAGGTGGCAGAGTTTCTGTTAAGTTCTGTTTCAAGCGTGCTTTGGTATTGCTCCGGGCCAGTTCGTTGATCTGCTTGTAATCCGCGTCACTGGCAACAGCTGCATTGATTTTGCCAAACAGTTCGTCTTCGTACGATGTGTTTCGAAATTTTGAAAAGGAAGGCGTCTTGGGAGTTTCCAGGTTGTAGGTGTCTTCGATATGACGTCTGGTGGAGAGCGCACTACCACATCGCGAGTCCATTCGAGATGGAGGCCGGCTCCCAACCACCAGGAGACCACTTTCTGCCATCTGCAACAACCATTTCAGAAATCAGCATTGTGTTAGAAGGCAGACGTGTTATGTTATTTCAAAGGGGTCTGTTGTACTAAGGTTCTAGTAAGCACAGCTACATATATAACCATACTATTTGCTAACTGGAAAGTTAATAAACTACTGAATATGTATCGATTTCAGTATCTATTTATAAGTTGTGCACTTGATCGCCGTCTGCAAACATAATTAAACCAAGCACTCACAATAGTCGAGTGTATGAAGCAATCACGGGACTTTCATAACCCACTCAACCTCATTCGGATTATGTTTACGCTTGCCTCATAACCCATGTAGTCCAATGAAATTGAAAGACCACAAAATAAAAATTACCCGTTACTACATGTATTTGGTGACACTGGCCCTAATCAGTGGTGGCTCTACTGAGGAGCCAGTGCCCTCTAACTGAGCTTGTTGTCCGTTCAAATTTAAGTTTTGACAGAACCAGACATCCAACAGGCAGCAGTTACTGGCTCCTCTGTCAGATTCTCAGCCCTCAGTGCCCCCCTCCTCTGTTGGACAAGTCCAGAACCACCACTGATCCTAACAGAGCCTCACGACGTCCGATATATATATATATATATGTGTGTGTGTGTGTGTGTGTGTGTGTGTGTGTGTGTGTGTGTGTGTGTGCGTGCATGCATGCATGTATGCCCACCCTGAATTACTGCACTTTTGCCAATTTAGACACATTTATGCCTAAATTTGGTTTGAAATTGGTTTATGAGATTGCCATGAGATTACCCACGATTCCAAACTCTTACATTCTTAATGAACTAACAGCGAATAACTATGATCCAAACATGCAACAACAAAATAATGTATGCAATTCTAGTAATGATAAACGGCAAAAAGTATAATAGCGAACAACCTGAGCCATTATTTACATTAGTGACTAGTTCCGCAGTAGATACGGCCTTCACCTTCAATTGCCCGACAGACAGCATCGCAAACCGGTTTCTGCATCAAGTGGTGTCGCCTGAAAAAACAAAAGACCACAACTCATCCTAACAGAGCCTCACGACGAAAGAATGCTTGAAATTTTACTGCGCTCACAAAAGTGAAGTCGTTGGAAAAAGCTCATCCACAGGCGCTTAATCAAAACAAAGCTGATAGGCAGAAGGTCAAAATTTAGAAAGCATGGAGTCAGATGACTTTTAGAATAAAAACGGCTAGGAATTATGCCATTCTTCTTTCTACTCTTCTCTTAAATCTGTCCTCTTTGGCCGTGGTTGAAGCGTCTCCGAGTAGCTTTCTCAAAGACGCGCTATATCAAATTGCATGATCAGAATCAGGACCCAGATCATTATGAAAAAACAATTGCTTGCTATTAATTCTATATATTTTTCCTGATCGCTGTCACTTATGTTAGCATTTGTGCGTTTTTGTCAAATTGCATTGAAAATTTCTAAATAAACGAATATTAATAAATTATATTATGAATAATCAGTATTTTATCTATTAAATTTTTTCTTTGGTAGCGACCATCGACGTATATTGGGCGACAAACTTCCTCTCAACTAATTTCCGGTGTATATCTAAATTTAAATCTTTGTTGCGCAATTTTTAGAATTTCTAGAATATATCAGAAATATATTAAGAGACGGGAGACTTAGCTCCGTATTAATTGCTTTTGTCGTACTTTTCAGTTACTACAAAGTCCGCTTATTGCTTTTCGGTTAGTAATAGACTTAGTGAATGGTTCCTAAACTATAATGAAGGGAATGGCGTATTTGTATCTTTTGACCCGATGGCTGACCTTACTGGTTTTTGCTGAAATGTCCAGAGGCTCAGTTAAAATAATTTCAAAATAATATTTTAATCGTGCAGTGATTTTAATTGTGCTACGTCTTATTTTGCGTATATTATTTGTGACCTGTAGGTTGGTCTCCTTTTATACCTCAGGCTAAACTTGGTGCCTACAGTGCAGTATCGATGTGCGTTTATACACCTGGCATGGTGAGGGCCAGGTTAGGCGTTGTGAGGGTCATTTATGGTCATGTTAGGCATTATGAGGGTCGTTTAGGGTCAGGATTAGGGGTATTGTCGTTTTTATAAAGATGGTACATTCCACGCAGTCGCTGCAGCATGCCAAGAGATACCGTACGACGCCTGACACATATTCACATCCCGATACTGCACTTTTGCCTTTAGAACATTTTCAACGTGTGTAATGTAACACTGAAATGTGATGTATGTGTACTAAACATTCAGATGCTTGTGTTGCATCATATTACATCATCTTGCATTTAATGACTCCTTGTGTGACAAAATCAAGATACACGGCTGATAATATATTTGTAGCAAATCCCCTTACACCTTCATTTGTTAACAGACTGTCTATTGTCTTGTATGGTCTTATTTACTTTAGTTGGAAAGAATGCAAACTTTCAGCTCTTTATGTTTGTTACCAAGCTGGCAATATCTTGAAGGTTATCTATCATTTTAACGTCCCAAATTATTTCACCTTTCTCGAAATGGGTGCAGTGATAATTGTAACAGTGTTTGCTGGGCAGTGATATTCTCTTCAAAGCAACCTTCATTATTTATTATCGTCCTTCATTATTAAAGATAAGTGTTAATAACCTAGGTAGTTTTTATGCATATTGAAATTTTGTTTGATATATACTTGCAGAAAGACATAGAAGATGTTTGCCATGAGAGTTGGTCTTCAGAGGCCGCTAGTGTTGTTCGTGGCACCAGTTGGCCGTTCCACTGGTTCTCTGCTATTGCCTGCTGGAAGGCAAAGCTTGAAATGCAATGCTCAGAGGTTTGTTTCGGAAGGAGGAAGTCGTTCTTCAACCCTTCGACGGGTCAAGGTTTCACAAACTAAGACACTTAAAGAGAGGTTGATGGGACCAGCTGGTGACTCAGGCAAGGCAACTTAACTCATATAATTTCTTCTAATCTTGTCTTGCAACATATGTGCAAGTGTTATCAGAAGATATGGTGTATCAACTAATGGTTACTTCCAATACATTGCAGCTCTCTGCTACTCGACTTTGAATGCACCAGGTCGCCGCTCTCTCCACCCTAATGAGGGTGTACTCATTGTCCCATTTGCACGTACAACTACTAAACAAAATCATGCCTTCTCGGTGGTTAGCCCATCACTCTCTAGCACACTCCTGTTGGCATTGTGGTTGTCGCCAACGGTCCAATCAGACTCTTTATATTCACCTTAAAACTGTTCCTTTTAGCTGTGCCGGTGTCGGCAGTACTCCTGAGTAGCAGCCCTGAAGGGGCGCTTTATAAATTTTTGAAATGAATGAGTGAAATTATATAATGCCTGATTAAAAGCAAAGCTGTATTCCAGAAGTATTCATGATCCATGCGATGGATCATTTTGAGGTGTGAAAGATGTTATGGAGAATAAGGAATCCTAAAAAATCAAGTGACTTCAGTCATGGCATAATTAATAAATAAAATTGTCTGAGTGGACAGGAACTAGTGCTCTTAAATCATTTAAATTGTGGCAGTTGCTATACCATTTGATACAACTTTTAAGTTGTTACCAAGTTCGAGTTTGTTGTTTTTGAAATGCACAACAGCTCTGTATTCTTTGGCAGCTTTTACTGCTGGTCGAGGTTTGTTGGCTGGTGCGTCAGTCATTGGTCTTGGGTCTCTGTGCTACTATGGACTTGGTCTTTCCAATCAGGTTGGAGCCATCGATCGAGCCGCGTAAGTTCCAGTAGACAGGATAAATTTAATTCTTTGACGAAAGCTAATTGTCCTTGTTCTGGATCTTTGTAGAACATTCTTCTGCTGCTCAAGTGAGCTGATGTAGACTTTTTCAAGCATTTATTTGGATCAGTTGATTTTATTATGTCAAGCACTTATGTTAGCTACTTCAGATGTGTTGGTTTTCCTGATGCTCATGAAGCCACCACTTATCATTGTCATACATGGGACCTTGAATTACATCTTAATGTATGGTAACTTGATATTTCATTAACAATTTTCTGGACAATCCTTAACATAAGTGATACGTTCACCCAATTACTAATCAGATTGAACTCTGCTGATTTGAATGTGAAGTGACAGTTCCCCAACTAGCTGGGGAACCCGGCGTTGCACGGGTGGATACAGGTTTTTTACCGTGATGAGCAGGAACACGGTGGCCCTGGGGTTCACTAACCCCTCTACTGGGTGTCCCAGGTATTCCCCGAGCGAATAGCGAAGGTTTCGAGTGAATAGCTCTAAAACTGTGCAAATGCATTGCCAGACAGACAGAATTTTCTCCTTATTTATATAGATTTTCTGGGCAATCCTCAAAGTATATTATACATCTATCTAAATATTAACAATGCTTGTCTTTGCTGACTTTACTGTTGTATCGACAGTATGAGGTTATCATTCTAATGTATGGTAATTTATAGGTCTTTCAGTGGTGATAATAATGTTTTTTCTCAGTTTGTGGCCAGAGGTTGTTCGTACTCGCATAAGGGACACGTATTCATACTTTGGTGGTAGTTTGGTCTTCACAGCTGCGTCTGCTGTTGCCATCAGCCGTAGTCCACGAATGATGAACCTCATGATGCGCAATTCATGGGTGGTGAGTTTCTACCACTTTCCATTCTGATTACAACCCACATTTTGTCGTCTCTCTAAATTTCAGGTTTCTTTAATTTATTAAGTAATATTGATCATTATCATCTATTAATTAAAACCTGAAGTAAAGTGACAAAAAGTGTGGATTATCTTGTTGAGTTTAAATGCATATTAAAGTTATATGCAGTGATAGGTAGCTAATTAATTAGAAACCAACTGATTAGATAATCATAAATAGATTTAAAAAAGTACTAGTTGTTTTTATAATTAAAACTTGTCTTGTTACAATTAAATTTTTTTAAGTTGCTTCATGATTGCACACGCCTTGACAGAGCAATTGCAGTTGTACTGCAGAGCAAATGTGCGCAAAAAACTTGCTCAAGGTCCCTACACAGTGACTGACGCCTCGGACGAGGGTCGAACCCGCTCACTCAGCACTAACTGAATGTTACGGGCCGACCGCTCTAACCGATCAGCCACCATGCCACACACATTATTTGTCATAATTACGAAGAGTTTGAGTGTTTCTCGTGATTTCTTTCAGTCTCTGATTGGTTGTATGGCTGCAATGATGGGAACGGGAATGTTGTGTCGATCACTTCCTTACACAGAGGGCTTTGGTGCGAAGCAGTTGGCTTGGATTTTGCACAGCTGTACGGTTGGTGCCGTCATTGCACCTCTCACTCTTCTTGGTGGCCCACTCCTCATCAGAGCAGCTTGCTACACGGCCGGTGTTGTTGGAGGTAGGTTGTTTACAGCTGTAAATTCTCTTGCAGTAGTTATCTAGGTGGTTAATTTCCACATTCATTTTATGACAAAGTTGGAATTTAATTAAAAAAATTAGCAATCATAAGAAATCTGTTACAATGATCCGTTTAGTCCAGTCTCATGCTGTTTATCTCGTGTTCTTTAAGTTTGTTGGAGCTTTTATTTAGCTTACCAGTGCAATTCTACACTAGTTAGGTTTTGGAATGGTGTTTTCTGGGAAGTGGGCTGGTAAATTCAGTGTTCCTACATCTGATCTTTATCAAATAAAATTTTAAATAAAGCATAAAATAGTCACTGTACGTTTCCTGTAGCAGTTGAAACAATTGAAGACCACATGTGGGAAACAGGGATGTATTTTTATTTGGCTGTTGTTTTATGCTATGTGAAATTATTATCAAACGCACCTGCTGTTGCTAAACAGGACTGTCGACAGTTGCCTTATGTGCCCCAAGTGAGAAGTTCTTGAATATTGGTGGTCCACTCGCAATGGGACTTGGTGTGGTCTTTGTTTCTTCGATTGGTAGGTCATTTCTCTTATTCTTTATCTGTGATAATAGGATTTAAATTGAAAGTAAAGTTAGTTGAGTGACATGTGAGGTGGCTGTTCATGTCTGTACAAGTATCATCTCAGCTGTTGTTGGTCAAGTGACTTGGGATTATATTTATTTTCCCGTGTATTATAGATTGTGATCAAGTTGCAATGTACTGTGAAGGAATGTAGTGATGTGTCTGAATGATACGAAGTGAATCCAGCATTTGCCACAAACTGGTATTCATGTACTAGGACATCTGTGGCAGCTTCCCAGAGAGCTTCCATGATTTTACAGAACTTACATCTAACACAGTCTATCTATTATCATCTGTAAATGTGGAAACTATAATTTCTATCTGTACCTGTCTCACCATCTTCATGCTACACCATTTTGTTATCCCCATGCGTGCCTTTCCTTGACTGAGCTACAAGCACTACGGAAATTCGTCTTTGTATTATAGTATGTATTGTACACTTAGACTTCCATATAATAATGTTTGGCTATAACAAGGTCAACTCATAATATATTTGCATTGTTATAATGTGATTTTTTTTAATGGTGAGCCACATTAGGGATTCATGTACTTAACCAAGTTTAATCGGAATTCTTTTTTTTAATGAAGCGTGTTTTAAGGAGGATCTGGTTAGTTTAAAAGTACTTCACATCTTGTTAAATTTGTTGCCTCTGTCAGTTTGTTGGATACTTTATCACTGATTGTATGTAACGAGTGTTTTTGATTCAGGTACGTGGTTCCTTCCACCATCAACTGTTCTGGGAGCTGGTCTCTATTCAGTGGCCGTCTATGGTGGTCTGGTCCTTTTTGGAATGTTCCTCCTCTACGATACACAGAAGATCATCCATGCGGCCGAGAATCATCCGACTTATGCTATGACGCCCTATGACCCAGTTAACCAGTAAGCAAGCATGCTACTGATTTCTCATTCTAATTTATTCATTTCGTTCCGAGGATCCAAGTTCTCTTGCAATTCCGGGTTGAGTAGCGAAGCTATGCTAAGAAATAGCTTTATGAACATGCAGGTAGAAATTTTATAGGCGAACAATCTTATTTCCAACTGACTGGGGTTATTGCATAATTATGTAGTACTATAGTTGCACTGATTTTTTGAAACAATAAATGCATAATGCTGTGGTCTATAGAAATTTTACAAAGAAGGATGGTTGGGTGAAAAAAACTGTCATTCAAAGCATGAAAAATTGTCATTATGCAATGACTATTTGTACTGTCTCCATTTATCAGACAGCAGGTAGTTTTATACAACCTAGCATGACTCCAGGATTACAACTTGGCATAAATGATCAAACATGTTTCTTGTGGGCTTGACTTGAAAAATTACACCTGTGAATACAGTAAGTTGCTTCGGTTCCTTGCTGCAACATCTAGTTCATTGATATGCTCGACTCACTTATTACTAGAATTACTTTCAAATTAAGCAATTACATTACTAGTTATTTCAAAACTGCTTAGTACCAACTATATAAACAGTATGACTATTGGTATAATATGTATGTTAGTGAGTAATGTAGTGTTCTATTTAGTTATATATTGTAGACCAAGTAATACCTAGTATACTATTGTTCCTTGCAGTTCTGTTGGCATTTACTTGGATACCATCAACATCTTCATGAGAATTGCAATGATTCTGGCCAATGGTGGATCAAGAAAGAAATAAAAACAGTTGCCCAACTGCATTTCAAACTCTTGGGTGTTTTCTATGGTTTCAGTTTTTATTTAACATTTAGAATAGCTTTTGCTATTCTGACAACTTGTAAAACGAACTAAAAAAAATCGTATTCAGCCAATCGATACAAATTTTAAAATATAAACTAGTTGTATTTAAAATTTTAACTACTTGTATTTAAAATTTAAACTACTTGTATTTAAAATTTAAGCTACTTGTATTTACAATTTAAACTACTTGTATTTAAAATTTAAACTACTTGTATGAATTCTGTAATGAAAGTTTTTTCAGCTGTTTTCAATGTATACAAACTTATTTTCAGATTTTAGATATTTGGTTTGTATTGCATGGTGAATGTACTCGTATCGTGTGCTTAATGTTTCAATAGCACGACCTGTTACTGCATAATGTTGCTGCATAACAGACAATGAAACTGTACAGAAGTGATATTTACTGGCAGTTATTTGATAATGTTAACATCTAACTGCAGCTCATTTGAAGGAAGCAGATGAAGATGCTGGGGTAACCGTGCCCACAGTAAAAGGTACGATGGCAACTGGCCAAGGATAATACTGTTCAGACGAGGGTCAAACCCGCTCACTTGGCGCACACCGAGTGTTACGGGCTGACCACTTTAACCGATCAGCCACCGTGCCACACAATTATCATAGTAATTAGTAACTATAACATAGTAATTATAATAGTGCTTACATGAGCTGCTTACAGCCTAACATGTAAGTTGTTTTGAAAATATAAATGTAATTAGTTAGTAATATTAATTGATAGCTTCTTTTTAGCTGACAAACCTGCCATCATGGAATTGAGATAAATAGGGTGACCCTAGTTAAGTGAGGCTTGTGGCCCTTATGGTTCTCCCTTACTACCTATGCACGGAAATACACCATGTGGTGCCCTCGCGCTCCATTTTTCCCTCAATTTCTCGTCTGGCATTTTCATTATTTTACAATGGGGATAATTAGAATGTCCCAAAAAGTACTGGGGCGAAAGTATACCCTCGCCCTAGAACCTTGACGAGTACTGGGAGTGGAGTTGACGCCTATGTTCGTGCCAATTAAGTTACAGCTTAATAAAAAAATATTGCACAGAACTAATGGACAAAAGAAGGAAGTTCAAGGAATTGCTTGAATAATCATAATATTCTCAATGTCAAGTGTTTGTTACTGTGGTTAATGGTAGTTTAGATTTCCTCCAGGTGTAACAGCACAACTTCCATTTCATTATGATAGTGGACTTTGCATATATCATGTCGTTATCTAGGACATAGAGATTCCTGTTTGCCTGACTTTCTTTTAATGAATTGGTAAACTTTCCGAACTGGTATGGCCAAAGTACAACACTATAAGCTGTATTGTGGTTCTGTTGTTGGTTTTTATAACATTCCAATACAAGATGTTCCTTTACTTGGTTAGCACAACATGCACAGTAAATAGGAACAGTTCCTTAAATTAGCCTCAAGTGGCAGCTACTGTTATGAAGTGTTGACAAAATTTCCTTTCTTTCTTAGCTTCAATATATGACAACCATCGGATTTTCCCACAGTCTGTGTGGTCTGCAGAGTTGGCTCTTGGCATAAGATCAACTGTTCTTTAGCACAAGGACTGCGCAAAAAGCCTAACATCCATTTTCTGAATTTGATTAACCCTAATCAAATATCTATTATCCTGCTCCTTTGACTTTATAGCAGTGATTCCCAACCTGTGTGCCGCGGCACACTAGTGCGCCGTGAGAACTTCGCAAGTGTACAACGGAAAAATTCTAATATATTGTTAATTAATAATGATTAAAAGTTAATTTGTGCAAATATATTAATAAATATTAGATGAGGGGTCATTGCATAATTACGTAACGCTCGAGGGGGTGGGTGGGGTGCTACAAAACGTTACGGAACGTTGTGGGAGGGGGGGTTAGCTGAAGGTTACGTAATGCCTTTCTTTTTAAACTAATTAGTAATTAATAGAAAATACTTAATCTAAGCTAAAACCAAAGATTAAGTTTTTCCTTTAGTCGTGAAGGAAGGCTCATGAATGAAATGCTCTGGCGATATGAAATTTCTACAAAACGTTCTTCTCCCAATTTCTCAGCTCACCTGAATATTTTCAGAAAGGTGAGGCTAATTTAAAACGTCATACGAAAGCGGGGCGAAATTTAATATGCAAACTAAGTCCGTTTATTATGCATCAATATTACGATTGCTGATGGCTTCAAGTCAAAGCAAATCAAAGTCACGCTAAATCAAGTGAGAGCAAATGACACGACAAATCGTCTGCATTTAACTTCCAAAATTTGAAGAATTTTCGATTCGATATTAAAACAACTGCCATTTTCAATCGCATCATCTGAAGGGGTATTAGTTAAACACCTCGTGACGACTAACGTGCAAATGCGGTAGCAAAAACGAACGGAGCTGTCACACGAAATGGTGGATCACTTCCTAGAGGTCTGGTGAATGAGGGTAGTTAAGAAAGACATAATCCGGGCACACCCACCGAGTTCAAAATTCAGTTCCAAGCGAAGCTAGGCTACAAAGCTAGTAGGTCTAGCATATAAATTTACACTAAACTAGTGTTTAGCCTCATAGCCTACACACGGCGGTGAAATCGAAATTAAAACATAATATTAAATAATATCTACCATTGATGGAGGTTAATTTTAGAGACCTGGGACTATTTAGACCCAGCTAAAACTACACTAAGTTTTGTTCAAAATAAATACGTAACGCTCAGAGGATGGGTGGGGATCTATGGAAACGTTGGGATGCGTTACAGAGGGGTGGGAGTCAAAAACGGCCATTTTCAGCATTACGTAATTATGCAATGACCCCAATTATAATTATTAGAATAGACTAGTTCACTAGACTACCTAGGTCACTACAGAATTATTGGACAATTAGAATATTAAAATTAGAATATTATTAGATAATAGTGACAAATAGATTTTTTTAAAAAATGGTAAGTATTTTTAAGTGTAGCAAAAATTTTCATTCTTAGTGAGCCGCAAGTCAAAAAAGCTTGGGAATCACTGCTATATAGACACTGAAACAGGGCTTAACATACACAGCACACAGAACTCTGATGCATAGGACCAAAAAGTTGAGTAAATCACGACTGTCTTGTCTGAAATATTCGATATCCATACTGCCTTTCCGCTTGAACACGGCTTAATATTTAAATATTTTGTTCCTATAACAACAATAGTGAATCAGTCATTGGCGCATTGCAGAACAACCTTGGTAGAATTTCTTATCACCATCAATAGAATTCCTCATCATCTGCTTCTACAGTCTTTGACTTTTGCTGATTTATGATCTGCTCCTGGCCGCGATACATTTCTGCAACCTACAGAAAGAAAAATGAGACAAATTTACACAACTGTATCCTTGTTTCCTGCCTCATGTAAACTTGACTCTTAATGAGATGACCTACAACCATTTACAGCAACATAAAACGTTTAAACTGAAAGAGCCTGACCTATCTAATAGCAGAAATGAGGTACTGGTAACATGCAGTATTGTAACCTCAAGTGCTTCAACCATGACGCTTAATATCATCCTATCTGACTATGGCATCTTGAAACATGAACTGCTTTAGAGTTCTTTACCACATCACTGGTGATCATGAACTGGGTTATCATCTCTGAGCATCATACGTCAATGTAACAATCACAATTGGCTAAGAAATGTGTTGGGGCAAAATCATACAATGAATCATAAAATGACAAAATGAATGAGCATTTTCAATAGATATGTAATGTTTGACAGCGACTAAAGGGTCACAGAGTTGTCCAAGGTGCAGCCAACCCTCGGACAGAGGAGGAGGAGGAGGTTGAAGACAAGACAAATGGTCACTTCCACTCCATCACATGGTTTTGAAAACTGGCAGAATGGAAGTGTTAACATAAAGTCGATACATCCACTTATTACTGCAATGACCAGTGTAAACACAGAAGTCGAGACACAAACAGTGACGACCACTAAACCAAATGCAAAGCAGTGACGATGAACTAAACGAAGATGGACAGCTATAGCTATATAGACACAGATTTAGGGCTTGATGAAACAAAGACTAGCAAAAATACCTATGCAAATGGAAGACAGAAGTCAAAGGAACAACTTAGTGGTAATTCTTACAGCATTTATCTGTCTCAGAGATGCTGTGAAAATCTAATTGAATAAAAAAAAATGCTAATTGAATCTTAACTTGCATTTATGATTTTGCATTAATTCAATCATGCTTTCAAATTCTGCTCAAAGTTAAATCAGTAAACACTTCATACAACAATGGCATGGCAGGGAAATTTAGTTAGAAGTTGGCAATAATCAAGTGATTCAATAAACATGATATGCCATCATGAATTTTAAATTAAACTTTCAAATTACTGCCAGTCACTAAATACCTGTGAACTCGAAGTTGCTTCTTCTGCCTTTTTGTCATCTCGAATTCGTAGAAAACGAGGAAAGCGAAGAGAAATTCCTTTTTCAGGATCCACCTGGAAAAAAACAAAGCAGATTATTTTTCATGGCTAAAGCATGGACCATAATATCAAAGTAATATAACAGCTAATCTATTTGCATGCCTCCATTACAGCACAGGCTTCAAAGTTAAAGGATTTTTTGGCTAAACTCACCCGATCGACGTATACAAACTTATTGTGAGTGCATGCAAAATTGCTCAATGCGCTCGATATTCTGTCATGTGGTGATACAGAAGTCTACTCAGAGGTGATACAATGATACATATCAGTCTAAAGCAACTTTAAAACAGTGGCACCACTCTAAGGGAAGTATGCTCCAGATGGATGCATGAGGTGAGGTGGAAGGGTACTGTATGCACTTCTGAACCTTGGAAGATGAGCAGTGTTGGGCACGAGACCAAAACCTCGAGACCAAGACCGAGGGTCCGAGACCACATCCCTGCAGATGAGCAATAGCAAACACAGTTGCACTGTATTGTAACCGATTCAATGTATGTACAGAAACAGCCTTTTGGTTAACGCTACATCGATTATGTAACAGACAAATTCTTACAACATAACAATATAGCAAGTAAACAGCAGATGATTGCAGTTATTGCATACCAGACCAGCGGCTGCCGAGTGCGTTGGTGAGATGGACAGATCGGCTGCCTTCACTTCCCAGACCTGAACGGCATCAAACCAATGATCTGGTTCGTGCGCACTGTCCCATCGATAGTATGATTTGGGTTTTGCCAAAACATGGCTTTTCAAGAAGTTTGCATGAGTCTCCAAGTCAGCATCTGTAAAGCCTGTTCCAATCTAAAGTCAGAAAATGGATAGACTCTAAGGTACAGAGTTGTGCAGCACTGTTTACTTAGTCTCAAAGAGCACAAGAAGGAAAATGAAAGAATGTACAATTTATTATTACTAGTAACTTTTTTACACGTGTAATGTGAATGTAATTTAAGAAGAACATCAACTGTTACGAATATATGTATATATATATAAATTTATATATTCCATCATGGAATACTAGATATATGCATCTCACAATACAGTTGTGAATCATCATGATCTATTCAATAGCATGTTTCATCTTTATCCAATAGAATGAGTTAGACTCAGATGTGTAATAATCCGGAACAAGCTATTCGTACAATAATCATCTGTCACCAGCAGCATCTGTTGGTGACTGCATATGCTGGGAAGTCAACATTAATAAGACTTGTGTTGCACTGGTCCCATGTCCAGGACCCTGAGAAGTCAAAAGTAAGACTAATGATGGATTGACCACTATTCAAGGACCCTTGGAAGTAGACAGTAAGCCAGGCTCGTTGGTGCTTCAAGAATCTGACCGTCTTGCATCATATGTGTGATGTGTGATGTACTCCACTGGCTTCCTGTGTCCCAGTGCACAGTCAGAGAGACCACCAGCCTAATTGTAAGAGTTTTGTTGGCTCGTCTCACATTTGTTTGTCTGCCCAAAGGACACTGCATAATTCCTCTGAATGAATGAATGAATGGAATCATTAAGAAGACATGATTCACAATCAGCTAAAATACCTTGCAGATGGTTTGAAATTCTTCATTCTGTTCATCGTAGCAAGCGAGCAGGAAACCTCCATAGCGACCCACCCTCTTCCCAGTGCCGTGGTATCCACCGATCACAACCAAATCCAGAGTATCACCAACGCCATCCAAGTAGTCCTTCTTCAGCTGTCACAAAACAAACTCTGCCATTAATAACACCAATGCACCATAACAGCAAACAGACTTAGACAACAATAGCTTAGCCACACTATTCAATATATATATATATATAACTGCCTGATATATCTAAATGGATGAATCTACACTCATAAAATATATGTATTAATGCACTTAAAATATATAATCACACTTTCAAAATAAACATCAAATAACTTTGCAAAAGTGTGTATACACTCCTCAAATATACATCTACACACTTAAATAATATATCTACATTAAAATTAGCAGCTCTGGAATGCTGCCAAGACAGAGACAGGCCAAAGTGAAGTCAGAGTCCATGAAGGAAAAATGTTTCTACATAAAAGGAAGATAAAAATTTCAGCTGAAATAATGAAAAACAAACCTTCAGCCAGTTGTGTGATCGCTTTGCTATTTCGTAAGTGGAATCGCTGTCAAGGGTTTTGACCATAAGGCCTTCACAGTTGCCTGGTAACAATCAGCAAATGAGCATCAACAGTCCCCAAGCCAACTTATTATAGTAGTTGCATTTTGCAGGAGAACCAAACAAATGATTCAAAATATGTTTAACCAAAACAAACAATTTTTAACAGCATGCTAGTTCCACTCATAAATTCAGATCACATCACTGTATCAACTATGCACCTTTTGCTACTTTGAACACTAACCTCCCAACAGTTCAGCTGCTAAGCAACCAATAAAGAATTACATGCTTGTAACGACATGAATGTGGAAATTTAGTTTCTTAAAGAAACCTTTCTAATGCTTTGAAATGATGCTGTTGCATTTTCGAAATGCCAATATGCAAACAATTACCTCCTTAGAACCTATCAATCCGGCTGCTGTGTTACATTTCTGATTACAGCATCAACTGCAAAAAGTAGGGAGTCACTGCAGCACAGCATTTGTGCTCACAAATGCTTGGAGGAAATGAATCACTGGGTCCCAAATAGGATTGCCAGATACATGGATAGCTTAAGGAGGACACAAAGAGAAAGCCGGAAGCAGGACTCATTGAATGCTCGACTCTGGAGTCATGGTCTCATATGTAACCAAGAAACAAAGTCGTGTTGGAATGCTGCATGATATCAGCTGAGGCTTTTTATCATAATGCTGCAAAGTATCTATTAAGCAATCAATTGAATCTGCTTGAAAACACAAAGTATTTCTCTTAGGAGCAAACTCTCCAGTCTCCACAGCAAATCGTCATTACTAATCACACAGGCATAGAACTTCTTACAAGACACATTCAACATATTGTATTTATGTACAAATAATTCCCTTCAATATGCACATGCAAAGTTGTTAAAATCTGTCATAAAGTAATTGCCAATAGCCTAATACAAAAAAGTACAAAAGCCGGACATCTTACAGGTCTCTAGCTCAGCCTGTAGGACAGACGACACAAGGCCACAATGAAAGACATGTCCTCCTTTTGCCAGACGTCTGGAAACCTTAATCCCAAATCGGTGCAGAGCATAAGTCCTGAAGTGAACCTGCTGCCTGCAGAAAGAATACAACAATTGCGATGAAAAGAAGTAACGTCACCTCTGATTGACTCTTCAAGAAACTCAGCAACGACGTCTGTATCTGCCGAGACAATGGACTTGGCAAACATGAACTCTCCCTCAACCTCTTGGAAGGACGAATGAAGAAGCTGACGTCGCCTCCGGAATGGCTCCCTCACCAACGACTCTCCGTTCAGAAACAGAAGATCAAAGGCATAGACACACACCTGCACTTTTATTTCTGAACTATCAGCATCCTACAACAGAATTAAACAAAGGCTTCATCACAAAATCAATAATTATTCACTCGTTCTTTCAAGAGCTCGAAAAAGAGTTCATGCTCACTGCTCATGTATAAACAAGCTAGTGACATAATGTTCACGTGATCATGACTTATAATAAATGTGATATATGTTTGACAATTTCGCAGACTAGGACTGTTCTTGGTTGTCGTGCTTTCTCGGTGGCTGGACCCAGGTTCTGGAACTCCCTCCTTGTGTCTGTTCGATCTGCTCAGTCATTTCTTTGTTTTGATTGTGACTGAAAGCCTTCCTTTTCAATTGGCATACCCTCCATAGGTCTTGAGGATTGACCTCTTGGAATTGACCTGATTACAGTTTGGATTTGATTCGCCATCAATTGATGCGCTCAGCATTAGACACGGGCAAAATAAAAGTACTGACTAATAAAAGTAATAATATTAACAATAAGATGTCAATGCATCCAAAACCGAAGAAAACAATAGATTAGTGAACACCAACAATGGGAAGGGAAGAAATAAGAACAATAACTTCTAAACAGTGATAATGAGTAATAAGTTACCACAAATTAAGTAATAGTGAGCTAATAATATACCTTTCTCTTTCGTGTGCTAAGTACTTGGAATGGCAGAATCTGTTTCTTCTCCTTGTCCCAGGCAACTGCTTCACTGTCGACTATGGCAGCCGTTACTCCATCCTTCATAGCCAGGTGCATTCGTCCAACTATATCTGGATATTTGAGAGTGTTGTCCTCCTGGTTACGACTATATATGCGCAAACGGCCATCCTCAAGCAAGTGAATCTAACAAGACAAAAATCAACAACAAATGATTTATAACAATCACTGGGCATCTTCAATTGATGTTGCAAGATCAGTTCAATTGCTCAGAACGCTCATACCCCCATGAAAATCTTTTATTAATTACATTCATTTCTGGACTCAATTTAAGTTATGACATTTGTTTTCCTAAATGCTGCCCCCATTCATTTTCCTGACTAGTATACTTACCCAATTCATATTCATTCATTACCTCATTTTCACAAATGCCTACTCCATTCATATTCCTTAAGCATGCCAACCCTATTCATCTGTATTCATTACAATCATTTTCCTGAATGCTCAGCCCATTCATTTTTAATCAGTGGCGGCGCTGTATGGACGCAAAATACGCAATTGCATCCCAAAACAAGTTAAAAAAATGACCTAAAATATTTCAACAAACTTTGCTAACAAAGCAAAAGAATCAAAATATTTAATCAATAAATTTGTAAACAGAATGAAATTTTCAACTTCATCAGAGCATAAGCCTACTTACTTAGTAGGCCTACTTACGGTATATTGATGTTTTGCAGACCCTGAATAGCTAATATATATTAACGGCTTTCCATGATAATCAAACAGTTCCTGTTTAAGCACGTTGACCCTGTTTTCATTTTGCTTTTAAATTACAGTTTAAAATTGCAAATTTGTTTATAAATTCTATCTTTAATTGTGTAAATCCGGTAGATTTAGTTGTGCTGATATTTTAAGTTAACGTTGCTGAAGTTTAGTAGGGCCTACTGCATTTTACAGATATTAAAATTAGACGTAGACAGTGTCCGACGAAAACGCTCTGTAATCACCAATTATATTTCAACAACAATTTTTAACAAAACAAAAGACATTAAAATATTTAACCAAATAAAATGTAAATATATTGAAATTTTCAGCTTCGTCAGAACATACTTAGGCCTATTTAGTACTTACGGTGTATTGATGTTTTCGAAGACTCAGAATAGCTAATATATGATGCTGGCATTCCACAGCGAATGATAATTGAACATTACCTGTCTAAAATCGTTCTGTTTTCATTTTGCTTTTAAATTACACTTTAAAATTGTGTATCAAATTTTCAAGGCCAGCGCCACCACTATTTTTAATCATTACATTAATTATCCATAGGAAAATGACTCAAGACCTGCTCTTTCACTGGCATCTGAACATTTGATGCACTGCACAGCTAGCATTTACAGACAGAGAGAAGAGAAGAGACAGAAGTGGTCGGAACAAAATTGTCAATCACTCGACTGAAGGCTAGTTGCATCTGTATCGGCTTTTATTGAACAACCGAATGTTGATTGACTGATTGATTGAAGTAAAAAATAATGAAACACTGGTTTAAATATCGTTCAAAAGACCTTCAATTGCAGCCGTAAGTATTACGATAACACTCTGACAGAAGAAGTCATTAGATTGAATATGATTAGCAACATTTGAATATTGCTAAAACCTGTTACTTACAGATAGAAAGCAAAGCAATACAACTGACCTGTGCTCTCTCTCCATCGTATTTGAACTCGCTTGCAAATTCGGCCTGTCCAAATCTTACAAGGACCTCCTGGACACCCTTTGTAGGATGGGCAAGCATTGGTTTCAGAGGAATGCCTGAATCAAAAGAGAACATTTGAATTAAAAGTGAACATCAGCAGAACACAATCTTAATAAATCAATCACATGCATCTAGGTATTTATAGAAGATGTTGAGAAGCTGCAGAGAGAACTGGCAATGAAACATAAAGTAAAACAATTGACAATCTCACATGATTCCCTCTTGAAATTCAAATCCTTAACACAGAGACTAAAGGTCTTAACAATTGTCAATTATAAGACGACACGAATGAGATAATGTAATGGAAGGCAAATAAAGAGCAAACAGCCACAATAACAACCAACCACTGACCTGGTGTGAGTTTACACTTCAGTGGTAAACATTCCAGAGGCTCAGCCAGAATAAGTGGAATGATCATTTCATAATTTGGACATTCACTGAAAACATAACAACATCCAAATACAAATCAATAGTTCCTTGGGTTGCACTAATCACTAACTTGCTGCCAGCGAATATAGCCTAAAGGTCTAATTACCCTCAACAATAAATCAATCAATTAATCAACAACTCCAGGCTGGAGCTGGGAGTGGTTTTGAGCTGCTACCTTGAAAGGGTGCTATATAAATTTTTGAATGAATGAATGAATGTTGTGTCCCATTATGCATTTCTGACCATAAACTATGCATTCTCTCCAACTAGGATGTAAACTTAATTCCCAAAAAAATATTTCTCTGTATATGTCCTTGGCAACGTCCTTGTGACACTGCATTTGCCTCTGTTTATATTGTACTGGGAGAGGTGCTATAGAAATATATCAACACAATACTGTAGTTTTCCACCTTTTAACAAAAGGCAATCAGAATTTGACAATGACAAAGATAACATCCTGGTTAGAGGGCTTACACTTACCAGTAGGTAGTCTTTATTATGAGTGCAGCTTCCTCCACTTTCTTCTTCAGTCCATCACCAGATAGACAACAGGTGTCACGGTCCTGAGTGCCTACAACACAACCAACCAACATAAATTCAAGATACAAGTTAGGAGGACCCCCTACTGAACTGAATCTTTCATCCAACCTGTTTCAGCAAAAATTGCATACATCATATTAAAGAAAAGGGTATTATCTCTGAATAAAATGGTTATGTATTTAATTACATGCATGGTAAAATCTACACCAACAATAACATTTATTAATGGATACTGCTACAGACTATATTAAAATCATATATAATATAATTTCATTTAGTCAATTCATATGCAACGATATGGCAGCCTGCTCATATTAGAAATGTCACCTAGCAATGGGAAGGATTAGTAAACCGTATGAGACTAGCGACTATCAAACCAACCTCCTTGGGATCTTCTTGTCAGACTGCCACCATACAACCAACTCCCACACCACCAACTCCCACACCACCAACTCCCACACCATCGTCCTCACTTGTAACTGACTTTATAAAAATTAAATATCTGGATTCATGTCTTATAAAGAGTGTCTTGTATAAGTGTCCTATTTTTTCCCAAAGGTCACAGCAAAAGTGCAGGAAAATGGTTGAAAGAAAGCTTGCTAAGAAGACTCCTACTGTCTGTTGGTGGCGTAAGCACAACAGCCTGTGCCAAGGCATGTAGCACAGACTGCTCAGCCAATCCAATGCGCAGCTTTCCAGCCAAAGACCGCATCAGAAATCTTGCCTCGGATTGTCGACAGGCGACGAACATTGCTTTGATCTTGTCAACCTTCTTGGACATGACCTAATGACACAAATATTTCTTAATTTATTCACTTGAATCAAAGGATTTCTGAGCAGTGTTCAACAGAGATGCCTGGCTAAAACCAACATGATTACATGAAACTAGATGGTTGCCCAGTCTAAGACAGTTAAAAACAATTTTGAAATGTCAGTGCTTCTCCAGTTTCTCCACCTCAATCTCCATGCCCACTTCATCCACATTTAGTTGGGCCACATGTAAATGCTTTATATTTTGATCTTCGAAATACAAATTCCACCTACCGAAGTTAAATGACTCTTCAGCATAAAAATGTTGCTTTCAGGACATTGTTGTTCTCTATATATTAGTTTTATAACAAATATGATAATTTTGACCATCAAATAAATAGCCAATTTGAAGACAGTATCAGTCCAGCTTCACCAGATAAACAGTACTAAATAACTGGTGACACTGCAATCAGATTCCAAGATACCATATCAAAATGAGTTTTGTGGGACTGTTTAAAGGAAGAAAAGTTTCAGCTTTGAAGAAAGATTGATGGTTCCATTTCTTTAATGTATAGGCAAAGTACAAGAACCTATAACAGTCCTTTGCCATAGATCAGCAAACAGACCAGTCCCAAAGCAGTGCCTCTCAAGATAAGAAGAAATGTTTCACATCCTATATATCTGGCAGTAAAGTTCTAATTATGAGTGTTCAAGAGATCTCATCACAAGGGCACAGGACTAATTGGTCCTCGTCTTTGTGAAATACTCACAGAACCTCCAGTAACAAATGTCAACCACTTACAGCCTCAATATCTAAAAACCCTGAACAATGGCTGCTGGAAGATAGGAGCAGGACATTTGCATGTATGTACTCAGATTAAGTACAATCAGCTTCTTACAAAATCAAAGAACTGAAACAAGAGTTGCTCACTGAGTTTCCTGTCATTGATGCAATTTCACGGAGTTTAGCGAAGACAGACGAAATGGTCAATTTACTTGGCGTAAACATCGTTCTCTGAGTTGAACGACTTGCCTAACAAACCGAATAACACAAATTCTTTTAACCCTTAAACGACCAGCATTATTGATTTCCCATACATTTTACTATGCACTGGTCATTATAGAGTTAAAAAATCTCCTCTGTTCAGACCGGAAGAACTTCTTTACTGGTAAACTGAATTACAAAAACAGAGCATAACAATTGGGTTCAAGCATTTAATTACTTTTAAAAGTCCATCTATGGTAGCCCCAGCTCTACATTATCTGAATAAACACGTAATAATAATAATAATAAATATAATGACGTGTCTGCATTGGTTGTGGCCACGACAGTGACTCTTATTTCGGAAGGTTCGAAATTTTGAAGTCAATTCTACCAAAGTTACACATTGATCAACTTGGTTAGGGCAATCAAAGGACAACGGCAGCTCAGGGTATCCACTCAAATCATGGCTGGACCTGGGCCACTAAATCAATAGACGAAGCCCGGTCGAAGGTGATGCAAGCTTTCAACATACTGCAAATTGTGGTCTAATGACCTAACCCTTTAACGACCAGCATGAATTAAAATGCATGGGAAAACATATGAGGCTGGTCGTTAAAAGGTGGTTAATAACTGGAAGTTGGTTGTCACTTCCTATGAAGCCAAGGCATGTGTGGTGGAAGCAGTAACGAATCCATGATGGCCTACGTGGGGCAAGGGTATTTCAAGAGGCATGCCAAGTTGTAGATGTCCACCCTGCACATAATATTACATGATCTGAGGGATGACATCAGCATAAAACCAAGAGGTGCAGGAATGAACCGACCCTCCAAGTATATAGCAAAATCTGGGTGGGGACGTGTCTGTGATGCTGACAGAGACAGAGGATATAGCTATAGACGTGAAAAGTGGTTGGCTGCACATCCGTCTTATTTTATTCCCTCATATCATACGAGTGTATGGTTTACTGACAGAACAATGCACCCCTCTGGGAATCTATTTCCTCACACAGGCTATGCTGCATCCAACCTGGGTGGAACAATAATTAATCAGCATAGCACACAAAAATATTACAAAATAGTCTTGAGGAATCAATACAAATTAGGAGGCTGTCTTATTTACCCAATGATGGATGGGTTATCAGGTACCAGTTCTGATTGTACTACGGCGCACGGGATGCATTTAAAAAAATGCAGATAGTCCTAAACCTGATATATTTAATGACACTTTATAAATTAACTCAGCCAGGTGTTAGTAACAATAATTACCACCAGTTGTCAACACGGTACACAGTATTGAGGAATCCAAAATCAGGACATTGCATCTGAATAGATGTGTCAAGTGCTAATATAATCAGTCCAATTGTGTAAATGACAATTGGTATAAGGAAAAGAAACATATATACAACAGAAGTTCCAACCTCGGCCACAAGACCTAGGTCACCTTTCTCCTGGACATCAGCTTTTATTTTCTCCATGCTTCTACCTGCATAAAAAAATAAACCGTTACTCAACATTAGCTACAGGATAGCAGCACTTGTCTGGTAGTGCCTTACTGGTAGCACTCCATCCTATTTAAGTAGTCTTTGTTGCCCAGTTGCTGACATATCCTATTGTAGCAGTGTTGTATGCAAGACTTGAAACATCAAGACCAAGACGAGACCGAGACAGTGAGGTGCCGAGACCGAGACCAAGACACTAGGTTCAAGACAGTACGAGACAGTAAAAGACAAGTGATCCTATATAAAATTGATTTAAGTATCACATGACTCGCGCGTTAACCAGAATTACCGTTTCGCGTAGAGTTCGATTTCAGTTTCTAGCGCAAGATTTTAAGACAGTTAACGTGAAAGTTACCAAAATCGCTTGTTCGAGACAGAACAAGACTTTCACTTCAAGACAGTTTCTACAAATTCGAGACACTTCCTTGAGACCGAGACAGCAGGCTTCTGAGACCGAGACATTAAAAACTGTCTCGAGACCGAGACACTGTCTCGAGACCATACAATTCTGTATTGTAGGCTCCTCCGTTCCTCGTATATAGGGGAGATACTGTTACCATGAGCTCGATCTTCGATCAAACAGCACCGAGTCTTCTCGATTTGAAATGGGTTCCCGCTAGAACCGCACATACCCCTGGGAACAATCTGCCAGGCTTCTACCATATCCTCAACTCTTTTTTTGTTTGGCCGTGGTCTGGCTGAGAACGCCTCTGAGTAGGGATCCTGAAAAGGTGCTACATAAAATTTCGGAATGAATGAACATAACGTCAGTAACAATAATAAACACATCACCCAACATGTTGTCAATAACAATAATGTCTTTTATGTTAAATCAAGCGAGTTTTATTGTCCTGCCCACCATGCAGGGCCGTACCGAGCTATAATTGTGCCCTGTGACTAGCATCAATCTGGCGCCCCACAATTCGAAAATAGTGCATTTTATGGAATAAGTTATTCCATCCTGAAATTTGCGCCCTTTCCATATTTGTACCCTGGGCCACGGTCCCGCTGGCTCCAGGTTGGTACCGCCCTGCCACCATGTTGAAATTTACAGCACAAGAAACAGATATAAAAATCAGCTAAACATCCACATTTTTCAACTGTTTCGTCAAATTGGAAAACTTCTGCGGTACAAAAACACTAGAAACTGATAAGGGGCTGTTTCCAGATAAAAATTAAGTGCACGTCCAACTTCTGGATGGCCCAGTTGGAAACAGAAAAGCAATTCATTATGACCAAGAAGACAATGCAATCTGAAAAGAGTATCTTCTGTAGTCAAACCTGTAGTCTGAACAATTGCCTTCATCAAGAGGTTTTCTCCGATACCGAGCTCCATTCCTTCGTAGGCTGGAGCAAGACGATTCAAGCACAGATACACACAACATAAGAGGTCATCCGGAGTCAAAGCTATCACCGATCGAAAGAAATTGCTCAAAATTTCAATAGATTTCAACCTGCAACAAAAATATTCTTCCTTTTCTACAGCAAAAATAAACACCAAATCTTATAATATTGGGTTTTCCAATACTTCTCTAAACATTTCCAGATCAGTTTCCTGCATTTGCCTCCTCATGTTTAAAACAACTAAAATTCACATGGCACTATTCTCAACTAAATATACATAGAGCCTAGTTGATGACTGAAAACTAACTTAGTGAGAATAAGTGTAAACCTACCTGGCAGATTCTGCTTCAATGGCCTCAAATGTTCTGGACAATGCCAAGTATGGAACGCTAATCCAAATAAAAACCAACTGACATCACAATATGGCAAAACGAAACATGCTAAGACATAAATACACATAGCTAAGCAGCTAAATTTTCTAACATGTCATCAAATGCTTGTTTGAAATCTATGAAGTTGATGAATACTTACTGGCTGTGCATCTTCATCTCAACATATTGCTTCATTCTGTTTTGTATCATTTTGGTTTAAACTTTCCTGGAATGCTCTGTAGATTAACGCTCATGTAATTTTTGTAGTCTTGTTGATCTTCTTTTCTGTTGCACTGTCGATATTTTGCCTTGTTCTGGTATTTCTTCCTCCTATTTAATCCTTGTAACAAGAGTGTTTGCATATCTTTAAGAACTGTTCCTCCTCCTCTTTAAAGTAATTTTGTTGTATTTTAAACAATGACTTGTATTTTTACCGTTGTCATTTTTGTTGAGCAAAGTATACCAATGCAACTACTACCACCACAAAGAACAATATCACCAGAGAATCCAAGCAGCTGAGCAAATGTAACTACACAGTGAACATCTCAGCAGGGTCTCAAACCCATACACTCAGCATTACAAGGCGGGTGCTATAACCAAGTAGTCACCGTGTCAAACACACAGTTCACAATAGCAATAGGTACCGAGATTCTATTTTATTTACAATAATGGAGAGATTCCAAGATTTGTTCTTGTTAATAACAGTGGAAATGAGTGAAGAATGGATTGACATAATATTTTTATGACTCAGACTTAAAGTAACTGATCAGATAAAAATATTGATTACAATCGATATTTCTGAGTGCCTCGTGACTTTAACGCCCAACCAGACTCATACATTGTCCATTCTTCATAGCCATGCTGAATTCACACTCACGTTTGTGATTTGCTCCAACAAGCATCTCTAATCGGACGATATTTGGATTTTGATGGATCATAGGACGTATCTTCGGTCAATTTCTTTTTCTTTGTCTCAGCTCTACAAAAAGAAAGACACAAGAACAGCCTTACTTCAGTGTTCCTTCAGGTCTTATTTCAAACTAGAAGACAGAACTCAGCACAATTGTTTAACCGTTTGTAAATCTGCTGTGTAAAATACACAAAAAAACATAAAAAAACCAGTGCCTCAATTTTGAAAGGTTTATGCCAATAATTCAGTTACAGACAATTATTGATTCAAAAATTGACAAATTTACAAGCAATAATTGTGGCAGTAATTCAATTACTCAATCATTTATTATTTACTGTGCTTATTACCGTATATATTCGACCATAAGTCGATTCAAGTATAAGTCGAAGTGCAATTTTTGGACAAAAATAGCGTCCAAAATTGACGGCTCGAATATAAGTCGAACCCATAAAATCAAAAATGAGTGATAAATCGAGAGGTATAGCTTGACATCTTCTGTCTTTCGGCGGAGAGGTTCGGCTTATGCACAATGTCGGTATATAGCACTTCTCACAGTGCTAGTTATTCAGAGGCATTCTCAGCATGACAGTCCTGAGGAAATAAGAAAATCTTCAGACAACAAAGGGATGAAGGGTGGGATGACGGTGGGACTAAACTAAAATCTTACAATGGATTGTGGGTTTAGGTCAATCCACATAGAAGAGCACATGATTATAAAGACCCGGTGTTGAGTCATAGCACCTTTGCCAAAAGAACTAGGATATAAAGTTGATCTGCAGACCAGAAATGACAGGAAGAGACAGCAGAAAGAGGCTTGTATGACTGAATTTGATACTGCTATCTATCCAAAGTTAAGAAATAAAAAATAAATAATCCACAATTGTTGGATGATAGATCAGGCGTGCCTTTCAACATGATAAGGATTGTGATGTGCAGGCTAAGGAAGTAATTTAATGAGAAAAATAATCACTTGTCGTCGTTATCGTCCGCCTCTTCTTTCGCCTCGCTCTTAACTTCAACCTTTGGCTCCTTCTCCTCATTTCCAGTCTTTTTCTTCTCCTTATTCGCTGTTGAAGGCTTGTCAGTCGACTGGTTCTTCAGTCCTGGTTTCCTGGGTGCTTGGAAAATAGGACATAATCAGGAATCTGTTTATACTCTGTAAGATGTGGCAATTATTCACACATTAAGTGAGCTTACATAGTGTCTCTTCAAGATTGCAATTGCATGTCTATATAACACCACTTGAAGAGAAATTAATCAGAACTGTTCCAATCTCAACAAAACAAAACATTATAGAGTAGTAGAATAGTATTCAATGGTCAACAGAAATGCAGCAGAAGTAGACAGAGTCCAAATGCAGCCTTTAGAAATGCTCCCACACGTCCCTGGTAAAACCAAACAGTTTTACTGCATCCTAAACTATATTACAATACAGCACAGGTTCTCAATCATCTGGAAGGATTTGATAATTATGTTAATGTTTATACCTTCACATAACTCATAAGATTCATAACAATGTTAAAAAGTAAATAATTATAAAAATTAAACTTATAAAAATTAAACTTACCAAATAAACCAAAGAAACTGTGAACTTTAACCTCTTTTTCTAATTCTTCATTTTTCCGCTTCTGCTCAACTAAAGTTGCAAAACAGTTTGCATATCCATCAATTCTACTTAATAAAATAATATTCTGTTATAAAACTTCAGTTTTTTTAGGGTCCGACGATGAGCAATTTTATAGCATCTGGACAATACAGCAATTTCGAACTAGTGATATCGGAGTCAGTTCTTGACCTACAGACATAATGTAGATATCATCCGTTATCAGTTTATCTTCCATCCATACAGAATGAGACAAAAAATTGAGCCTTTCAAGCTAATTCCTTTAGCAAATCATTAGCATCATCATTGGATATATTAGACAAATTTTAATTGCTAAATTCTTCAAAACTGTCATCATTTGAATCTAATTCCTCAAAACAAAAGGTGAGTTTAATTTCCTCATCAATTCTGCACAAGCGTTACCATCTTAGGTATGCGTAGATTCAAATGTCCGGATTGACTTTTGACAAATTCAATTAAGTTCCCTTTCTAAAAATATCTTTCAATTATATATAAGTGCTTAATTATATTACTATAGTTTAAATAAAGGAAAGTTAAAAAAAATAATGCATTTAATAGGTCAACAGACTAATTATAATAGTATACCATTAGTACACTAGTGTGCACTCATATCAACACGTAGCACACTCTAGCGTACACTCACTATTTAAGGGTTAACTCATTTAAAATAAATATAAACTTACCACTTGACTCTTTCAATTCAGTGTCCTCCATCTGTTCAACCTTTAATTTGCGTTTTATATTTTGTACTGAGTCACTACAGAACTCCATGTTTTCACTCTCTGTTGATGGAAGCGCATCTGAAGTCATTGGCGCATCTCTGACAGCATTGTCTTGATTCACAACAACCCCGTTCTTCAACAGACCGTCCTCAGAAGCATCAACTTCCATGTCATTGCTCTCAACGACCTCATCCAAGACTTTCTGTAAACCTTTCTCATTTCGAGCCTCCTTAACAGGAGATGATAGCACTGGATTACTGTCTGACCCCTTTTCATCTGCATCCAAGCATTTTTGTTTCTTTGTTGGACACCGTTTTGACGATTCAACGTCATCCTCATTACCTTTTCGCTTCCCCTTCATCATGTGCTTCCGAGCTACACAGACATACCGAAATTAGACTCAAACATATTCAGTACTTAACAGCTTGAGCCCAATTTTTAGACTTTCATCAATTAAATCAATCAACAGGCGATAAAGCTTAACTGAAGACTTTAAAAAGACAGGGTAGCCTGAGTCGCTTTATTGACTATGAAAACTGATAAGAATAATCCACATTATTAACCTCGGAACACATCATTGTTGCACACAATTTTTTCCAGTAATAGACAAATTTGAATAAACTTTAATATACATACTTGCAGACTAAAGCTTTTAAAGATAATACAAATATATTTGATATTATGTAAGAATTACACAATGATAAGCAAAAATAGGCTCACCAGTTGTCCTCAGAGGAATGCCATGTATAGGGATGACATCATCTGCAGGACATTGCATTAAAATTTCTGTCTGATTGGCCTCTGAAACTTCAGTCAGATTGGCCTCTGATATTTCAGCCTGATTGACCACTGAAACTTCCATTTTCTTAGAATGTTCAACACCGTCCATATTACAAATAATTTTTTTTTGCCCAGTATCTAACTCTGGCATGTTTGCGTCACCATTTTCTTTTACTGCTTCATCCACAACAGCATTGCTATCATTCTTCTTGCTCTCTTCATTGTCATCGTCATCATCACTCTCGATCATAACCTTTCTTCTCTTTCTGTTGACTTCTTTCACTGGGCTAGCTACTGATTCAATTGCAGTTTTCTCTTTAATATCATCATCACTCTTTGTTCCTAAGGGCAACTTTTTGGATTTTGGAGAAGTGAAAAAGGAACTAAAAAACACAAAACAATACTGAATCTAATTGACAGTTTATCAAATGTTTACATCAATATATGGTTCAAATTGGAACCATAAGTGCTTATGGTAATGGAATTAGACATGCTAGAGCTGTTACATCAAATTATATGATTGTATTTTAATTACAGGTACAATTTTAAAAAAGTGGACATCTAATTGCTTTGTGACCCCACACTGCCTTCAGAATGGATGGAGGCATGGCATCTACAATATCTTGATAAATTTTTTATATTTTTTTTTAGTTATCCATCCAATATATTTTGCAACACATGGTTAAAATTTCATCCAATTCGTTGATGGTTGAGTGGGAGGCATTGGCTGAACTCAACCCTTATGTTTCTTTATGAACCACATGCATTTTGAGAATACTTATATATACTTGCAGACTGCAGAGCTCTGTTTGTGATGTATAAGTGTTTGGCATGAAAATGGAATAAATTTGAAAGGCCAATCAAACTGGAGTGGGCATCTCAAAGCTTCGTGACCCCACTGACTTTGCAGACATAACCGATATCTTGAAAAGTATTTTATATATTTCACAAATATTCGAGTTTTCCATCCAAAATATTGAATTCTTTGAGAGCATTAAAAGAGGAGGAGCAAGTTGTTGTGAAGTGGTCTATGTGAGTTGTGAGATTGAGGGGGTTATCTTGAGGGAAGACACACAGCATTTTTTAAGTTTAAAACTCAGATTATGCTAGTTATTTGAGGGGAAAGGGTAATTGATGTCAAGCGCAGAAAATAATCATTTCTTTACATTTCCAGCTATCTAAGGTTATTAGCAGAATCCCAGTTCGAGACTGAAAGCAGTTCAGATTAGATAGTAAAGAAGAGCTCAAGAAGATCCGGTAAGAGGGTAAGCTATGCCTGCAAGTTTGAACATGAGATTAAGGGGCTAAGAATGGTTTAGGTCTGGAGAAGTTTGTGGCTCCAAAAACAGAGCCTTGAACTATGCTAGAATTGATGGAAATAAATTTGAATATAGTGAGGTGCGAGCGTTCAATATGCCAGTTATAGACTTGATCTGGGATATCAAGAGCAGAGATTTTGTCACAAAGGGAAATAATATTTAAAAGAGTCAAATGCTATGTAGAAGTCAAGAGGAATTATTGAGACATATTCATTGGCTTTTAGGAGTTGCATATGGTGTATGACATCTATTGTGCCTGCTGAGGCGGATCCAGTTGGTCTGACAGAAAATTGATGGATTGAAGAGGAGGCTGAGTAAGGGGAGTGTAAATAAATCTTTAAAACTATTTGTTTCTCGACTAGTCTGGAAAGAAAAGGGAGGATGGAGATTGGGAGAAGTCAGCATTCTGAGGGGCTATTGGTCTTAATTTTGGCCGGATTATGGAAATTTCCATTGGGAGGTAATGGAATGGCAAAGGAATGGGAGATCAGTTTGGTTGGAAAGAGGTGATGAAAAGAAGGGTGCGCTGAATATAGGAATCAAGCGGGTTGGATGAGACTTGTATTATCGTCCCAACGTAAGATCGAGATGACCGTGTCCACGATGAAACGGATACTGATCATTTAACCCTAAGAGGTTCAAGCAGTAAGAACACGTTAATCCATTTCGAGTGAATAGTTATAAGGGCGTCATAATTTGCACATTGAAACGCTTCACGGTGGCCCGCGGGTGGTGACGTGCAGTACAATCATAAAACTGTTTCGAACTCAAAACTGACATAATACATCACTATTTAACTTATAAGAGCAGTGTTTAAAACTGAATAGCTAATACTGACGTAATCGACTTTTGTGACATTTTATCAACTTTACATTAGGTTTTAGTATCTCCCGCTCATTAGTGCGCGAGAAAAACCATAGATAAGTTACATCACATCTGGGTAACCAAACACGGTAACTAATAAGCGCCATATTAAAAGAACCTCACGATATTGCCCATTTTGGTCGAAAATGTTGTTCCTGTCATTTAATTCAATTAGCACAAGAAGGTCCGTTGAAATTAGACTTTTAAAAAGTGAATGACAACATTGACTGTTGTGTTACTTCAAGATAAAACTCTGACACATCCTTATTAATTTTGGTTTTTACAATGCATCAATCAACTATACAATTATTCAAGTCAAGCTCACAAGTTCTTAAACGCATTGACTGCCTTCGACGTCTAATTCTAGGTTGTGGCCCAGTCTTGTCAATTTCTTGAAGCCATTAACTTCCTTTAAAAAAATTTTTCGTATGCAACCAAAATTTTGTCTCGAGAACATGATGTTTCTGAGATGTAATTATGAAATCCATTTTGCGCATGATGGCTTATTCGTAAACTTTCTACTGATAAACACCAGGCCTGGCGGAGACCACAAGCTTACAGAGTAGTGCGACGAGTGACTCGAGTCAGAAACTGACAGATAGACGTGACTTTGAAAATAATATTGTAACCCGGTTGCATTCGTTCAGGTATTTTAATTCGAGGGATTTGAAGACAGGATCCGAGTGATGGGGTTGTGTCTGAGGATTTTGTTGATGACATGAACGAGATCATTATGAATATTTTTGTTTGAAGACGTCTGACTTGTGTGGTGCCAATACTCAATATGCCGAGAGCTATTATATATTTCCAAGCTAACCAATAGATAATGCTTTGTGAGCACTCGAGTACAGCAACTCTTCTACAGTCTAGGTTTAAAACAATGGTATATATCTGAACGCTAAATACTACTAACACGCTAAAACAATTTTTATTAGAATTTCTCCAACGTAATAATGTGAATTCTCAAGTTATTGCGCTATATGAAGTATCATCATTTATTATATTTTTGTCTGTAGAAATGAGTACTTTCTGTTGACGGACTTCCAATTCCTTGCTTGCAATAGAAGTTTTATTTTGTTTCAGTTTTTTAAATGTGGCGAATATTCAGTTGATTTATTAACGTGCATCATCGCTTGATATATATATGCGAAAAGGTTATTGATGTTACGCTAATATTTATTAGCACGCACTTACATTACGGAGCCTGTGACAGTCATTATTTGTGGGTCCATCTACCTGGAATGACCTTCTATTCCCCATCACTAAAGGCTAAGCTTCTCTCCATCGGTCTGTCACTTTTTAAAGGCGTCTTCCCCGGGGTTTCCGTGCCGAATAGTTATTATGTGAGAGGCAATATATAAATCTAAGGATACGATGTGATGGATCGCGACCTCGGTGTATTTCTGGACAGTAAGCTGAACATGACTCACCACATATCCACCACCGCTAGAGCATGCTTCTTCCACCTCCGTCGGATTCGCCAAGTGAAACGCTGCCTGAACGAGAACTGCCTCCGTATCCTCATCCATGCTCTCGTCATTTCTCGCCTAGACTATTACAACTCCACCGTCTCTGGGCTTCCTGCATCAACACTACAGCCCCTATCATCAGTCCTACACTCTAAAAGGTCTTGCTCCTTGCGACCACATCACACCATCCCTACAACAGCTACACTGGCTCCCCATCCTTGTCCGCATTGCTTTGAAAATATCCTTTCTCAAGTACCACATTCATAGGGGAACCTCCACCTCGTACATGACGTCCATGGTCGCATCATGCTCTGCCTTTCCCTCAAGAGGACTCCGTTCGTCTGCGCAGGGGGACTTTATCATACCTCGCACCAACAAGAAGTTTGGGAACCGTGCATTCTCTGTCGCAGGACCCACAGAATGGAATAGTCTCCCAACTGTAGTCCGTCAAGCCACATCCGTTACATTCAGTGTTGGGCACGAGACCAAAACCTCAAGACCGAGACCAAGACCGAGAGGTCCAAGACCAAGACCGGGTGGTCTGAGACCAAGACCGGGTGGTCCAGGACCAAGACCAATACTCTTTTTTTATAAACAATTCAATTTATTAAGACGCTAAAACGAAATGACATGCTTAAAACATTAATGTTATTGCTGAAGAATACTAATCTTAATAATGGTCCAGAAAACAGTTTTACCGGCTAGTCTGAACTTTTGGGGGAGCGGCCCTTGGCTTCGGCCTGAAAATAGCACACTATAAATTACTTACAGTATACGATAGGTTCTAAATAAGACATCTGAACAAGTAGATTAAAGTTCAGTTTGAATGGTGCAGGCCTACTTGTACTCGGAATTGTAGGTGACTACACGTGGCCGACCCTATAATTATTAGATTGTTCCAAAACCTTGACATTTGTGAAAGCAAATATTGAAATGGCTGGTTCAGTTGCAAATGCATTTTTTGCCCATAGCAACATGTATATATAGATGGTCAGCACGTCATAAATCATAACAAGGGAGTAAAGCCTAAATATCCGGTGTCTGTAATAATCGGAAATAACCGAAAAATATCAAAGAAATTGCTCTGATATGGCAATTGACCAAGAATGCTAACCTAAGACGGAGACCAATCCCCCAAGACCGTTCCTTTAAGACCAAGACCGACACAGTCGAGACCAAGACCGATGGTCCAAGACCGATGGTCCAAGACCGATGGTCCAAGACCGATGGTCCAAGACCGATGGTCCAAGACCAAGACCGATGCATTCGAGACCAAGACCGCAGTTTTCTGGTCTCGAGACCAAGACCACGGTCTCGAGACCACAACCCTGGTTACATTATTCAAAACAAAACTGAAGACCTACCTTTTCTACCTGATCCATGACTAAGAATGCAGCACAGTGCGCTTTTGTGCAAGACTTGTCTTGTCAGAGCGTGTTTTAAATGCCTAATTGTATTGATATAGCTTTGACCTAGAGTCTTAGCACCTTTGGCTTGGTGACCACAATTGATAACACTGCTTGTAGTGTTCTTTTACAATTGGTTTCAAGTTATAATCTCAGTTCAGAGTGCTGTTGAAATTGGCAAATACTAGAACAATCGTGTGTCTAACATCCTACTTGTCATTCACTTTTTACAGTCGGTCCTGATCGTCCCGTCTGTTATTCTTGTACCGGCTTCTTTGCAACTTGTTCTATTTAACATTTATATACTTGTGAGAGAGGGTTGACTTACCTCGTCTTTACCAATATTATTAGAGTAATATTTTACCAGCTGCTATGGATAACCCTCATCATACCTATTTTTATGTTAAAATCTAGGCATGCCCCTCTAAATCAAAAGGGAAAGGACATGGCTCAGCCACTGTGAGTTGAAGCACCAAATAACTTACTTTTCCAGAACTCCATGGTCACCTAGATCTCAATACAATAATGGCCGCTGTACTAATTTCTCTTTATAGAGTGCAGGTTGATTTTCAAGGGCGCTGTGTCACATAATTCTGGCTCTGCAGGCTCTTTATTGCAGTTATGACATTTGTTGTAAACTAGGATTTGAATTGTTTTCAGGCAAGATGTTCCACATCTGGAGGATTTCAAGCCATATCATCACCAGTGCAATTGAACAGACTGCCTTACGTTTGCGATGGCACAGTCGTCCACTCTCAACTCTTCTACAGCTGCGGCCAAGTACAGTCGCAAACTTGACTGCAACAAATTCAAGCAGTCAGTTACTGTCACCAAGTCTGTGCAGTCTTTTGCCAGTGCAGACCTACAAAGTGAAGGTTGCGTTGAAGCGACGTTGTCCATCGTGTTACTTCGTGCAACGTGGCAACCGACTTTTTGTAGAATGTCACGATAAACCTCGACACAAACAGATGCAGAAAATGTCAAAGCGTAAACTTTTTCGAGAAGATTAAACTGAAAATGAAATATTTCTGAACTTTTCCAGTTTCACCTGGTGAAGACAGACTGAGACAAACTTAATCTGTATCTTTAACTATTAAAAATCAACTCCATTTTCAATTACTTTGGTTTTGTTCAGTCTTTATCTTACTATGGTGCTGAGTGACAGTGTTGGAAAATTATGAATCTCTGCATGCTTTGGATAGTTTTATGTGCTCCTGTGCCATAAATGTAACTAATCAACCTGTTTATGTGCTAGAAAAATCAATATCAACATGTTCAATCCTGGGCAAAGTGATAGGATTATGTAAGTTGTCATGCATGATATTAAACATCAAGTCATGTTGTACGACTTCTGTCTTTGTGCAGCCTCTATGTGTGGCTGAACAGTGATGATAGTTTTTGGTGCTGCACCAGGGCTCGACATTCTGTTCAGGATTTCTGCTTTTGTTTGGTGATGCCTCCGCGGCATAGCACCGCTTTGTTTCCTTGAGCTGTGCTCTCCCATTGATGCCGCTTGCGACCGACGGCTACTCTGCTCTGCAACCCATGGGGATTCGGCTGTCCCTTTTGATCATACCTCAATGATGCTGTGCTCATCAGGCTTTTTCAGTGGTTGGTCAGACCATTTGGAATGGCCTCCCTCAGAACATCATCTAGAAATTCCCTGCCTACGAAGTGAAATCTTTAACGCAAAAAAAGAATAAAAGCTTTCAGACAAACGAATATGCCGAGCCTATAGAAACATTAATCCATAAAGTTAAATGTATTTTATTGAAGACTTGTTGTGACAGCAAAGACTACAAACAAACAGCCAATAAAATTATCAAAAGATCACACTAAAGCCAAAATCAACCATTGTGTGTTATCTCCATTCAGAAACAGATGTGCAATTCTCAGGTCCTTGTAAGATAAGTAGCTCGACAGAGTAAATTGTAGAATATTTCACAGATGTTTCAGCATTGCTCTCTGTAAATGCAACTGTGGAATGCATGAATAATAAAGAATTTGTTTACAAAATTGTGAATTTACTGCAAACCATTTGCACGCCTTAGAATTACTTCATAAAAAAACAGAAAATTCTATATAAACTGTAGAGGTACATCGATAACTTTCAGCCATTCACCAAGCAAATTTTGTTATCTTTTACTCTGCAACTTCATGTTGCCATGTTATAGTCAGTACATTTACATAACATCCTTCTTATTTACCACCAAGTCTACCATACATTCAAATTTCAAAACGGCAAACATTTAACATTTAGAATTACTTCTAGCTCATCGTTTATGCACCATAAATACATTGAAAGCAAATGCGTCATGAACATAGCCGACGCAATTTACAGTACCAAATGCAATGGTTTTAAACTCAAATGACCAGTAGCAAGTTTTCTAATGCACTAAATCAATGAATGATTAGCATGTAGTTTTGTTTGAGAAAATGTACATTAGTAAATCAAGCCTACATTTTTCGTATCACCAGAAAAATAGCCACAGGATATTTTGATAACTGATTGTAACAAATTCAATTGGTAAATAAATTTGTGGTTGTTAAGACACTTGTCCATGATCAGGCGTTAAACATTTGGCAACAACATACAAAAGCCAAATAGGTCAAAACATGATGTTATACTAGAAGCTTCTAGTTTATCACTCACATTCAAAATAAAGCATCATGTTGCTCCATATTTTTGTAACTACTGTCTACAGCACACATAAATATTCAAGACAATGTCAGCTCATTTCTCCTCACACCTATTCAGACTTCGTAGACAGACACCTGGTAATATACATGATGCTTTTGCAACAATGCGTCAATCTGCCACATGATACAGCTATTGATTTTGTCTAAATTCACTCTTCAATGTGCTTACATTTTCCTCGGACCTGAACTGAAAAGCAAAACGGCCGCTAGAAACCACAGACGTCAGGAGTCCTTTTCATATCAAAGTTTTTAAGTAACTGACATCATAATTTCTAGAGCAATAATGATGAATAATGTATTGTCAGTGTGCTTTCTGGGCAAGCATTAACAACATCAGATGCAATATAGAACCACACTTTACTAAATAAGCCAGACCGTTACTGCCAGATCCTTAAATGCAAGACTATTTAAATTGGTTTTAACTGAAATTGGCTCATGTCCATTTCTCTTAACTCTTTCACATCGTCTCCTCTACTTCTTTTTCGCTTTTGGAGCTGCCGATTTTGCAGCACCAGACACCTTTGACGTAATCTTCTGTAGAATTCCATGTTTGCGCAGTCCAGGGATTAGGACAAGAAGAATTACTGGAACAGATACACAAAATATTGTACTGAAACTTTAGCACAAATTGTTGTTGTCATGGAAGGTCACTCACTGTCTGTATATCCACTACACACAAATAAATATATGCTATCATAATGAATATAAACTTGTATCAATATATACTACCACCAAGAGCTTCACCTTCTGCCAAAATGTCATATGCATTCTATTCATTACTCAAAACTGCACTTTTTAGCCTTAGTCGGACTGGGAGCGCCTATGAGTATATATCTTGATCGATTGATATAAGATATCTGCTTACTTATTATAATTCTTGATCAATTATAATTCTCAGTTATTGCCTGGTATTTGGGGATATTCCAGTTCAAGTGTAAAAACCAGAGTAATGAAATTATTGGACATCTCTTCCCTACAAGGCTTACCAACGAAATGTCAATTGCACACAATTGTTCAGCTTTATAAAATGAATTCAAATTATGAACTATGCCTTGCTGAACAGGAAGCCAATGCAATCAACACAGCTGATATACATATACTAACATTTATCAGGAGAATTAATTCCCACAGGCACCCTCCTCTGTCGGTTTCTCATTCCCCATTTCTTGCAACAGATTCATCTTTAAAAAGTAAGTAAGTGGCAATCCTGAAAGCCTTAGAAGCCAAACATACCAGTCAATGTCAGTCAAACTCAATTCCTCTTAATAGTTTTAATAATGATAAAATCAGCATTACCCATTAGGTACATCAGCAACAAGTTATCCATAAGGCAGCCAATCCATGCGAAAACAGACAACACGCCAATGACAGCTAACAGATACTGCAAATACCAGACATTCAATAGTCAATGCTTAAGCAAAAACTGTTTGTATACAGTATAACTCTGGGACTGCAGAAGCTAATGATTAATTAATTTTTTAAGTTCAATGACTAAATTAATTGTAACAATAAATATGAATGATATTACTGCGACTGCTGTATGATATTTTCTAAGATACCTCTGTATTATAGCCCCTGTGGCTGGCTGAAGATATTAGGAATTGGCCAACAATCAATATTTTCAACATGATCTCCAAATTTAAGAATTGCTGACAAAATTTAATGAACACATATATATAACAATTGTACAAAGTTTGAAGCAAAGAGATAAAGAAGAATCTGCTTGCTGCATTTGGCTTGTCATGCTTCAGTTTTGAAAGCGTGTTGAATCCGTTAACAATGTGCCTCTTGAAGTTAAGAAGCCGGTTACAGGATCGCTCAAAAGCAATCTGTTCCATCTCAGTCCTACATAAAAGCAAAACTGTTAATAACCGACAGTAAATTTAATCCAGCATTTTATGTCAGCAACAAAAAGTTAGATGCCAACTGCATAGAAATATTAAAGTTAATAAAACAACTCTTCATAAAAGTCAAACAGAATCATGAAATAGACTACACAGGTCCTTAATGCTTTTCAACATGATCTCATCTCTACATACAATAATCACAATTTCTGGACTTGAGATTCACATTTCTGCATAACTTTGTGCGTTACAAATTTCATAATAATAATGACCTGAAAGACGGAGTCACTTAACAATAATAATCAGCCAAAATACATATATAGTTGATTGCAAATATCAGGCCTCAAGTCCCTAACTAACCAAGGCTACATGAGAAATGAAAAAATCTAAACAATTCTTGTTACTTTAGATCAAATCTAAATAAGTTACCATTGTGAATTCTGGCCCTCCTGTCTATAAAAATAATTTCCAAGCAATGGCGCAACAAAGTCCACGATAGAGATGACCAATCCAAGAAGGGAGAACAGCGTCAGTACAGATGGCTCAAGATACCAGATCAACCTAAAACAGTGCAAAATCAGCAGCCTCAATTTGAAAGCAAAGTACCATTTCGGCATCAAGAATTTTAAGAAGAAAATTGATATGAGCCTCTAAAATAAATCTCAGTTTGCTTTATTAATTTCAAGATACTGAATCCGTTTGAGTTATTTTATGTTCTAAAACTGAACTGTCAGAACAAATCTGAAATGCTCAGACTTTATTACCACTGAATGAACTAACAAATTCAAAGCTGTCTGGATTATCATCGTCATCTGACAGACAGATGCTGTACCTTCATCAAAACACAATATTAGCGTAGCATCAATCGATCCTTACTGCAGTTTAAATAACACAGCACTCCATGAACACAACCGCTTGTATAAAATTAGTTTAGATTCAAGAGGTCATAGGCACTGAATAGAAAACAGACTACAAGGACAAAGATAAGATCTGTGTTTGGTACAGAATTACATCAACGTTTACAGAGCATAAATGGTGTCCAATATGCTCCTGGTGTCTCTACAGCTTGGTTGTGGACATCAGTCAAAGTGTTTTTAGCACACTGGTGAGCAATCCTGCACACATAAGAAAATACAAGTAACAAACATGAAAGTCTGATTAATATATTTTACAAAGTAGTGACCCAAAGATGGCACCCTGTCACAGCCAGTGTGTTCTTTCTAATCAACCCCTAAGCTTATGATCCAACCAGTTGACCAAATTACACAACCAAGCCTGGTCACATGACACCATCATTGCCCAATGACAACTTACATCAACAATGTCACAGTTACACCAAAGAACAGATGGATATCATATATAAGAAATATCCACAAATACTGATGCACAATTATAATAACAACACGAAAGAAAGAAAGGCAACAGAAAGATAAAGAATTAAACTATATACAAAATCGAACTGAAAGATAACTAATTCTTAAGATTTCAACAGCCCATGTTGCTATAAGATGTAGTTAAACTGTTGAATACTGACGCAAAATCATGAAAATCTGAAAATTACCATAAACACGTCATTAATAAACATAACCACGCAATTGAGAAATGTCTACATTTAAGCCTTAACCATAAATTTCAAAATAGCTTTCTGCTTAACAGAATGGAACTACTTTTCACACGACTGATCGATCGATTCCCACTTACGCAAACAGAATGGTGACAACGCCAACAGCAATCCCTGGAAAGTGAACGGGTTTCCATTCAAGTATTTTATCAAGAACAAGCATCAGAGCACGACGACTCATCAAATCAGCCTCCAACTGCTTCAGCTCACTGTCATTGTCCTACAGTTTAAAACATAAACAAGACTACTAATAATTATGAAAAACCAACCACTAACTGTAAGCAATAAACATATATTCTGCAGCTGAAGATTCAGCATATTGTCAAAAATACCTAACTTCTATTAACTGCATTTGTTAAGTTCAGGTTAGGTGTCATTAGGGTCAGGTTAGGCATCATGTGGATCATAGGGTTGGTCACGGGGGTGCGTAGCGAATCGTCAACACCTGAATCAACGAAACAGTTTTCCACCGTATCCCCGAAAACAAAGCTGGATTGATGAAGAGGATTCTGCTTAAATGGAAGACGATCGATGAAAAGAACTCATGCAGAAAATGGATTGATGAACGAATTGCGCTGTTTTGAGACAGTTATCAATACAGGGGTGTCTAGAGGCAAATGCCTCCAATTTCATGTGGGGGGGTTTGGTCTTAGGTGGGGAATATTTTTGCTTCTTGACACTTGGGATCGGGGATTTTGCCTCCATCACTCATGGGGATTGACGCCCCTGTTATAAAACCACAATTTTTGTTTTTGGGAATCGGGCTTTTTGGCCTGTTCAGTGTTTTCGGGGATATGGGTTTCATCCATTGGGTTGATCCTGGTTTGGGTGAGGCCATGCTTTTATAAAGATCAACACACCAAATAAAAAGGGATCAACTTGAATCATAGAAACCTGAATCCCCAAAAAAGCTGAAAAGGCTAAAAAGCCCGATTCCCCGAAAACAGCAATGTACTATTGAAAAACGCTTAAATGTCTCAAAACAGCTTAATTCATTCATAAATCCAGCTTCTGCGTTAATTGTTTTCATCGATCCAGCTTCCGTTTAAGCAGAATCCTTTTTATCAATCTTGCTTCATTTTAGGGGATACGGCCAAAATCAGTTTCGGTGATTGGTTTTCGGCGATTCACTATGCGCCCAATAAAGCATCATGTGACTGTGATTGAAACAAAAAGTCAGATTGCAGTATAAACAATGAATAATACCAACCTCCAATATGTTTTCAGAATAACGTAAAAGGAGCTAGAGCATTGTCTGGCAGAATTGCTACAATACATTTTACTAGCAAAGATAAGGGAGTTTTGCCTGGACACAAGGCCAGCTTTTTTACTTTCAATTTTGTTCAGTATTCATTAAAGTCCCCTTCCTTTAGCCATTTTCGCTTACACTTACTCAATAAGCATTTCCACTAAAAGAGAAACTTCACCTTTCTTATATGTCGAATGCTTACATTAAACTATAATAGCTAATTATATGCGGTTGCTGATCTGCGTAACAGTCTGAGATTTAAAAAAATGCTTATAAATGATCCATAGTCCATTCAGTTGCTGTTTTCAGGAAGCTGCGTCCAAATGAAGCTAATTAAATCAATTACATGAAAGCTTCACCTAAAAAACCGAATCTAAACTTGCTATACCTGTTGACGTCGACCATCCTCCATTTTTCGCAAATTATTGTGACCGAAAACGTTATAACCTCTCCCTCTTCTTAAACTTGGTAATTAAACATTTAGTCCCTTTTGAAGCAGCTTCGATGTAGTGAGACCACCGTAGATCTACAATAATGTGGCTTCACAGCCAAGGCCAATAGAAAACGCGCTTTCATAACGGCGCATCGGACACCATTCTTAGCCGGACGCTGCTGCGATTTCAGGTCTATTCACGTATTGTGTAACGCAATTATATTGCTAGCAAAAAATAAAAGTTTACAGCTTAATAGCGTACATCGTCAATTTTGCGGCATAATGGAGAACAGTGTTAGGAGGCTGGAGGGTGAATGCAAGAAGATAATAGAAGGCTGAATAGTTTGAGTTGTAATGACTAATGACTCTAATCTTGAGCCTAATCGATGACCAGAGGCCAAGACATGCACTAGTGTGTGTGTGTGTGTGAGTGTGTGTGTGTGTGAGTGTGTGTGTGTGTGTGTGAGTGTGTGTGTGTGTGAGTGTGTGTGTGTGTGTGACATTTTTTCGTTTAGACTTGAAATGGAAGAAACTAGAGAGAATTAGTACAGTACTGGAAGGTATTTGATGAGAGAGAGAGACAGAGCGACAGCAATATGTGAATAATGGCAATAACTTGTATTTTAGCTGCGCAAACTCTAAATATACTAAAGAGCAGCAGTTAAGTTTTTAACAAATATTTTTGATGAAACTGCACTTATAATTTTGCAAAAAAGAGATGCTCTAAAAAATCGCTCCAACGAGAATTATATTGTACTCAGCTGATTACGATGCTGTTAACAGATCATTGCTGTGAATATTTTGGTTATGGTGGGTGATACGTTGATAGCAATGTTGTAGTAAGGATAACTTCTAGAAGTTTTGATGATAAGCACTGGAAAATGAAGTGAGACAGAGGCTTCTTTGCACATTAATAATTAGCTCATTTATGTATGACCTGTAATACGATTAAGGCATTTGATCTTTTGGTTCGAGATGTCTGCGTCAAACATAGTGCCCTACTATTCGTCTAGTCCGCCTCCTTTGGACGAAGACGATGATACCGCTCATTCGCTAGATGATAATGACGACGACTTTGGAGACTTTTCTTCTGCACCAACATCTGTTGGTATAGCAATCGTAAAAGCGCCAGCAAAGGAATCTGCCTTTTTTCGACCAATTTCCAAGAATTTGCAACCAGATCCTTTGAATGACGATCATTTTGCAGGGGACTATCAAAGTAATGAATCACCACCAATTTCGGTGACAAATGACAAGCCAATCAGCTTTAGTCCGGTTTTCTCTAATGACCAATTTGCGAAAGACCATCAAAAGGATGACCCTTTTCCAGGTTGTGATGATGCGTTGCACAGCATATCAAAGGAACAAGTTGCCATTGAAAAAATCGCGGCCAATGAAAGTGAAATATCACCTGAATTGAATTGCCAGAAAGAAACAAATAAATTAGATATACAGAATTTTGAGAAAACTTCAGACTTGTGCGATTCAGCTGACTTTGGTGGTGAATATGTTTCGCACTCTAAAAATCCGGTTAGAAACGTAGAATTTGAGCGTGATGTGCACGCAGATCATTGTTCCATTACAGATTTTGTTTCAATAAATTCTGTAGATACAACAGAACCAGATGTTTTAAAAGATAGTTCTGATCTCAGTTCTGTGCAGGACATTAATCAACAGGATGTAGTTGTGTCTGCAGAGGATGAATTTGACGATTTTGAAACTTTTCAAGGCGAATCAGCTTTTAAAGATAGCCAATTGAAGCCGGTCGATTTGGAACATACTGCAGAAGTTTCAGCAAATAGGGACCAAGAGAATTTTGTGATAGGTGACCCAGATGACGAGCGTGACATAAAGTCCAAAAATGACCGTGAAAATTTTCAGTTGGATGATGTTGAATTTGATGACTTTGAATATTTCCCAGATGAATTTCCGGTTAAATCAGATTCAGCTGTCAATACGGTTACTTCGAATGATGTTGAAATTTCCCCAGTGAAAGTCCAAGACGATGTTACATCAGATACAGCCGACAGCGATGGTAAAATAGATGCAGCAGATGACTTTGATGAGTTTGAAAGTGCACAAGAACTTGATAAGTTTGAATTGAGCCAACAGACTGCTGCTGAAGAGAGTCATCTGGATTCAGTTGCTCCTATGGCTGATTCAAGTGATGGGGAAATTTCGTATAAACCAGACGACGATGAGATTACGGCGGACACGTCTAGGGAAGACGCGGCCGAGTCTCTAGAAAGTCGAGCTACAAATGAATCAACTGAAGAAATATCATTCAAGAATGAAATTGGAGACATTCAAACTTCAACTGCTGAAGCTGTTCAGCCTGAAGAATTAGATGAAATGACATCTTCATCTGCCGATGATAAACAGAAAAAAAATTGTGATTTTGATGAATTTGACGACTTTCAGTTTGCAGATGATGAGGTCGTGAACCCACCATCGACAGACACGATGGTCAACATATCTGGTTCTGTGCCAGCCACTGTTAAAACTGATGACACCAGTTCTTCTTGGTCTGCGTTTAGCAAGGAGCCGGCTTCAGAGGTAACTAGTGAAAGTTCATGGGCAGCATTTAACGCTGATACAAATGTGTCATCTGATGTGGTTAGAAATGAAAGGCAGACCACTGCATCAACGAGCAAAGAGCCGAACACTACGGCAATGGACTGGAAAGAAGGTCCCACAAAATCCACTGTTGATGAATCACAGGTCGAGGTAATAACCTGTTGTTCGTTTCGAAATCGAAGTTGTGTTTACTGCGATTGTTTGGTCTCAATTTATACAGTGCCAAAATCGTGGATTTTTAATGCAAATCCAAGGTTTTCATTGCAGAATTTTGGATTCTGTACTGCGACTGTATAGTCTTTGAAGAGCTTGTGATGGTTTTGTAAGGTCCTGAAAGACACTGATTATGGTTTCATACCCATTATGTCACATACAGCGCTACAACGCATCCAAGACACCTTAAGTGGATCGAGTAGTGCTGTGTGTCTCACTACGAACATACTCCTCAGTCCGACTCCACCAGCTGCATTGGCTTCCTGTTGAATTGAGAATAAATTTCAGTTAGCTCGATTGACTTACAAAACCATCAGCACCCACTTATATGCATACTAACTCCTTACAACCATGATCCATCTTCATTGCCTACGATCATCATGTACAGGTGTTTTAGCTGAGCCATAATGCAGAACAGTTATGGGCTCTCATGCATTTCATGCCTCTGATCTTAAGGAATGGAATGGACTGCCACTCTCTCTTTGTAGATCAAATTCACTTCTGTCCTTCAAAAAGGCGACTCAAAACTCACCATTTCTCCTTAGCTTTCAAGAATTTTGAAATTATAATTGCATCTTCTCCTTGCGACTGACTATCCGCGCCTCAGATTCACATTTAAGTATGACCTTGCATGCGTTATATATGTTATTATTAATGATAATAAAAAGAATACATGCATTCTGCATGCACAAATATTACATACATATGCAAACTCTGTTATATCTATGCCATCAAATGGTATATTAACCCTTTAATGACCAGCTGCATATGTTTTCCCATACATTTTAGTACACGCTGGTCGTTAAAGGGTTAAAAGGATTGATTGGCTTGTGTTGCATTTCGCATGTTCTGGGTTGTGCATTATGTCTCAACATGTTTAAATAATACATTTTTTGCAGGGGAAGTTTGAGTTGTTGACATCTGGTGTTGCTACAAATTGTTATCCGCTGGTGAGGGAGAAAGACATTATGCAGCTCCAACTCCTTCTCGATGTTATTAGCCAGACACAGGATCTCACGGACAATTCTTCCAAGTCACCATCAACCTATACGGCTAGTAAGGATTCAACGACAGGAGAAAGCAAAAGGTTACAGTGACAACACTATAACGATGATGATAATTGTAATTAAATTAGACAGAACATGTTTGCAATATCTCGCAAGAATGCATATCTTCATTTATATACCATTATGATATTTCCTGTAACATACTATTTCGTGCACTAACTGAAAAGGGTTACAATAAAAGAGTTCTTAGGAAAATGGAACATGATATATGGCATGACTATCGTCCTCGTGATAGGGAAAATAACTCGAGATCAATATTGCCAGTAGTAATACTGTACTCACCTATTTCAGTGCACCTGATAAGAGAATGGAGAAGAATACTTAATCGCTCGAATACCTTTAGTCGCTATAGAATCATTGCAGCTTACACCAATGCTGACAAAGATTAATATATATATATGGTAGTAATCAATTTTAGTTGACAAATGATTATTGATTAGGTTTCAGTTTAGTTTCAGTTTATTTGAATCTTAAGAAGTGCATGATCATTAGCAACGATCAATAACACAGAGAAAGAAAGAAGATAAGAACTGATAGTTTTTAGTGTCCTGGGGACTTAACCGCAAACGAAACATGAGGAGAGGAAGCTGAATCAGCTTGTCAAGTTATCTTCATTAGGTCATTAAAGCAATTGATCAACAAGATAACGATAATGATAGTTAGCATAAGAGCTCATAGGATGTCCTTATCAATCCTGATGATCATAAGTTAGCACTTTTTAACAATCATCTATGATTTGATTGAACACTTAAGTATATCATAGTTTTGCGATTCCCGAATCCTCGCATCAACATTTGTCTGATATTAGTCCTTCAAATCTCAGACTGATATAATTATACTTACGTTTAGTGTTATTATATATTTATCTAAGATGATTGCTCAGATTATTTTCTTAGATACCCTTCTGTTAAGCTTAAGCGATCATAATGACATTGTTTTTACTCTGATTGTTCGAGTTTTGAGATTTAGACATGAACGTTTAACTACTGGAGATGCATGTCAAACCTAGAACTGTGTGAGACAGACTATTCTCTTGACAAAAGAGATGATAGCACAATAAGTATATCTAACAGTTGTATATCAAATGATGTTTAATGGCATTTTTGTTTTGTTTTGTTTTGTTTTGCTGTCTCCTATTTCATATTACCGTTCTTTATTAAACCCGTTATTTAATTAAGAATTTTCTTTGAATTATCATCTGAGTTTGCTACTGTTTTGCATATTTACTTGATTTTGACCGTTGTGTTTATGCTTTACGTTTATTCTATATGACCGTCAATTCACTAATTGACTAATTAAACACAATGGCTACTTCATTCTCCTGTATCACTATGAATGTCATCATAACCAGCTGTTGTAAACTTAAAATATGGAAGGGTTACCCTGCCACCGGGACCTACGGTCCCTTAGGGGTATTATCTTTTCCCTATTATACCCTATCATTCTACTTTTCAAAACTGAACTCTGTAATAGTCTGTTGCTTGTCTGAAAGGATTAATAAAAAACGATGGTTATGGTTACGGTTATTTCTCCAGGGTGGGCATAGTCCAGTTGTCATTTTTGCTAATTCATACTGTAAATTTTAAGAGTCAGATGATATCAAGGTGAAGGAAATTACTGTTTTGGTTGTTGTTTTTCTGGCTGCAGTTGTCCTCCTGATGTTTGTGTCTGGAACAATTTAAAGATGATGGACCTGACATCAGCATTTGGTTTCCAGTGGCCAACGTCCTCTATCAGTCGAAATCTTCTCAGTGCCATCAATGTCGACCTGTCTAGCATTGTGAGCTGACTGAGTCTCTTGTCTGTTTTGATCTATTCATGATAATAATAATAATGATAATATCTTTGTTTAATTTTAAAACTGACAATCTCCAGCATGATTATAAGTACTTTATGAAAGAATAAAAAATTATTAGATGAGTCGAATTTAACTTTCGACAGCCATGCATGGTGCCAATCAAGTACATCATGCTGTACTTTCTTTAAGGGGCGCTATATAAAGTATTTTTGATTGATTGATTGATCAAGTTATACACTTAATGTAATCAACACTGTCCCCAAGCGAAAGGACTTGTCAATTAGGGATAGAGGGTGTAGAACTCGATCCCTCTGCTATGCATGCCAATGTCTTAACTCTATAGAAGTGTAGAAATTCTTTAATATTGCATATATTATGATGTGCTGGGCATCAATGCCCAGTGTTTAATTATGTTTAATTTCATGATATTTACATACAGTGTATAACCTGTTCTATTGATAAACAACTTCAGCATCTAAATTTGTATCACTTCTAAGAAATATTAGTAATTAACTGTTCTGATCTGTAATTTGATTAAGACATTTGGTCTTTAAGTTCTGGATGTTTCCCAGTTCAGCTTCAGAAAAGTATAATATTTTTAATTGTTGTGTTTTTTCTGCAGCTTGTTGGTAAAAAGCCTCCATTGTTTGCACATGGGGGACTTCTTGAACCGATGAAGGCTGTGCCTACTGAGCTTCCGATTGCACAAGCAGACCCACTGACATTCACCATCTCTGATTCATCCAGTTCCTCATCTGTGACAATGAGCAGTGCATTCAGTCCTCAGGTTGGTTCAGATTGTCATTTTAAATTAGATTCACTATAATCACTAATTAGACATTAATGAACTTAGATCTGTATCTTCTGATTAGGTATTTCATATCAAATGAATGCATTTAGTATGAAAAACCCAGACGAATAATTGATATTATCAGGGCCGGATTAGCCATTGGGCTAAAAGGCTGAAGCCCAAGGCCTCGAATTTGAGAGGCCCCAAATATTGTATTGAATATCTTTTTAACAATTCGAGTTACTGTGAATCTACATTTTTTCCAAAAGATGCGAAGGAGGGGCAACAACGCCACAGCTGATCCAAAAAATTTATATTACTGTAATGGACAATAGTGTGTCCAATAATGGATTGATTGGAAATTTGAAAATTTATTATATTTTGATATACTAAACACTTCTACTATATTTGCTGTTGTGAACTATGTTACAATTCTTGCTCTCGAATGTGTGTTTTTAAACAATTTATGATTAAGGTTTCCTTATTGTTTATGTAAGGGTCCCCTGGTATATATATTAGCCCATGGCTTCTGATTTGGTTGATCCAGCCCTACTGATATAGTTGTGTAGAGCAATGTAGGTACTAAAGGTTTATTCAATGATATTTAATTCATCATTATTATTATTATTACTGCAATTTTATATAGCACTCCTTCATGGTCTTCTACTCAGAAGCGCTCTCAGCCCAACCACGGTCAAACAGGACAGTCTTAAGGCCAGAGAAAAACAGAGCAGATTGACCTCTAGAATTGTAGGTGTGAGACGCAATGCTACTGGAAGGCCATTCCAGGTCACCGGACCAGCCAGTGACAAAGCACGGTGCTGTCGGATAGCAGTTCTCGCACGGGGGACAAGCAACTCTGCTTGCACAGCAGAACGCAACAAACCACGGCGTCCAACAGTGACAGTGGGGCAGCAGAGTTCAATCAGGTAGAGGGGCGCCAGGCCCTCAATGCAGCGCCGTACCAGTGCAGAGACACAGTAGGCAATGCGCTGTGGGTAAGGGAGCCAGCGCAGGACATCACGCATGTACCCAGAGACTTGGTCAAACCTAGGGATGCGACCCACCAGTCGGGCAGCCAAGCGTAAGACCCTGTTAAGGCCTTTAAGCCGACAAACCGGGAGTCCCTCATTATATATGGCACTGCAGTAGTCCAGTCTAGAGACTACAAAGGAATGGGCAAGCGTAGAAGCAGCGTCTTGGGAGAGGGAGCGGGATACCACCCTAAGTTGTCGCAGCTGGTAGTAACAGCTACGACAGAGTTGACTGATTTGCTTGACAAAGGTAAGCTCCTGATCCAAGATCAAACCCAGGTCTCTGACCGAGGATGAGAAGGTTAGGCGCAGATACCTCAAAGCGAGGAACCCATTATCTATTATTATTGCGAGCTGCTGGCAGGTGCCAAGCCATATGAGCTGTGTCTTGCTCAGGTTAAGTCGTAGGTGATTTGACGACATCCAAGCCTGGAAGTTCTCAGTGGCTTTGCTGATTGCACCCACAGCCAAAGTCGCCTCCCCTGCCAGACAGTGGGCATATGCTTGGACGTCATCAGCATAAGATTGGTTGAAAACAGCCTCTGCCACGAGCAGAGGTCCCATGCCAGTAAAGACTGTACAGCAGAGGGCCAAGGACAGAACCCTGGGGCAGCCCAAATGGCGCAGGAACCCATGGAGACCTAGTGGAACCATGAGCCACCATAAGAGAGCGGTCCTGCAAGAAGGAAGGAAGCCAGTCAAAAGCATTGCTAGGTGCCAGAAAGTCCAAAAGAGACAGATAAGCACTTTAAGAGTATCTCATGGTCGACTGTGTTGAATGCGGCACTCACATCGAACAGTGCCAGGAGGGTGATCTTAGATTTATCAATAGCCCCACAGATATCTGATAAGAGGCGAATGAGCAGGGTTTCAGTTGAGTGGCCCTTACGGAAGCCGGATTGGTAGGTTGGTAAAAGTCCATTTTTGTCCAGATAATGTGTCAGTTGGGTAGCAACAATCTTCTCAATGGTCTTGGACAAAAATGAAACATTGTCTATAGGCCTAAAGTTTGCCGGCTCAGTTACGTCATATAATTCATATACTGGTATCAGTGTTGTATGCAAGACCTTAAACTTCAAGACCAAGACGAGACCGAGACAGTGAGGTACCAAGACAGCGTGGTACCAAGACGGAGACACTAGGTTCAAGACAGTTTGAGACAGTAAAAAGTGATCCTATATAAAAGGCGGTAAATACCAATATATCAGTTTTCAGGAATAAGGTTCATTTGTAATTTCAATTTGAAACTTAATTATAATTAATATGGTATCAATTCCCAAGAACAGTTTGTATATTGCTGAGTTTTATCTTTTTCAATATTTCTTCTTTGGCCTAGCGCAAAATTTTAAGACAGTTAACGCAAAACTTATCGAGACCGCTTGTTCGAGACAGAACTAGACTTTCACTAAATTCGAGACACTACCTCGAGACCGAGACAGCAGGCTTCCGAGACACTAAAAAACTGTCTCGAGACCGAGACACTGTCTCGAGACCATACAACTTTGACTGGTAGTGACCAGGTGATGATAGATCTTTGAGTAGCAGTGTATGGTGTTCGAGTTTTGGGTTTGAAACATGAATGTTTGTCTGCTATTGAGTAGAGCTATGCCCCCCACAGTTTTGGGGCATATAGTTTTGGATAACACAGTGCTGAGGAACCGAGTTCGATTCCTGTATCCCTGTAGTCCTACTTTTGCTAGACGGCAATATTGGTTGAATAAGATTTATAATGTAATGGGAGCCTTGCATGGCAGGCGACAGTTAAATTCTACTCCTGTATCAGTTTGTCATCATTCATGCTATGATTGTAACCATGCTGTGTTTTGTCAGTTTAAAATTAAATGAAAATTATTATTAAGCATTTACAATACCTTAGTCTTGTCTTAAATGCATGAAAATTTACATTGCTACTGTCCTTCATACATGTAGTTTCATGTTTGTATTGATTTGAGGTTTTTGTGACAGTACAAATATGAAATTTTTATAGCAATTTAGGCAAATAGTCGTGGCACAATGCTTGTTAGCAATTATCTAATGCATGCAGTATTGCTTTATGTACTCAGTGATTCAATGTATATATAAATTTACATACATAGAACAATGTTATGTACCTTATGTAGGTTCGTGTAAATTTATATTTGGGTTGAGGAAAAGATTTTTTGGTGCAGTTTAAATATAAAACCTGTGATCCGTTTGAAAAGTTTTTATTGAAAATGTCTGTAATACTTTACAGGTACTTCATATTACTGGTTTCATTTTAGGATGTGCCACAGTTGGAATTTGATTGGGGCGGAAGTGGTCTAACGAATCCTCTAGATGGTGAGTATGTCGTAACATTTATTCTTTTCGGATTTGCGTATGTAATGTGATCCAATTCAATTCAACATAGGTGTTGACTGATATTGCTGAATGAAACCCAACTGTTTATTGATTCCTTGTATGTTTGCAGTAATAAGTGATTGAGTTTTGTGATTGTGTTTCTAATTCATGACCATGTCACCTTTCTGCATTTTGATTGTGATGCTTAAGTTAGTAACACCAACATAATTCTCCTTTAATTACAAAATGTGTCTGCAATAGTTCAGTCTTCTTTATCGATCATTACAAGTGATTTTTCTCTTGAATATGTACAATCGGAAATTCGTTCAATTATCTGTTCGATGGTCTGAATTTATTTGACTTAGTTGTGTAGAAAATTACAACACTTCTCTCTTATTGTAATTGTAATTCACCATTTCTAAAGCGCTCCTGACCCAAGTCTGTTACTACGTGGTAAGTAGGAAGGTCTTCAAGAGCCTCCAAAACTGAGCAGGGGAAAAACTAGCGGCTCCACCCAAAGAGGGAGAGGGAGATTGCTCCAACTGGATGGGCCCACATAAGCAAAGCTCCTTGTTTGGGCAATAGTAATTTAAGTAATAAATATAAAGTGAACTCACTGAATCGATTAGCAGATCGATTGGATACGAAGTAATCACAGCTGTGTTGGGTTTGTTCCCATGTGATTAGTACAATATCATTGAGGTTAATTAATTAGCCTGCTGGACTGTTTACCGAGAGGTTGGGGGTTCTAATCCAACCAGGGTACAGCATTTTCAAGCTTTCAACTCAACCTATGCCCCTAGCTGAGTACACTGACCAGTGACCATACACTGTGGGTGGGAGGATTACACAGTGAGGAGAGGACTGACCACCAACTCTTGTATGCTGAGGCTAAGAAAATGAAGTCAGTAACACTTAGTACCCATGGCTGCGTCTTGCGGTTAGCTTAAGGAACTCTTTTTCTTCCTCTTCTACCATGTGATGTGAAAGGTCATGACTCCTGTTGTCAATGGTTTCAGCAGGAAACAGCTTTCAGCTAGATCTAGACTTCTTTGTAATGAGTGATCACAATTCTATGGTGACCTTAGTCTCTGAAGGTGGGTTAGATAGACTGCAAGTTTAAATATAATGAGTTTGGTTAATTGCTTTTCTATTGTTATTGTTCAGTATTGTCCAGTGAGAGAGTATGAACTTGAATGCTACTGATATATAGTTTTACAAAATTTCTTCGTTAATTAATTTTGAAGTGCATTTACTTAACTTTATTATCGAACAGTTAAGGTTCAGTGATGTGAAGAAATTTTTAGGTTCCAAAGTTGAATTATGTCTATTTTAAGAATTGTTACATGATGTGGCAAAACCATTTGTTTATTGTGAACTATCTTAACTTCTTAAGATGATTAATTTCTTGATGGAAGGGTAACTACATTTGTTATCTGGTGCCTTTTAGCAATCTATTAAAATTACCCTTAGCTGCTGCTTCGACAATTACAGTGTGTGTTCACTTTGTTAATCTATTGTTGAAAATTGTGACTCATATTTGTTGTCATTTGTATATATTTGTTGTCATTTTTCATTATTTGTAGTAAGAAGCTTTTTAGAAGTTATATAATTAAATCAACGGATCATTAACAGCACATTGCAGTTACTGTATGGGAAAATTTCAGATTTATGACCATCCATTGCATGACATTTTAGCACCACTATTTTTAAAGCACTGTTTCTTCCAGTACATAAAATTGAATGTAAACTAATTCTTTTGGGTTCAAGAGTTTCTTACTCTCTCACTGCAAACGATTTTTTGGTTAAAGCTGTTTAAACATTTTATGTTCGTGGTGATGTCGTTTTTTTCTGTTGCCAATTGTCAGTTAGACTTTTCATGTTTGGTTTAGCCCAATGGTTCAGCCATATTTGAATTATTTTATTTCTTTAATTTGTAAATAATTCTGCATGTATTTCAGTATAACTGAGAACAGTTATTATTGCAGCTTTGGTGTTCTAGTTTCATTTCTCGATTTGCTTTTGCTGTTTTTTTCCACCAGTGGTAAATGGCACTTCATTGATCAGTTCTAAAAATGCACTTGTATCCCTTCCTTCCATAAACTTGCCCTTCTGTAAACATTCTGCTATGGCCATTGTAGTAACAGTTTTTCTTAGTCTATGTTACTGGAGGAGGTTATTATTGTGTTTAGTTTTATTGTATTGTGATTATAGATTTCTCTCTCAATACAACTTAATCAGAGGGTCTCCCAGTATGAAAAGCCCTGCTGCACTTTATATTACAGTGTGTTTTACATACTTGCTTTTGGGTAAATACATAAAAGTAAGATAAGATACGTGATTGAGATACCTGTTCTAATTAAATAAGGTACTTGTAAGGTATAAGTTAGTGAATATTATGACACTTCTTGTTTTCATTGTGCACACGCAGACCAATAGTATATCTGTCGTTTTCGTCAATCTCGTTGATTTGTGCCCGAGAAATGCAAATGCAATGTCACCCATAACAACTTTTCGCTCGCCCTGAACATACAAATTATCAGAAACCTCTGTGAAATAATCTAATAAAGTCCAAGTTATTATTGGCACTGTATATCATTTCATGTATTGTGTGGGTATTGTGTAAAAATGGTTTCACTGATCTTATTTTCACAAATTTTCTCCTGCGCCATAATTTGAAACCGCCAAGAGTAACCCTTTTTAAAGGATGGTTTACAAATGTTTTGAAGAAGTTACACAATTAAAAAACTTAGATAATCACCATGCAGTTAGTTCCTTCAGAATGTTTGAACTACAAGTTACTACTGTTAAATTTCTATGCTTTTGATAACCGTAGCAACTGAAAAGGAGCGAGAGTTGCTCGATGCTCTGGAACCACCAGCCAACGAATCTTCGATGAAGATGCCGCCAATGTCTCTGGAGACAATGCTGGCTACTCTGCTGCCATCTATACCCTCAACACAGCGCATTCCAAAGTCAGAGAAGGATATCATCGATAGGAAGCATCTGTCGGAGGAGGCCATCCAGGTCCTCTCAAAGCTACCAGATCTCTCGTTTATGCAGGCAAAGGTTCTCATGTTTCCACTGAAAGACATAGCAGGCAGCTAACTAAAGGAGCCTCATAAGCTACACTCTTAAAACCATCCTGCTAACAGCATACACTAGTGTTCTAAGGATATGATGCGTCAAGCAAAGTAAAAGCATCATAAAGCCACAAACTTGACATACAGATAATGCTGAGTGTCTGACAGCATTGGCAAACATAAGCAATATTTGCCTAGAATTAACACAACTGCTCTTGTGACTTAATAGTGAAGACACAAAAATTTAATGTTACAGGCAAAGAAAATGTCTTTTGTTTATGCAACAGTTGTAAGTTAGTTTGTAATGTTCATAATCATTCATAATCATAGGCAGAAGTAGCAATATTGTTTTGTGTCATCACATTGGAAACTAACTCTGTAATGCAAATCTAGCACTTGGCAGAATGAACAATGGAATTACTTATTACAGCAGAGATGGCTTCTGACAGGGAAAGTTTGTATTGTAAGAAGCATCCTTCAGTTGCTGTTTATCTTTATTTTGAAAATAAACTTTCTCCGGTTATAAATTTAATTTGCTTTGGCTTTCAAACCTCTCCCAAGTTGGGCTCTGTTGTCATTTGTATTTAGTCAACCAAGAACAACAACATGTTACTGGATAATGGATATGGTTACCTAAGTTAACGGTAGAAGAGGTACTGGGTCTGCGTATTTCTTGTTCCACTCTTCAGTTGAACAAATCAATTGTAATGCATTACTAGTTTCCACAACTTTTAATACGTAATGTAAAATGACCTCAATTATAAGTACGTCTTGCACAGCTGTGAACCTAGTTTCACATGAAAAGCATGTTATCTTCATTTGATAATTGTTCAAACACATCACAAGTAAGGATTACAATATCTTTAAGGTGCAACCAATTGACAAAGCAGTTTCCACAACAACCAATTGAGACAGGTCCTCATCAACTGCCACAATTGCAGCTGAATTAGTGCATCACTAGATTCAAAATCATTGCAGAGTTAACCTATATACTACTGTCTATTAGGAAATTTAAAAAAACACTTTTGAAATCCAGAAACAGCTTCACCAAACTCTTAAAATATTGGAATGCAATTCACCGTACAGATAACTTAACTTAAGGAATTGCTATCGCTTGTGCAAAGAAAACTCCAGTTGGATTGACAAATACCACAAGCTTGCTGCTTGGTTTAAACTGGCCAAGATACTTCCCATCAAAGACTTCAGTTACGTTGTATCCACTGATGCCTTGTAGGCCGAGATCAGACAGAGCAACAGACACTTTAGTTGGTGTAGCACCTCCCATGTTCACCAGAGCAAATGCGTAGCTTCCTGATGGAAGAATGGGCCGTGTCCAGACTTCAACATCTCCAATCTGTAACAGACCACAGATTGACACTTCAACACATGCCTTACATCACAAGAAGAAAATATGCTAAACTCTTCCTAGTGCATAGCCACCAGCTAAATGCCAAGACATTTCATGTTTTCTGTTGATAGTGAGAAATAATCCAGCCAAGTATTTGTGTATATCCTTGCCCAAACAGACAAACTGTCTTGAAGGAACAGGTTAGTAGTGGGAGGTACTTGACACCCAGACAGAAGTAAGAAGATTAATGCCTTGGACATTATGATAGATCACATGTCTACACAATGAGATTGTTAAGATTAACATTCTGGGTCACCAGATTAAAATTGCCCTTTAAGCTTCATCAAAAGTAGTTTAGTTTCATTTTATTGTAAATTATGACCTTTCATAGTTATTAAAAGTATTTTCCAGAAACAAAGTGATTTCATTAGAGGTAATATTATATAAAAAGTAGTAGCGGCGCTGCATAAACGCAAAATACGCAATTACGTCCCAAAAAAGAAAAAAATTTAAAAAAATATTTCAACACACTTTTTAACAAAGCAAAAGGAATTAATATATTAAACCAAATAATTTGTAAATAATCTGGATGTGCTCATACAGAATTAAATTTTCAACTTCGTCAGAACATTACTTAGTAGGCCTACTTACGGTGTATTGATATTTTCCAGACTCAGAATAGCTAATATTAACGGCTTTCCATAGCGGACGATAATCGAACATTTCCTGTTTAAACACGTTCTGTTTTCATTTTGGTTTTAAATTACAGTTTAAAATGGTTAATTTGTTTTCAGATTCTATTTTCAAATCAATTTTGTGAACCCCTTAGATATTTAGTTTAGTAGAGCCTACTGCAGTTTACAAGTATTAAAATTAGACATAGGCCTAGACAATGTCCGATGAAAACGCTCCACAATCTCCGCCTTCAGCATCACCGAAACAACAGAGAGTTCAAATGACAATGTCATTAGTGGCGGCGCTGAATGGAAGCAAAATACGCAATTGCGTACAAAAAGAAAGATAAAAAATCAGCAATAATATTTCAACAACAATTTTTAACGAAATAAAAGACATTAAAATATTTAACCAAATAATATGTAAATAGAATGAAATTTTCTACTTCATCAGAACATAGCCTACTTACTTAGTAGGCCTACTTGTGGTGTATTGATGTTCTAGAGACTCAGAATAGCTAATATATATTAACGGCTTTCCATAACGGACGATAATTGAACATTAACTGTTTAATAACGTTCTGTTTTCATTTTCTTTTAAATTACAGTTTAAAATTGCGTCCCACATTTTCAAGGCCAGCGCCGCCACTAATAAAAAGTTATAATAAATTAAAACCATAGTTATACAGATATCATATTTTGCAGTCAGTGATTTGTTTCATTTGACAACCACTTTTATAACCACAATGGGCAATTGACAAAATTTAGCAAGCAATTTTAAGTAACACTTGAATTGGAAGAAAAGTTAATTTGAGAAACAATAGTACCAGAATCAGTGTGCACACTAAACTATATAGAACAGTTCAAGTGTGATATATTTCATGGTCACTTTCAGTGTTGTATGCAAGACATTAAACTTCAACACCAAGACGAGACCGAGACAGTGAGATGCCGAGACCGAGAGGTGCCGAGACCGAGACACTAGGTTCAAGACAGTTCGAGACAAGTGATCCTATATAAAAGGCTGTGAAATACTAATGTATCTGCTTTCAGGAATCAGGTTCATTTGTAATTTCAATTTGAAACGTAATTATAATGTCTATCGCACCAATTCCCAAGCACAGTTTTTATATTGCCGAGTTTTATCTTTTTCGATATTTCTTTTTTGGCCTATCTTCTGAATAGTATAAAGAAAGCACGTCTGGAATCTTCTAGACGATTTTACAACAAGCAAATTCGATACCAAGTACCCCAAAGGAAATTATAAATTTTCACATATCCTTATTCACCCTGAGGAACTCGAAGTTGTTCCGATTGTTTCGGTTATGGTGGTTTTACATCAATGACAAACTAATAGCCAATAGCTATTGTTTGTCAATTGGCCTAACTTCAAATTGCGTAAATGCAAACTTCACAATTTCAGGTTCTCTCTCAGACATTTTTCCACTTTAAGACAATTGAATTGATTTCAGTATCAGGTGACTCGCGTGTTAACCAGAATTACCGTTTCTCATAAATTCCGGTTTAATTTTCTAGCGTAAAATTGTAAGACAGTTAACGCGAAATTTATCGAGACCGCTTGTTTGAGACAGAACAAGACTTTCACTTCAAGACAGTTTCTAAAAATTTGAGACACTACCTCGAGACCGAGACAGCAGGCTTCCAAGGCCGAGACATTAAAAAACTGTCTCGAGACGTCTCCAGACCGAGACACTGTCTCGAGACCATACAACTCTGGTCACTTTAACTCAATTTGCAATGAGATAGAACATCTTTCCTTAATGGAAGAAATGGACCAAAACCCCAAAACATTTAGCTGCAATAGGGGCAATAACAATAGCTGAAATATCTAGCATGCTTGGATAATGATAACAGTGCTATATAAGTTGCTAGATCAGACAAGTTCAATAGTATATATAAAAATACATACCTATAAATAGATATATATATAAATATATATATATATATATATATACACGGTGATTCATTAAAAAACGTACCCCTAGATATTTAATTGTAACTCCGTCAAATATCGGTTTATGTCAAAAAAATTTTAAGTGAACATAGAGGAATCAGTTCTGAATAGGAAGAAAGTTACAGTTTATGTTCAAATTGACCCCCTCGGGCAGTAACACACGCGCGAAGACGCCTACGCCACTGCCTGACTGACTCATCAATGATGCGCTGATCCATTTCATCCCATACCTCCACAATTCGGTGACGCAACTCGTCGACATCATGTATTCGATTTCTGTAGACTTTTTCCTGCATGACGCTCCATATCTTATAGTCCACTGGATTCAAATCAAGGCTATTAGGTGGCCAGTAATTAGGCGGGATGAAATCAGGTGTTTCAGTTTCGAGTAACGCAACGGTCTCCCGAGCTCTGTGCGCAGGAGCGCTATCCTGCTGGAAGATGAAATACTCCGTTATCTCACGAATGTCAGGCAAGAGACCCTGCATTAGTAGAACATCTCTGTAATATTGTCCATTAATCTTAACACCTGGTTCGATGAAATGGATGTTCGTACGACCGAGTGCAGATACCCCGACAGATACCATAAGGGACTTGCTGAAAGTTGGTCGAGTCCGCAAAAGACGATTTGCTGGAACGTCTCTCTTCCTTGTACCGGCTGAGACATAAATACGATCATTCTGACTGTTACTGGGTGCTGCCACAGTAAACAATTTCTCATCAGTAAACCAAATGAAATTCACTAAGCTTGCAGGATACAACCTCAGTAGCTGACGGGAACGTGTCAATCTTGCTTGCTTGTTGGCTGCTGTGAGTTCTTGAGCGTGTCGTTTCTTTAAACATCGCAAATGTAAATCATTCTTGACAATTCTCCAAACTGATGTCTGACTGATTCCTATTTCTCGAGCAATTTGTCTCTGTGTGCGATGCGTTTGCGGCATATCTTCCTGGCTGAGCACCAGCGATTCAACCTTTTCAGCATTGTCGGTTGTTGCTGCCGTACGCGGGCGGCCGCTGCCTGGTCGACGATGGAAAGACCCAGTTTTGTCGATCTTTGAAAGTAACGCATTTAATCCACCAAGAGTCCACTCTTTATCAGGAAATTTCTTTAGAAAACGTTTTGCACTGTACTTTTTATTCTTTCGTAAGAATGTAACAAATTGTTTATCCTCTTCGGTAAACACCATTTTTTCGCGATATTTTCGTGACGTCATTAGTTTCGTCAATCGCGTTACGTCATTTTAGCTTGGTGTGTCAAATGATTTATGTAGCACTTGAATAGAATATCAAGCATCATTATTCTGAAATTTCATTAAAATTAATGGTCATTTACCTGAGTTATGCTAACCTATGTAAGGTACGTTTTTTAATGAATCACCGTGTATATATGCATGTATATATGTAACCGGCATGTGTCATTACCTTGCTGATAAGTTTGCCCTGGATTCCCAGAGGGTCTTGATTAATAGCAATTGCACGTTTGTTTAGCAGAACTGCTTTTGATTCGGGTCGCAAGTGTCGAAGATCGACGGACATCAGCAAAGGAGCAGCAAGAATTGACCAGACTGCCATCTGGACTCGCTCCTGATCAAAGCTTAGACCGAAATTGCCAATGACCAACTAAAAAGAACAATGATCACATAATCCTATTCACCAAATCAACTGGCTAATTGAATCAGGTTTTTAAATTTGAATGAAAAAAAGCAGCCACATGAAATTTAGTTTATCGCAACCGTCTGACAAATTAAAAAAAGTAGTACAAGAATACCCGTTTAAAGCAGTGTTGGGTACTATTTGAATAGTAAATAGTACATAAATAGCATGTCAATAGCCTATGACTATTGATGTCACTATTTAAAATAGTCGCGTGAAGGGTCCTACTGAAATAGTATGCATCTGTTTACAATTTAGTCATAGATACTATTTAGTCAACTGTATAAAGTCAACCACTACTATAATACCAGAAAGTAATGGATGATAGTCAACTGGGGTATTTCGTTAAGGAAAATACAACATCCCCATAACAATTTGGGACCAACTGAGGAGATCAGCTCCACAGTGGCCGTGGTTCGTGCTGAAGCGATTTAAATTCCCAGATGTGAGCATATAGTGTGGATCTCTCTTAAAATCACAAGTTTTGTAATGGTTGCTGTTAGAATGAGCACACTGACCAATCACTGTTGGTGGAAAAGTCAATCGGCAACGGAGAGGACTGCTAGCCACTTGCCATCATAAGCCAAGGCTAAGAAAATAAAGTCGTTAGCACCTCTTACCATGGCTGCCTCTAGGGGTGACGAGCTTGAAGGATGGCTGCTCTTCCAAAATTCCCAGATGTGAGCATATAGTGTGCATCTCTCTTAAAATCCAAAGTTTAGCAATGGCTGCTGTTAGATCCTCTCCTATTACCAACCGCTTGACCTGTAGATAGATGGTCACTGCAGAACCTCTTGCAATACCTAACAATGAATGATTTCATCATTGCCTACTGCCACCAATACTAATAATATTTCATACAGCTGCTGTAATAAAGAAGCTAAGACTAAAATCAGCCTTACTAAACTTCAACTCAAAATGAAACAATTACAAATCACTCCAATTCACTTAGAAATTTACTCACCTCATCTGGATCATTGAAATAGCCAGGACCAACCACAGAAGCAAAGTCTAATTCGTTTTTTCCGTAGAACTCGATCACACTTTTTACGCTATCCCAGCTGTCGTCGATATCATCAAAATTGCGAGCTATGTTACATGCCGCTGCTTGTCCCTTGTAGTCAGGCTACAATCAACACAACATTTCACACAATATATTTAACAGTTATTAGTATTCACACAATCATTTCACCAATCGTGGTGTGATTGTACCGAAGTTTTGAGAAAGGAGGCTCTCTGAGTGGTCACCTTGAAGAGATACTTTGCATAAATTCTCATAACGAATCAATGAATTTCAATATCAACTTGAGACTGGCATTTTCTAAATTGCTTATACACCAGATACTCAATCTGTCCCAGTGAAGTGATCTAGATATTAACCTGATTATGACTCTGTTATGGTGTTCCATTACTGAAGCTTCATGACCTGGACAATATAGCAATGCAGAATTTACTAATAATAATCAGTGGTTTCCAACCTGTTCCAGAGCAGGGAACTCATAATAAGGTTAAACGGTCAATGGCACCTGGGCTTAATTTCATTTAATTATCTGACCCTTATTTCTTGATTTAATACTGAGCAACATCCCTTGTATATTGCAGAGTTGAAACAATTTCTACATTATTTCGAATTTAATTAAGTGGTTTGGGGTTTATGTCAGTGTGCTAATCATCAGACTGCCATACTTCTTGAGCAATTCTACCATCCTCTAAGGCAGGTCATTTGTGGTACACTTGGGGGCTGTTGCACCAAGGTGGGTATCACTCTACTAATTAGTGTATGTCCGATTACAATTACAATACCGGTAATAACCATAATAATTATAATAATAAATATTTTAAACTATTAATAATCACAATTATATAGATCGAGAAAATTGAGAAATGTAGACACTTGTATAATCATAATCTACCATGGTATTTAGTTTCTGAGTTACAGGTTGCATTTACAGCAACACATCTAATTCAAAAGCATTGGATGCCATTCAGTAAATAATTACATTTATCAGCTAAACTAATAAACATTCGGATAAACCAAAGGCTTTTAAAGTTAAGTTGCTAATTTCGATTGCAGGCTTTTTCCTAAGTCATGTAAGATCATCGTGTAGGAAGCAACAGACCCAGAACGATGAGAGATCATGCATAGCAGCTGGTCTATTAAAAAGATTCATGATCAAACCTTGATCCCAGATCCCCTTTGGTACAAAGAATATTCACAGCTGAGGGCAATTGGACGCCCTGTCATGTTCAGGAAGAAGGCCATCGGTGGATAACCTTCAAGAAATAACACATTTAATCAAGACATTGGCAAAAGGGCAAACATTAAATTATAAGTTTCCAACAAACTATTATAAAGACTTAATTTAAATGCAATATAACAGAAGCAGTTGTTAGTTAGGACTAGTTAAGTTTTATGTTTTTACACTGCTTAATCTTTTTCCTTTAATCTTCTCCTACCAGCTATCTCTATTCTATAGATATAACCTATCCTACTAGGTGACCCTAACTTGGTCCCTAATTGGGTCTCCTAGGCTTATCTCAACTTCCTTACTGACTCCACAACTACTTCTCTCCTTTCTCAAATAGAATTGACTTATTTACTATTTTGTTGTGGAGTTGTTGTAAATTGTTGCATATAATGCTGATCAACCAAATAAATTTCTTTGATCTGATTGATTGATAAAAAAATTCTTTTTAACGTACCATCACTATAGCCATGTGGGTCATAGTTGCACCCATCAAACTTCAGGTAATCGACCGTCCAATCCGCAAACGTCTGAGCATCCAGTTGCAGGTAGAACAAACTGCCTGGAAAGCCTGCACATGTCTTTGTACCAATGTCTTCGTATATTCCATACATCAGACCTTTGCTGTGAATCTTAAATAACAGAAAATATTTAAACACATTTAGCATCCTGCATAGAATCTATATAGCAAAACGCCAACTGAATATCACTGAAGGAATGAATCCATTATATAATAGGTAGAATAATTTTAGAATATCAATTACATACACAATGTACATAAGCGCTCGGTAGTACGACCAGCGAACCTCATTGAAAAGAACGAGTCAAGAATAAGCAAAGTGGAAATTTCAGATGAAACCATATTAACATAACATACTCTTTTATTGCATCCTTCAGATAGAACATTATTAGATAACAAGTAGCTGGTATGAGAATATTGATGGTTTTATGCAACAAACAGAATAAGATATAAAAAACAGCTCTCAAAATACAGCAGCACATGATCATATTTCATATAAGTAACTATGTTGGGCTACAAAAGGCGGGACTAAATGGACCAGAGTCCCGCTCGGCTGGGCCACCTATGTACCAGTACAATTATATAGAGGTTGATGGCTTTGCTGAGCTGTTAACATTCCACTTACAGCATTAGTATAATTAGCCTTGTCTGATGCAAAACATTTTTAATTAAAAAAAACAATTTGTGCATACATATTGTCACATGAAGAGAGAATTCATCATTCATTATACACTGTGCTCAAACTTACGTAGTCTGCTAGGGCTTTTATACCACTGGGAAACCTGTGAGGGTCTGGTTGAAGTCTACCTTTGGCATCTCTCGTCCTTGCTAACCAACAGTCGTCCATAATTACATACTTGTACCCTGCGTCTCGAAAGCCATCACTAGCCATTCGATCAGCCATATCTTTGAACAGCTTCTCACTACAAGAATGAATTCTGGATAAAATGTCAACTCAACGACTATATATGTGCTATTCCTCACTAAAACATTTACTGTACAAGTAATCTTTAAGTATATTTAAGCTAAAACGTATGTCCATAACTGCCCACGACAACCACCTCCATTACTATAACCTTCCCAATCCCAAATTAGCCAAAACATTATTTATTAGTTTACTAAATGTAATTGCCACAATGAAACCACAAAAGAATCTCCTTCACTAGGCAAATGCTATTGACAATTATTTAAACTGTAACATTAAAACTAAGTTCAACTGATCATCACGCCCTGGAGCAATTCCTAGTTGTTTACAAACCTTATGCAGTCATCTGGAAATGTAGCACAGTCTGTGTTACAACGGAATCTTTCCCAGTGCAACCATCCCATCGGTGGAGTTCTGATTAGACCATTATCCAACGCCACCACAAGTGATGCTACCAGCGCCACCAGAATCAGACCACCAAACACGACACGACTCATCATTGCCCTACTAAAGAAGACAAAAACCATGTCGACATTTCACATATCGCAATTGGTGAGAGATCACATTGGCAGTTATCAAAGATTACAGTAGTGCAGCATTGCTCTTGGTGCAAAGATATACTGGTAGGCTTTCTCTCATTGCATCTTGGATTTCTTCCCTTGCCCAGCGCTCCCTTAGTGGTGCGCTCACCTACTTACCCTAAGGAGCTTTGCTGTCCTTTTACCACTATTAGAAAAGCTGGCAGCACACTGTGCTCTGACTTGCAGGATATTTTCTTGTCCCTTTCTCTTGGACCTCTACAGTGCAGCATAGTGCTTTTAGGTAGTGGACCCGACTGCTTGGAATAGCCTCCCATTGGATCTTCAGCTCTTGCCTAGGAACTCTCAACCCCATTTTTATTACAATCAGAAATCGGTCTTATTTGGCCAAGGTTGGGCTGGGAGTGCCTCTAAGTAGATTTCTTGAAGAGGAGCTACATTAAGCTTCATTGATTAAGATTGATTGAATCATTCAGAACATTATGAAACTCCCTTGTAAGATTTTCATTTAGCAAAATATCAACTACGAGGAGAGTGTTGGCCTGTCTCGAGACATCTGTTCCAGACAGCACAGAACTGGCAACGTAAAGCATGTCAAAATGCACTTCAGACATTTTAACACTACTTCATCAAGATACTGCTGATTACCATACACAATTGCTGTGCGACTGTGTTCAAGCATCTATTATTATATTAATCACAATACACTACATTCAGTAACGGAAAGCAGTGTCTTTCTGTTCCTATACACATCTTGCGACACTACAATTTCTGCTAATTTTGTTATGCGTAAGTAAGTCTATTATATAATTTTGAAATCCCAATAGTTTCATATAACCAAACTGTTCACTGCAATATGCTACTACGCAAAAGAGTAGAGTTGTATGGTCTCGAGACAGTTTTTTTTAGTGTCTCGGTCGCCTACTGTCTCGGGGTAGTGTCTCGAATTTTTAGAAACTGTCTTGAAGTGAAAGTCTAGTTCTGTCTCGAACAAGAGATCTCGATAAGTTTCGCATTAACTGTCTTAAAATCTTGTGGTAATATAAAAACTATTCTCAGGAATTGGTACTATATACATCTCAAGTTTCAAATTGAAACTACAAAAGGAACCTTATTCCCGAAAACTGATACATTAGAAAACTGATACATTACAGCATTTTGTATAGGATTACTAGTCTTACACTGTCTCGAGCCTAGTGTCTCGGTCTCGGTACCTTGCTTTCTCGGTACCTCACTGTCTCGGTCTCGTCTTGAAGTTTCAAGTCTTGCATACAACACTAACAGCACTAATCAGAATAGGAGGTGCAGTCTGTTGATTTAGTACTGAGGCAGCCATGAGTATTAAGTGTTCTTCGCCTTCTTATCCTCAGCATATGAGGGCAGATGCCAGTCCTCTCGCTCGCCGTCTTATATTCTCACTGCTCTAAACATATGTTGAAATGTCTCCCAAAAACTGGGTATGGGTAAAAGGCTGATTTGTCGATTCGGGGCAAGTACAATGCTGATCAGAAAAATGCTGATTGATGGGTAAAATGCTGATTTGATGATTTTCATTATTGTATTTAATTTTTTAGAGTTGTTTTTTTCCCCATAATTTTAATAACAAAGCATTAAACTTCAACTTGGTACTATTACTAACGAAGCAATAAACTTTTATTAACACAAATCTCGAATGTAGATTTTTTTCTGTTGGCAATACTAACTCACTGAGCATTAAAATATACAGAAATTCATGAGCAATATTTATTTGCACATAGGGCATATCACAAATGTTTCTTTCTGCCAGAACAGCAACACAAACATAATGTGAAACCGAGTAACGAGAAATAGTTGATGACAAATGGTTCACAAATAAAAGCTTCATGACCAAGCCGTTATTTGGTCAAATTGAAGTTGCATTTCTGAAAAGAATTCTTGCCTCTGCACTTTGATATTTTAAAATAAAATTCGCATTGTTAGGATCAGGATTATAATTAGAATTCTTTTCTTTGATGAAAATCCTTTTGAAGGACAAATTATGCATCAATCAAACTTCCATTGAGATTCCTCTCATCAATCCAACTTCTGCTTTTACTGAATACAATGGGTGAATAATAACGTTTTTATTGTAAACCTTTGTCCGTGAGCCAATTATCGATGTCAACTATTTGCCCACAAAACATTTGCCACAGAACCATTGTGAACATGTATCGCACTGGATCCAATAATTGGAACAAAGTTCTAATAAAGTGGGCACTGGTGAAATGCTTGTTCGGGGTGGATGAAATGCCGTTAAGTTATCCGTATGCTGACCAATGCTTCATAAACACTGTGAGATTGTTAATTTAAACAAATATCTGATTAACTGTGATTAATGTAATTTGCATTTTGATTGATGCTTCATAAACATTGTCTGTTTACTAATATTTTTTAATTTTTTTTGCCCTTTACCTTGCTGATTGGCTGTTTGGTAAAATGTTGCTCAATCAGCATGTTCCAATCAGCATTTTACCTACCGACAATCAGCAATCTGCATTTTACCCGTGCCCCCACAAACCCGGTCTCTGCTACGAACCATGTCAGCGCGTTTTATAACACCTCGCTCCATCGTGAAATATCGGATTTTCATGATATACACCATTACACCTAACTCCTTAGATCACAGTTACATTTTCGGACAACTGGATCTAACCTGTGACTAGATCTAACCCTAACTTGACCCAACCAGTTCATTTTGGATTTTGGTCGAATGTTTGGCACGCTCCTAATTTAGCTGTTTTAACGCGAAATTAATTCAATGTCGCAAACAATAACTGCAAGCTGTCCGTACATACATACCTTGTTGGTATACCTTGCTAGTATAGAAGGCTGGTCAATCACACAGTATACAATTATTGAATACTCTTCGACCGTATACCGAAAGCAATACAATTCCACCCACCCTATTAAGAAGCTACATAACCAGCCGGCGTAAACACCACGTGATTAAAAGTCTTGTGACTGAAACACTTGAGCAAGCAGAGTGCACGTGATTACGCACAAGAAAAGACATTGAGATGGCGAACATAAATACCCAACGTACACGCTCTTGATCCGTTTAGGTATCGGTCATTGTGTTGTTTAATGACTAAATAAGGAGTGTAGACTTTGATGCCTTTGTTATTATAAGGACTGATTAGGAGGGTAGACGACCTGGACTGGTTCAGGGTCGTATTATGCATAAGGCTGATCGACTAGGCTGAAGCCTATAGGAACCCACGAAAGGCAGAGGTCCATATTGCATTACCGGTTAATCACGGCAGTAGCTAGATATTTGATTTATATTTTAAAGCATAAGTTGCTAAATTCATTGACATCGTCATATCGGTGGATATTCAAATTCAACTGTGGGAACTTCGAGTGACACTAGATGGTCTGCCCACTCTGCTGCTGCTGCAAAGGCACTATATAGACTGTGGATAAGATATTACGAAAATGTTTTTGAGCAATTTACAGAAAACCTAGATGACATAGCCAAACCACGACAAGAAGCAAGGGATATTTTATCTAAGTTAAATACCTTCGAAAGTTGCATTTTACTGGTGTTCTGGTCTGTCGTCACGGAAAGGTTTCACCAGACAAACACATAAAGCTGCAGAGCACAAATAATATTTGTGCTCTGCAGCTGTGCTCTGCAGATCCATGGCAATATATATTGCCATGGATCTGAATGAAGCTGTGAAGCTCTTATAAATGTGATTGAATAATTACCTCGCCAGTTTAAGAGATGCCTTTGAAGATAAAGGGAAGATCAAAATTGGCCTTGAAAATGCCACGATCAAGCATTTGTCAGCAGTACTTCAGAAGAGGCTTGACAGCATGATGTGGCTTCTGGCAAACTGGGTTTCCTTTCAAAAATGACTTCGTTACACGATGACCAACTGAAGGACGCGGCAGAGAGGCTGATCATCATTATATAGAGACCATATTCCACCTTAAGTACATAATATTGCACTTGAGCTGGAACCGATCAACATGACTTTATAGGAAAACGACGTCTGGTTAAGCCTAACATTTTAGATGTCATTTTGTCATGAATATTGTGTCCCCTCTCCTTACGTGACTTAGTAATCACTGCCAGTGAAGCCAGAGGCGCCAACGTCATGCTTGACGACCTGTTTATAATGAGGATATTTTGGAGGTACTAAAATTAACTCTTATTAACTTAGTTCGGGTATATTAGTTTGCATCAAAATAAAAATTGTTTAATAGTCTTACTCCTCATTTTGACGTCCCCTCAAATTGGCGCTTAACATTATAGATGTCAGTTTGTCATGAGTATTATGTCGCCCTTATGGGCCCTTAATAATCCCGGATCAGTGGGCGCAGAGGGCACCAAAATCCTGTCTGACAACCTGTTTGTAATGATGATATTTTGTGGGTGCCAAAATGATACCTTACTAACTTGGTTTGGACAAATTTGTTTCTATCAAATAAGAAAGTAATAATTTTAATCCTCATTCTGGCGCCCCCTCAAAGTGGCACCCGAGGACACATGTCCCCCTCTGCACCCCTAACTACGCCACTGGGGAGGGGATTGACGCCCCTGGCATTAAGAATGCTTCAAGCTATTGTTAGCAATGAATGCAGGATACTTTTCCAAGCATAAGCTTATAGGGTTACATTTGTTTGTGCATTTACTTGTCACCTCTCATCACAAACTGTTCTGGGGAGAGGCCCCTATTATTATCCGTGATCCAATCTGAAAGATGCAAAGCTCAATCAATTGGCATATTATAGAATCGTCAGTGCTCGGGAATTATATTTTTACAACACTCGGGAGTCGGGATCAGTTTGTTGAAAGAATAACCAGATATACGTTTATAAGAAGATAGATACAAATATATATATATACACCTACAGATGTGTAACTTTACAGTATACAGAGAGAGTTGCTGCAGTTGCTGCTGAGGCAGTGGTTATCATCGTCACTTGTGACTACCAAAGTGTCTGTTTATTTCTACTTCCTATTTTAGTAAGCTTATTCATTAATGAAAATATGAAGTTAAAATCAATTAAAACTAATTCAATTCAATTTTATTTGGTAACCAAAAAACACAAGAAAATGACAAACAACAAGTTTTCATAAATGATTAATCTGGTTACACAGGGGAACCTAAAGGGGTCACAGAAACCCGCTAACCAGAGGCCCCTATGTAGAATTTATAAACTGGCAATGGGCTACTAATAAAATTCACAAATCAGGTAAGTAAAAATAGACAGAAGTTAATCTTAACTATGCCTTAACTAAAGACTCATTGCATCCACTGAATAGATACAGACACAAACATTCAATGCTTAGAGGTGTCTTCAAGCAAATATAGGCAGAGATTATTTTAAATAATCTAACATTTTTAGAAGAATATTACGTTTATTTCAATAATTTTACACAGAATGCAAGAGTTCCAACAACAGACTGTCAGTTATAGGACTGAAACTGTGAGAATTGACTGTTCCAGGTTGAGACACATAATGACATTTCTAATAACATTTTCTTTAAAAGAATTTTTGATCAAATATACAAATCTTCACTTAAACTTTTCTGCAGTCAATTGCATTTTGCATCAGCTGTAATATGAAGACACAGAGTAAACAAATTTAGGAGAAACAGAAATATAAGAATGATGAGGTCAGAATAATCATTCCTTTATGGTGCCAAATTCAAAACACACTCTGTCATTTGGCCTTAAATCCAGGTTTATTTTTTCTGGTCTTATATCCAGGTGTCATATAACTGGACTATATATCCAAGAGTCTTCTTGCTGGCCTTATATCCAAGCATCTTTTAGTTGGCCTAATATCCAGGTGTCCTATAAATAGACTTATTACGCTGGCATGTCCGACAATAGAACATCATTAGCTAAACAGCCTTTAATACAAACTATTCTTTAACCATGTCATCTCAGGTGATATAATGTACTCATTTAAGCCCATCAGGCCCTCCAGACTCATTGCTAGAATCCTAGGCCTACCATAGATCTCAGTTGCTATGACGTTCTCACTTGAAAGTCATAACTAAAACTTTAGCTGCCTTTGAACTTGCATCCCAGGTCTCACGATGTTCTCACCTATCAATTCCCTTGGGCTTATCACTAATGAGCCCAAGGTACAACCCCCACCGATGTACAAACTCCGCCACTGCTTGCAGTCCAACAGTGCCAGTCCCAAGCCTGGATAAAGGAGGAGGGCGACGCTAATGATCTTTGTTATCACACAGTGTGCTTAAACTGTAACTACCACGACCAATGATCTATTACCAAAGTGTTGTCTCACATGATCAGACATTCGATCTTTACAGTCCTTGGCACAAACATTAACGGCCTTTAATCATGTATTCGTTAACAAAACATCCTATAGCATAGAATAGTCTCATCACCATACAAAAACTTACTACACACACACAGTATGTCATTAGGTCTTTAAATCTAGCATCTCACATGACTTGAGATTCTAACTTATCAGAACTCTCAACTCAATGGCTAACTCAGTTTACACGTTGGCCACGGATCATTTTGCATAGATACATATGTACTGGACTATATCAATAAAACATGAGGTAATATTTTGTGCACCATATGAAAATGTATCCTGGTCTACTGACATGAATTCCTGAAAAATTATAATGACAGACAATAAGAGGTGAAACAAACACAGACTGTGGGGAACGTCTTATAATAATGCTTTAACAGTCACTCCCGTATTGCACTATTTAAAAAAATTACATCGGAACGTAAATCTGATCTAAAGAAAGTTTGATTAAACTGATACAACAGCAGAGATGTAAAAACTGTGATTGACAAAACTAAATTGTCAATAACATTTGTAACATTTGTACAATGCATTTCCCATCTGTCCTCGCTACAAAATCCTCCCTTCAACGTAACAATAAATTGTAATTATTATTACTACTAACATTTCTCAAGAGTTAAATAGAAATTCAAATCCAAGGCACAGGTGAAGAGCAGTTACATATCCAGCAGTTTGTAAGCCAACGAGAAATAGTGAATTTCGAGGCATTTCTTGAAGAATGAAAAAGAGTTCGATCAGTGGATAAACATTGGCAGTCGATTCAATTGCTTGGGGACCACAACACGGAATGTGCTATAGCCCACGACAGCACTACATCGAGGTTCAACCAAGTCACCCATACCCAAAGATCGTCATCATCAGCAAACTGCATGGTGGGATGTATAAATAAACCAGGGGAAATTCAATTTCCTACGAATGACTCCACGATCCTGTGAATTTCATACTGAATTTAACCCGGATTTATTTAATCTGCATCATATATATCAAATGGAGGATCCAGCCCGGAATTCAAAGTAACTATGACATTTCTGTTGAAGCTGATGGCTGGGTAGAATACACCGTGTAGGTTATTGAAGGCGACCCTGACACCTCGCGGCTTCTGATTCACGAAGAAGGTAAGATGATGATGATCGAGGTCCAGAAGAACCCCAACTGTGCCTCTCGGACGAATTCCGCCTTCAATGCGAGTGTGGTGTTCATTGAAGTGCATGAACCAACTGCGATCACGGTCAATGTACATGCTCCACGCCTTGTCATCCTTGCCTGTCAACACCAATCAAGTCTAATAATCATTTAAAATCTAAATATCAATCAAATCATATCAATTATTTGTGGATGTGACGTTGGTGCACAAAAAGGCAGTTGTTCATAGACAATTTGAATTTAATTTAGTGTGTACTGCAAATGCAATGGAAACGGAAGGGCCTATTTGCAGTGTACAGTGCCAGTTTTAAAAAGTTATCAGTGTTGTAGAAAATTTTTCATAGTATTAGCTGTATTAGTAGTCACCAATAGATTACAAAATATGCAGACAAAAAATAGGTTTACATGAACATGTACCAAAAAGAGACCTTAAAAGAGCCATAATGCCTCCTTTGAGAAAGAAGATTTTAACTAAAAGATTGCTACAGTTTAATGAATGAAGAACCTGGGTAACATGTAATTATGGGACAGTAGAAATGAAGAAAAGGTTTTAAACCATATCACCAAATGGGGCATTTGTAACAGCCTAGTTTTGGTCATCTAAGGCATCTAAGGGTCCTTCGCACTGGGAGTGCTTCTGATTAGGTTGTACAGTGAGAGGCGTTTTATAAATCCGTAAATAGAATAGAATGAAAGAAAAAAGGAGTCAACTAGAAGCTTGTCTTACCTAACATCACATCCTTCCTCACATCAAACCTTGCAATACCAAATGCCGGATCTGAGTTGTTGTCAAACTGATCAATGACAAGCTCCCAGTAATGGATGCCTCTGGACAAACCCACATTGCCCAGAACCACACAGCTATCCGTTGAGCCACAAGACGCTGTCGCGTTGCCATTCGTCAGACTTATATCTGGGTGCGCCGAGGTTGGGTCAAAGGTGAACCAAGCAACTGGAAAAACAAAAGACATAAAATGCATTCATTAAAGATGCAGAATTAATCGATTATATTATAAAATCATAATTATCCTGTAGCACTGATCATTCCTGATTCCTATTTTGTCATTTATATGAATCAACTCAAACACAGTTACGCTTTTTTTATTTGTCTGCTATTTGCTCATGTTGATAGAGGCTTTGGCAAAAAAACTTCAGATAAATCAACACAGTGACTACAGCTGATACCTACCATGTTTAATTTGCAACGTGAATAACACAAAACTTTTCATCAACACTAAATAACTAGCAACACATTTCCATACTAATCTTATCGTGAAACATTCTGCCTAAGTCAAAGTGGTGTTCGTACCATACAGCTATTAACTTACATGTAACATGCTGCATTGGTTAATCTGCTGTGCAAACACTAGGGACAGACCAGGTAGACAATTTCCTCCGGCTATCCGAGTATTTGAATGTATTATTTGCCAGATCCGGGTACGAACCGAGTAGTGGTGGGTCTCTACAAGAGCAGCCACGTCGGCAAGAACCATTGCCTCGTCAATCATCGTCATGTTACAATTATGAATTTTATTATAATGGGATTTAACTTAATAATGTCGCGCCTCTAATAAATTGATAATAATAAAAATAATAATTAAAATTTTTCTTTTTCAGCGCATTTCTGTTTGCATCCAACGCTACAACCTAGTCGCTTTCATGAGCACCTTTCCGTTGACCACAGAAGACGAGGCCTGACCCTCCGGACAATAAAATCTGTACATTAACAATCTCTAAGTCCCTGGGGGAATGAAGTACCTCAGGGCAAAAAAAAAAAAAAAAAAAATTAAAATTAAATATTAGCCTTTTATTTGTAGGAGGAAATTGGAAATTGATTAAATTATTTATGCAATTTTTAATTATAGTTTTAATATTTTTTAAAACTAGATAGTTTGCATGTGTACTATTTGCCAAGGCAAATACTTCCGAATAGTTAAAAAAATGGGATTTTCAGCCAAGGCGAATGTCTGAGGCGATTGCTGGTCGGTCCCTAACAAAAACCATATTGCAGTGCTAAATAAATACTGACTTTTCACCATTATCCCTTTTAATGTGGTGTAGCTTACGTGTGGTATCATAAGTTATGCAATCCAAAAATTTGGCTTTAACGAATCCACAACGAATTAACACATAAATTCAAACTGTTTGTAACTGTTTTCAGCCAAATACCGATACAGTTCAACCAAAAGTTTCTCAGGTTCATGGAATATTGAACTGTTCCTAAGAGTGCAGTTAACTAATAATTTAGTAGCAATAATAACTAAACTTAATAATTCAAAACTCATTAAAAAATAAAATCACTAAAAATATTAAAATCAAAATAGTAAAAATAAAGTAATAAATAATATGCCAACAGTCAATAATTTATTTCACTACGCGCCAGTGTCATTTTTACTGTACTGTATCATCTTTCCGACAGACCCTCTGCTGTATGTAGATAGATGCATTCGCTGTATTTGCTGTGACCGGCGTGGTTGTAGGCCTTGACTCGTGCAAGATACTTGGTGTTGAAATGCAAGCCTTCCACCAAACACAGACTCTCCATGCCACAAAAAACTTCCTGTTTCACAAATAACACACAAACTTTACCCCAATACTACAATCCCATAAAACAACCAGACAATTCAATATTGCCAGAATGCTGAAGGATGGGACATAAGCCGATTTTAAACTGATTATTTTGAATGCGTTCTTACCCATGATTCAAATGCCATCGATTCAAGCACAGACGTCAACCAATCCAACATAAACTCTCACAAGCTTATATATTATTTTGTAACGACTGAATGAATAATAGACTATAAGCAAAAAATCCAATCAATACAGTCATGAAAAATTAACACGGACAAGAGCAAGCGTTTAACATAGGACACAGAGAGACCGAATGGCTAGGGTGCTCGCCTTATAATGCAAAGAGGTTTGAGGCTCCGTTGAAATGGACCCTGACCAAGTCCAAATAATATACAAAATAAGTGTGGCACAGTGGCTGATTGGTTAGAGCGGTCGGCCCGTAGCGCTCAGTGTGCGCTGAGTGAGCGGGTTCGACTCTCATCCAAGGTGTCACTGTGTAGGGACCTTGAGTAAGTCCTTCGCACACAATTGCTCTGCAATACATCTGCAATTACGCTGTCGAGGCGTGTGCACTTCTTCTGAGCAAAAAATATTGGAAGAAGGGTGATATCAAATATCAGACTAAATAAAATGTAAAATAAATGCTTGATGGTCATAGTAATAGCGTGATAGGACTGAACTGGTAGTGCATGCTCCTACCAAAAACTTTCTACAGATCGCAAACCCAACAAGGACGCTCCGACAATTTAGACCCAAGAGGCTTTAGATAAATTATAACCAATCTTATGCTCAAATCAAGAGCTTGAAACTTGCAATGAAGTAAGTAATCTTCTCCCTTACCCTGAATTCTGGGTCGGTCGCTTCAGCGAGTTCAAGAATGAATCCGTCGACAGCAGTCAACGAGGCTTCAGGTGCTTGCCAGGAAACAGTAACCGTGTTCTGTTCAGCTCCACACTCCTCCGGAATGACGGAAGGAGCAGAAGGCACTGCCACACATAAACAAAACGCATAATACATGGTAATCACATCGAAGACAAAGAACATAAAGGCACGGCACAGCCACAGGATAAGTGGATTTGCACGCATATACGACTGCAATGATCCAAATATTATTTGAGCTTTCAGAATGTTGTACATGGATGTCCTATGAATGGATAGGTGTAAGTTCAGCCAACTTTGATTTGTTCAGTATGTCTGGACTTCAGCAAGGATCGACCCAATTACCATCATTATTTTTTTTAATCTAAAAAATAAACTACAAAACTGAGATTTTGAACATGCTTCATCATAATAAATTGTTCATTCGGTTGAGTTGAATCTAATTACATGTGCAGAACTTGAAACCGGACAAAAGGTTCATATTTTAAATGCAGCTTTATAGGAAAAAGAATAATTTCCTGGTGAATTCACAAGCTTCAACACGATTGACCTAAATGTTAATAGAAATATCAGTTCAACCTTTCATGTGATAGAAGTTGAGGCTTTGTATTGCTTGTAACACAGGTCCATTTTGGAGGTGCAAGTCAAACACTGAGGCCGTCTTGGGCTCCGTGGGAAAGTCTTTTGGAAAGCTCTGTTCAGCCAAAGCAATTCGGTTGATCAGTCCGCGTGATATCTTGCAAGCAAAAAAACAGTAAGGAACACCATGTAATAAACACAGTAAGGAACAACATGTAATAAACACAGTAAGGAACAACATGTAATAAACACAGTAAGGAACAACATGTAATAAACACAGTAAGGAACAACATGTAATAAACACAGTAAGGAACAACATGTAATAGACAAATTTAGCAGAACAATAATTACACTTAAAATAAACATTTGGCCCTTCTACTGGTTCTCTGCCTCTGAGACAGGTTCAAATGTCCCACGTTGCCACTACTTTCACTGTTGGGTCTTTTCTTTAAGCTTTCCATATCCTTCTGTCATCATCTCATCCAACATCATCTGTCTTGGCCTTCCTCTTGTTTGCCTCCCATTCCATTCTTCCTTCGATGACCGTTCTTGGTAGTGAGTCTCCTCTCAGAATATGCCCAGGCCATTTGTTTTGTCTCTTTCTCATTGTCTGCACCATGACTCTTTCTTATCCAATCTTTTCCATCTCTTCTTCCTTTGCTCTGTGTTCTTTCCAAATGAATTTCTCCATGTCCACATTTCAAAATCCTCCAGTCTTCTAATGATCACTTTGCTTATGGTCCATGATATATCAGCTCAGTACAGCAGCACACTCTAGAGCAGCGTCTTAATCGTTCTTTCCTTCAGATACCTGTTTAGTTTTCTAGCAGATCCTCTCTGCTAGTACTTAAGATCAGTGTTGCTATCGAGCGTCCGTCGTTCACTTTCAAAACCAAAATTTAACTCAAAACTCATAAAATTTCAAAATACAAAATGAAAGTCTAAAGGTGTTGGTGCAGATCTGTGACTCTGGAGGATGTAGTTTACCCTTTAATCGGTGAGTGGTATTGAGAAAATGTTCTCACCTGAAGAAAAGCGACTGCATCAGTTTCCCTGAGCATTTCGATGCTCATCTGGAGCAATCCGGTCGTCCTCTGCAGCTGAGCCGTGCTCTGAGCAATCTGGCCACTAAAAACAGACTCCTTGTGTTGTCGCTCGTGGTCGAGTTTTTCGAGCAGCTGTTTCTTGCGAGTCTGCAAAGCCTCAATAAGTGCATCACACTTTGCTACTAGCAGAGCCTCAGCCTCCACAGAGTTCTCCTAAACACGATTGTTCTTGGTTAATCACATGTTAGGTGGTAGTTTAGTGATTCAATCAATCAATCAATTAATCAACCAATCAACCAATCAATATTCACTTATTTGCAAATAAAAGTTGTCACAGATGCATGTAATAACATTCAAAATAAAAGTGCTTTTTTGCCCAGAGTAAGCCCAGCATAATATTGGATTATGAATAATATGTCAATATGCATTCTGAAAGAGAACTGGAAAAATAAAGTATTGATCAAAATGCTTTTCAGTGAAGTCCAAAATTAGTGCTAATTAAACCTGATAGAAAGCCAGTAGAAGCGAGTTCGGTTCGCACTACCCAAGTTTGATTACTCCGTCTTTTGCCAGGTGGTTGCATTGGGTAAATTAGATGTACTACCTCATAGATACCCCATATGGCCACTGACAGTTAAATTCGAATCCTGTAATAATTTGTCATCATCCTTTAATACTGTACTATTAATCATAGTGCAGTTTTTCAGTTTGAAATTAAAAGAAAATATTATATAACAATGATTAACTAGTTTACTAGTGAAGTTGGTATAATGAGAATAAAACACTGTTCAAAGATTAGATGTAATAGCTATCCATCATCATGAGACAAGGCCGAAAATTTACACTGGATAAGAGTTCATTACTTAAAGCAAATAGTCCTTGCAATTTTTCTATCACAACCCTAACGTTAGATCCACAAATATTACAGGCCAGCCAAGGTAGAGCTTAAAAAGTTCTATTAACACAGAGAAAAAAATCTACAGATAAATAATTGTGATGCCTTGGATTGCAAGAGGCAACCAGTGCAACACTTGCAAAAACAATTTCAACAAGTAGTGAGAGGAAATCTTAGCCAATGTCATTTCTCCACCTTTGCAATTGAAAGGGGATAACTATTTCAATTCTGTTACACCTTATCTTCGGCAGTGATTCACTCTCATATCACTGAGTTCGGCAGATGGCGCTAGTCAATAGTTAAGTCACTGATACAAAATATCTGACTGCATCTGTCCTGTGCGTGGCTAAGCACAATCTGTGGACACTAGAGATAAATCAGGACACTCCATCTGATCTCCATTGTTCCATCTCTAATTAAGACTATTTGGCTGATATCATCAATGAACACAACTGCAGCCATTTCTATAATGGTATAACTCATTGGCCAGAGCCATGTGTGCGCACTTTACTCAAGGCAAATAGCAGTGGACCAAAATGATCGTTGAAATCCAGGCACCACTTATATCTGGACTCCAAGTGTCCCACAAACCCCTGCAATTACATAGCCACAGCTTGAAAGTGAGTCAAGACAAACTTGGTTTGGCTGGCACTAAGTGTTTCCCTCTCACCGCCTGACATCTGCTGCAAGTAGTAAGTGGGTAAAAAAAATTGTAGGAGAGGAAAACAGGAAAAAAGAAGGCGACAGAAGAAAGAAAGAAAGAGTTGAAAAGCAAGCAACATAGTCACTCGAATAATAATTATAATTAATGGATGCAAAGGCAATGGGCAAAACAGTTTTTGATAAATGCCATAAAATCTCCACAAAACTTTTGGCAAAAGTAAAAAATGACCCATAGAACATCAAGCAAATACATTATTCGTCTTAAATCCTGTTTGCACACCATTTTCATAACACACAGCAATTAATAGCAGAGAAGGTAATTCCTGTTTTCAAATCTGGTGACAAGAATAAAATTTTAAAATGTAGACACATCTCCGTTCTTCTCTACTTCTCCAAATATTTATCGTGAATAATTATTGAACAATCTACATTGCATACATAAACAAAGCATAGCATAAACCAGAATGGTTTTGTTCTGACCATTCTACTTGTATGGCTATACAGTAGAAATGGCTAAATTTCTTTTGAATGAATTGATAATCTATTTTCTGTGAGATTTACTTTTACTTTATCATAGATAATAAGCAATAATAATAACAATAATATCCTTGCACTCATTCTCAAACTGACAAACAAATGATGACAATTAAACTAAATAATCACATGAGTTGAATTTAACTCGCCAGCCATATAAGGTAATTGTAATTGAAAACTTATACAGCGCCACTAATAATCAGAGGCGCTCACGACTGAACACAAAGCTAGGCGGAGAACAGGAAAATCTTAAGGCGCTTGCGGAAGGTGGCGGGGTAAGATGCCAGACATCTGAGTTAACCAACATTGCCGCCTAGCTAAAGAAGGACTACTAGTCAACCTTAGAGGATACAGGAAGCGAACTCACTTCCTGAGCTCTAGACCACAGTGCTACCCATTGCTTGATGCCTCCAAGAAAGCTGAAAGAATTTCTTATAAAAGCCACACAACAGAATGAAATCTGTAGAGTTACCTTAATATCGAGTTGCATAGTTTTCAGCTGTTGAAGGAAATCCGAGGCAGACCTTGCTCTGTCAGACAGTCTCTGTAAGACGATAGACAGCTCAGCCTACAACAGACAAACGACAGATTCACTTCATAAGAGTACATCAGGATACTTCAGATACACAGCAACCTCTACAGAACTCTCAAACACATTACATACAGAGCAGTGCCTTGAGCTAGCAATTTTAGGCAGACATGTCGTGAAGTGATAGCAACTTCATTTTCTTCGCCTCGGCATATGAAGACGAGCGACCGGACCACTGCCTCGCCGTCTCATCTTCCCACCGACAGCAGTGTATCGATTACAGCTGAGTTGGATAGAGTATGTTGTAGGTGTCTGCCCTGGTGGAGAGTTAAAACCCTGAGCTCTCAATTGACAGTTCAACACACTAACCACTACACTATCAAACACCACTGCATACACAACACATGCAAAAGCATGTGTTGTGTATGTTTTGAATTACGTGTTGATGTAATTGAGTGTTGCAGGCTGTATGTACAGCCTGCAACACTCTACCAAACCCATAAACTAATGTACATTTCTAAACACTTTTCTATACAGAAAATACACTTTTCTATCGTAACCCTTGGGCCATCGGTTTTTTACTTTATTTTAATTGCATCACCAGGTAAAAAAATTGACTTTTATCATCCAACCACCAGCAAAGGTCAGATAAAAAACGAAAGGCAAGCACAAAGTTCCCATGCTATTGAAATAGGGGCAGCATTGTAAGTTCTCTTGCAGGGTCTGAGGCAGAGCCCATCCGACAATGCATTTGACGACAAATGGAGCTTGTTTTGAGATAACGTCATAAAAAATTCAAATGTATTTTTTCCCTCGCAAACCGCTTATCGACACCTGGCGTACCGCAAGTGGTATGCGTACCACAGTTAGAAAACCGAGCGCTGGCATTGTCCCTGCTAGATTTTCATTGAATTTATAAGTGACCTACTAATAGACAACGCGTTGCACTTACTGACTGTCTGGTGGCCAATTACCCGAAGTTGCTGGTTATACTGAAGTTCAAGCAATCATTTGCCTTTATCGCAGAATGCCTATAAATCGTGTTTACTATACATGTCTGCCCAGTTGTCTCACTGGACAGAGTTACTGCCTTTGCTACTGATTCTATCAGAGAAAGTTATATGTCTGTGATGGGTGCAGTCATCAGACTTGCCTTTTATCTCATGATACATGATGTGCACTATTTCACAATCTGTTGGAAGGACTTCATCAGATATACACTGAACATCAAAAATGATATAGACATAATGCATTTCCATTCTCACTTCCACACAAGAATGCAATAGCGTCTGGTTGCAGACCACAGAATCATGTCTGGTAGCATTTTAGCCACAATCACTAACCATGTCGGATTATAAGTTACGAGATAGAAAGGAAGACACTGGAAAGACATTAGAAATGAAAACAAAGAAATAATTAGACATGGACTGAAGATGATAGAAGTTTAGCTACGGTAAAATCAATGCAGGTATTCATTCACATCCATAGTCAGTGATACCATGTAATTTGGTCAGTGTCAGGATGACCACTTGGTGCAAATGGGTGCAAGGGTCAAACTGGCCATATGGGGTCAACAGGTGTGAGGGAAAAACTACCCATAATGGAGTATATGGATACATTCTAATCAGACCCTGTGCCCTTTGTTTTAAGTATTAGAATAGAATAATTTTAATCCTGTTGATAAAAAAATGATACATAAAATAATATATAAAATAAAAAAAAAAAATAATACATAAAATTATCTATGAAATGTCGTTTCTCTTAACTTAAGACACATGTACTCATCTGAATATTTGTCATCTCGTTAACAGACACTACAATCATAAACTTAAATTAAGCATAATCCGTAAGATCAAAATATACAACCCAAGCATGATTACACCCAATTAGAATATCTTCATTTTAACCTTTCAATTGGTAGCACAGAATGCTAACAATTGGACAATAATACAGAAAACAGTCTCAACACCTGACAATGAACACAGGACTTGTGAACCCTCTAACAAAGCTCACTCCATGTGCAGTAGACTCGAAGTCGACATCAGATAAATCGAGCTTAACCAGAACACCATAAAAGAAAAATAAACTTTTAAACTGGTTGGCTAGTCATTCCAAATGGACCTGAAAGCTGCAAAAGATTGCATAATCAGCATCAAAGGTTCTAAGTTAAGACTCTAAATGGCAATAAATGGGTTTATTAGCAGCAACACCAGAAAACCTTCCTCTGACTATGAATCAGGTAAATAAGTGAATGTCTACACTCTAAACACTGCTTCACTCTGTTCTGCTACTAATTTTATCATTGATAAAGACCTCTAGTTTGAGAATCACAAAGGCAAATTATAATTAATTAATTAATTAATTAATTACAATTACAAAGTCCCGATCTGATTAAATGGAACAGCAGCTACTGACAGATGAAATTAGGTACCATTTAAAATATGGAGAAATAAACAGCCACGATCAGCTCCTATGGCAGCCAACATACATATTTATGCGAAACTGACCTCTGCACTCAGAGGTCAAGGTTAACAATCGAGACAAAGGTCAAAGGAGTCACACTCTACCTGAGGCATGTTTGTTATTTGTAAATCCTATTACTGAATACACTATTTGGCTACTGTTACCTCTTTCTCAATGACTAATAATGACCAAAGGATGTATAGGGCAAACAGAAATTCATGAAGTCATGGAAGCAATGTGCGACCATATATATATATGGAACATACGCTATTTTATTCTATATTGTAAGTATGGTAAGCATATGTTACAATGCCATGCATTGGCATAAATCGATATCCATGCAATAAGAAAAGAAAATACATAAGATAATGGACAACAAAAGTCAACAAAATCCAGAAAAGTAGCCTCTTAATACATAGATCTCTAGTCCTAGGCTCAAACTACTGTTGCTAAAGCGTGTCCCTGTCAATCAATCACATAGTCGAGCAATAATGAATTTATTCAACACTCATTTATTCAACACTCATTTATTCAACACTCATTTATTCAACACTCGTGTGTTCATGCACACAAGAGCAATTACATAATTTTTAACTGCTTAAGGTACACGTATGTTATTGTTTTTGTTAATGCATATACAATACATTATTATTATTATGCACTTCACCTTGCAAATATCTTGCATTTCAACTGGACTCTGTGTATGTGAACATTAAAAAAGCAATAACAATGTATTTTTATATATACACATATAGGTAATTAGGTATTCATATATTCTCGTACCACTATGATGCAACATCAGGCTTTTTCAGTGGTGGGCTCAATCATCTGGAATGGGCTCAATCATCTGGAATGGGCTCAATCATCTGGAATGGGCTCAATCATCTGGAATAGGCTCAATCATCTGGAATGGGCTCAATCATCTGGAATGGGCTCAATCATCTGGAATGGGCTCAATCATCTGGAATGGGCTCAATCATCTGGAATAGGCTCAATCATCTGGAATGGGCTCAATCATCTGGAATAGGCTCAATCATCTGGAATGGGCTCAATCATCTGGAATGGGCTCAATCATCTGGAATGGGCTCAATCATCTGGAATAGGCTCAATCATCTGGAATGGGCTCAATCATCTGGAATGGGCTCAATCATCTGGAATGGGCTCAATCATCTGGAATGGGCTCAATCATCTGGAATAGGCTCAATCATCTGGAATGGGCTCAATCATCTGGAATGGGCTCAATCATCTGGAATGGGCTCAATCATCTGGAATGGGCTCAATCATCTGGAATGGGCTCAATCATCTGGAATGGGCTCAATCATCTGGAATGGGCTCAATCATCTGGAATGGGCTCAATCATCTGGAATAGGCTCAATCATCTGGAATGGGCTCAATCATCTGGAATAGGCTCAATCATCTGGAATGGGCTCAATCATCTGGAATGGGCTCAATCATCTGGAATGGGCTCAATCATCTGGAATGGGCTCCCCAAAAGCCTAATGCCTAGAAATTCCACACGTGCATTTTACTCTTCACTGAAATCCATATTTTTCAGCTGTAGTTAAACCTCTGAGTAGATATCTTGAAGGGTGCTATATTAAGTTCACTTTCAATGACTTATTGATTGATATGTAGTTATGCGTAGTAAAATAAGAGTACATAACCTGATCAGCTGAGAAAGATTCGAGAGAATATCGCAGCTCAACCATTATGTAGTATTCTAGCCTTCCACATACAACAAATCTTTAAAACTCTGAAACGCTTCACTGCAAGGTCACAAAGGACCGATATATCTTGTTCATTCTATAGCTAGGGTGCTTGCCAGAGAGATGTTTATAGGCCTCTCAAAAGCCCTTCACTGTCAAATGCATTGACTCTTGAAAGCAAATTCTACAGAGATCAGGACACGTGCTGCTACTAGCCTTGTGCTTAGGAAGTGATATTCTTATAGGAGCCTGAGACCAGTCTACCAGGCTTGTCAGCTATACTATATTAAGTTCACTTTGATTGACTGATTGGCATTTACAAACAGTTCCTGTGTACTCAAAAGAGAATAAATGACTTACTTACCACCTGAAAAGATTAAAGTTTGGATCACACACAATACCAAGGAGCACTGAAGAACTACACTTAAAGAAGAGTTTAAAAAATTAAAATCATAAACTCAGATTTACAAAGCTCTAATCTTATTCACATGTCCTATGCTTATTCACAAACTGTGCTGATTCTTATAACTTTCACTCCAAACTGAAATCTGTCACAGATCTTCCACAAATCATATCCTGATTTCTCCTCTCTCCTTACTTCTCAGGCTGATCCAATTCTAAACAACACCATCCACCATGGCTGACTGACCCTATGGGGATTCTAGTCAATATGACTGACATGTCTTTGGTTTTTGATCAGGCACCAAACTGACTTAAACTGCCTTTGGATTTTGTTGTGGTTCAGAGCCTTTGAACAAATTGGTTCCCAGCATTTAGCTTTCATTGGGCACAAAACAAATCTTCAACTTTTTCATTTTATTACTGTAAGTAGTCTAATTAACATACAAAAAAGTAACCAGTGTAGGTGGTTAAATGATCAAATTGGTTTTCAAGTCCAGGACATCAAAGGGATATCCATCAAAAGGTTAGCCAACAGTTGCAGGTTAGCCATCACTAAGTGCCGCCTACACCAATTACCCCAATACGTCTTATGATCTTAATTCCTAACTAGGAATCCACTAAAAACACCCGTTAAAACCTACAAACAGTGAAGAAACATCTGTTATGAAACCAGAGTTCAGAGCAGATTGAAAATCAATCAACTTTAGAATGAACAAACTTCCTTCTGTATTTATCAAAATTTTCCTGGCTTCTCATATTAAAGGTCAGTCTTTCTATCAACTTATCTCCCTCTCTCTCTCTCTCTCTCTCTCTATATATATATATATATATATATATATATATATATATATATATAATAGATATAGACTGGGTATATTAAATTTGTATATGACGTTATACGTGCATATTATTCAAACACATACATAGCATAGTTGCATGTATGATGTAGACCTCTATGATTGGCTGTACAGTTTGTGTCATTTCATAATTCATTTCAAGTCACCAAACACCCAGAAACAATTGTCAATCTGAGTAACAATGTGTGTTGATTTTTTAACATCGTTCCATATCCAAGATGATTAGGTGTTGCCCTCCTCCTTTCTCCAGGCTGGCACTGTCAAAGTCCATACAGTGGGGGAGCTTGAGTAATAACGTTCTGAGCTCTCTACTTTAAACTCTAGACATCAAAGAGGACAAGAGGTCAACATCAAACAAGGTCAGTAGTTCAGACAATCTTCCCCATGGAGTCAATGTAATAAGGGAATGCTACTCAGATCAGATTTCAAAGACTTTCCTAAGTTCACTTGTATTAGTAAGATGGCTTTTAAAATGACATCCTGAGTCTGTTGTTGGAAAGGAGGGCACTGGGCTGCTGCAGAAACTGTTTTATTCCAACAAAAGCAGACCACTCTATTAGACCACTCCATGGTGATTTTATTTTCAATCTGCCATCCCCCACAATTTTGCTCACACCCAATTTGGTCTTATGTCATTTGGAGACCTACTATATAGCCATTTCAGAATGGATGGATAAGTGGATTGCAGTAAATGTGACTAACCATTCTTTGATTGCTAATTTTTGGTTGTACACAAAACCTGGTCAAAGTGGGACAAGTCAATAAGCCTAGTGCGACTATCGCCCAGCTAAAACCAAGCTTTTCCTGATATTAACCAAACTGTGGCTGTGACAGATTGCCTCTCTCATTAAACGAAAACTGAATTGAATTAACTAACAGTTGTCAATGGCTGGGTCAGAACTGCACACATTGGAAGTAGAACGACTTTTAAATGGAAACTGAAACGTTGGCTAAATTCAAATAATTCCACTTCTTTGTCATCAGTAAATGTTATAAATTCATGTATCTAATCTAATCAAACAATTTCTATAGTGCCATCACAATAACAATCAGTCTGCCTCGTTTCTCACTACTCTCAAGACTGTTCTGTTCAACAGCTTCTGAGAAAGCAAACTTGAAGTGGCACTATATAAAATTATTACAATAATAATAATAATAATAGTAATAATAATAATAGTAACAATAATAGTAATAATAAAAATAGTAATAATAATAATAATAATGCAGACATGGCAGGAGTCAATGGCTGCAACAAGTACACCGTAATAAAACAAATTCTTATCCTTTGGAGAAACTTATCAAAATCTGCAAGAGAAAGCAGAGTCTGATACAGCAAACCGAAACCAGTGAGGCTTTGATACCTCACACAGTACGTAAATGAGTAAATATATTCATTATTAACCACATACTATTCACACTTTGGTGCAAGGACATCCATCCAATAAACACAGAGAGGAAACTGTCACAACCTTAACAGATTTCAGACCGGAATCTTGAAAATATGAATGGATATTGAAAGTTGCAAACACATGAATTCTGTTCGATTACTGCACAAGGTTAACATCAACTACATAGGGAAAAAATTCAGTTCCAAACAATCATTACCAATAATTATAATTACAATACTTGACAATGACAATTTTTGACACTCTTTTGTTATTTTATATGCAGCCGAAAATACTGCTGGACATAGAAGCTGATTTGTTTGAGCACTCATCTTGTAATGTTTCCTCTCTGTGTTTATTCTCTACAACTGTACACGATCTAGGTGTCATCCTAGACCAGGAACTCACATTCACAGCACACATTCATCAGCTCTGTCGCATCTGTTACTATCAGCTGCGCCAGCTGAGAGTTGTCTCCCAGTCTCTTATCATCAATGCGACCACTACCCTCATCCATTCTTTTATTGTCACTCGCCTTGACTATTGCTGTGTGCTCTTCACTGGCCTCCCGGCTGGGAGATTGGAGTGCTTGGAGCGGGTCCGTGCACCTCATTGGTCATATCCCAAAGTTTGGTCATGTCACTGATTATATGCTGGGTGTCCTGCATTGGCTACCTATCCAACAGCGGATTGTGTACCGCGTTTCTGCTTTGGTGTGGCGGTGCCTATTAGGTGCCGCCCCCACGTATTTACAAGAGCTCTGTTGCTCTACCATGGGCGTGCAGGGACGACGTGCTCTCCATTCTTCTACGCAGGCTGAACTCCTTGTTCCTCGCACGCGAACTAACATTAGTCAGCATCACGCTTTCTTTGTTGTTGGCCCAATGGCATGGAATGTACTACCATTATCGTTGTGTCTTATGCCTAAGGTTCATTCAGATGCATTTTACAGTAGCCTTAAGGATATTTCTTCTCAGCCGGGGTTGAGTCAGGAGCGCTCCTGAGTAGTAACCTTGAAGGGGTGCTATATAAATTTTTGCGATGAATGAATGAATGAATGCCGTGGATATGGATTCAAGACTCCCTTGAGACAATTACAGTGTATAGGACATCAATGAGCAAGATGTCCTTCGCTTCAACATCAATTGATGCATGGTCCACAGTGCTGGTACTTTACAAAAAATGCACAATAAGAACACTAATAAGAATAGTAATAATCCAAAAAATAACCTCTGCAAAGTCTTGAACCAAAATGTCAAGTGTGATGCTGTTTACTCTCTTGTTATCGGCATAACACAATTTATGTGGAATGGTTCTGAGAGCCACTTAATTAAATCACACCATGCAGTTGCTGATAAGATAAAGTAAAACATTTATTATGCTCCTCTATATCAACAAACTTAACAAGAACATTTGAAGGAAAGATGTGTAACTTTAGCCCATGGGTTGGTGTACTGGACTGTAAACTGAGAGGTTCCTGGTTCAAACCAATGCCTGGGCAGAAATCAGTTTCATTGATAATGAGTACACTGTCAGTGGAAAGATCAGACGGCAGGGAGAGGGTTGGCTGGGGTTCATATTATGCTGGGGGCTAGGATAATGAAGTCATTAACACTTCATGCACATGGTTGTGTCTCAGGCCAGTTCAATTGACTGCTTCTCTCCTCCTCACTGTAACTGTTCTATAACACAAAGCAACTGGAAAATCTTTCTAAACTATTTAGAGGCCTTGATAAGGGTATTTAGGCCAAATCCCAAATCTATATGACAGAAATCCAGGATACGGCAACTTATAGGTAAAGACATCAATTTCCAACTCAGCCACATGGATAACAATGATCTGAAGTTTCTCTCCAGCAGGAATGTAGTTCAAGGCAGCATGCAGAGGTCAACTCATTAGTATACACAGCGGTTCTACATGCATATTCATTAGCTGGCTGATGGAAAGACCTGTTGCTGCATCCTGATTGATATCCATGACAAGGGATAGACTGGTTGAATTCGGACATGAAATAACAGGTTCTAGTAGTCCAATTTCAATAGGTAAACTGGAAACACCTGGGAAAACAACAGATTTACCTCATTTAATACGTTCCTTTAATTTCCAGTCTGCATTGATAGAGCAAAATAAAAAAAAGCAAGAGATACACTTGCTTCAAGTGGTAATACAAAAAAATAAAAACTTAAGTCACCTTACAATATGCAGTTCAGACAGACATGTCAGTAGCCAGTTTATAAAACCATTGTAATTTCAGGCAAAAATATTCTTTAGCTCTGATGAAATTTCACCCATTGACGATGCTGCCGAACACATCCGTTTATAACAGGTCAATTGAATCCAGATAGGTATCGATTTAAAAAGATTTCATCTACAGAAAGTTCCCGAAAGTAATTTGTGATTTTAAAAATTAGCAATCAGATCAAATGTACAAGGCTGTTGTACCAGGTGTTGAACTTCAGTCACAAGTAACTTAATACAGCAAAGGTTTATTACGGGGAACATAAAATACCCAATGACCAAATCAGCAATTAGAAAGTCTTACTTCAGAACTAAACTAACTGAACTTAATGATCCACACTTTTATCAAGGAATGAACAAATGAATTGAGTCCCATGACAGTTTAAGTTCAATTAACCTAATCAACAATACTAAAATACATGCCTGTAGACTAGAGTCCACATATCCTGAACTAAAGATAAATTACCATGCTGGCAGATGATTGGCTGATTGTCTCTGCATCTGGAATTTAAATTCTGGTCTACCAAGTGAACTAAACAGTTTTTTGCTGTGTAACCCATTATAGGTAAGCCTGTTCTAAATTGGATTGTTGATGTTTTATCAAACACACTTAAGCTCACTAGGAATATACCTTTTACCCCTCAAACACCTTTCAGACACCAGAAGATGTAACAAATGAACAGCTACATTACTTCATCCCAACCACATTTCATGCATCTATTCCACCATCAGAAATAATGTTTACATAAAAAATTTCAAGATCAAGCATGCACGCATAACGCAATGAACTGTATCTAACTATAAGATTTATAATCCCAAGTTACAACATTCATCATTGTGTAATACAAAATAATGTTCAGTCAATTTCAAACTGACAACCCACAGAATCACTACAAATACAACATGAATGGATGATGACAAGTATTACAGAAATTGAATTTAAATGTACTGCAACTATGCAAGGCGACCATAACGTTGTATTTCCAATTTAACTAATGCAGCTGTCTAGCAAGAGAAGAACACTCAACTCTATGGGCACGGGAATCGAACTCAATACCTCAGCTCTGCATGCCCACGTCTTATCCATTACTCCGTGGATTCCTCCTCCGCCATTATGTGCACTAAGAATTCTCCATTTAATGTCTGCCAGACAATCATGGACCCACCCACTAATAACCAATCAGGCAAACACCTATTTAATTTCGATGCCCTGATTGTATTCTATCCTCCATTCAAATCTATTCACCAAGTGAGCTCGATGTTTAATACAGATGGATAGACGCAACACAAACACACGCACAATTAACATGCATTCATACACTGACATAATATCCACTGTATAATGTATGCATTGTGCTTTGATGCATATGTCTACCATGCGCAGTGGTTCACTGGCTGAGGCACTCTGTCAAACATATGCACTAAATGAAGCCTTGTGGTCATACCAGCCCTCAGGGTGTTAGGAACTGGGCAAGACAGTGGCACACAACAGTCAGTGATGCTTTATTATGAGGTATTGTGATAAGCAAACATTAGGGATAACAACACCATGTCACACTCTGTAAGAAACACGTAGACACATGCTCACTTACATGCATAAATAAAAGTTATGACGATAAGTAAACATTGTCATAGAATACACGGTCACACAGACGTGTGAATCTGGAAGCAAACAAGCAGGCATACAAAGAGACATACTGGACACACATACACACACACACACACATACATATTTGCACAGAGCTGCACATATCAAATTGCATATATCTTATATGTAAATGCACTTCTTGAACAGGTAGCTTATTCACTTGGAATGCAAGAAGAGAGGAACTTGCACAAAGACAATTTAGCTCTCCATTTATTTCTCTGAATTTTAAAGGAAAAATTTCTAAGCTAAACATCCAACCAGCTTCAAAGTTAAAAGTATCTGGATTGGTTCATAAAAAGATATCTGGCTAAGTGTTTCTTTGGTCTTTAGGTTAGAACTGGTTTGAACCTTAAGTCATTCAAAGTCTTTGAAAACCTGAAAGAAAATACCAGACGAACTTGGCCACACACCACTAATCCAATATCCTGAAAAGTTTTCTGCTTAATCAAAGCCATTGTTAATTAAGTGACAGGCATTCAACAGGCACATACAGTTTCCACATGCAAAAACATGTTCAGTGGTTGGTAACCTGAGGTGTCGGCATTCCCAAGATATATGGGAGTCAGTTCTTGGGGTGCAAAGAGAGGGTCCAGAAGTAATGCAGAGATATTGCATCTGAAAAGTTGGCACTCTCCTAAGATAAAATTCCATTGTGATGAGAAATATTGGGAGGGGAAATTTGACCAGCTTTTCATTGTTGGAAGGTGATTCCTCCTGCAGGATACTAGGGAGGCCTGCGACCAGTGGATAAGGGAAGGTACTGGTTTCTGCAGCAGCTATTGGCATGACCGATGAAGATCCTTTGAAAGAGGAGATCGTAGGTACGCAACATGATGAATTTCCAGAAATGTCTTTCGAAGTGCACATTGGAGAAGCATTGGACATCACAATTAGCAGACTTCCAGAGCAGTTAAAACAAAGCACTTCGTTAACTTTTTCTATTCGCAACAATATATATCTTTATGAAGCAGGCTTTTCCACTTTACCTCCTATCAACACCAAGTTTAGAAACCGAATCCATGCCCAGCACAACATGACCCTTACTATCCCTCTCTTCAAAAAACCGTATTTCATACACAAATGAGAAGAGGCAAGCACATAAGTCATAATAAAATGATTTTATGTAATATTTTCGTATATAATCGAGTATCTGTGTCAACAAACAGTTAATTAATTATACTTTGAGTAAGAACCACTGGACATATTAGATAATCTAGTACAGTATTACTTATCAATGTAATGTAATCAAGCATTCACACGTTTATGCATTTTACAAGTGTGTAATGACATATTACGGCTGCCAAGGTCATTGACGTATACACTTTGACTTTCGTTAATCAATTCATAATAATTAATCTGTCATATATAACATTCTGTGAAGTGGCATGGTACATTTCACAATAATTTGACATGATCAATCTATAGTGCAATATTTACACAGTAATCAAGCCATCATAATTATACGCATTCTGTTTGTGGCAGACTCAGTAGAAACGGTCCAATCACTCATTCGCTCAGACACACTTAGGCCGATGCACTTAACTGCTTACTCAATTAACAGAACGATTAGCTAGAAAAGAATAATTAGCTATCTCAAAAAAGTCCCATTTACTTTATTTTTGGACATCTGGATATTATATATTTATTGCTGAAAACGTAATTATTTTTCTAAACAGAGTGTACATCGACAATGCTCGTTTTCAATTAATTTATCTGGTGAGATACCTCACAATGTTCACACATAGTAACAGATGGTGATAGCATGTAATGTGATTGGCTCCCTGCACGGCTCCCAAACAGTTACACTCTATTCCTATAATAACTTTCCATCATCTGTATATACTACTATAGTAATCATATTGCGGCTGTAATATGTCTACATGTACAGTAGATACATGGTGACAATCGTTGACTACTCAATTAGTTACCGTAATTAATACAAGTGAATCAGTTGATCGGTGATCTCCACCCTGTGGAAATAGAGTGTGAAGACGAGATCACTCCGAAACCGAGCTCCCCGATGACTAACCAGTTGATTGAGAAGCTCATGGAAGATATACCGGATGATGTTCCCGGGGAAATAAGAGCAAGGTTGCATACCCTGCTGACAGACTATAGCGGCATATTTTCGACAAGTGATTAAACGAAGGACCGAAGGTGTTATATTCACTCATTCATTCACTTCAAAATTTATGTATGGTATTACATAAATTTTGAAGTGAATGATTGAGTGAATGAGACCCATGGGTCAATGGATATGTGGACTGGTGAATTAACCACTGAAGGTTATACGGATGAATTTGTCATACTTCACGTAATGCGAACTGTCAGGGTCAGAGTCGTTAAATGAAGCTAAGCACCTACCTTGTGTGTCTTGCATGTTGCAGCGATGGCCTGAAGCGAATGGTTTACATGTAAACCAGAGTGGATACAGAGGCAGCAGATCGGCACTTGGCAAGTGACGCAGAAAGTGCCGAGGCTTTCGTCTCTGTGCTCGATGCACTTGAGCTGCGCACTTCTCTGCTTAGCCTTAACTGTAACGGACCCTTCCGCTGGAGCCACAAGGGAGTGCTTGGCCAGCGGACCGCGAAGTGGATGACACCTCTCGAGGCACTCCTTGCAATACGACACCTCACATTGCTCGCACATCGTGACCGCTGGCATCTTTTGGTCACCATCGCACAGCTGACATTCGGTTCGTTGTGGCTGACACTGAAGCGTATACTTTTCCACCAAAGTCTCCAGCGCTTGATTCCTTGGAAGAGCGCTGACCCCACGTTCATCCAGATAAACGAAATGATTGCAGGCCGGACAGAAGAGTTGCAGCGCTCCAGATGACTCGCGGCTGTACGGATTTCCAAACGGACTGCTACTGACACAGCTCGCCGAGCGACTCCGACCCACGCAGACCACTCCCGAGTCAGTCTCTGAAATGATGCTCACCTTATCCAATGAACTCATGTCCCTGTCTACGACTACATCAGCGCCAACTCCACCTTTTCCTCCTTCCACGTTGGAAGAACTGTCACCTGCTGATGAAATACCTCCCTGTCCGTTCCATGGCAGTCGACCCATGTTCCAATCCCCCGCTAGAGTACCGCGTTTCCCCCTCCGACCCTGGATTTCTCCGCTGGCGTCTGTACATGTCGACAACCGTCTCCTTGCGTCCAGACTCAAGTGTTCCAGTTCCGGAAGCGTTGTTGCACTCGCGCTGGACGATATGGAACGGGTGACGCGATGAGATCCTCCATCAAAATCCTCCAGTTGCGTTGTAGGTTGCAGGAGATGGTGGTGTCCTTCACCATGGCGGGTAGGGGAAATGGGCTGAACACCCCGATCTAAGCATCCTAAACACGCCGAATGGAAGCATGGTAGCAATACGGGATCTTGGAAAAACCCGTGGCACATGGGACACTTCAATTCAAGCTCCATTCCGCCACAATAGAATTATTGCTTAGCTAATTAAAGATCTACGACGAACTCATTCCGGCGATAGTTCAAATTGGACGCATCGGAACTCGAGCCCACGGTGGCGGAAGCCCTAGCGCAAACGCCACCACTGTTAAGCCCTACAAAACAATGAACGTCTGCACCTGTTATGTTTACGTTGGCTGCCAGTCACCGAACGCCAGAGGTCGCCGCAGGACATCTACTAAACGAATTCAGGCGCAGAAAAAGAAAAGCATCCAGTTCGCAAGGCTCTGCTAGTTCTCGAAATTCTACCGAGGCAAATCCTGTGTAATAAGTATAAATCGATTGCCCTTTGTAACAAAAGACGTTTGAATAAAGCAATTCAAACAAGGCAGCGATCGTAAAATTGGATTGGAGATAACCATGGGTGGTTAATTAGGTTAATCTTTGTCAAGATTTGCGTCTTTGAGAAGGGAAGAGACCAGATAGTGCTTGAAGACCATTGGAGAGTTGCCTATAAAGAGACTGAGATTGATGATTTTGGTAATCACAGGAGCGAGGACAGTCAGTCCTTTAGGAGAGAGGTTGGATAGGATCAAGTTCACCTTGCTCGTTGGAAAGAGTTTTGGTGGAGTGACACTTCTGTTTTGGTGGGAGGTACAATAATTGGGTGCAATGACTGATTCAGGAGTAGGGTTGGGAGATGGAGTGGATGAATGCTAGGGGTGAAGCGATTATATCCTAGAAACAATGGACAGAAGGGATCAACGATAAAGGGGAGAATGAGGCTGTGCAGTGGGGAGGGAGATTTACGATGAAGAAGTGAATCGAGAGCTTTCCAGAGATGTCTTGAATTGGGGAGCTGGAGTGGATGAGCGAGGAGCTATAGTCTATATTGGCAGCAGTTCATAGTACGATTGTGGCTGATTTGAGGATAGTGACTGCTTTTGCTCTAGAAATCAGGTCAATGGTACATTGGTGGACTGGTAGGTGTGATTGAGGTGCTTTTGAAAGGCTTTTAAGGAGATACCAATATTTTAAATGGTTAGCAGTGGTCAAGGCTCTTCATCATCATTTCACCAGATCAATTCAATTGAAAAATGAGCAAGGTTGAGGCCCTCTGGCAGGCATGAAAACTCGCATAGGCATTTATATAAACTAATCTGAAGTCACTGCAGTGCAGTATTTAAAACCTTTGATGCATAGGATGCTGTGTGCATGTATTCGCTCATATATATATATATATATATATGTATATATGGGTATATATATTGTGATAATGTGTGTGTGTGCGTGTGTGATGATCGATGTTTTTTGACTTAATGCTTGCTTTCACTGTGCTCCAAAGACAGTATCCCGCACTTAAGGATATCACTGTGGTTGGATTAAGGTTCCTGGAGTCAAACACACCCAGAATGAATCCTGCAGCTTCACTATTATAACATATTGTCCATATATATACATGAAAAGAAACATTATATGGCCTCTCATACAATATTCAAATGCCACAATTTGTGGATTGGATAGGAAAGAAAGACAACTTCAACAATATAAAGTTGATGCTGGGTTTCTTAAGAGCTTCAAATGAAAACTGCAGTCAACCTATGCTGGCTTAGTTTCTTTAGTTTAAAACCTCAATAACGAGCTGCATTGGCTTCTCAGTCCATGTTTGTATACCATCGTTGTTAACAAGTGTTAACAAGATGCAAGGATAAGAAATTAACAGAAAAGATGAATAAGATATAGGTCACATCAGTTTTTTCACATTAACTTATGTAGCATCAGTGTCTGGTTTCCCTGATCAATTAGATTTTAACTCAATATCTTCAACAATTTTGATTTCTGATTAAGGTGTTACTTGCACCTATATTTATTAATTAGTGCCTTGTTCGTTACATACTACGGTTTGACGGCCTTCATGCTATAGGGCTACGTAGATGGTAAAAGAGCACAGGGTAGACCTAGAAGACGGTGGATGGATGACATCGAGAAGTGGATGAGACTGCCGAGAGCGGAGTGCATCAGGAGTGAGCGGGACAGAGTGAGATGGAGGAAAATGACGTCTTTGGCTCTGGTCTCCGATCCGCAGTAATGAGGAAGGACAAGTCAAGTCATTACAACACAACAGAAGTAAACAGATTAGATATCCAACAATCTGGTAACAGTGTTTTGCAACAAAAGCATTCATTGAGTGGGTTTATTGAGCAATATGAATCAAGTCTTCAGCAACCAAAGCACATTTGGTGATAACAAACCATTTGGTGAAACTAGGTTTTAAGTGATGAAACAAGTGATTAGTTCAAAATGCAACAATGGGTACATCACACGAGTTAACACTAGGCAAGGAATAAATGTCTGAAATGACAACACACTATTACTTGAAAGAGTCAAAATAAACAAGTCAAAATAAATGAACAGTTTCTAATCAATGCCAGAACATCAGACCCTCCCGTTTAACAAATACAGACAAATACAACGAAATATACACTGGGAAATAGATATCAGCTCTGCTTTCTTCCATCATGTGGAGATGTCGCCATACAGTCGATTCCACTGCTCCAGCTTCTCCAGGGTTTCCGCAGGCACACTCTGGCGAATGCGCTTCAAGGAATCCTTGAAATCGGAGAGCGATATATCTCGCAACTGATCAACAGAAAACCAGATGATAAAAACAATTGGCATGTTAATGTGAGGAATCTTCTTTATTCTCAGCCACTGTCGTTATTATACCAAACTTTGCTATATCAGATTGGTCTACTGGAAATGTATCTGGACATGAATGCTTAGCATTAAAGAGGTTTGTAAGGAATCAATTAATTATGAGACATGTACACAACCGGCACAGTGGGCAATCGGTTAGAGCGATCAGCCCGTAACGTTCAGTGTGAGCTGATCGAGCGGGTTCGACCCTCGTCCGGGGAATCACTGTGTAGGGACTTTGACCAAGTCCTTCGAGCACAATTGCTCTGCAGTACAACTGCAATTGTGCCTTCAAGGCATGTGTATGCACTTATGAGCAAAAAATGTTACAAGAAGGGCGGTATCAAATGTTGGTAATAAAAAAAACATATGCACTGAAGGTGACTTTATATTCATGATGAGTGCTAGAGATGATTTCTTCACCACCTTATCTAAGATCAACTGCAGCCAAATCTCTTTTATTAATATGCATCATTGTGTGATGTTTTAAATCAGGTTCAAGTCAACTGACTCTCAAACATACACTAAGCCATTCACCCGTCTTGCTAACAAAGGCATTCACACATACACACACCTCGATGATTAATGAGATCCTATAAAATTCTGACCAAACCAAATTTTACAAGTGAATAAAGATCAGAGAAAATAAATACCATTCCAGCGTCAACACTTCTGATCTGGTTCGGATCAAGTTCTAAAAAGAAAACAACCGTATCATTATTTTTTTACAATATACACAAAAACACAATAAATAATGGTCCACATGGACCGTGCCCTGACTGGAATGGCTGTTAAATAGAGAGAAAATAGAGTGAACCCATCAGTAATAAAACACAGCCTGGATAAACACAGTTTACAAAAGAAATCTCAAAAGTAACTTGTGAGAGGCCAGTGACAAAAATACAGAGATCAATGGAGCCAACCAAATATATTACTTACCAGTATTTACACTTTTTCAATTCAATTCAACTTTATTTGGTAACCAAAAAACATTAACTAGTGCCTTAACTAAGGGCTCATTGAATAAACACAAACATTAGTCATATTAAGTTGTCTACACTGGTATTTAAATTACAGAGAATTCCTAATGTCAAATGTAGAAAAACTGGAGCACACCCCAAGACAAAATGAGTACAAACATAGCTATCTGCTTGCTTAAATAATTCCATCGCCAAATGATGAATTGTACGAGAAACTAAATTGCTATGCAATCCTGGACAGTTTGTTCAAAAGGTAGTCCCAAATAGTTATCTTTAGAATGTTGTCACAATGAGAGCATTTATAACATAATGTAAGAAAAAAAGCTGGTATGGCTGTTGGCAAAGGATGAAATGGGTTGAATACAGTCATGTGATAGATCGAAGCAGCTGCTTTATACCATTGACAGGGTATCATGGATCAACGATTCAAGAGCAAACCCAAATAAAACATATACCAAAGGTGGTTGGAGACAAGACAATTTTCCTGAATTAGTCATATCATTCTATACATAAAAACTATTTCAGATTGGAATTTGTTGTCCAGCTTCATTGCACTCAGTCAGTTCTTGGTCACCATCTGATCTAGATTCATCTATTTCAATCTGCTTACCAATGCAGCCTAACCTCATTCTTTCATCAATCAGATTTCAATCTCACTTTTCTAATTAACTAATTAAAAGTGAATTTTATAACCATCTGCATTACTATGGCAGAATGGCGCTATAGATAAAATTAAATTGGATACAGCTAATTTTCCACATAATATACTCACAAAACATTAATTATATTTTTTGCATCTTAAGTGCAAGAACAGAATATAGCTAAGTTTCATTACAAATGCCGTTAAATTTAACAAAGCTGCTCTGCCTCCTCTCTTTGGTCTCTCACGCAACTGGACTTGGACCTCCACTGGACATAAATCGCTGATTTGCTGCACAACCCTTCTGATATGATGCAGCATTAATTAATAATCTGGTGCCCTGTATTCAGCCTTAAAGTTGCATCTTACAAATTTAGATTTTACAATTATGACATGTAAAAATAAAATGTTGAAATTGAAATTCCTACCTCTAATTGGACCAAGAGCTGCATCTTTGGCAAGAGCCGTTAGGTCACTTGATGAATAACCGTCAGTATGTCTACATTTGAAACAAAAACAAAAACGCATCACTGTATATTCACAAAAACTGCAGCAAAAAATCGGCTTCCTAACTAAGATCAGTTTTCTAATATTAAAACACAACTAAATACATATAAACATCTATGTGAAATTGACCAATTGACTAAATACATATAAACATCTATGTGAAATTGACCAATTGACTAAATACAGATAAACATTCATGTGAAATTGACCAATTGACTAAATACAAATAAAAAATCATGTGAAATTGACCAGTCAACTAAATACAGATAAACATTCATGTGAAATTGACCAATTCACTAAATACAGATAAACATTCATGTGAAATTGACCAATTGACTCAATACAGATAAACATTCATGTGAAATTGACCAATTGACTAAATACAGATAAACTGACAAGTTCCCATATCATAACAGAGTAACAGTTTCTACCGGTTAAGTTCTGATAAGTGACTAACCAGTCAACATTATTGGTGCACATTCATAAACAGAACTTACCGAGCAATTTGTTCTATTTCCGCTGGCCTTAATGGAGAACCCTGCTTGGAAAGAAGACTTTCTAGAAGTGTATAGCGAGTCTCATAGCCTGGCATCGGGACAAGGATCCTCTTAGGAAATCGTCTAAAGTTCATATACAGAAGTAAAACTGGTAATTAATAGAAAACGACAAAGCATCAACATAAACAAAACACAAAAACTCGAACAGTGACAAATAATTATGCTGATATAAATTTGTCTCTGTCTTTAAAACATTTAATCCCCTTAAACCGACAACTACTGCAGACTATATTAAATTATTGTACTGATCAACAAAGGACTCCTGCAACAAAAGACTCCTACAACAAAAGGACCACAACAGAATTTCATGTTGAATATTTTGACAACTAACAAATATAAATGAGAAACACTCTTGCTGCTGACTGGTATTAGACAAGATGCACAGTTGTACACCTTGACAGAACTATCTGCGAAAAAAGTATGAATCGCAAATACAAATCACCTATAATATTTAGGGCTGCACCGAATATTCGCTTCGTATTCACTTCGGAGCCGAATAGTGCGCCAAATAGCTATTCAGTATTCGGACGAATAGCAGCAGTCGGACCAAATATGAATAGTGGTCACGTGAAAAAATTTTCTGCACAAGCGACGGCTGCTATATTTAGTGCATTGAGTAACCTTCTGGTACCTAGACCACAGTATTGCAGTATCAGCCATCTCAGTTCTAAGTTCAGTAAAATCAGTTCCATTCCTAGTTAACACAGACTGGTACAAGGATGTAAAAATTGCATGTATTTAACTGTTTACTTTTAGTTTATGTATTAATCCTACTGATCTGAAACTTTTACTTTTGAAATTTGTCGGTAGACCTATTTTGCAACTATTCGTATTCGGCCGAATAGTGGGTCCAATTATTCGTTTTCAACCGAATAGTGAAATACACAACATTCTAGAGCACGGACATTATATTCAAAGACAAATAGCTGTAGGGGACATTAAATTCAAACATACAGGAGAAGCAGACAGATGAGAACTAGAATGCATTCTCATCTTCTACTCCATCAAAAATTCAAACACCAGCCAATACTGTAAGTATGCCAATGCTGTTTCATAAGTCTTACCACTTTGATTTTTGGTCACTTCTACTTTATCATCTAGTCGTCATTATTTTGCTACCCATTTCTATTCATTCTTGTAATTCTCTGATGTCCAGACTCAAAACTCCTTTCTTCCAACTTGCAAACCCACAGTAGCCTGGCTTCTTGTTTCTACAATCTATCGGACCTCGACGTGGCTTTTGTAGTGGATTATGATTGTGAATCGACATAAAGTGACTGTTGACTGATGTCTTGGTTATTATGAAAACAATACTATTAATCATAGAAGTTCAGTTAACCCTTTAACGACCAGCTACATAGGTTTTCCCATACATTTTAGTACACGCTGGTCGTTAAAGGGTTAAGTGTTCTTGATTTGAAAAACCAAACAAATCAAGTAGAATGCTACCGCAGAATGGCGTCATCCAGCTCATGCGGTCGATTTGTGGCACCCATGACGAGAACTCGATCTTCTACCTCACTCTGCATCTGAAAAACAATGAGAAAGGTTCCACATAAATGCACCTCTTTTCCTTCAAGGTCTTTGCCCAGGAGGGTTCAACCAACCAGCGGTGCTCATTATTCTTTTTATGCCGTGCTTCCTTCCTCCAGCTATTTACTGTATCCATCCATTATCATCCAGTCCAGCAATCATCTGTCTAGGTCTTCCTTTCTTTCTCTCCATGATAGCTCGCAGCAGGGAGTCCCTTCTAAGAATGTGACCAGAGCTGCACAATTTGATTTAAACAACCAAGGTTTTTTAGGTTTTAAAAGAAAACTAAACATCTCAAAAGTCAAAGATTTATACATTTTAAAGTCAAAAGTTCAAACTTTCTTGGAATTGTGATTTGTGACATTCACACAGCATTCTTCGCTTACTGGACATGTTGTTAGCATTATGCATAAGGGAATATGGCATATGGGAACTACTTCATGTATTTCTCAGTCACAATTTTGTGTGCTATGTGTGACTGTGGACACGTAACTACCTAAAATCCTAAAAAAACTATTCCTGTGTGTGACCATACACTTCCTATATCTCTCTCTCTCTCTCTTATAGTAGCTAAATAAGACTCCCTCCACTATTCCACTTTTCCAGCTATTGGACAAATCAAATAAATAATTCATTCCAAAATTACAATCTTTTCAGTCTGGCACTTAGATAACTTTTATGGCATTTTAAACTTAAATTTGAAATGGAAAGATCTCCTAACTTAAAATTAAAACCAAGAAATGAAACTGAATGTAACGCACTCCCTGGAATTCAATCATAAACTGCGTCTTGAGTCGTCGACTTGCTTCGTGTTCGCTCTCTTTCCGCTCACAAAACAAGGAATCGATTTCATCTGCAACATAAATTTATAATAATTACCAATTGTTACCTCATGTGCTGCATTACAACACCACCCCATCCCTATAACATGATGCATTTTGGATCCACATCCAAGTACCACATCATGGTAAGGCCATGTAAAACTTAACACGTTACCATCGGTAACAAAGAGAAAAGAAACATTGCTGCAGTCATACCCAAATATTAGGCATAGTAATGCATACAATAACAAGGACCCAGCATTGGGAGAGGAGGCATAGAGTAGTGGTGAGCGGCACTTGAGGAACCGAGAACGGGGCCCATATCCCCTAAGGTTGGCTTCTTTCCTTCTTTCGCTAGACGACGGTGTTGGCTAAAGCGAGATGTATAGCGTAATGGGCGCCCTGCGTGGCACCCAACAGTTAAATTCAACTCCTGTAATAACTCGTCATCATTCGCTCATACTGTACTTGTAACCATACTGCGGTTTGTCGGTTTGAAATTAAACGATTATTGTTGTTTTAGTTAGCCAAGTTTTCACAAAGACCCTCAAAACGACAAGAACCACAGTTAGATGATTCACTCACCAATAAAGATTATAGTTGGCTGAAGCTCTTTAGCAGTGGCAAACAGAGCACGAACTAGTTTCTCTCCTTCTCCTTGCTGTAATTTATTATAAATTGTTTAAAATCACTCTAATTCAGAACTGTTTGATAGGAGGCTGGACAAAGCTAATGTTTTTATTAGCTCATCACAGTTGCTACAAGTTTACCCGCTGAGTGACTATATTTAGCAGATTTTATTATTTATTATTTTATTTTATTTTTGTTATTTTTCTTTGCACAACATTTTTTATAAATTTTATTTCATTTTCTTTTGAAAAATTTATATGTTTATCAACTTAGAGGCAAATTATATAACTTTTGAGGCAGAATATTTGCATAGGAGTAAAACACACAAAAATATATATTAAATGTCTATACTTCTAAAGATTTTGTATTCATATAAACTAATACATGGTTAAATTCTTCAGAAACAATGTAGTTGCTAGAGTTAATCTGGGCTAGAACTGCACAGTACTTCATATCTGCCCCATGTCAAACATCACAAAGTGTCCTTAAGATTAGTTGAGAGAGGAGCAAATATACATTTTAAAATGAGAATTTGAACTACATGGTAGTGAAAGCTGCTTTATAAATTCCTAGTTAAGTCACAAAACGGGTTAACAAAGGTTAATTAAATCATGGTACATAACTGTGTTGCAATAATTACATGAAGTCAGCAACAAGAGAAGTGTTTTACCCATTTAGAAGTCAAGCTTGCGGCACTGATGCTGAAGAACGTGGCATTTGATTCACAAGCGACTGCCTTCGCCTAAATACAAGAAATTTAGTTAACCACATAGCATCTTTAAACCACATCACTTATAAAGACACTTACTCACTTACTGATTACCTTAACACAGAGAAATCTTAATTTCAAGCAAACCTGCTTTGAAACTATGTAACAAAGGAAGTAAGTCATCTAAATGGATTTAGACCAGATTTCTCCGATGGACTTTCACTTCACTTTGGGTGACCACCAAGTGATGAACAGTGCATTATGGGTAACTTGCGTGCTTTCTTTATCTCTGGCTGCAGCTGGGCTGGGAGTGTCTCTGAATAGATTTTTTAAAGAAGAGCTATACTAATTTCTGGAATGAATGAACCACAAAATTCAGTAAGTAATTAGCTAAATAGAGAAAAATACAATAAGCAACTAACACAATCACAATAATGAGCTCCTCAGTTCTTTTCTATTCCTCTTTTCCAAAAATGCTAAAGGTACATTTTATTGTTAGTAATGAGCTGGGAATGCCTCTGAATCACTGAGTGGCATTTCATAAGTGTTCAATTACCGTTACATTGTAATCGTCTAAGTAACTTATCTTCTTACAGTTACAGAGTAATTGGGCATTAATAAGTAGGGTATTGACCAGCCACAAAAACAATTAACTCTCCACCAGAGAAACAACTGAGAAAAAAATACTCATAACATAGACCGACCAGCATGGTCTTGCCATTTCCGGGAGGACCAAACAGCAGAAGACCACGGGCCGGAGATCGAAGACCAGTAAACAGCTGAAATAACAAATCGCATCAATGGGTTCTAATAATTGTAATTGACATGGTATAGCCAAACCAACAACCATCACCAGAACACATCTACACAACTTCTCAAACTGTTTCTCAAGCCATATACAAGTATGCATAACTTGAAGAAGAGAAGAAGCCTAGCAGCAATGCATGAGTATGAAGTGTCACCTATCTGGGAAATGAAGTGTCAGCACCTTCATTTTCTTAGTCTCAGCATATGAGGGTAGGTGGCCAGTCCTCTCCCTCACAGTCTTATCTTCCCACCGACAGTGTGCGGTCGGTGTACTCATCATAGCCGAGTAGCAATGAGAGTAGGTGGAAAAGAAATCTAGAACCACATTTCTAGACGTCAATAAATCTTCAAGTTTCCATTCACTTAAAAGGTAAGTCATAAGAGTCATTTCAATTACTGCGCTATCAATTGTATGTCTTGGATGCGCATAATATACATATCTGTTTTTTCAGGAATAAATCAAGACCTCTTCAGTAAGTGATAAATAAATTTCCTGTACAGTCACATTAGAATACAAAATAGATGATGATGAACTCACTTCTGGTCTTAACGTTGGCAATATGACGATCTCCTGCAGAGCCTGCTTTGACGTTTCTTGTCCAGCTATGGAAGAGAATTGTTCAGCATCAGTAAGTAAGAGCATACGAGATTCAACGGCAATACACATAAGGGTGGGGTGAGAAAAATAATTCTACAACCTAAATGCAACAGCGAGAAATCGTTACCTATTCGTGGAGTTAGTTATCATGCTATTTGTTCTCAAAGATGTGTCCAATGAGTTTCAAAATATGATCATTTAAAAAAAAAGTCAAATCAATGAAACTGTGAATAAAATTTTAGATGCAACATGTCAATTGTAATAGTGTTTAATGATGTCAGTGAATTCATTTTAATGACCAATTGAGGGGCCGTCCACATATTACGTATGCAGCGAGGGGAGTTTCGAATTTTGGTGATTTTGCGTACTAGTGGGTACGGTGGTGGGAGGAAGTCCCGAAAATATATACGTACGCAAATATAATTTTCTAATTATGACATACACAATACAGAATATTAAAACCAGAACTGTAAACCCAATCACAGATTGTATTCCAGTTTAATCAATTTTATGTAGCATCAAAACTGCAAGCATTGTTAGTGTTTCATTTCTTCATCACAGCTAACAAATTTAAGCTGTGAAATATGATCCTTAACAAAAATAGCTGTGGTAAAATCAATGTCTTAAGATGTCTTTAGCTATTTAACCTTTGCAATGGGGGGGTCGAGCTCAAATGTACCTACGCATGGAGTGAGGGGTCCACGAAACGTACGCAGTGTAACAGGGGAGGGGTCCGAAAATCCGATTTTTTGCGTACGTTATATATGGATGGGCCCTGACCATGCAAAATAAACTATGTGAAACTTATTTCAAGTAAGCAATATTAAATATAAAAAAACACCAAACAATCCCAACAGTAAAATGAATGAAAATATTTAAGTCAAGAATTAATCAAAAGGTTATAAATTGTTACAATTTAAACAGAAATAAATATTTACCAATGTCATCGAATGTAATAGAAGGCCCAGAATCAACGACTTCGCTTAGTATAGCGTTGGCTAAGGCAGAGTCCACATTCTTAAATGTTTTTGGTAGTTGTCTTTTTGCTCCAGGATTACTCAAAGGCCGAGCCTTAGCGTAACAAGAGAAACCAAGAATTTAATTCACAATCAATTAAGTCAAAAATTATTATTCTTCAGGCAATCAGCAGGGCAGCCAGAAACTTTTGGTAATTTAGCAATGCCATATACAAGTGATGATATTTCCCAATGCCTATGACCAGCAAACAAGAAAGCCTGGCAACAAACTCTTGTTCTGGCTGGAGATAAAAGAGGAGTCAATGACCTTATGAGCTAGCGGACAATTGTAAAAATGTGATGGATGAGAAAAATTAAAGACAAATTGCCAGTCTAATATGAATCACTGTTCCACACATATACAAACAGCTTTTAAATGGACTCATTACAGCCTTAGGCTGAGCACCAGTACTCTGAGCAGATTCATCCACAAGAATCCAGTTGCATGTGTTTAGGTCATTCAGTGTGAGAAGGGGCTTTGCCGCAGGACTCGTACGCTCGTGGCTTGGACTTGGAAGTCTGAATGCTACTGGATGTCCTACTCTTTATTTCTGACTGGAAATTCACTAATATCATTGCAGGTAGAGCTATTTAATGACAAGTTGCATACTTAGTGATAACTAGTTTAGCAAAGCATCTGGTACATAACTAAACATTCATCAATAATGTCACTTCATATGATAAAGTAAAATCCTCAGACAAAGTATGCTTAAGCCTTGAGGTACAAGCAACTGGACTATTGTTGATTTATGGAAGAGCCAATCACACATTGCTCTCAGCATATCATGCAACAGGTCAAAGCAATAGATTACAACAACTTTTTAACAACGATATCATAACAACAGGGTCTGCTGTCAAAGGCATTGCACTCAAAGTTACAAACAATAGCAACAATAAAACCCCAAACAGCAAAGAAGTATTTATTCATAGAAGACAATTGAAAATCTGGCTACCTCTGCTAAGGCTGATGACCTGACAGCCCTGCTATTGCGATCGGTGGATAAAGACGTCCTGCTCTTTGACCTTTGTGCTCCTGGGACAACAGGTTGAGCTCGTGGAAGTGAGATCGGTCGCTTGTCGATGGGCTTCATATTGCTACCTAAATGCAATCAAGAAATGTCAGCATTGGCAGACAACACATCTGTTACTAAAACCATCGAAAGTACTGACACCACTATTGTCTATTGCTTGCACAGCACTTGAACTGCTGTGGAAGTTACTAAGCACCTTGTTCACCTTGTGCCGTCAGCGATCGCAAAGGAAAAACTTCACCATTGCTTTCTTTTTGAAGTTGTATCTTTTAATTCCTCCAGGTTCGTTCCGGTTCTTTTGTGTATTTCGTCCATCCATTTTTTCCTTGGTCAACCCCGTTTTCTCCTTCCTTCTCCGCACGCCAACATCATTTCTTTTTCTAATCCATCTGACCGCATGACATGTTCAAAGAACCCCAGCTTCCATGTCATCACTGTTTGTTGTAACGATTCATCATTCTTAACTCCAATCTCCATGCGCACCGCACCCTTCACTTCACTTTTTCTCCATCCATGATATTCTCTGCATCTTCCTCCATATCCACATTTCACATGCGTTAATCTTTTTCTCCATATTCTTAGTCACTGTCCACATCTCGCAGCCATATAGTACTGTAGGGAAGATAATTTTTTTATGTGTCTATGCTAACGTTTTCCTTTCCTTTCATATCTTTTCCAGTCCATTCATTGCAGCTTTCCCTATCGCCACTCTTCTTTTTATTTCCATGTCACACTTTCCCTCTTTTTCCACAGTGCTTGAACTGCTGTGGAAATTACTAAGCAGCTGCTCGTAGATACTGATTAATTTCAACATTCCTCAATGGTCTCATTGAGATCACTGCTTTCAGTCATAAATTAATTGAGGGCTGGGAAAAGGAGTCTTAATAATCAATCAATCAACAACCATGGGCTCATCGCCCGCAGGTGTCCGATGCCTTTCTGGTCACATCTCTCCACATGTCTCTGTTCATTGCTGTGTGGCTCAATTCTTGAAGATTTGTTCCACACCATTCTTCAATGTTATCTGTCCATTCCCTTAATAAGTCTTAATAAGACTACTGGTATGACTTTCGGGGTTTGGAAAAACTGACAAAATAAAGCAACTCTGAGCACAACTTGGCCTGTTGTTCCATGGGTGAAGCGCTGTAAAGCCCTTGCTCGAACCCTGAATTAAATTCCAAAACTACTAAAACTCATCTTTGATCACCATCATGGTTTATAATTCTAACTATTCACTTGTTATCACTAATGTGAACAATGAAAGGAGAAATAGCACATTTATATATATATATAATATATATATATATAATATATATATATATAATATATATATATATAATATATATATATATATATAGGCTGCTCAAAACTCACTATTTCTTTCAGGAATAGAAAATCTGGGTGCATCTTCTCCTGGCAATTGACTATCTGCATTTCAGATTAGCATTTTTTTATGAACTTGCACACATTAAAAATTTAATCAATAAATAAATAATCATCAATGATATTGTTAACATGTGAGAAATACATGAGTGCCACTAATCAACAAAGACACTAAACTCAAACAGATCAACTCACACCAGTTCACCTACGGTGACAACCGGCAGTTTACTATTCATCACCGAAATTTTATACAGCCCTTCTTCCAACATCTTTTGCTCAGAAGTGCATACACACGCCTCGATGGCGCAATTGTAGTTGTACTGCAGAGCAATGGTGCGCGAAGGACTTGCTCAAGGTCCCTACACAGTGACTCCCCGGTCGAACCTGCTCACTCAGCACACCTTGAATGTTATGGGCTGACCGCTCTAACCGATCGGCCACACGAAACTATGTCACATAAGTATGTTGTCTAATTCTATAGGTTTAGAAATCGCTTAGAAAGTAACACTCCTCTAAAGACAATTATTTTACCACAGCTTTGCAGATCAGTCTTTATATTCCTACCAGTCAGTCGAGACTGAGGAGCGGCAGGAAGAAGCTGTGCACCATTCACCGAGTTCTTTACAGGCTGATTGCCAAGCTCAGCTAGTTCAAAAAGAACAAATACTCAGTCAGCATTATAAACATTCAAATTTCGTTTGCCATTAAACTTCTTAATAAATTACATAAAATATGCTTGCCATGGATTTCAAGCTGCATTTTAGCCACTCAATGCTAAAAAAACTGAGTTAGGTTGCATCTAGCTAGCACTGACAATGCACCTTCAGTCGAATGTTGCTGTATTGATCGTATTTCAGCCTAAATATCATTCACTCCATAGTCAGACCTCTAATTACTATTTCAGTTATCTATCTATCTATCTATCTATCTATCTATCTATCAATCTATCTATCTATCTATCAATCTATCTATATATATATAGCACATAGATTTTGCCATTTATAACACTATTCAAAAGACTATGATAAAAAAATGAATCGAAAAGCAGCAGCTGGACATGCATCAGTTATAATATAATGTAATCTAATCAAAAGCTAACAAAGTGCTGGTTTGAGGGAACGTGGTGATGCTGTACTTCCAACATCACTTAATATCCAGTAATTTATTTTGGAAACATACATAGCGTCCTTCAGGAATGAATCAGAGATACTCTTTGCACTACTCTAAATGATGCTAAATGGCAAACAGTAGAGAGTATTTATCAGATAGCAAACATTGCTCAGATAACTAGAAGATTCAACCATGGGCATATACATAGGCCCCCGTGAATTATGCGAAAAGTTTTCATAAATTATGCGAAAATATGCGAAATCGCATAAACCACGGCGGATCTTACTCATCAACAATTACATCGTCTGGTCGGTAATCGCCTGGACAAGCCAATTATAGTTGACACTGACCGAAATTTTTCTAACTTTATGCAATGATTTGCGAAACTTTCCACTCAAATATTTATGCGCAAACCGCCAATTTATGCGAAAATATACGAAATCGCATAAACCATGGTGCCCTACATATACACCAGCCAACACATTCTCAACTACAATTTACAGACCATCAAAATGATAGTCCTCTGCTGTTTATGTACTGAACCCAGGTCGTGGTTGCTCTCTCAAAAACAAATTAGTCGCATTCAACTGACACAAGCTCTGACAGGCAGCTCATCATGTTCACAGTCACATGATACGATCACAGATTCTTACTCAGGACACGAAGTCGATCGGACGTCATCACCAGATTGTTCCGCATCTTGTCCCGCAGGGCCTTTGCTCGTTCAATGTCAGAACCTAAACAATAATAAAATTTCGTATTATCGATAATTTCTGAAAGCAACAGTGAAAAGTCAACCACAGACAAATCCAAAAACTATTTACAATAAAAAAAAAATACAAGATGCAGAAATAGCACAGAAGCCAATGCATCTCTTACTTACTTTCTATCTGTTTAGTTGTTGTTTAGTTTACTTCATTAATTTTAATATCACTGCAGAGTAGCTCTATGTGATTGGCTGTGATAAACGAAAGCCTGCATCTTTCTGAGACACATAATTGTTCAACCGGTTTAGCTGTCAGTCTGTCAATTAGTATTATTAACTAAGTTTCTTGTCAAATTTAACAACTGTGAGGAAACAAAAGCAAACTAACATGGCATAACTGTAATGGTGAGTAAAAAAAATATAGCAGCAAATTGATTACCATTTTAATAAATGCAACAGTTATGTGAATGAAAAAGAAACATTCTTATCATAGCAAATTCTTAGAAAACCTAACAGCACTTCTAACAGAGTTTCAAAGGCACAATAAAAATATCCAGAATCACAAATTCATGCTGATATTTTAAGTTAAAAAGAGGCCAAATGTTGAATAAAGGGCTGAATAATGCTCTCAAATGCAAACTCAAACCTGTTCCATTCAATTCAATAGCTATGCCTTTTTCCAGTTCTACAATGCCTCTTTTGTACAAGTCGATTGCCTTCTTTCTTTCAATCAAATCTGCAAAATAAGAAGTATCAAAATTTTTAACGGTAGCAAAAATAATCTGTGATTGTGTTCTACTAAAACAAATTAGTAACAAAACTGTTGCCATATGAAGCCGGTAAAATCATATTTTAGCGTATTTAGTATTGACCGCATCGTAGTTTAGCGTGTTTTAATATTTGATGCGAATATATGTCCAACTTTACCTTAAATGGAGCCGGGATCGATGAAAAGAAGATCGTGTAAGTAGAAACACGATTGATGAAAGGAATTATGCTTAAATAGAAGCTAGATTGATGAACATATCATGCTTAAGTAGATGCTGGATTGATTCGAGAATGCCGTTACGATGGAAGTGGAATCGATGTAAACAAGGCCGTGTATGCAAAAACTGGAATGATGAAAAGAAATATACCTCAATGGAAGCTGGGTCAATGAAAGAAGTTTACGTAAAGAAATATACGTAAATGGAAGCTGGATTGATGAAAGAATGCGGTTATACCTGTAGACCGAAGGTCTATGTCTCACGTGATGAAAAGAAGCTGGATCGATAAAAGAGATCATATTCTTAAGTACAAGCTGGATTGTTTAAATGAATTATGCTCTTTTGGGATGGCTCTGCATTTTCTAGAGGCCATTGCTTGAAGTAATGTTCATAATAACAATATACGCAATGTCTTTTGCAAATTCCACAAGACTAAAATACGATTTTACCTACAAAGCCTGTTACAAAACACTTTCTAACAAATCAGTCATTGTTCTTGTAGCTCAAAAATCAACAACTTTCTGATATAAATGAAACTCAAAACCACATGCCTGTTGTCCCTTCGTCGAGATCCAGAGCCTTGTTGATGAACTCAAACGCCTTTTTCTCAGCCCGTCTTTGGGCTGCCAGTGCATTTTCTTGTCCGGCTGATAACTGGCTCATGTTGTACTCAGACGGGGAGGGAGAATGGTAATGGACCGGAACAGTAAAAGGGACACGATAATGCGAGTGTGATTTTCGGTCAATCGCACAACCCAACGGCGATCTATGGGTCGGTACAGCGACTTCTGTTTCGCCCAGTTTCGTAACTATTTCAGAGTCATCTGCGTCAATTTGTCTGCGAAGTGCAACATGGGTAGTACTAACATGCAGCGCTGATTGGACTCCAGTGATGGTTTTACTCACAATCAACCATAAAACCCTTAGAAGATAACACAAACTGCTAATCAAGCTTACGACGCTACGAAACATGGAAATGTTGTCATCCTAAGCGTTAAACTTAAGCAGGCACAATTTAATATCCACAAGACTACAAGACTTGAGTAAACAAATCACTTTCTCTTAAACACAATCCACCCAACGACCTCTCATATAATATAATATTATTTCTGTTGCAATCTATTCCCGAGCAAGTAAGCAAGTAATCACCAGTTTCGTCTTCCGGCATTTCTATTCCACTGCTGTTCGAAACAGTTTTTGCATTCGAATGGTGAAGTATTAAAAATCCATTCTTAGGAAACAGTTTAAGAAAATTTTATAAGTGGCAGTACCTAGCGAACGTTTTACGTGCACCACGATTTTTCACAAGCAGTACCTGACCGATTCGGAGGCTAGCTGCTTTACTACTAAACTCGTACGGTAAAACTAAACCCAAGTTGTGCCCAGGCATCTTATTCGAAAACTGTGCTTCAAGATCTATTTTGTAGGATGATACTGAGTGCTGAGTAGTTTTGATTATCAAGTTAGGCTTTTAATCGCCGAGGAAGTTTGAATGTTTACACTACATTCATAAATTAAGGAGAGTCAGAGGAAGAAGTCTGTAACGTTCTGTTTTATATTGAGGATGCAATGTAGAACCCCAAGAGTGTGAATAATAATATTTTCGTTAATTTCATACGGAGAAACCGCAGAATGATTACAAGAACAGTATGAGCGAATGATGACGAGTTATTACAGGAGTCGAATTTAACCGTCGACAGCCACGCAGGGCGCCATTATGCTATACATCTTCATTTTTAACTAACGCTGCAGCCTAGCGAAAGAAGTCAACCTTTGGGGGATACGGGTCTCGATCTCGGTACCTCTTGCGTCCCAGTGTGTTCACCACTACTCTACGGCCCCCAAGTGCAAGTTATTTCAGATTAGACACTTGCAGTACTTCAACGACTGGATTGACTAGCAAGAGTGGGCAATATTTAGCTGGCTAGAATAGAAAATTGTAAGTAAATTTAAAGCAAATGGCAATTACATAATAACCATAACCAACCATTTTTATTGAATGCCTCCAACCAAAGGAAAATTAAAACACAAAAATAAGCAAGTCATAAGTGGAAAAACAATAAATAAATAATAATAAATAATACAATGCTATGTATGCATTATCTATTCCCAAAACACATTTTAGACAAGGGACTTTTCTTAGGTTATCAGAACTTATCACCCTAGACTTTTAGATATGGTTTTGATTTAACTATCATCACATTCAGGTCAGACAATTCATAAAAGGTTGCACAGACAAAATTTCTTGCATACACTGTTACCAAAGACACCACATTATGGCAATAGTAGCTTAAATACAGAAAACAATAACTGCTCAAGTACTTATAACTCATTGCAAGGCATACTGTGGCACAAGTAAAATGCAGGTGCAAATGGGTTGCATATAAGAACATGCACAGATACTGTTAACAAAGTCTGTAAACAGAATGTAGCGTATGCCAGAAGTATTGGAGACGACAGCACAGTTCAAGCAACATTTGTCAACATGAAATTCTAAAAAGGCCCCCCCACAACCCACTCTTCCCCCATCTCCTTCTCTGTACAAACCATTGTAGCATCTCAGCTCCAGTAACCAACATTGAGACAAAAGAACAAGTTAAAGTAAAAAAATGGCTTTTTCGGGACCCTCTTTTATCTGGTAGATGGTGCAATCGCTCCACTTCCTCAAGAGATTTTTGATTACATATTATTTCTGATGTAAACTTTCCGGAGTGGAGCTCATCACGGAGGACTTGTTCGAATGGTTAAACGCTATTTAATTTGTTGCATCTTTGTCATTTTTTTCTCAATTTCTCAGTTATGTACGTAAAATTTACTACATTGCATTGTCATGCAAGCTTGAAATGTGTGCAAAATTTCAGTTCTGTCGATCGATGGGAACATACCGAAGAGTTGAAAGAACTCTGACAATCCAACGATCCGTCCTTGATGAACTTTACGCAACCCAAGTTAAATAAAAGAGGGTAAGAACAGCTTTTGGATCCATTATGAAAGATTATAAGATCTACAATCTGATTATCCCAGTGGAAAAGAATTAGTCATGTTAAATGTTGAAAAAATATCTTTATTATGTTTAATAAAGATAAAATTATAATAGAGTCTTAAACTTGTTCTGGCGATTCAAGTGATTAGTCAACACTAAATTACGGTTGTTGTAACTCTTGTTGCTCAGATACCTCATTAGTTAAACTATCCGGTTTTTTGGATTCAACTGACAAGTCGGTTGATTCGACTGAAAAGAGGGAGGCTGATGACTGAGAGGGCGTATCGCTTCGTAAATTATGCGATTCAAACAACTGATTCAGCCTTGCAATGCACAGCTCACTGGTTTGAATCAAATCATGCTAAAATAGAAACATAAAACTTTGTAATACTTTGCTAAAAGTCAAATGAAGGTAACAGTAGAAATAAAAAGCAACAGAATAAAACACAATAATGATGAAGAGTAAACAAGAGTTTTTGATCACCATACTAAAATGATAATCACATAAATATTACGATGATTACGTAAGATTTTCTTGCACTGGACAAGAAAATAGTCTTTCTTATATCTCTGTTCACGCTGAGACTAATAATTGTCACTGATACAATTGCAGTACTACGTTGAGAACAAATAAATATGGTATTATTTGAAGTGATAGGTCAACAAACAATCATATCATCTCATTGCCAAACTACTTGAATCTCCTTTAATTAGCATATGGAACTTAGAATATCTACCTGCAGAACATGGAGTCCTTTGAGAGTAAGTATGACGATTTCATTCATTCCATCAGACATCAAGTCCGCTTCCTCTAAAGCCATCACAGGTTCTGGCATGCTGCGTCGGCAGACAAGGGCAAATTCTTTGTCCAAGACATTTCCGGGTAGACCAGCGACTCTGGCACCTGGAACTGTCAATGAGCCCGAGTCACTCGGTGTGGCATCGTCACTGCTTGCAGTGGATTCATTGTTTGAAACATTGCAGGAACTCTTGCGAGACTTTGGCTGACGAATCTGAAGCTTGTAGACGAGCAACTCCTAAAATTGTCAGTGCAACTGTTAAACAGAAATTTCTATTCTGCATTTAATTAAGAAAAAAAATCCAGAATTGTGTGACAGATTAATTGAAAATGTTTTTGGCATACAGTTAGAAAGGCATAAAAAATTTGCCGAGAAGCTATAAAGATCAAGCTTTGGTAAGACTAAGGTTTGGAATGTTTATTAGCACAAACCATCGTGTCATTTTAATAGTATCAATCGCTAAGACTCTGGTCTTACAATTCATACAAAGATCTACAAGTCTATATCCTTCAAGTCAACGAAGGAGCATAGCACAGAAATATAAACAGCTTAATTCTGATGCTGGGTATGTATGGCAAGTGTAGATAGGAAACATGCTTAAAAATTAATTCCAAATTTATTTTTCTTTATTTATTTTTATTTATTACCAAAATTTGATACCGCCCTTCTTCCAACATTTTTTGCTCAGAAGTGCATACACACGCCTCGACGGAGCAATTGCAGTTGTACTGCAGAGCAATGGTGCACAAAGGACTTGCTCAAGGTCCCTACACAGTGACACCCCGTGCTCAGCACACACTGAACATTACGGGCGAACCGCTCTAACCGATTGGCCACCGTGCAACACAAATGCCATACACTGACAACTGGGACAAAAATTGACAAGGTGACAAGATAGTTTATCAAGCAACCGATTTTTATTGAGCTTAAGAGATAATAAAATTAAGACCATAAGTAAAACTCTGACCTGGCCATAGGTCCCTAAAACGATTTCGTTTTCGCCATCGAAGTCTACATCGGCCGCAAGAGAAGACATAACGCAGTCGTAGGAATCACTTTCTGGCAGCAACAGTGGATCGGAAAACTCTCTTTCCAGAATATTCCTACAAAAAGGTCATCATACAACATTCATTAAGCACCTAATCCAAATGCATTTTGCTTTTTTGGGAGATGACACGCTGGCACAAAGATCAAAAAGACATTCGATACCCACATAAGGCTAACTCCGCCATTAACTCCATGCAGTAAAATTGAACTCCTGTTAACACTTTTTTTTCATCTGTCATTCAAATATCAAGTAATTTTATTTTGTACAAAATGTCATTTCAAATAATAAACACTTATAATTATTTCACATCCCTGGCAAACTAAGTCACACAATTGCATGCAATTCACTGTGTCTGAATCACAATTTCTAAAATTAAATGTTACACTCATATAAATTAAATCCTACAACAAATGGCCAGACCATAATGAATTAGTTGTATCATGAGGTAAAGCCAGCATCAACAAATTCTAGAATGGATGGGCCCATGCACAGTTTCATAGAATTTGAATTTATATGAATTTAATATAACGCCTCTTCAAGACGACTACTCAAAGGTGCTCCCGATCCAGGCCCGAGCAAAAAGAAGAACCTCTTAGGTAATTCTTTCATAAATGTCTGTAAATGTCTGTATCTACACTTACATGTAAACAACAGCAGGTTCCAATGAGCTTGCAACCAGAAGATGAAACTCATTGCGAGGTCGCTTCTCAGGTTGAATATCAAGAACTGAAACAGGAAGCTATGCCATAAACTCAAATCAAATGCATATCAACTGCAAGAAGGTAACTCATAAACACAAAAAGGTCTAAACAGCAATTCACATTCAAAGAGTACAGACATTCTTCACAAGTGTCTCAGCAGTGCAGCCTGTAAGCTCACCTGCAGCATTTTAGCCAATTCCAATGCTACCTTATCTTATAAAATATATGTGCCAATATGAAGTTGAAAATATTCCTTAGGAGCTTATCCTACAAAATATGGAGAGCTGGGCCACAATTTCAAGATGTGATATATCTCTATTAATTACAATGGTCTATGAAGTATCAGTCTGAGAGACGCTAGGATCACAGAAGAACAGAAAGTGGAGACCCTTTCGACCTCTTTCTCAGTCACTGTATGGAAGAGTTTACCATTACGACATACTCGTAATCAGTGGAAAGTTCATAAAAACGTACCCTTCATCAAGGCATCTGGAATTGGAATGTAGTTGACGAGTTCAAAGAGATTTATTGAAGTAATTGGAGAGTCGTGCTGGATGCAAACATCTTTCAGAATTTCTAAAAGAATTCAAACAGATTCACAATGAACATTTTTTGCACTTGTACGTGTGTGAAGATATGAACTATATGTGATATTGCTGTCACAAACATTTGTGAATCTGAGAAAATGACTGTATTGAAAATTTTTACTGTATATTAGATGACTGCCAGTCCTAAGATGGAAACATTCTCTCAATGGATTTCATTTGCTCATGAACAAAAGAGCTTAGGCAATAACAATATTGTGATTACTGAGCAGATTGCATAGAGTTCAATACTTAGGAATAATCCAATTTCAAGTCAAAGAGGGTCAATAAACACTTTGAGCTTAAGTAACATAAAACTATCAACATTCATGTGGCTGTCGACATCCATATGGCTGTTGACATCCACATGGCTGTCGACATTCACGTGACTGTCCACATTCACGTGACTGTCAACATTCACGTAACTGTCAACATTCACGTGACTGTCAACATTCACGTGACTGTCAACATTCATGTGGCTGTCAACATTCATGTGGCTGTCTGCTATATGAATGCAGAAGTTAAGTTAAGTAATGATATCTGACATCTGATATAATTCATTCATTCAGTTTGAAATGTGCTCAATATACTGCAGCATTCTCTGTTTCACTTCAGCGGTTCGTGAAACAAGTAAAATTGTAGAATGTACAAGCAAAGGATCTCTTTCCCAACTGCCGTGCTGGCAGTTAAGAAAAGAGACCATTTTCTTGTGTAATCATCCCCATATGATCCGTGTCATGGCAATGGCAATTAACTGACAGTCAGTTTATACTCTCTAGCATTAAACAGTTCATGAGCTATTTCAGAGAGTTAAACAACCACAAAATGAATTCAGAACGAAATAAAAATGCAATAAAGATGATGTGAAGAACAAAGAGAGTCAGTCATGAGGATTATAATGATGAATAATGTCAATGATTAAACTCCATCCACCTCTTCTCTCGATATCAACCATAGAGATACCAACATAGCCATTCTGACATCCAACGGCAGTCAGTCGACGGCGGTTGTCGTCAAAGTAGACACACTGCAGTCGAGTCACTCTGAGAAACGACAACATCTGGATATACACACACGTGGAATATACACACATACATGGACACACACACAAACACACACACACGTATACGCACAGAAATATAAATAGTGTCTATTAAGCTGAGCAAGCAATTAAATCAATTATACAATTCTTTTAAATAAATGGCAGAATTTATGGAATAATAATAGATAAAAATAAACCTGAAGGTTTTTGGAAATAGATGATTAGAAAATGCTACATGTTCAAAAGGCAGAACAAGAGCGAGAGGTGTTGGCTCATCCGAATACTCTGGGCTGAACTGTATTCAATACAACTAACATAGTAAAAACAACCTTACATTCCAGGCAAATCAACCATCTCTGGAAAATAGTCATCAAAGTTCTCTTCTTCTGTGAAGCTATGGGTATCCTTTGCCTAAAACAACAAATAGTTCTGGGTAATATTCTTCTATGGGTGCTCAAAGTCATTGTTCAAAATTCCCTATCAGAACTAAAATGTGTTTTAAATGACAAAATATCATTTATAGTATTATCGAACTTACACGGGACAATAAAATCAAACAGAAGTGCTCTAAAAGTACACACTTTAAGCCAAAATCATTAAAAAACTATAAAGAAGTTTCCTAACTTGAAAGAACAACAGACAAATGCAAATATTGATCTGTCATTATAAAAATTCCCCAACACATCCTTTTTGAGAGGGGGCTGGCACACACCTCCACGGTGGTCGTGTTCATTTTAAGCTCAGCAATAAACCTCTATTTTAGCTAATATTTCAAAGCTATGAATCCTACTTTTTGCTAAAATTGGTAGGATAAAATAGCAATAAATTGCCTGTGATTTTTATTATGATTGGTGGTAATGCATCAGTATGTCCTAACTGAAATTCTGTTATCACTTCTTTTTGCCATATGTAAATATCTTACAGCCAATGAGACAAACATGACCTCTTGCTCCATGTGTAACAACACAATTGTACTAACTTCTTGGAACATGTGGATCTTCTGGTCTGCACCGCTTAACAGGAAAACCATCTCCACACTTCCATCTGGATGGAAGAGCCTAAAAATATCAACAGTACCAGCTAAATCATCTGCAGCTTTTGTCAATATTGAAAATTCAGAAAAGATCTCAACACTGTCGAGCTTCAAGGCAGAATGAGAATCAACATGTTTGCTCAACTGAACACTCTGGGTTGGAAGCGCCTTTGAGTAGTCACCTTAAAATGCCACTAAATAAATTTTTGAATGAATTTAAGTCAACTATGACTACAAAGCTTAGCCATTTACCTTGTTACCTTGTGCTGTCAGTTCGTTGAACTCTAGCGATCGTCATGATTAACCTTCTCCATTTCTTTCCAAAGTCGTGTCCCATAGTTCCTCCAGGTTCATCGGTTTGTTTGTGTATCTCGTCCGTCCATTTTTTCCTTGGGCACCCTCTTTTCTTTCTTCCTTCTCTACACACCAGCATCATTTCCTTTTCCAGTCCATTTGATCGCATAACATGTCCAAAGAACCTCAGCTTCCTTCTTAACGCTGTTTATTGTAACGTCTCATCTTATCTCAACTCCAATCTCCCTGTGCACCCATTCATTTGTCTTTTTCTCCGTCCATGATATTCTCTGCATCTTCCTCCATATCCACATTTTGCATGCTTTGATCTTTTTCTCTATATCTTTTATACATAGAGCCAAATAGAGCTCAGTTAGCCATAGCCAATCATAAAACAAAGGACAGGAGAATAGTCAGACGCAAGGCTGGAGTGCCAGGTATACAATGGGTATGCACTAAGCAGGCTGGAAAAGGTGAGTTTTGACCATAGATCTAGAGTTGGAGCAAGTCAACTAACAGAGTGGACCAAGTTTAAATCTATGGTCACAACAAATACCAGTTTGGAACAAATTCCATAATAATATCAATCGCAGAGCAGTGTAATCTTTGGTTAACGTTAAATATGAGACAGTGTCTGTGAAAACTGCTTCATTCAAATAATAAGATAATGGCAAATACAGGTCACAACACAACAAGAGAACCTATCATTTCACACGTTGAAAAGATTTTACCATAATATTGTATTGCAAATATTTACCACATTCTTAGCAGATGACACTGCTCTCAGCATAGATTTACCATGTCTTCCACATAGACTTACCATATTTTCAGCATAGACTTGCCATATTTTCAACATAGAATTGCTATATTTTCAGCATGGACCTACCATTATTTTCAGCATAGACTAACCACAATTGTTTTAACACAGACTAAACGTCTTCTGAATCACTTTAAACCCTTGTTATGTCATGTTCTGTTAAACCATTACTTTAACACAGTCTTAGCTTTACTACACTGGTTATCATTACATTAAACCATTACTTTAACACAGTCTTAGCTTTACTACACTGGTTATCAACAGTGACTGAGCACTAACATATGAGACTGCAACAAGGATATCCTACACAGTACTGTTTGAAATATAAAATACAAGTACAAGGGTGGCCCACTCACTGTGTGTGGTAGAGTTGATATGGAAGAAAGGAAAGTGGCAAACTCTGACATCCTTCTACAAACACATGACTAACAAAATGAAAACTATTCAGTTCATCATCAAAAAATGTAGGCTTCATAGTTTGGAAATTCATGCTGCAGCATTTAATTGAAATGCAAGCAATAAATTCCATCATATAGGCCTACCAATGTCAGAATAGCTTGTTCAATATATCAGACTAAGACATTAAGTTAAAGAAAAGCAACTTCAATCACTTACGTAAAAGTAGAATATATGTTGAATTAGGGAAATAGCAGACGGCTTTAAGCCAAACAAACCAATAGACCAGAACTTAATATAGTCATCAAACAATTGGACCCTTGATAAGTAAGATAGTGAATTCAAGTAATACCTGCACATGTTTTTTACCAAGCAGTATAGAAGTTCAAGATGTCATGATCTAACTTACGTGCAATTCGATCAAGATCCGACTCGACTTCGGAATCGGAATATATGTTGAGAAAATAGATTGGCTTTCCGTCTGGTGGCTGAAAAACAAATACCTCACCAAATAACAGATAAAATGTTGGTTTAGAGAAGAGTCTTAAGGATACTATAAAACAATTGCAGCAACGTCACTGGGCACCAACTTTGTAGAGTGTGCAACAGCAAAAGCACAGAACCGCCTAATAGAAATCCATGAGTGGAAGAACAAGGAATTCAGTCAGCTTTGATGAGCTGAGAGTGCCATTGCACTGGGTAAATGGAGCAGAGCAGCAAAGCTCCTGTAAACATGCCAATTTCTTTATGTTTAATTCTAAACAACACTAAAGAAGTTACAGAACACACAACACTTAACTCCAATGCTTCAGAACAGCTGCAAAACAAGAGCCAGTGACTACTGATTGAGCATAAACGTTAAATGAAATATTTTAACATTTAGCAGGTATGCTAGTCAACACTCGTTCACATCAAATTAAATACAATCATGTTTGCAATAGGGTTGTTAATACCGGATTTTGGGGCTAACCGATTACCGGCTTTGAAAATCTGGTTTTAAACCAGTTACCGGGTTTTATTGGCGTTCTTAGAAAAATATTGTAAATTGTAATATAGCACAACTCTGCACGAAATTTCATGTATTACGTATCACAATTCAGCGTCAACACTCGATACCGAAGTGTTTAAGTGGGTGCTTTGAAATCAGGTATTCCGTCTGAGTGCTGCTGTCTTGGTCGGCTCGGGTTACCCTTACCTTAGCTCACGTTCCCATGTTAGGCTTGTCTCAACAAAAGGGTCGTTTATTAGCAATCGGCAGCTATTAATTGCCTCGTTGGGATACGCTACGGGAAATATTTCGCTTAGCCGCGTCTGTACCTTTGAAGTGGACCCACTTACTTGAGCATCTTCCTATGGGAACCAATCTGGGATAGGTGAGAAACATAATAAGATGAAAAAAATAAAAATAATCGAATACCAGTTTGCAAATGACATAAACTGGTAACCATTTTCTAAACCAAAACCCAGAATTCCGGTAATCGTTTAACATCCCTAGTTTACAAACATATCTACTGTCCAAGCAACTAGAATTTGGCTTTGAACTGAAACTAATTCACATACATTTCTCCATCACTAAGAGCTAAACTAATGACTGGTTTCTCTCCATCGTATTCTCATTCTTTAAAGGCGTTTCATGTTCCTCGGGGTTTCCATGCTCAGAACACCTATGAAAAGTTATTCTGTGAGAGACGATATATAAATCTAAAGATACAAGATGATACATTTCAACCAGATTCTACCAAACGAAAGCATGTCAAATAAATTGTCATAAGGTAGTCGATTAATTTATTTTATTTTACAGGTTTCACAGCTGACCCTGTCACAAATAAGAGATAATATAATTGAAAAACTTGCAAAGAATTTTTTATTTAACAGATACCAATGGTAAAGCAGATAAAGTAACTATTCATCTGTTAAGTAATTTCACACAAATACTAACATGACACTTGATGAAAGCAATGCCTACAACGATTCCACAGCCACCGAGACACTTCTTAAACGAACTGATTGAGACAATCTCAGCGTCTCCTGCAAAGAAATTCAAAACCAATAAGTGTTTCAAAACATTAGTCTCTACCGTTACAAAACATCTTTTTCATCCTCAAAATAAAAGCAACACATATTCTACTAAAACTGTCCTTCTACTTGCAAAAGAAGAGTAAAAAATATGAAATAGTGCAACAAAGAAGAAGGAAAGGGTATAAAGTGATTTCATCATCTTCGCCTCTGCATTATCCCAGAACCACATCCAAATCACGCCCTCTCATCTGTGGTGTACAGCAACGCTCTGTTCTTGGACCAGTCTTGTTTATACTCTACACCACCCCTTTCAGTTCACGCATCAAAGCATCTTCAGTTCACCCCAACCTATAAGCTGACAATACCCAATTATTCATCTCCTTCTCTCCATGCAGCCACTTCCACAACTTAGATCGTCTTCTCCACATGGTTACCAAATCTCATCTCAGATGATCTCAAATCTTATATGCCTGAACCCCTCCAAAACAGAATTCATATATACAGGCCTCCATGAGCAATTCAAGAAAATTCCAGATTTCTCTATTACTTCAACCTTGACTCTCCATCCACACACACATTAACTGTAAATTCTCCTGTCCACAACTTAGGTGCAATAATTTAACCAATACTCCCCTATACTCGATTTTAAGACTGCATCAACAATCTATAGTTCATAATAAATTGGATGACTGTAATTTCCTTCTCCTCAACATAGACATCACCCAAATAAACCAAGCCAATGGGAATCCTCTCGACAGGACTGACACCAGAACTCTCAAACACAACCACATCACTCCAGTCCTCAAATCACTCCACTTTCTCAAAATACCTGAACAAATAGAATCAAAGGCATCGATCTCGTTTGACAGGTAGGGGGGACAATAAATGAGAGGGGTAAAAAAATGTTGGGGGACATCCGTGTAACGTGTCCCCTCTTTGTGAAAGGTAGGGGACCTTGTCACTAAAATGTGCAAATCGCTCCACAGTCATTGCCGTTCAACCACTATGGAACAAACTCCCACCAGAATTATGAGAAATATCTCATCCATCCGAAGAACTCACAAAAATCGCACCACTCACTATCTTCCTACAGGTTTCTCACTCAAAACAGAAAACACTGCTTTCTCACAAATCTGATTCTGATTCCTCCTCTTCTCCCCATCTCTCTCGCTGTTTCAACTCACCATCCACCTTATCCATATGCATTCCTGACAATCTGGATCTATACCCATCTATCAATTTGGTCAAACTAAGGGCCTGTGAATAAGCTATTTCCCACAATTTCCATTATTTTGGGCATTGTGGAAATCTTGAGTACTCAATCACGATAATGAGGGTGGATGGTACACTCGTTCAGTGTACCCATTATAAATGGAAAGTTTGCAGTATTGGGTGTGTAAGTTTCTGGGTGTTATAGGTTTTCTCTTGGCATGCTGAGGAAGTGCCATGTTTTATATTGATGACACCAACCCTGACAATGACACTAACAGACTCTCGTGTCACCTAACCTGGCCATAAATGACCCTCACGTTCCCCAGTAAAATTTCCATGACAGTGATTGAAACCACCGATCTCCCGGACCTTGACAGTCAACCCTTAACTATCACGCACTACAACAAACCCATAGCTACTAAAGTCTGGCCCATCGAACCATCATCCGTGTAATAATCGTACCGGGTATGTAAGTAAAATGAACTTCGCGCGAGCTGGGAATCATCTTTTCGTTGAATCCGACGCAGAGGACCTTTCCCCGAAGAGAGACGATCAAGAGCCGCGTTTCGTCTGCGGACAGAGCCACCTTTGACAGACCGTATATGTTGCTTTGAGATTCCAGGCTACAACAGTGAACTTCTTGCAACGCCTCAAAAGCAGCCATGTCAATCCGTCAAAATAAACTGTTCGAAAAAAGACAAAGGCTGCCACTGTATTCTTACTTTAAAAATAAGTCGCTCGATGATTATTTTAGCAGCAAGCTAAGTTTTTAATCACGAACGAAATTTGACCTATATTTCTTGACCTGACCCCACAATTCCGCCTTGACCCATAATTATTTTAGTAACCGTGTTCTTTCACTAGGCTCACTGTGACAAGGGTAATCGTCTTGGGTAATCGTAGTCGTAAATTATCTCCAAATTTCTAAAGCTCCACTTGAAAGCCAAGCGCATGGCACCAGCTTATTCACGTGCGCTGCATCAAATCTGAGGGGTTGTCCAAAGGATTCGATTGATACCTTGTGCATTATTATGCGGCGCTATAGAAGTTTTTTAGTCATAGTCCGTGGTAGAGCGTAGTCCGGTTTCCAGGTCAGCGGAGGCTGAGCCAGAGCAGCTGTTAAGGGGGGTGGTGTCGTTTTCGTTTTGATAGAGCACCGATAGGTGGAATATCAAGTATGTGTCTAGGTAAAAATTCTTGAAAAGGTGAGACTTAAGTTTAGAATGGAAAGCCCAGGGGTGATGGATAGGGAGCTTGGAACAGATGATGTTGGAGGACAGGCAGTGATGGTGGAGGAACAGAAAATGTACGGAATTCAGACGGCAGATCGTTCCACACACAGAGACGTGTTGCTAGACTTCAAGCAATATGATATATTTTTGGACTCGTGTTCTCTGTCCGCAGACAAAGATAAAAACTTAACAAATATTCGGCTCTTTGCATGTTTTTTATTGGGACTAATTGGATATCATATTGTGGCAATTTTTTACCAACTCTACACAGGCATGTCCCTAAGTTCCTCAACTTTGGTTAAAAGTGCCTAACAGACCAATAGTCAAACTTACTCATTTATTTATCATTCATTGCAGCCCCATTTTTGCTGGACGTTACTAGAGCAATGTTTGACCCCGCCTATCAATTTTTTTGTTAAGAGCCTGCAAAAAAGTTGGTTCTTACGACTTCGTTTTTGTGGGCGCTGTAGAGATGTTGAGTTTACAATCATCTTGGCACTAGACGTCCAGAGATTACCTGACGAAGCATTGGATCGTCTGTGGTTTGTTTTTATAATGGTTATTCTGTGACACTTCACGATTAACTGGAAAATGGCTACTACTAGCACTTACTACAGAAAATGGAAATTCTCAACACTAAGAAATATTCTCGTTTGCTCAACATCGAATTCACCCAACTTAGGTATCTACAATTCATCGAAACCTCACTAACCCAAGCTAACTCCAGGACATCCTAGCTTCATATCACTCCCGACCTTAAATAACTCGACTGGCTAAAAATCCCTGACCTTATTCACTTCAAAGTTCTAGAACTTACAATTGTCCTGCTGACTCACTTACTCAAATCCCCAGTCACAAACACCACTGCCCCTAGATGAACACAAAGCATACTTCTGTGTCAAGCATACCAGTCATGGGGATTACGCACATGCAAGGAAGAGAACGGATGCGTTATCAAAATGAGGACATGGAAAAAGAACAAGGAAAAAGGGGTCATGCGGCTCACGCCCAATGTAAACATCTGCGTCCCAATTTTGCAGTTATTTCAATTGCCTTATACAACAATTCATAAGTCAGACGCCAGGCTGTGCTGTGTTTCATAACCATAGTGGACTTCAATCTAACACGAGCAAGGAAATTCATACAACTGATTATAACTCTACCCCCACAACAGCTTGAGACACATTCTCGTTCCAAGTCCTATGCTTATCTCTTGGAACTGTAAGGTGGCCAAAATGCCCTAACTACATGTTCATATGGCTAGATTATGGTGGACCATAAATATTAGTATGTTTTTAATCACAAGTTCTACTGGACTGGACAAAACCCATGCTAAAGATTATCATCTGCATGACATGGGACTCTGATCAATGTCCCCTTCAAAAGCCAATGGTGTCTGGCTGTTTGAAGATTTTTAGGGGAAGAGCAAAGTAACATTGACATCATCTTATAGAACATTCCTATCCATAATTATCTGCTTAAATAACAGCAAAGGAAGACCAAAGACGTAATTCAACATCATGTTAAATTACTTCCCTCAGTATTAAAATGCCATACAAACGCTCAAAACGTAACAGCCAAACAATAAAAGTTTAAATTCAGTATCCTTCGTAAGTTGTAACAGATTTACTCAGAACGTGATAAAATCAAATGACTTTGCCGATGCTTGAAATTTCCAGATACGAATGAAATGGCTGGTTGCAATTAATTATGCAGCAGACTAGTTGGAAGAGTTTATTTTTAAAACTTAATCAAAAGGAAAACAGTTCATAACATTTTATAAAAGTCTTGGATCTTGATCAAGCTGGCTATATTATGCTCACTATGGCCGCAACATCAAATCATTTAAAAGCACAGCCTGAAAACTACACAGAAATCTAGAAGCCAATCCTGCTGAAAAATGGGAACTAGCTAAAAAAAAAAGCAAGATTGAGAAGAAATACGAGATTCCTAACACAAATTGTATCTAGGTTCTGTTCATAAATTATAGACAAGCAATCTGCAATAAACAAATTGACGTTGTAAAGCACCCTAGTTATTACTGAACGATGCTATATAAACTGTCATTATTACAATCACAAATCATGATTACTAATTAGGCATGACAACATATATTAATACTCATACAATCCATTGAATATTCATTAAGAGTTAAGACAGATTCATTGAATATTCATTAAGAGTTAAGACATAGATTCATTGAATATTCATTAAGAGTAAACCGAATATTCATTAAGAGTAAACCGAATATTCATTAAGAGTCAACTGAATATTCATTAAGAGTCAACTGAATATTCATACAGATACAACTGAATTTGCCAACACAACTCATATTTACTCATAACTGCTCAATATGAAAGTCACCTTAGTATAGCAAGAATAGTGATAGAAAATTGAGAACCAGCAAGACCTATCAAAAGAAACCCAGTTTGATGCCATTTACCACAGATATGTACCACAAGATCAACCATAAACACAAAACATAAATCGTATCATATAATCTCTCAAACTGCTAAATATAAAAATCCTTTTAACTGGGCACTATAAATAAGAATCTTAAAATAAATCATGACTCATCAGAGCAAACGCACCTCAACTGAGGTGATAAAATGTATAAATAAAACATCTTCAACAGTCCTCAACTTCTCCACACACACACACATGCACTATGCTACAGGTCATTGGGGAGTGGGGGCAAAACCAGAAAAGTTTCACAAATTCTTTACAAAATAGCTTTCATAAAATACCTTTGTTAAAGTTAGAACGTTAACCTGCGATCTTCGGAAACAACAAATTTGTAATTTCTAGCACAAATATAGCTTGCGAGAGCCAAACCTTGATTGAGTTCTAGCAAATCCAACTGTCAAGCATCAGGCAAAACCATGTCAATCTGTATGGTCCTGATGAGAGACAGACACCTGTTGTGTATCTGATGCTAATGCTTGCTGAAGAGGAACGGTAATGCGTGAACCATCCCCCATATCAATTCAATCCATTTTATAAGAGCATTCACAGAAATATATTCTCAGTGAGAAGTCAGACACCAGCCGGAGTAAACGGCGAAAAATAAAATTTCTTACATCGTATCTTGAACGGAGACAGTGGCAATTTGCAGCTGATGTTGTTGGGCTCTTAATGAGATGCTGCAATTCACATTTTCATACATTTTAACATTTATATAGCACTCCTCAACAAGTCTACTCGGTGGCGCTCCAAGCCCAACAATAGCGACACAAATCAGTCTAAAGCAATTTGTAAAACAAAGGTGCAATATTCCTTAGCAACAGTCACATCAGTAAGGGGAGTGTGTTCCAAATGGAATAGCCAACAATCGAGGAGGCACAGTGCTGCCCGGTTAAGGTGCTTGCACGGGGCACCAGAAGCTTGCCACCAAAGGAAGAACGAACAGCTCAATGACCAGTCAAAGCTGAAACAGGCCAGCAATGCAGAGAGGTAGCAGCAGAGCAGACAATCGTGGCTATTCTATAGCTGATGCGTTGCAAGATGGGAAGATGCGAAGAATCATGTTGGACTCTTAATGAGATGCATGTAGTCCAAGACAAGAGTGCATTTAGAAAGGCTCCAACTGGGCAGCAGAGCGAAGAACCCCGTCAACATGCGCTCAGAGGAGGCCAACACAGAACAGCTGGTGACAAAGGCATAAACGAAGTGCATAGCAGCTTCATGAGATAGTGAACGAGAAACACCTGGCGAAGTTATGTAGCGAGATCAATTCTTTATAGTTAAACAATCACGAACAGATTCACTCAATGTTTCAAATGAACGAACAAATTTGAACTAAGGACAAAGTATAGAGGCATTTCAATCTCCATTCATGATCAAGAGCAGTAATATGTTTGAATTCAGGAACCATTCAACAAAAGAGGTTGATGATTACTTCCCTATTGTTAAATGTTTACAACAACCATGAATAGAAACTTATTGTGAAACGTATGCAATAATAATAATCCAAATCTCTTTGTTTGAGATGACTAAAATGAACAAATGTTTGCATAGCGCACCTCAGATTTACACGATTTATAATGCAATGTTACAGACAACTTAGTCACACTAGTGAGTCAGTAAGAAACATCATAGATCACTTCAGCTTGCAGCACTATAGGTCTAATGATGAACCCTTCATTACCCAAAGAAAACAACATAGGTAACTCATGCTTGTAGCACAACAGGTATTTCAATGAACCTTTCATAAGCAAAAGAAAACACTGAATGTCATTCACTTTATCTCAATCACAATCAAAAGTAGAAATGTTTGTTTTAGAATCAGCAGTTCTGAACTTCAGAAAAAGGTCAACATGATAGGTCGATCTGCCAGATACCAATGTCATGAAACATTAGTCTCACAATACATTGGTACCAAATGCATGCGGATAGGATTACTGCTGGAGCTGGTCATAAAAACTTCTATGCAGAGGCAGTGTTTGACTGAAAATGTCTCTCTGCTTATACAGTAGCCAGTACGCTTGGGATACTACACAGTCAAAATCTACCGGTTTTCTTCAATTTTGCGCTAACGTCAGAAAAACGTCTCCTAGAAACGCTAAGAACGTCGGCTGAGAACGGCAAGTCCAGCACCAAAGAAGCCAATTGCAGAGACAGTTTCTTCTTCACTGTTCCAACCAACGTGCCACACCACGATTAACGAGTTCTCGATTGATAAATTTAGACTGTGAACAAAGAAAAATATAGAATGTTAAAACAACTGACATAGTGAGGAATCGAAAAGCACATAGTCTTGCCTGTATCTCTAAGTCTACACATACCCTGGTTATAATAAGCATCATATATAATAGCAGAAGTTCTCATCACTATCATCAGGCAAACAGACCCAATTAGGGTCTGGATCTTGGTCATTGCCCAGTTTCATCTATAAGGCTGAGGGTCTTTGCCTCCCTGCCAACAAATTCCCTGTCTAAAGTATCACTTCTGTCATCTTCCCAATAAGCCTACATTGTGTGCATAACCAAGACCAGTAAAGACCTACTCCCAGATCGTGGCATACACCAGGACACGAAGGTTTCATGATTCTGTCTGCCGATGCCCCAAAACTTACAGTTCAAGCTGTTATCACACAAAGCCTACAGGTGTGGCACAGTGGCTGATCGGTTAGAGCGGTCAGCCCATAAACGTTCAGTGTGTGCTGAGCGCGCGGGTTCGAGCCTTGTCCAGGGCGTCACTGTGTAGGGAGGGACCTTGAGCAAGTCCTTCGAGCACCATTGCTTTGCAGTACAACTGCAATTGCACCGTCAAGGTGCGTGTATGCACTTTTGAGCAAAAGATGTTGGAAGAAGGGCGGTATCAAATTTCGGTAATAAGGTGATCAACAACATTGGCTGGGAAGCTCCAGTTTAATTTTATCAGTGATTGAGTTAAATTAGCCTAATATGTCAAAGATTTACTATGGTTGCCAGAACTAATCCAGGATGTTTCAATGACGCAAGTTTTATATCGATGAACTAAATTTTCAATACATGTACCTTACCATGTTATATCACTATTCATGAAGTAGAAATACTATAGTCTGCTTTCAATGTAATTTGGAAGACATGGGCAGTCCGTGTAAGCTGAGAAGTTAGTCTGATAATATAAAAAAGTAAACATATAAAAATTTGCAAAACAAAACAGGGTAAACCATTGCACATAATGGAACCAATTTTTCTGGCATTAATAATTACCAACTCAATTTTGAAATCTATAGACCTTGCTACAGTTTATGTGGCAGGGCGACCAAGGACAAGAATGTCTCACCTGGCTACCATTGAGTTTCGTAAGGAGAATGTACGGTACTTGGTCTTCCTCAACGGCTACAGCCTCAGCCTGCAAGATGGAGCCACTCACCAACTCGACCAGAACAGATGCCGACTCAGGCGGAAAATCTTCTTCATCTGTGTGCAGAATACCAGAAAAGCAGAAAGTCAGACATGTGCTATGTCCCACAAATTAACATAGGGGAGGCACTTATTTCCCTTTTGTGGGCCTTGAACCACGAATGAACGATTCCCAAGGTCATGTACAAGCTAAACAAGACGCTGAATATAACAACGTGATGCAAATCCTGATAAAACTCAATTGGTGATAAGGATAACAAATTCAGTACTGCCTCACAAAATGACCTTTAACACAATTAGGTGATCCTTGAAGTGACCCCTATAACAACAACAAAATGAGTTATAAACACTAACAAAATAACTGGACAGTGTGTTTCAACTCTACGTCAATATGGCCATTATGTCACCGGTAGGTGTTCAATAAAAGTTCTTTTGCATGGCCATCTCTGGTGTCCTGGCACAAAATTCACCTACATGTATTTAATAGAAACTCTAAGCCAACTGTAACTATGAACATTGGAGTCACAGTCTCTTGAGTACATGCACATCATTAAACTGTTGAGACTGTGCACAGAACTTGGTAATGTCTTGTGAAGCCCTTTTATGAGGCATTGGACCCATTTCTGGGTATGTACATATAAAACAAATTAATGTTACACTTACCACTTGGACTGATAACACCAAAGAGGTAACACTCAATTGCCTGAAATGGCAAAGTTGTGAAATCTCTCCTAAATACAAGAAAATTGAATTAATATTTTGCAAACCATTACCAAAACTAAGATGCATACTACTATTTAATAGGACAGTTTTAAACAACAGATGAAAACAAAGCTTTACAAAATCATAATTCTTTTGGAAAAGAATACTGGAACGAGGGTCTTATTGCTATTCCTATTGCCATATGGTCAACATCTGAATTAAGCTAAGTTGAATGTCCATTTGATGAATAAATTTACGATCCACATGTAGAATCTAATATTTACATAATTTCGTTAAAGGAAGCATTTTATAAATTAGATACAATGTGACAACATGTTGGTAAGAGGATGATTTTGTAACATGTGCGAAATGTGATTTATACAAATGTCTAAAGGGTAAAAGGCAGATTATGTTATATTAGAGTAAATGAATAAGGAAAATGCTTTATTAGCCACAAAAGTACTGAGAGTTATCTAGTTTATTAAACGTTTCAACAACTATAGTAGACCACAAAGAAAACAAAACATAAGATCTGAAAAATACCATACTCGCTCTTCACAGAATACATGCTTTTAAGGCTAATTGCAATGGTTAAAGCAAATAAAGCAATGCATCGTATAAAATACACACTATTTACACATTATGCTTCATGTTTAAGTAATTTCTCTCCTGCCATTATGAACACTAAGAAATAGAAACCTCCCCAATTGTCTCTTGACCTACCTGATCTGCTTGAGAGCTGTTCCTGGAACCCTGACGTAACCACCATAGTCGACCAATTTAACATCACATTCATCGACTTCTGGACAAACAGTGATGACTTGTACGCGATACCAGTAGCTGTCAATCAGAGCTACACAGACCACGCCCACTGAAAAGAGAACATGCCAGTATAAATATGTCAATCAGACCTGCATAGACCATGCCCACTGAAAGAGAACATGACATGATAAGCATACATATGTCAATCATAGCAACACAGACCACGCCCACTGTAAAAACAACAAAAGAAATAGAGATGTCTTTGGCTGAAGAAGACTTAACAAACACAAGAATAAAGATCCAAGTCAGAGACAATCTGACAATGCCCACTGGAATAAAGAACTAAGAAAAACGTATACCAACACATGTCAAATATTCCAATCCCATGTATAGGAAAATACACGCCAATGCAGATCAAAATGCAAGGATCCTCGTCACTCACGCGTCCCAAGCATCACACGTTCATTAAAATGACCCTGCAACCTCGTTATAAGAAATCTGTTTTTGACAGCCACATCAAGAATAACCTCACTTTTGTTCCAAACATGTAATACTCTCAAACCATAACAAAAATACCTAAAATTCGGATTCCATGTTCAAGACCACATTCTCTCAACATTCATATTATTAGGGCATAGCCGAGTAGACAATTTCCCCAGAGTACCGAATCCGAGTATTTGGATGCACTATTTGCCTGAGCCTGATACAAACTGAATAGTATTGGCAACTCTGGCCCGGTGAGTACCATCCGCAGGCGAAGCTTAACATTCGACTTTCACTACTTTTGCCGTTGGAAAAATTAACAAAATAAGTGTTTATGCCTGTAATAACCACTAATACAGCTTTAAATTTGTTATTTTCGTTTTTAGATTGTCAAATGCTTATAAACAATTATTGAATTCAAATTTATTTATTATTTGTGTGTGTAATATCTCCGAGACGATTTCAGGATATGCCCAACATATTGTAAAGATGCTATAATAGCACATCAGCCAGGAGACAATCTTCTTTCGTACCTTCGTAAGGTTGAGGAAGATACGGCGTCTGTGACTCTCCATCATAGCACTGTAGCATCATCTGCATCTGAAGCTCCAGATGCGGAAACGTAGGATGCGACGGCTGCTGAACGAAGACGTGATTGGCTGCAATGACTCTCGAAACAATGACGTCCATTCTCACACCCATTGGCAAGTTCAGCTGCAAGACAACACACCACTGGCATAACCAAGATGTTCACTAAATTATAGTCGCATGACAGGTGTCTCACAAATGTTTTCTACCAGTTAAATCACTCCTCACCTGCATAAAGTTGCCATTCTCACCTGTAGCCATTTCCCACTAATTTAAGTAATCTGTCATTCTCACCTGCTAGAAATCTATAGACTTACTTCTAAACAGCCATCATTAACAAGCACCTCTGAGTAGATTTCTTCACAAGGCACTATATAAAGTTTCATTGATTGATTGACTGATTTCTACCTGCACTAATCCTTCCTACTCACACAGTCATGATTCTTACCTGCATGATGCTTTCTGTTGGTGGCAAAAGCTCTTCTGGAACAGTCTGAGCATAGTTTATGTTTGGATATCTACTCTCGGGAAACTTTGACTTTATCAGTCTCAGAGCCAATGTCACCTGTCGCTTTGTGCCTGAAATATTCACAGCAAGTTATTTAGCATAAGCAAGTTTCAACTAACGGACATACATATTACTCAAGTACCATGTGATACCATGCATAAGTCAATTATTCGCATCTGTTTCCCCTTCCTTCCCTCTTGGAGGCAGAGTACTAATGCTACTTGATTTTACAGGTCACACTGTGTGTGGTGGGGTGTATTCATACTGCTAAATGAGACAAAATGATCATAATTTCTAGGTGCTCTGAAGAGGTGTTGTGGAGTAAAGCGACTCTAATAACCAGTGTATTGTCATACGAATGGATCGCTCATATGGTCTCACAGAAGTTAGAATAACTCACTAAAATAATAATAACTACTAATAATTACTTATAATAATAATAACTTATAGTAAATCAGTATCTTGCGATCTTTGGTCTGACCCATTTATAAGGCAATCCCCCACTTGAACCTTCAGAATTGCCAAACATTTCACATCTCTTTCTTTCAAAATATCTTAGGCTTCCAAGTCTGTACAAATAACTGTCAGTTAGCGTACCAAATCAGACAAGTTAATTATGCCACATGTCATAGTGATTGCATTGACCACAGTATAGCTGTAGAACAAAAATCAGGATATTGCTAAGCAAAACTTTAGAACGCTGCTAAGCAAAATTCTAGACACTGCTAAGCAAAATTCTAGACATTGCTAAGCAAAATTCTAGAAACTGCCAAGCAAAATTCAAGACACCCCTAAGCAACATTTTGCAAAAGCGTGTCTTGCCGCATGACCACGGAGCACTTTGTCCAACTGTTGAAAATGCCAACACTTACTTCAAAGATGGAACAGCCAGTCAGTTATGTACAGAGGAAACTGCCACACAACTATCAGCACAACACAACAATATCGTAAAATTCCTAAATGACCCAAATGCGCACAAACCTTCGAGAACAACAACCCGGAAAGTTGTTGTAGTCAACTTGTTCTTGACGACAATATCGGCCCCTGATTTGTCTCTGATCGAGAGAACATTTCGCCCTTGTTTGCCAATCAAACGACCACACAGATCTGAAGGGAAGTCGAACTGATAGACAACACGAGACTTCTCTGCATCACCACTGCCTGGACTCTCTCCTGCTCCATCACCCAATTGCCTCTGAGCAGCCTAAAGCAGACACAGGAAAGCCATTGCCATGCATACAGGCACCCATACTTTCAATTGCAATGTCAAGAGACACTAATAATGCAAAGTCATTGCAACGAACTCTCTTATTTACATAGCACCAATGGCGGAAAATTCATAAAATAACATAAACCATGATCATAATTGAAGTCTAACAGAATGGTCTTGAGCCACTTGTGAAATAGAGGCAAGACAGGAGACATAGCATGTAAGCCAGTTCCAGAATGATGGACCAACTCCAGCAAAGCTTCCTCATTGCACGGTGGCAATACTATGGATGTTAAACGATAACCGGAATTGCCCCAAAACCGATATTAACAACCCTAGGCAATACACAATAGGTCACAAGAAGACTGCCCTGTGTTGCCTAGAATGAACTAATCTGGACTATGTCCATTATCTGTAGATGACCATATCTCATCTCCATTTGCAACCTAACTGATAAATAATTAAACCCAACATTAACATTAGGTCGGTTCATCTCAGAAACTGATTTCTGCTTTCAACAAACAAATCATACTGACATAAAGAATAAACAGCTTTGCTGTTTACAAGTCAGTGAACCTGTAACATCTAAAATAACTGAAACTTGATACAATTGCACAACCAACCTCCTCGCGAGTCATATCAATTACGTTTTCAATTAAACTCCTGCCATTGTACCACAGCATATATAACAAATTCTTTAAGAGCCTCATAGGCAGCTAAGAGTGTAGGCTAGTAATTCATACATAATGACCTCCCTCAATTGACACAGGCTGTTATTATGCCGAGAGCACTTCAGCAAATCTATCCCGAGAGAAGCACTTCACATATATTTATATTAGACAAGATAAATTACAACAATTTGTAAAAGTAGCTTGGATGTAACTGTGAAATTGCAACTTAGATGGCAAAGAATAAATTCAATGAGAAAACGTAAGGTCATTACTCTGGAATGGTAAGAGGCACATAAGTTAAGAGGTTATGATAATGATGACTGGGACCAAGCAAATATATTTATGCTTTTAGCAGCTAAACAGAAAGAGCAACTTTACTCACTACTGCATATTTGTCCTGAGTCTCACTGCCCGACTCGCTGACATAGTCACCTCCCGATTCTGAATTTTCTGAGCCGATGACGGCGTTTGACAGATAACAATTTTCTAGACTTTTTACCGATTCAAGTGACTCCAAACCATTTTCTGTAACCTGTCCACCAGTAACAAATTCTGGATCGGTGTATGAAGAACTGACAGAAATGCCATTTTCCAGCTGTGCAGCTTTTGCACGAATATCATCACAGACTTGAGGATCTTCATATTGGGCATGTTGGCCTTGAGAACTAGTTCCTCCCAAACTCTGTTCTGAAAGCGCTGCCAATGTTTCTCTATTCAGCATTGAGCACTGGGTTACCTTCTTCCCCTTCTGACAGTCCTCTTTTAATAAACAACCATCTCCAACATTTAGACTCATCAATTCCGATTCGATGCTCTCCACGCTCTTCTCGAACTGCTGAATATCTGCCTTTGTCATTGACTGGGTCTCTTTGAATCCTTGCATTTCACAAGCAACATCACGACTACTTATAAGTGAGTTAACATCAAGGTTTCCCGTCTTGACCTCAGGCTTCGTGTCATCACTCGTGACTCTATCCTGTAAAACAGCATCTTTCCTCTCTGCTTCCAAGGTGGTATAATTGACTTTGGTCTGTGAGTTAACTTCATCTACTTCATTCACTGGCCTAATGGCATCATCAGGATGGGTGGTCACAATGGAATCTAACCCCCGTGACCTCAATGTGGTAACACCTGTATCATTATGAGACTTCGACAAGTCAGAATTCGCTACTTCATCTCGTGAAATGCGATCAGGATCATCATTTTCTTTCGCTGACTGTAAGGTGGTATTACTGACTTTGATCTGTGCATCCAAGTTGACTTCGACCACTTCCGTCTCCGAATTCAGTTTGGAATCATTGAGATCAGCTTCATGAACTTCATCATGTGACTTGGCATCAATCACATCATTCTTTGAATTAAAATCTGCGTCAGTGACTTCGATGATTGGAACGATCTGTGGACTCTGTTCATCTGTAGATGACTTGATGGCTTTCTGTGACGGCTTCTGCTTAGGTCTCCGGCTGAACAGCCACAGCGCATACAGAATGGCCGTAGGTGTTGCCGTAAGAATAAATAGCCTCAGTCTTGTCCACATTCTACAAAGTAATCACTTAGCTTATCACCTGCAACTATAAGGTCAGGCTAGGAGGGTTACCGCAAGTTGGAACCATGACGAATGGCATCATTGGATGTATGAACCTGCCTAGAAAGGCAGAAAACCTTTAGAAAAAGACAATAGGATTATTGACACTAGCTGCTATATCAATTGCATAACAGATCACTGAGAACATCATAAACTGCTAGTTAACACATCATATGTCTGTCTGTCAGCACAGTCTGAAGTACTGTTAAATGTGCTGTTTATTCTTAAATGCCATGCACGGACTGGTAAACACTTTATATCCAAAACATGTGCCCTACCGAGCAAACATCATTAGGACAAATCTTCTGCAGTGGAAGATTCTGCTGCAGAAGTAATATTTGTACACAGTTACTTGGATAAACACTGCTGCATGTATGTACACTGTTAAAAATATCTGACTTCTAATCACTGCGGTTGTGAAAGTCAATTTAAGCATTGTGAGGATTGGGGATAGATAAAATGTGAAAAACCACCTGAGTCTTCAATTCACCCTGAAGCACCTCGAATATTATTATCATCAAACGCTATATACAATTCTTCTATGCAATGTGATACTGAACACTACTTAGTTGTGTGGTCATATACAGACGCGGAGTTCAGAATGCTATTTTCTAATTTCACTGCTCAACAGCAACTACTGTTCACTGGCATTGCGACACAAACGGCCAAATGACGACATGGTCCATCTTCCCATGACGTCAAGGGCACAAAACACAATGTATTGATCAAAGCACCAATAACCCGTCGCATGGGTATGAAGCCAATATCATCAGCAATACGTCGGGTCATTAGCTAGGTAATGCTTCAAAATGGAAAAAGTACGTCTGCCATTGAGGCAGACAATAACATAAATGACCAACAGAAATCCGAGACGACGGAATGTAAATAGTACACCTTTTGCGCATAAAACGAAAGAACCTTCTATTATCACGCTCTTGACCGCTCACTGTCGCATGTGGCGCAACACTCGCGCTAACTATCGCGAGAATTGACTAAATTAGTAAGGCAGTCGGTGGGCAAACGTCTCAAACGCATCTTCAACTAGCGTAATCTTAATCGTAATCTAATAATTTCTAAGGCGCCACTTGAAAGCCAAGTGCAGGGCACCAGCTTATTCACGAGCACTGCATCCAATCAGATGGGTTGTCCAAAGGATAGTCCGTGGTAGAGCATAGTTCGGTTTCCTGCAGGAGGTCAGAAAGCAGAATAACTGTTAAGGAGGGTGTCGTTTGGTCGAGAACTGAAAGATAGATTATCAAGTAAAGAGTCTGGTTAAGAATTCTTCAAAAGGTGAGACTTAAGTTTAGAATGGAAAGCCCGTGGGTGATGGATAGGGGAGGATGCGTGTTCACATCCATGCATGTAATTGATAATACACTGGGGCGCAGAGCTTAGGAACTAGATTCGAAGCCCGGCAGTGGCATTGGTTATATTAAATATACATATATGGTGTAATGGGCGTCTTGCATGGCTGCCGACATCTTTCGCACATACTATGTCTTTAATCATACTGCGTTGTTGTCAGTTTGAAAAGTAAACGAATATTATTATTAGTAATCATTATCTCTTGCGAATGACGACGCCTCTTATCACCGTTCTTACTTGCTTAATTTAAAACTGCTACACAAGTTATGGGTTGGGTTGAGAGTTCAAAACATTGGACGAAATGTATTGAGGTTTGTGATCGTTTTTTAAAATATTTTAACGGATAATGGGGTGAAACTGTAGTTTAGGGTGGTCAATGTATGCAGCGAAGTTGGCACGTTGCCGCGAAGTTTAGACTGATAAATTAATTTTATCTTATCTCGGAAACATGTAGTTAATTAACGTTGGCAAACTATATACATCGAATCGGAGATGTCTGTCAAGTTGAAACACACATACCCCTTCCACATTCGACGACACATTCGCCAGGAGAGTAATATCCCCAGGCAATAGCCTTTGCATTTCAAAAGTTATGCCATCACTTCCACAGATTGAGCCAATTGATTTGCAATTAGAACTGATCGAGTTGCAGGAAAGTTCAGAGACGCGAACTTCATTTCATGCACTAAGCTTGATGAAATTTTTTCAAAGCCTATCGGTTTCTTTTATCTGACTATTTGACAACATGCTCAACGTGCAGCATCTCTTTTGGGGCATTGCAGCAACAAGCTTTGAACCTCAATTTGGTAATAGGCCTATAATAGCTGAGATTTTCAACTTCCCAAATCGCATGACGTTCATTCCAAGGAGTGAATTTAATTTTGACACAAATTTTAAGTTAACTTTTATAAACATTCACTTTTAACTTTATTACAAATGTATTGATACTTAACATTTTAGGTTAGAATAAAATTAATAAATAAATAAATAAATATTCAATGAGTTGTGAAATTCTCATACATTTAAAATTGAAGTACTTCATTACTGCTTATTTCATTTTATTATAATTATGCATATAAGTAGGCCTTATACTTATGGGCCTTATATTAAAAATCTAAGCCTGAAAAGGCTTTGCGACATCGGCACTCGCATTGTAACCTTTGGCCTGCAAGCTCTCGCTGTGTCACTAAAGTGGCCCTTGGTATCCAAAACTTTGGGGACCTCTGCTTTAAAGCAATATGTTGTGGTTAATCCTGCTTCTACATGTGCAAGAAATACTTTTGGTGATCTCTTGTCATAGCCTCCATGATCATTCATGCTATACAACATGTTTACTGTTTGAGTTTTAGGATGAACTGTTTTCATCAACCATCCAATTTCTAGTTTCACCTTTAATATAACACATTGTCATTGTTCAGCTAATTTCTAGTTTCTGTTTAGGTTGGAAATGTTTCAAGAATCTTCCAGCTTCTAGTTTGAGTTATTCACCAATACAACATTTGCACACACCTTAACATACTACCATTCCAAGGCCTGATCTTGTCTCTCATTGTTTCTGCCACATCAGTGTTCCATTAATATTGAAGCCCATTGTAACAAATATAATTTTTTTAACGCTAAAACTCAGTTTTACCAATAAGTTATAGGGCATCAATGAATTAGAATGCTAAAGCAACAGTAGGTTTTTTACTTGAACTTACTAATACTTTTGTCAGAAGCAATTTTGTTGTAATTTCAGTTTGTAGATTTAGAACAGATATGGATCCAATAGTGCATTTGACACCCAAAACTTCCCTTCGTGGCATGAAAGTCTATGCCAGAGGCATTGCCAAGCCAGTGCTCGCTTTTCTAGGTGTTCCTTTTGCTGAACCGCCAGTGGGAAAGTTGCGATTTGCTCCTACTGTATCAGTTAAGCTGTGGACTGGAGAAAGGAATGCAAAGAAATTTGGTAACTTTAATTTTTTTTTATTAAAAAAATTTATACTCAAATAGAGTTGCATTGTTTGTCATTTCTTATTTGTAATTTCCATATGCTTGTTCCATATGCTTATTTTAACCAGTTAAGCAACATTATCCTAGTTACTACATGGATGGTTGATTGTCATTGGTTTTAGGCCTTCCTGTCTTTAGGATGGAAGGGTTGTTAGTACATAAACCAATGTAAAAATCTAGGCTACTATATGTACCATAGCTGTACAGTGTGCATGCTTAACACTTCAAATGTAAGCTTCAATGTTGCTGAAGTAAACAAACAAGTCTATTACCCTTAACATTTCACAGTTTATTTCAGCCTTTAAACACCATTGCATACTAAAATGTATGGGAAACCAATCTGGCTAGGGTTAAAAGCAGTGTTAGTAAAAATGCAGACATGTGCTATGTTGTGTTAAGTGTCTAATAGCAATCTACTGTTGCTTTTCCACTGCTGTTGGTTTCTGAACATTTTGGTGCTGGAAATGCTGTGATGAGCTCTGAAATGCTGGAAGTTTGAAAACTCAATTATTGTATAAACTGTGAGTTATTAAACTTATAAATATATCTGAGGTCTGATTGTGCTTTCTATGATCATTTTCCAGGATCCATCTGCCCACAATATCTTGAGTCAACTCGAGCCACTTACTTTCCTTTTCAAATCGACGATGACTCTATGAATGAAGATTGTTTGTACCTGAATATTTGGACTCCCTCTGCAAACCCTGACAAGTTGTTACCAGTGATGGTCTGGATATATGGTGGAGCTTTCATTCAAGGTAAAAAGTCGTCAATTGATAGTTCTTTCAAGTTTAGACTAAGGCCTAGTGACTGTATTTGTGTTTGATTGCTTTATTTTAAAGAACATGTCATTTCAGCTATTGGACCAACCAAGAATCTAGTCATGCGGTTGTTGTTAGATTTCTGCAATATCTCATTTGTTAACAGGTTACAATAATCTTATGCTAACAGTTGATTAAGACTATTGGACCATTGGTTATTGTAGATTGGCAGTTTATTGCTGTAGAAATCTCAGTCTGTTTATCAAGAAGCAGAGTCATGTTAGATTTTAGCCATGGTTAGATTTTAGCCATGGTTAGATTTTAGCCATGGTTAGATTTTAGCCATGTCTTGTTTATTGGCAGGTCACAATAATCGGCTGCTAACAGGTGATTTAGTAATCATTGTACTTTTGCCAGTTTATTGCTGCAGATATTTTGATTAGTGTGGAATATCCACAAAATGCCTCAGACATTGGATATCCTGTTGGCAAATATTATAGATGCAAATTGTTATATATAATTTTTTAAATTATTCAATAGGCTTACATATGCTGATGTATGTGAACATACCATTGATTTCCATTCAAATTTCTTAAAATGATTTCAATTTAGTGAGCTTAATGCAATTTTAGCCAACTTCACAATGCTGCCAAGCATCAAGGTTTTTTGAATAATCAAGACAAACAGTAAAGACAAATATTTCTGGACATCTAATGTTTTTTGTCTCTGAACCAATTAATTAACTAATTTTTAGCTTAAGACTTTTAACCATGAGCTTGGTGAGTGGCACTAGAGTAAATTCGTAAACTGTAAGAAAGTTTGGGCGGACACAGGATAATGTCACCTTTTGGATCTGTTTCTTTTGATTATTTGAATTAAAATATTACATTGTTATTAATATTATGGCATCTTTATTAACGTTATGATTTGGTTATTGAAAGATTATTGAAATTCAGTTGCATTATCTGACTCTTGTTTCACTGATTGCAACCTCTTTGTTTCTGTTTTAAAATGTCTGCTTGAAACATCAGGATTAATTAAACAAATGTTGTATTGTATATCATTGCTCTATGGCACATATCATATACTAGCCTCCATTCTTACTTTGTACCTAAAGTTTGTACCTACAAACTTTCTGATTGATAGTGAAACACCTGCTTTAGTGAGTTTTTCTTTGAAAGATGCCCGCATGCATGTGTTTGTAGTTATAATTATTGCTTTTGTTTCAGGATTGAGTAATTACTTTGATGGCACAGTTTACTCTGTTGTGCACGACGTGGTCTTCATTTCGTTAAACTATCGAGTTGGAGCATTTGGTAATAACTCTTTCCATTTCAAGTAAAGTTTCAGTTTCTAAACTTACATTATGGTCTCCTCGATGATGCAACCATGGAGACATTTATACATGGTTGCTCTTTTAATAGCTGTTTGCAATGCATACTTGTATCACACAGTTGTTTTCAATGACTTGACACAGTGTAGATGGTAGATATGATATTTTATTTGCAGAAATGCAAATATTTCCTCTCAGTGGTTTCTGCTGGTGTTAGGTAGTGAAATATTCTTGGGTTCTGAGGCTCAAACAGTGTATATGATTTCATGATGAATTAGAATAGAGCAATACTTCAAACAAAGTTTAGTTGTTTTATTTCCCAAACTGTGTTCCGCAGAACCCTAGGGTTCCGTGAGATGAAGACAGGGTTCCGCGGAAAACTTCCAGTGTGAACAATAAGCTTAAAAGTTAAAACAATGCAATATAAAATAATGTATAAAATTTTTTCATAAGAGGCTTTTTGCTTAAAATCTGTGTATAACGTTGCATGCAACAGAATTCATATGCCAATGTCATCAATATTAGTTTTGTTATTAATCTAATGTTGGCCTAAACTGATTATTGTCTGCATTCTCGAGCGTTTGTACCTACGACAGAATATGTTTAGTTTTGGATGGGGTTCCATCAAACAGTTTTTAGATCACAAGGGTTCTGCGGCCAAAAAAGATTGGGAAACGCTGATTTAACTTATCGATATATTGCCTGTGGGTAATCTCTTGTATGACTGTTGACTGACTATTGGTTTGATTAAATAATTGGTTTGCATTTCATGTTGAAGGCTTCATGTGTACGGATGATGGATACGTGAGGGGTAACATGGGTCTTCTGGATCAACTGGAGGCCCTTAAATGGGTTCAAAGACATATCGCTTCCTTTGGAGGGGATCCAGATCAGGTGACTGTGTTTGGCGAAAGTGCCGGTGCTATCAGCATTGCCCTCCATCTTCTGTCTCCACTGTCGGGAAAACTTTTCCGAAGAGCAATCTTGGAGAGTGGGTCGTCGTTTTCGGCGGCTGCCTGCTGGACGACGAGAGATGCTTCCAAGTACAGCTTCGGTCGTGCACGTCGTTGGTGTAGGTGCCTGTGTTGTTTTTCAGATTCTGTTCACATTTGAATCTGTTTGTATGGCGGAGCTGTACATGCCCTTTTGCTGCTGTACCCTAGGTAGAACCCTCATAAAGACAGACTTGGTCTGGTGACTGAAATGTTATTGTGCTTAAATCTTATATAGTATCAATTTAGCAGCACTTTGTCATAATGAGGATGATTTGTGTCACCCTCCTTCTTTATCTAGGCTTGGGACTGGCACCGTTCGAGTGCGGGAGTGGTGCGTTATTGGATAGGAGGAGAATTGTCTAATGTTAATATTTATTAATGTGGGATAAGTGAACAGTTGACCATTATTTAATGTTTTATGAATGTCTAGTTCTTTGCACGAGTTGAACAATGAATCATATGATGTTTCCTATTAGACCTCTGCTGTCATGTTGTATTAGTGTGGCATGGTGGCTGATCGGTTAAAGGGGTCGGCCCGTAGCATTCAGTGTGCGCTGAGTGAGCGGGTTTGACCCTCGTCCGAGGCGTCAGTCACCATGTAGGGACCTTGACCAAATCCTTCGTACACAATTGCTCTGCAGTGCAACTGCAATTGCGCCGTAGAGGTGTGTGCACTTCTGAGCATATTGGAAGAAGGGCGATATCAAATTTCAAGAATATCAATTTCAAAATTTCAAGAATATTGTGTTATTCAGCTGTTTATTGATGTTTTTAGCTGGTATCGATATGAAGAGTGGAAAGGAGCTGGTGACTTTTCTTGCAGACAAATCATCCATGGACATTGTTAATCATTTTGGCTACGGATTTAATCCTGTCGTCGATGGTCTGTTCATGCCTGAAGCTCCGATTAGTCTGTACTGTGCTGGGAAGTTTCATCCAGTCGATATCTTACTGGGATTTAATACGGACGAAGGTTTCTCTTTTATCAAGTCGCTACTGCTTGGGGAAAACCGAGAGATGTCACAGGATCTTGCAAGCGATATCTTAAAAGTTATCGTCTTTAAGAAGTGAGTTCCCTTTAATGCGTGGTAGGAGTCTATGCAATGGGTGTCTTCTTTTTCTTGTGCTCTCTACTGACCTCGGCTTTAAATTTATCCAAATCATTGTCATCACCCGAGTTCTGGAATTACTGCATTGCAATTATTTGCAATTGGGTAATGGAGAAATGTTTAATAATAATGTTATTGGTGTGAGATAAATTGTAATTATTGCAACCTGAGTTCTGGAATTACTGGATTGCAATTATTTGCAATTGGGTAAAGAAGCAATATCAATTATTGCAACCTGAGTTCTTGAGTTACTGTATTGCAATTATTTGCAATTGGGTAAAGAAGAAATGTCAATTATTGCAACCTGAGTTCTTGAATTACTGCATTGCAATTATTTGCAATTAGGTAAAGAAGAAATGTCAGTTATTACAACCTGAGTTCTTGAATTACTACATCGCAATTATAAAGATCTGCAAATTGATGTATTCGAAGGCTTTATCTTTTTCGTGAGTTATATCATTGGCCTGTTGAATATCTTTCTTGAATTAAATTATGCTTTTCTCTATTTTCTGTGTTGATTTCCAGTCTCTTTATTAGGAATGTGCATCATGTCTTTTCGCTGCTGTTAGTCTATCAGAGTAATTGGTCTTTATCGGAGGACCGCTTTGTGCATTACTTTCTCATCTATGTATATTACCTCTGAATTACTTACGGGCACTCGGAGTTTACTTTGCCCCACTTGACTGAAACTGAGAAAATGCTTCCATTCATTGCAGCTGTTTTGGCAATAATTTTAATCGAAATGGAGCCATCAAAGCACGACATGGCCATCTCTTCTTATTATCTTCTCAGTTCATCTATGATCTTATTTAACACAGAATGTAATGCTGCTACACATTTATGTATAATTTTGTAGGCCTTTAAATAACCAGTGTGTGACTATCAGGTACATAGAACACCAGGACCAGGTTTACCGTGTCTAATTTCCTGTGCATTAGAACGCATGGTGTGGAAAAAGCAATGTTAATAAATATGGAACTAGTTTTACTATTTGCTGAGTATACCTGTAGTCACTATTCATGAATTGGGACAAACTTCTTTGACAAGGTGTAGTACTCCATTGTGTGCCACCACACTTTTGACTATCGTAGAAAAGCCTGGCGTGACACGTTACACCTGAGACAGTCTCTCCTTGAAAGGAAATCTGTTGATACGTCTTGCTGCATGTATCTGAGAAATCCAAGTCACAAAAGTGTACAGAGTTATTCTAAGTTAAACCCAATAAAATTGTTGCATTATCTTCTGTTTACAGGCAATACCATTACCATTCATCTTACTACAATTGGCGCTTTGAGTAGTTCTCTTAAAATTATTTGTTGAAAACAGTTTGTTTCGAGGTTTACCAAATGCCGAGAAAATCCGACAAGTTCTTCACAGGGAATATCTGGAGGGTATCAACGACCCACAAGTACTGCATCAGAGGCTGTCCGAATTGTATGGCGACATCCTCTTCATCATGCCTACGCTGCTCCAAGCGATTCAACATTCCCGTTGGTGTCTGCAGTATTAATATCTCGTCTATTTTATTTATTAACATAGGTGACGTTCGTTAGATACGGAACTCTTGCAGTATCTACTCTTGAGACATGCAGTCTTGAATTACTGGACTTTGTTGTCGATTTCCAAGGCTTTGCAATTATTTTCTGTGAGTAAGCTCTCTGGTGTGGTTTTGGTGAGTTTCCCGTATGTCTTCCGGTCTGTTTGGCCAGTTGCTCTCAACTGGAGCTAGTAACTATGAGCATTGGGTTTGCTTTGTAGGTGACTATCAGTTGATTCTTTACTTATTCCAGATTACATTACATTATATAATCATAAGTTTTTATGGTACATCTGAAATTAATTAATTATTGCTTTTCTTGTAAGGTGATAATTATAAACTTTTTCTTCTGTTGTTATATCCTTCTAGAAAGAGCAAAGACTTTTCTGTACCAGTTTGACCATCGACCAATATTTTCTGGTCTGCCAAGTTGGGCCGTGGCTGACCATGGCCATGAGATTCCATACGTCATGGGAGAACCTCTGCTGGACAGACTCCCTGATATCTGGACAGACAAAGAACGTGACGTTTCAGCTATGCTAATGGCGTACTGGACGAACTTTGCCAAAACTGGGTTTGTTTTGTCTAATGATTGATATAGCAAAAGAGGAAATAATGAGATCGAAACATGATTACTATATGTAATTGTATTTTTTAAATGATTATTTATACAGCATTATCAATAATGTTTAATAATGCTTTATCATTTTAATGACAATTGTGTACTAAATGTGAGTAAAAAGCCAGTGCAGCTCATCATAATATGGTGTTAAGGTGCATTGCCAATAATTATCAGACAGTTAAGCAGTTAATATCACTGAAGTGTTGATAGAAAATTCAACTCATTTGGCCTCTTAATAGATGCCAATAGGGTTTTCCACATGTGTTCCAGTAATCTTGAGCCCTCTATCAACGATTTTGGGTTTTCTAGTGCACAGTACTTTACAACAGCAATCCAATCCAATCATCTCTGTGTAGTTGCTAACAGTACACAGAGTCATTGTAACGGTTCTTTGAGAGTGGTGATGATGACTGTGGAGCACTTTGAGTCTTGTTCATCATATGCCACATAATACCAGAGTTTGCCAAGTGTAGTCCAAGATATGAACAAGTTAGGAGATTGCCCTTTTGTTATTTTGAAAAGCATTACGTTGTCATTGTTTTGTGAAGGAACTAAATGATTCCACTGCACAAGCAATGCTTCTCAGGTAGCATTATAGAAAAGCCTGGAGAAAGGAGAATGGAGTGGGTACCTCACCTTGCCTTATCTTATTTAAGGAATTAAAAATGAGTGTATACTGCATAGCAGAGAAATAGATTCTTATGATCAGATAACTGTAGCTAGTCTCTGACTAATACTAGAAAGTACCTAGTATGATCTCAATGCATCAAAACCCATGCACAGTGTTCCTTTTGAGCTTCTGTAGTGGCATGCAAACATGTGTGTTTACTATGTTTATTAATAAGTTTACCAGGGTTCCATGAGAAACCTGGTAACTTATGGAATTTAACTTTTTTCAGACCTGGAAACACTGGCATTCTCCAAGAAAGTCATGGACTTTTATAATAGATTTTTAGCTTGAGAATCGGAAGAAGTCGAAACAATTGGAGAAAGAGAATTCTATTTTCAGTTCAATAAGATTGAGAAAATATTTGAGAGAGAACACGTTTACCTTGAGGATCTTGATGAATAATTAATATATTGTAGTAAAACTTTTGGATATTGTCAGTGCTTTCTGCAACATTAGGCTTTTCATTCAAAGAGAGGCTTTTACCTTTTTACTTATGAAATTTGCATAAATTGTTAGGCATAGTTCTAATCATATTTTAAAATTAGATGAATGTTGCATTGTTCTTATACGCATGTACGAATGAATGCACGCACACACAGGCGATTTTTTATCTCTCAAAACTTATTAAACTGAAAATCGAATTCTCTTCTCCAATTGCTTCTGTTTTTTTTAACATGACCTTTACCTGCTGTATGGGTATTAATGGCTTGCTTTCCTATGCTGTATGTCTCTTGTAGGAATCCAAATGGACAATCCTTGACAACATGGCCTGTCTTTCTGCCTCAAGGCGCCAACTGTCTTGTGCTCTCTAACCAGCCTTGGGTTAAAACCATCGAAAGTGGTCGCCGCGGAATCCGTCTGACCCTCTGGAAAGAGAAGATTGTTCCATTAGCCGTTGCAAAAAGCAGACTCTGACCAATTTAGTTGACTCTTCTGAGCCAGTCTCAGATTATGACTTCTACTTCAGTTGATTATCATTATGTCCTAATCAGTCGATGTGAGAGATGAAATTGTATAAAAAAATCTTAATCCTTAGGAGAGCCAAACTGATGAATGATGCTAATCAGATACATTTGAACACACACATTTGTCATACACAACTTTGGAGTTTTAGGGGACTGTGCAGAGTTCCCTGTAGTGTCCAATATATCATGCCTTTATGAGTTTATATTGTATGTAATGCTGCATTGTTTAAAGTGTTGAATGAGTCAAGGTGCCTCATTGTAACCCTTGATAATTGTAAAATGAAAGCGGCATGTTCCCTTGAGCCATAGCAAGTCCGTATTTCAAGTGTTAGCAACCACTGTCTGCAACAACTCGCTGGTTGGATTCTGATATCAAGTTCTGCTAATATGTGAGATTTCTATCAAAATCAGGCGATTGTCGCAAATCAGAATTTCGAGATTACTGCCAAAAATGACATGAACGATCAATTTTATGTGTTTTGAGTTTGAATGAAATTCGAGTAACAAAGTTATTACTTCAAAAATAATAGTTGTGTGATAAAATTTGGTGTTTGTGGTCATTTTTTTGCCATGAATTGTGACACGTGCCTGCTTCTGATAGAGCATCTCGCTTATACAGTTTAGTGGGTAATTAACTTGAAGGTACTACTAACAGTGAGATAACAGTTATTGTCAATTGATTATTTTGTTGAATGACTTTTTGATGAATTGGATTTGGTCTGCTGAATTTTGGTTTTGTTTTGGTGAATGGGTTTTGGTGAATACATATGGCTTTTATGAATGGGTGTTGCACTGGATGTATGAAAATAATTTCTGTGAATGGGGGCGAGTGTGTTTTGGAACTGAGGATGTTGTAAAAGGACTTTTCGTAACTGACTACAGGATGCATGTATTTGTGTATGCATGCATGTGCAATTGTGCATATATTATTGCATACATGCATGTACTCTATATGTACTCTATGTTTTATTTCTACATTTTATTTAATTCAATGTTGCTGCCTTTTAAATTTCAATCAACGTGCAAGCCAAGGCTTAAGATCTTGTTCATATATAAGCAGATGGCATTCAGATAATGGGAGGAGTCTCCACTTGTGCAACGGGATGCATCCGCGCGTTCACAAATGCAGATCTTCTAAGAATGGCTGATCCTGAGGGAGCATCTCTCAGCGCACAAGCCTCCGCACCACTCCGCTGAGTCGGTTCCGGTGGGTAGCTAGCCACTTCTTACTTCAGAAAACACAAGAACCATGTAGTTTGGTATTTGCAGATACTACAACACACTATCTTGATAATATAAAGAGTAGGCATATACGTCGTCACGTAGGGCTACTCTTGCCAATCTTTGATATACAATCAACCATCTGGTTTGATTGCATGCCCAGAAACCACCATGAGGAGGTGTTGGCAAAGGTCTCCATTCAATTCAGCTCCCAGAAACGAACAGAGAAAAGTAAAACGACAGAGAAAGAAATAGGTTTATACAGACAGAGAATAATAAACATCTATGATAGACGGATAGATAGACAAGTAGACAGACAAAGAGATAGACAGACATACATATCAACACACAAGTAGACAGAGATAAAGGCAGACAGACAGACAGATAAACACACAGAAATACATACGTAGATATATAGAATTACAGGCACAGACAGACATATATACATACATACAAACATACATATATACATACATGCATACATACATACATATATACATACATGCAAACATACATATATACATACATGCATACATACATACATATATACATACATGCAAACATACATATATACATACATGCATACATACATACATATATACATACATACATACATACATATGTACATACATGCAAACATACATATATACATACATACAAACATACATATATACATACATACATACATATATACATACATGCAAACATACATATATACATACATACAAACATACATATATACATACATACATACATACATACATACATACATACATACATACATACATACATACATATATACATACATACATACATATATACATACATGCAAACATACATATATACATACATGCATACATGTATACATACATGCATACATACATATATACATACATGCATACATACATATATACATACATACATACATACATACATATATACATACATGCAAACATACATATATACATACATGCAAACATACATATATACATACATGCAAACATACATATATACATACATGCAAACATACATATATACATACATACATACATATACAGACTAAGGCAGGAAATCAGTTACTTAAGAAGACAGACAGAACAGATAGAAGTAATACTAAAGTGACGACGAAAGTGGTTATGTTGCCAAAGATTCAAAAAGCATGAACCTGAAAGTAAGACTCTGAAAACAAGATATATATGGGAGATGCAGAGATTCTAGTGATCGAGAGCGAGAGATGCAGCCAGAGATCGGAATTATTCGAAGCAGCGATTCGATCAGAGTTTCTGCTTAGACCCCCTTCCCCTTTGTTATTAAATTTCAAAAACGCTGAATGAAAGACGACTTGGTCACCTACATGTAACTTCAAGTCATTACGAGAAAATGGAAATTAAAGCTGCTTGAGAGACTTGCCGTGAAAGGACTACCCAAATGCATTTATTTTGTTTCTAAGGCCCTACAGAGAAATCTGATGCATTTGGCCATCATTTTTCTCAAGCATGGACTTAGGAGATATACCGTGTGTTGATCGCAGACCTGAGTTCAACACCAAACTATCTTAGAACTCCATGATCTCTCTCTTCATTTCAGTTAAATTCATTCATCAAAATCAGCAGATCTTGCTGTTCGTAATGACATCGTGCGCAGCATGAACATACCCTTGCAGCAGACGGTTATAGCCATTCTCTTTCTCGATATATATCTATAATGGCAATTATTTGACTTACTGACGTGTGGAAACAATTAACAGAAATAAAGAAAGATCCACGGATCTTAAACATAGGCTACATTAATACAATCGCCAAAAACGACCCAACGTAAGGCAGCAATAAGACAGGAAACTACAAAAGACAGAGTGAAAGAAATAAAAGAAAAGAGAAATTAAGAAATAAAAAACTGGGATTAGGACAAATTACACCGAATTAGCCTACGAGAAAGACGCTATTAAAATATTAAGTCTTTAACTTAATCTAGGGCTTATAACCCCAAGAATGCTCTAGCGCCGGTGTGACTCGTATTGTCCAATACATCAATCGATGGTCAATCTAACTCACCGTCAAAATTCATTGTCCAATGGAGGATCCAGCATAACACCAGCAGACCGAAAAACAGAAAGCCTATGGATATGCAGGTTGAAAATGATAGTAGTATTAAGTTACAGCAGTGAAGATACAAGGATAATAGGATAAATGGATAAAGAGAGACAGACAGACCTAGAAAGAAGCAGGAGGAAACACAATAATATTAAGGGCAGCGGGGTCTAAGGCATAAGTCGGCCTATTATCGATAATACTATCTTAGCATATTATATATATATATATATTTATATATAACAAATAACAGCACGAAAATATCGAGTGAGCAGTTCGGTTGTTTGGAGTTTGCAGTGTATAGTTTAAAATAATATATATTAAGTGATTAAATCGAGAATGAAATGACACAAGAATGTCATAAGCGACTGATAAAAAAACACACCCAGAGACTGTTCCAAATGCCTATTGGTCCAGCAACTGAAAAGCTCATTCACCAGGAACCATGCATAGGACTACAATGTGCTTTAGGGACGAATACGCACCCTCTGTCACATAACTGTGCTATATTCTTTCTGATTCAGTCAGCATTTGTAAAAGAACTACATTATTCTGTGAACAATGCAAGGAGTCGCAGCCTAAGTACTAAAGAAAAGCAGTTTATTATGACTTCCATGAATGGCATAACGATGCATTTGAAAGAAAGATTCTTTCTCATCGAAATAAAATCATGCAACCAGTAGCGCAACCAGAACATTTTATGGGGGTGCTCATACTGCAAGCACCGACGGCGTGATGCAGCGTACTAAAAGCACCCCTACCCCTCCTCCTAAAAAAGAAAAAAACCCAATCGGAATTGGATCAATGGTGTGGTCCAGGGGTACTCAAGCACTCCCCAGCACCTCCTTAGTGGCGCCAACGCATGCAACACAAAGCTTTGCTTCCTGCATTCAACAACCAGATCGAGAGTGTCGAGAAGCTGCTACCATGACAGTGTATCTGCCCACTGATGCTCTCAAAAGTGTTACTGTATTTTTACTATGCGTTTATGTTCACTTGTACGTTTGCCAACTGACTGTCTTCGTGTAACCTACATGTGTACAACCATCAGCTGTTGAAATCCTACAGACATCTCTACTAGTCTGATTCCGTCAAAGTTTAGGAAACATTGGCAGAATGAACACAACAGACATTGGTTACCGTAACGCAGCTGTTTTTTTCCAGCCAGTTTTTATCGGTTCCGTTTCATTTCGTCGCACATCATTTCGTCGTATTCATTTCGTCACAGTTAATTTCGTTGCATTTTTAAAACGACACTAACCATAACCATAACCCTAATCGACACTCAAGACGCACAACCTGACCCTAAGCGACCCTTGGGTCTCTGTCATCTTTGTTCATCAGCCGAAGCCGTTTCTATGGCATCATGGCTGTAGTCTAATTACCTTACTACTTATTAAATCTACTTGTTGGACGCAATAAAAGAGCATGTTATGTTATGTTATGTTAAGCGACCCTTTGGAGCCATCTTTGTTGAATCCATCCGATCCACTTGCCATGTCGCCATGGTTACCTCCACTCGATACAGATGCTCCGTCAAAGGGAATATTGTCAGCTAAAATGGAGCATAGATATTCTGCAGTATTATTTTCAATTGGAACTCAAATTTTTGAGGCACTGTGAAATCAGCAGAACTCTATCGGAGATATTATCCTTCAAAAATACAGCAGACTCATAGTTAAGAGATGACTTTATGTCTCAAATAAGATGTGATGGATCTCAAATCTGGCTGAATTTAACCCTGTGAAATCAGCAGAACTCTATCGGAGATATTATCCTTCAAAAATACAGCAGACTCATAGTTAAGAGATGACTTTATGTCTCAAATAAGATGTGATGAATCTCAAATCTGGCTGAATTTAACCAATGTCCATAGAAGTACTTTAAAAGACACTGAAAGACCAAGGTGAACTTTAAAGAATACTGGGTGCCTTAAGGAGAACAAGTACTGCACGTGATTTTAGGAATCACACTAGCAACATGATACCTAGATTGTTTCTAAGGGGGGTCTCGGAATGAAATCCAGTCTGACAACTTACTAATATGCACAGCCTAAACGCGTATGCAGAATTTGCAAATATAAAGTTTTCAGGGAAAAAAACTAGACTAAAAGACAAGTAATGCCAAATTACTTGCCATAGTCGAATTTCAATACATCGCATATGCAACTTATCAGTGACCCTACATGTAACTTCTCCGACTATGCTATAAGAACTTCTGCAGGTCTATGCTCTATGCTTTCATAATATTCTTAAATGGCACCTTAAAAATCTGTGAGTATTAGGCTCATACACAAACACCCATGCCAACTTTTCACAGTAAGTTTAAAGACGTTTCGTCGACTCTTATCAATTATCAACGACAAGTGAATATTATTAGTCATATCCATTCAGAAACATCCACTTTCCCTCTGCTTTATTGATTTTGCAAAAGCTATTTACATGGTTCAACACGATCAACTATGGATAACCATGATGGTGATGGTTTCCCACTCCACCTCATTCAGCTATTGCGAAATCTCTACAAACAACTACAAGCTACTGTCAAGACAGACGGAATTATGTCGACATGGTTCAGTATCAAGAAGGGAGCCCGACCAGGATGTAATTTATCATCAAGCCTGTTTAACATTCTGGCAGAGAGGTAATGCGAAAAGCACTACTAGGCTACCACAAGGAATTCAGGATTGGAGGGAAGACTATAAATAACCTTAGATAAATCATGCTTATGACATCGTTTTACTGGTCACTTCACCATAGGATTTACATGAGTTGGTGCGACGTGTTGAGATATCAGCAAAGGAATACAGTATGCCGATTAACGTAGCAAAGACGAAAGTAATGACAAATAACAATGACGCGCTTTTGATAAAGGTGAACAGCTACAAACTTAAACAAGCTAATTGCTGAAGCACTTGACGGGGTGAATTTTAACGCGGCTGTATACCGACAGTAGAAGGTTTGGTAATCGTCACTGTTATGTAGGCTATATTGACTCTAGTCTACATAATGTCAATGGAACAAATGCGAACAATGCGAACGACAAAGCGGCATACTCAGACAAGCATCCGAATGAATCCTAAAATTTCATTTACATACTTGGGGAACAGAGTAACGAAGGACGGGCACTGCACGAGTGTGGTAAAATCAAGATTAGCTATGGGAATGTCAGTCATGTTTAGGTTGGCAAGCCTCTGGAAGAATAAATCAGTCAGTACTAAAACCAAACTGCGACTCATGAAGACCTTGGTGTGGCGTTCGCGAAGCGACGATGACGATGTGACATAACATTAGGTTGTTCTCCTATTAATTACAATCGAAGGAGCCTGTTGATATATGAGACGGCTCACCTTGAAGGATGTTTCTGATTGTTTTTATAATTCTTGGGAGCTGGGTTTTGTATTTGGCTGTCGAAGACACGTCAGTTATTTTCACCACAGTGGCAAGTCTTCGGGTTTAGCGCTGATGTAGTTAGAATTCAAGTTCACAGGCATAAAACCAATTGGTCAAGTAGAATGACATAGGTGAGTTCTGTGTAAAACTGAAGTAACAACGATTACAACAAAAATCACCTTTAAGTAATATCGATTATGTTAAATGCTCACACTTAAAGGGCAAGTGCAAAGATGAAGAAAGACGGTAGTGCGATATTCCACGATTTTGAACCACGATACAGTCGGTCGGAATGCAATGAGCTGCTAAGAATACAAGACTTAAATCATCATCAATTTTTTAATGTTATTCACTAACGGCTTATTAATTAATAACGAATTTGCCAATTGCTTAATATATGTATGTTTTATATCAAAGATAGTCATACAATCAGACGTTTTACGATCCAGACATAGATCGAAGCAAGGAGCGAATACAGCAGCCAATGCCTTCCTGAGTGTCTTTAATATATTTCGTCCACCCCTCCGGTCCTAGCAAAGCTGAGGCAACGTTCCTGCAGCTATTTTGTGTTGCGCATAACTTACTCCTTGTGAGGTTTGGCTCGAACATCTTGCAATATGGCTGCTCTCACTAAGCCATCCTCCTCCTGGAGAGTTCTGATAAGTCCACACAGTGAAGGATTAGAATGGCGATGCCTTTGTTCCACAAGTCGCAGAAATTATTAGTAGGCCTACGAGCGTTTTCTGCGAGTATGAGAAAACATTCTAGGATTCTTTCGGATGCTTGGTTGTTCGCATTGTTCCATTGACATTAAGTAGACTAGAGTCAATATAGCCTACCATATCAGTGACGATTACCAAACCTCCTCCTGTCGGCGCGCAGCCGCGCTAAAATTCATCCCGTCAGGTGCTTCAGCAATCAGTAAGAAGACAAAGCGTCCAGCACACCGTAAAAATGCATTTGGTTGGCATTCTCACGTGATGACGCAGTGACCATTGTCTCACTTAGTCTCCTGCGTGTCATAATAATTACCTGTTATCTTATTTATGCTAGATATACTTTAGTTTTAATAGAAGTTAAATAAGTGACTTGTCATCATCCGTTCATAGTGTGCTTGCAATCATGCTGCAGTGCTTGTCAGTTTGAAATTAATCTAAATATTATGATCATTGATGATATATAGTTGTATTGATGATATATATATATATTTCACATTCAACCTCTATATAAATGTATGGTGGCTTTTGTCATGGAGAAAATGCCAGAGATAAATGTCTCTACACTCGCATACATACATGTCGGGGGCATTCTGAAATTATGTTTCAGGCTATTATGCCGGATGTCTTTCTCTGGCTCCCTCTAACAGCGAATCTCGAACCGTATCATCGCTTTAGTCCGGCGGTTCTTCCTGGGTCTCGCCCCTGCCTATCTTCGCGACGTCTGCCACTCTACTTTGAGTGCACCCCTGGGTCGCAACCTTGAAGGGGCGCTATATAATTCTTCGTAATGGATGAGTGACTGAAATATACTCGTACGCATACACAAACGCACATAAATTATAAAGAACATACACTCAACATACACACAATCACACACACACACACACACACATACATACAAACACCTATAGCACGCACTCATGCAAACAAACATAAGCATACACACGAACGCGCGGTCGCCATAAACACAGACACGCAGTACTGCTGACTGCCCCTCTTCATTTCTCTCTCCGTTCTATGGGAGCTTGAAACCACTCGGGACCTAAGCTACTCATATTCACTGTCTCTACACTTGTCCACTCCTTCATCGCAACCCCACCAGATTATTGCTACTCACTTTATGTTGGCCTCCCATCTGGGCGGTTGCAGAGCATGGACAGGGTCACGCGTTCTGCTGCACGTCTTGTCGAACTCATTCCGAAATTTGGCATTGGCTTGTCGCCAGCTATATGCTGGATGTGATTCACTGGCTCCCCTCCAACAGCGGATCTCGTATCCTATCATCGCTGGCGGTTCTTGCATGGTCTGGTTCCTGCCTCTCTCTTACCATCTACTCATTCGACGCACTTTCCGCTCTACTGAATGGGGCTTATTAAATATCCCATTATTAAATACCCCATTATTAAATATCCCATTAGCCGCAAAACCACAAAGCAAAATAATACCTTTTCAATGGTCAGTCACTCATCGCTGCCTTCGTCCTAGGATCCACTCTGACGATTTCTTTTATAGACAAACTTACGCATAGGCACTACAGACACATACAGACATACATTCATACTTACAGACAGACACACATAAGCACATAAACACAACCAAATAAACACAGAGACACACAGAGACACACACAGAGAGACACACAGAGAGACACAGATACACACAGAGAGACACAGATACACACAGAGACACACAGAGAGAGACACAGATACACACAGAGAGACACAGAGACACACACACAGACACACACAGAGACACACAGATACACTCAGAGACACACAGAGAGACACACAGAGAGACACAGATACACACAGAGAGACACAGAGACACACAGAGACACACACAGAGATACACACAGAGAGACACAGAGATACACACAGAGACACACACAGAGATGCACACAGAGATACACACAGAGATACACAGATACACACAGAGATACACACAGAGACACACACAGAGACACACACAGAGACACACACAGAGATACACACAGAGATACACACAGAGATACACACAGAGACACACACAGAGACACACAGAGACACACACAGAGACACACAGAGATACACACAGAGAGACACAGAGATACACACAGAGACACACACAGAGATGCACACAGAGATACACACAGAGATACACACAGAGATACACAGAGAGACACAGAGACACACACAGAGACACACAGAGACACACACAGAGACACACAGAGACACACAGAGACACACAGAGATACACACAGAGATACACACAGAGACACACAAAGACATATTTGATAAATAATATATCTAATTGTATTAATATAATATTAATGTAAGTTTTGATTGAAATTAGAATTATGCTGTTGTGTGGGATATACACTAGTTCACTGTCATTTTTCAAATGCGAATAAGTTATTGTGCGAATTATCTTTACAGTACTATTTCGAAGCTGGAGCGTGGATAGGAAGTGGAAAAAATGGCGTCTAATAAACGATCATGCGAGTGGAAATTCTGTCCAGACTTCAAAGTGAAACCCACCGGAATTCGTTTTGGTTCAACCATCGAGAAAAATGCGTACGTTGCGATCGAAAATCACGACCTGAATGCACTGAAAGAAGCGACGCAGCGAGGAATTATGGAATCACACATCTTCTTCACTTACCATCCCTCTGTTTCCAGTCTCTGCATCGTCGAGCATGCAATAAAATGCAAGTTCTTTGATGGTGCTTTGTTCCTGCTTCTGAAACCCAAGCCTTTGTTTCGAAATACGCTGAAAGCAGCGATCGAAGAGAAGAACTCACCAGTGATAAAGTTATTCATGGATCGCTGTTGTCAACTTCACCTGTACTCAGCCCATCTTCTCTACGAGCTGCTGATAAAAAAGGACACAGATTCAGCTAAAGAGTTCGTCGGGATGAGGGGGTTTAACGCTAACGACCCAGAAGGCAAATTCCTCTCAGGTAAAGAGTTGGGCGAAGATGAGGCCCGAGGAAGGCAAAGTCCTAGTCACGTGGCGTGTGCATTGCAGTACACGAGTATCCTACACATGATTATGAACCACGACGGACGGCCAGATATAGGAGACGAAAACCACTTCACTCCGTTATATATCTGTTGTAAACGTTCCTTACTGATGTCTTGCAAATGCTTAATAGCACATGGTGCGACCGTTTCCCTCATCGAATACGAAGATGGTGTCTACCGCTCTCCTCTAGAGGGAGTTTGCACACTTCAGACCTGTTCCACAGTGAATGATGAAATAGTGAGAACCCTAGTGGCCTCCGGCCTTGACCTGAAAAGGGAGAAATGGATCACTTTGTCCACTCGTATGACAGGAATAACTGTTGACTGCGAGCGTGAACTTCGACTACAGCAACTGAAACCGCCGCGACTGCAAGTCCTCTGTGTCCAATGCATACGCGAAAGTCTCTTTGCGGCGAGTAATGGAAATTCCATTTATGAAAGACTTATCGAGACACAGCGTGCATGCAAAACTCGTTTCCCAGTTTCGCTGCTGCAGTCGCTATTCTATGTTCACGACGACTGGTATACAAAGAACTAACATTGGATTCTAAGAATTTCCAAAGCAATCCTGCGAACTGCTTTATGAATGTGTCAATGTCCTCGAACTATTGCTATTACACATTCAACAACGTCGTAATGGTAGAAATTGTTTCAACTGTTTTCCGATAAGAGTAAGATAAACGGATACTGCTATGTAGGGTCTACTCTCGTATGGCTTCATATCATCGCGACTATTTCCTTTTAATGACTGACATTTTGAAGCATTAGCAACCTGAACCACTAATTTTTCTTTCCGTTTACAAAGACCCTGTTTCATTTTTAAGACCGCGTTCACATAGACTAATTGTTCCACCACAGAATTGTTTCAGCCAACATTCTGCTTCCTCTTAAGTCATTAGGCCTATGCATGCCTAATTGATTTCATAGAATGCGAGCGACAAGATTTTGTCATTCTTAATACGTTGCATTAAAATGTTTAATACATTTTTTCCTCGCAGCAATTATTAATTTCTTTAAATTATTAAAAACTCATTCAGAATTAATTTTGTGTTTTGTTTTGTTTCTTCGTTGTTTCTTCTATTTAAAGATTTTTAGTAGGATACAGAATGGAAATAATGAAATAAAATTATTTCGAAGACCAGTGCATGAATTGATGTACGCCGAATGCGTGTACCAACCATGGCGTGATGATAATTGACAGAGGATTATTGTCCAATATTCGAGGACTGTGTGGGTTCAGATTGAGAGCTCGCCATCTCATGTCGTTCTCGTTCCTAACTCGCCAAAACAAACCTCTAGTTAAAACTAAGTTAACTAACATTAATTAAGAGAATTCCACAGTGTGGAGTTGATGATTTATTGTGTTGTCGATGAATGAGATTGATGCCATCTATAATTTTTCAATTCTTGAGGGATTGCATTTACCTCTGATAATATTAATGATGATGATGATGACAATAATAATAGTAGTAGTAGCAATGATAATTATAATAAAAATATTTATAAAATAATAGTTTGTAATAACAATAATAGTGATCCTAGCAATAATAATAATCATACTAGTAAAAAAGGTAGAGCTAATTTAATTATTAAACGGAAGAGTCCTTGGCAGAATAAAATTTCTCGCACAGAAAGAACCCCTCGGCTTGTTAAGAGAAGATGTAACGTGGCAACACGTCATAACAGCTTATTGTGAGAAATGGGGATAATTGAAATTGTCCGATGATTAGAAGGTTCATCCTTATCAACATTCTTGAAAATAGGTACTAATGTAACTGTCTAGTTTTTTGGAACAACAACAGAGGATAGAAAATTAAGAACCACCGATTTAAGGTAGGCTATTTGCCATGTCACTGGATTTAGAATTGCTAATGCCGTTGATTTTTCTGAGAGCTTGACTCTGGCGTTTTGTTCATCCTCTTTGACAATTGAGCGTATTAGGTGTCCATCTATTTATAAGATTATTGCGGGGTTTTTTCCAATTGAATTTGAAACATGTTGGTCTAGTATTGCTTCTCAATGTTTTGTTGTTGTATAGTTTTAAATTGATTCGCTTATGAATGCGATTTGACGCATTGTAAACTAAAATAAGTTCATTCCTCTCGTTTTGTATAAGTCGCATATTTCGGTAAACTATTCATCTTCATTATATTCAATGGCCAGAAATCTGTGGTCATATATTATGGTAGTGTGTCTATGGTAAATAATATATATCTGTGGTCATAATAATAATATTTCGATCATATATGTATTATCTTTCCCTTCATAACAGTGTTTCATTGAAACTGGTTGGTGGAAAATAACACTGGCTTCAACTGCAACATATGTAAATCGACGACAGGATATTATTCTATTTACACCATCCAGCGCATTACTTGAACAGTCAATCGTTTTAAAATTAGATCAATATCCATTTCTAATTCTTTGCCATTTTCTTAGAGGACACGCAATCACCAGGTATACGAGTGAACATTAGGCCTATACAGCTTTGGTCTTACGGGTTTTGACAGGTTAATTATAGTCCGAAGAATTTCTCAAAACGAAAGTGAAAATGGATTCGAAAGAGACAATCAACTCAAAATTTCGACAACAATTGAAGGATTTAACCAAATGTTGCATATGTACTGAGACATTTGCAGATCCTAGATTATTGCCTTGTGTCCATACATTCTGCATGAAATGCCTTGCAAACGTTGGGTCAAAATCTTGCAAGATAGCTGGACAGAACATGCACTGTCCGTTATGTAATAGGGAATTTACCATTCCATTAGAAGGGCTTACAGGAACACAGAAGAATTTCTTTCTGGCGAGACAAACGGAAATAGGAAGGATTGTAAGCCGTTCGTCATCCAGCAATTTATGCGATGGCTGCATAGAAGATTGCAATGATCCAACCTCAGATACTCAGGTTCCATCAACTGATATGTTTTGCACAGTTTGTTGCCTAAAGTTGTGCAAGCAATGTCTAAAAATTCACCGAAACAGTAGATTGACCACAAGTCATAAACTCGTGGCTATGGAAACCCAACCAATGACAGGTCAGAACGTATCAAAATTGATTCTCGAGTTTTGCAAGGATCACAACAGTGAACTATCGCAACTTTATTGCTCAGACTGCAAGAAAGTTGTTTGTAGCTTTTGCTACATTGAAAGCCACCAGGGTCACATTAGGTCAGACGTAGAAATAGCTGCTGATGAATTTCGTAAAGAAATCCAAGCCACAGTTCAGAGTCTTGCCCTTAAAAATAAAGGACTTCTGAAGAAAAAGGAGGAAGTGAGTCAAGCGAAGCTTAATTTAATTTCTGATATGGAGAGCCTACAGAACGATATTAATCTGCGGAGGGCTCTGCTGAAGGAAACAATAGATAAACACGCAGAACAGTTGCTGTTGGACGTAGAAGCGATGCGTACAAAACAGCTGATAATGGTCGAATCGGAGGAAGAAGATATCGAAATGCAAATTGCTAATGAGGAATGCTACTCTCGGTATTGTCAGGAGATTACAACAAAGGGATCAGCCGAAGATATATGCAGAGATGAGACTCAGTTAAACCAAAGAGCAATTGAATTGCAAGAAGAGACTGAATCAATCTGTCAACGCAATTTTCAACTATCTCGCGCTGTCTTAAAAAACTCAAATTTGAACAAATTTCTTAAGGATAACGGTGCAAATATCATTGGAAAGATTGAAGGTAGGCTCGCAAATGTGTACTCTATGTGTGATTTCTTTGATGCATATACGCATGAGTTGCCAATTTTTCTGCTTTACGACAGTTAGCTGGAATTAGCTTTCGTCTCAAGTCCTCCAATTAACGTTAACTGGGAGATCAAAATCTTCCGTTTTGTGCCCTCCTATTTTTACAACTTATTACCGATTTTTCATTTTCTATGCAAATTGTCAAGAACTCTTCACATTTGTCTCACCACAATAGAAAAGAACAAATAAAGCAAGTTGATGCGGCAGCTACAAAGTTTCATTGGGATTTTGTAGGCCTATAAACACATTTCCTGAACTTTTCTTTGCCCTACGAATAGCGCAATGGCAGCTTACATAGGGGGTTGGGTGGCAAGGTTGCTAGAAGACAATTGTGGTAGGTATATTTCAAACATAAAGAAGACAATCTACCAATATGCTGTTATTCTTTCATTTGTATTGTTAATTTTCCAGCATGAATCAACTACATGCATAGACAAAGAAAATGTTTTAAAGCATTTTGGTCATCATCTCGAGGGCAGGGTACGATTTTGCCATTATAAAACGGTGTCAGGGTGATAGCCCATATCGTTTCCTGTCAAAATAAAACCGTTGTTACAGATCTAGTTAGAACTCTTGTTGGGTCTCAAAAGATTGTGAAGTTTCTCTCGATATGTGGTGGTCCAGAGATTCAGAGTTAGCAACACAATTGTTGCGGGACTGCAAATTTAAACGTTGTATATACAACAAAACTTAATACCTGCAAACTTATTCTTAATACTTGCAAACTTGCAAGAAGCCTTAAAGTCAGTGAGCAATTGAAAAAGCAAGGTACCGTATGCATAAATTTTAATCAGCCTGCTAAATAAAAGAGATACGAGAAATTGTTGCAATCGACTAATTGCCAATTTGAGAATCTATAAATACTCATTATTTGGTCCTTGATATATGCTAGTATCCCTTTTAATATACTTCTTATTTTTGATTTTTAAATATAGAGACATGATTAGAGGTTCATGTTTAACTCTCATTATTGTGACTATGTGGTGTGAAAAGTCTTGCTGAATAAAGAAAATATAATGCTCTGTTATACAATAGGCATGTGTTGCTTAAAAACACGCCGTTCTTATGTTTGCAGAAGTAAGTATGTACAGGGTCGCCTCCAAAAATGAGAGCATCTCGTAGAAAAGGTTATTTAATATAATTGAATTAATATGACTTTCTGTAATTTACTTTTTTCTGCCAAGTTGTAATTGCGCCAATCAGAAAACATGTTCAATGCTTCTCAACGACTTTTTGTAAGCGCTGATGCCACTCTTTATGCTTCTGTCAATAAAGCGCTGTCCTAGATTTCTCCATTCCTCGATTATTGCTAACTTGAGTTGCTCAACTGTGGTATATTTTCGCTGATGGTAGACTTTTTTCTTGCAATGCACCCCATACTGGTATAATCGACTGGGTTTAAATTTGTACTGTGCGGTGACCACTTGTTTGACTCGCTAAAGGAAACATTGTCCAGATGAAGAAACTTTATCTTCTTTCTTGGCTGTGTGACATGGAGCTCCATCCTGCTGCGATGCCCAGTTATAGCGACCACAGGTCGCTTGAATCTTAGGCGGAAAACCATGTCTGAAAATATTTTCACAATATTATTCACTGTTTTGGTGCATGGTTTAACGAACACAATACTAGTTTTCTCCATTCGAGACACACCTGCTGATACCACGATACTACGGCTGAAATGTTCACGTTATCGTATAGATCTCCTCTCAGGAACTTGCCTTTTCGGCTAAATAGGTAAGCAAGTAGATCAGTAAGCTATTTAAGCTAATATAAATACAGTAGAAAAATTGTAAGCTAGTTATATTAAATTGCACGAGATATTCTACTTTTTTGGGCCACCCTGTATAGTTACATTTGTCTTATATGTGGCTTAAGCTTATAGGAATACACGTGAAAGTGCAACGATATTGTACATAATTGCATATTTAAGTTGAGAAACCTACAAGATATCTACCTAAACAAACTCATATCTTTGAGCACCATGTTTCCATCTTTCATTTTGTGCAATGCTTCGCTGCAGATAACCGAATAAACAAAACTGCAATGGGCGACAAACAAGAGACCGCACGTCCAAGTATGAGCGAGAAGGAGAAACAGTCGAAATCAGATGACCAAATCTATGTTGGTTCAGTCGCTACTACTCAGACGGTTATAGAGGCGGCCAACAGAGAAACAAACACGAATCCACAGGAAGAACATAAGATTATTGAAAGACCGCTTCAAATGAAGGTTATAATCGTTCACTCAAGCCGTGTGAGCTAATAAGAAAATGCTAAAATTATGTCAGATATCTAGAGGTTGCTCCATAATTCGCCGCCAATCATAGATAGGCTACGATACCCAAATACGGCGTGGTGTGATTTGTTCGTAATTTTTAATCGGAAATATAGGAAACGCAAGCAAGGCATCTTAGAGAACTCAGGGATAACTTATTAAAGTTATGAAATTTTGGTCGATATTCATGAACATCGATTCATTATCTTTTAGACCTAAAGTATGAGTATGGCTAAATTTATATTTGGATATGCGTAGGCCAGAGGTGCGAAAAGGTTTTGAAAAGTTGGGAGGGCATAATTTCTAAAATATTGCGCGATAAAAGTTATTTTGCCCCCTTCCCCCACTTTTTGAATTTTGCCCCCAAAAATTAGAAAAATGGGAGGGGGCACAAATTATCTCAACAAAGTTCATCTTATCATAACTGCTCCATAGAATTGAGATATTCAGGATGCCTTTAAGGTATATATATTATAAGGTAGGCCTACTATTTTGTACAATATACAGTAAAATTTCATACAAATAAATCTTTCCTATCATCATGAGATTTGTAACATGGTCATTGCAACAGCGTATGGGCTGGATGCCAAATAAATTTCGGTTTTAACTTGCCGCAAGATTCATGTCAACATACAAGTTATTTAGATCTAATATTTAATATGCATCTGTACAGACATTTCTCTAGCGCCTTCGCAATTACTTACCTAATATGCCAGAGTTTTGATTAGGATTTCATGTTTAATCAATGACTACAAACAACTATTATGTGGCTATAACATAGTCGAGTACATTTGGCTGGTGATAACAGGGTAAATGTCAAAATTCAATAGGCAGATACTTTTAATTGGTTAATGTCGGGATTTAGGTGGAAGAGCAGTACTTGAGCTAACCTTGAGATTGCTTTGACTGTGTGAAGTACTTACAACATAATTCCCATGGCCTCTGCATATGAAGGTGGAAACTCATTCATCACTCACTCTCGGAGCTTTCTACTTGCAGTGTTAGGTCAGTGTAGGCCCAACACTCGTTTATTGTGAGATCACTTGGCTGACACATTGCAATCAATAGCAGAAACTAATTTAGTATTGCCAATTTCCAAATGAGTGAGTTTTTCGTCCAATCCAATATCCGGGGTCATCATGGTCAACGGGACAACTTTAGATTCGTAAATTGGATTCTCGGGATACGATTTTTGTCATGCCTACACTGCAGAAAATGGAAGTCATGGGTCACGATTGTAGACTGAGGCCGGATGATGGCTGGAAGAAAGACCGATCGTGCACTAGATCGCCACAGTCTTTCACCAGCTTCCATCACCAAGAGAGAAACTCCATGCTAGGAACTTCTCATTATGGCGGAGTCGGCTAAGAGGTGCATGTTCCAAGATACATTTCCAATCAAATTTTTGCAATGGCAGGGATCTGAGCTCCAACTTCATGATTGTAGACCAACCACTAAACTATTTCTTTAGCCAATGACGAATATTCTACTGTCAGAATTTTTCTGTACTTTGGGTAGAAACAAAGTGATAAATTTTTAGATGAATGAATAACCAAACATCCATTATTCTCTTTTGTAAATGACAGTTTTTATACCTGCAAACAAGTAAGCACAAATCGTAAAAACAAACTTTGAACTGTTGAAAATTTATTGATCCACAATATCTTAATCATTTATTACAAAAAGCTATTGGAGAAACATAAAAAATAGAACCGATTGGGGCGGCACATGTGGGGCAATGAGCATTAAAACTGGGGGACTTTGCTCCCCCTCCAGGTTTTAAAACTAGGGGCCGGTGCCCCTGCCCCCACTTGTTACACCTCTGGCGTAAGCCTAAACGGCCTAACATAATAAGAACGGCCCATTATCGTTGAAATATGCCTGCTGATAGGACTATAGGGTTTTTAGATTCACTGAATTTTTGCATCTTCTCTGTTGTACCAGTTATTTTGAATATCTAATAAGCCGAATGACTGTCAACTCTGCTGTTTCATCTACAAATGTTGCTTAAATGTTTTCACTGTGTGAAATTGTGAATATAATGTTGTTAACATGTTAACATATCTGAAGCCATCCTTATAGTAAACGAAGCATTGTTGATAACAGATTGGCGGAGCATCGGATACACGAGAACAACCATTCTGCGCAGTTCTTACGAAAGAAACCCTCATAACCGGAATGGCCATCATCGAAAATGAGCTGTTCATTGCTACTGTAAAGAATGCAGTCATTGAAGTGTATGATTCTGTAACATTCAAATTAAAAAGATCGTGGGAAGTGCCTGGATTATGCTGCCCAGAAGATATGGTTGCTTGTTCAAAGCTGAAATGCCTGTTCATATTCGATGCAACGTATTGTGGTACGCCTATCGGTAGAGTCTATCAAATTGATAGTAATGGGTCATCCGTATCGGCCTGGTTTAGCGGAAACCGAAAAGTTCGCCTTTCTATCACACCTGACTCAAATGTCATCGTTCACTGTTGGAACGAAAATAGACTGAAAGAGTACTCACCAAATAAGCCTAACAAATTGATCCACCAGATGGTGCTACCCTTACACTCTAGATATGTGGTGAAGCTGCCGACGGGTAATTTTCTTGTCAGCAAAGGAGGCAAAAGTAGCGGTTTATTTGAAATAAACACGGATGGAAAAGAAGTCAACTCTTTTAAAGGAAATTTGGTCTCAGGGTTCAAACTGCTTATATCGCCTGAACAGTTGGCCATAGACTATAAGGGATCCGTAATTGTGGTTGATAGAAGCACCAGACGGGTTCTGTTATTCAATTCAAAGCTGGAATTTCAAAGACTATTGATTTCATCGGAAATTGGATTGCTTGATCCATTAGCGATGGTCTTGGATAAGTCAAGAAGTCGGCCATTTATAGCTGCTTACGACACTGATGCAAAATCATGCAATATATTTGCCGGTTTATATTGAAAAAATCTAGACAAATGCACATCTAGACCCACATCATTACTCTGTATGTGAGCTTACATGTAATTGCCGTTTTGTTTTAGCCTTAAATAATAGTTAAAATGATTTAACTAATGTGGTAATGCAATTCAAATGAACATTTTTCATGCGAGCTCGATATGAGAGCTTGTACCTTTGTCTTCTGGATTGAGACCGAATATTTTAGTCCCTGTAGATTCTTCTAAATCGTGGATCTTATTTTCTTATTGACAAACATACGGTGTTTTCTACTAGAGGTTATTAAAATACGAAGCTTCGAAATCGCCCAGAAGTGATTGGTTCATCACAATTAGGGTGGAATTCTTTGACTTCATTGATCAGTTGTTTGATTTTGAAATCGTATATGTAATAAATTAATCGTTTTGTTATATGCTCTGCTGTTTGTGTTTTTCTGACCGAGCTCTATCTCTTGACTGCATGTCTGATTGGTATTTTTCTTTTTATTATTGTTTTTAACAAAATGTAAGCATTTTTCTATACCATCCAGCCCTACATCAAACTGCAATGATTGCATCGCAGTGTCTATTCCGAAAAAGTTTTAGAACTGTTCCAATCATATGTCAGAGTTAACAACAATGCTATGAAATACTTTAACACGCAGTAGAAAGGAAATGTTATGACGCGCAACATACTTAATTTGTATAATAATGCTGGATGTATATAAATTACCTCTGGCATAGGAATTTATGCCAACTACAGAAATAATAGATTCTCACAGAATTTCAATCGGTTCCGCTTGTTTGAAATATTTAACCCTTTGACAACGAATTTCATAAGTCTTTCCAAAACTTTTAGTGCACGCTCGTCGTTAATTAATGAATATTACCCAAAATAGTAAATTTCACAGTCATACAATTCTGACATGTAATGCCAATTCTGTTTGCTATTGTATACTTTTTATAAGCCTAATCTTTCCTCCTAAACCTGCATCATATTATATAATCAGTATCATAAAATTACGACCCATGCTGACTTGCCTCTTATTATTTTCTTTTGTCTTTCTTTGTTCATTCTCCGATCTCTTCCTACTCATCACCTCTTCCTACTCATCACATCTTCAACGAACTGCTTTGATAATTCTCCATTCATATAGTCAAGAGTTCGACAAACAACTTCCTTAGATCTCTCTATGCTATAGCTGATATTAGGCCTACATTGCGAAGGTTTAATCCCTTTACGAAGACCCGCACTGAATTCCATGACACTTTCTAAAGAATCAGATGATGATCTTAATAATTATTTGAAATCAACTCTTTTTACTTAGACATCGGTGTTTCAACCAAGACACCGACTGACACAAGTTAAAGATGTGAGAACAAATAATGTTTCTTAATAATACTAGTAATAATGTCCAGGAAATTAACTGTTTATTCTACGGACAGGCTAGTACATGTAAAGAAGGAAGGAATGATCGCTGTATAAAGTAGGTACAAGATGAGGTAGAGGACTTGTACACGATTCTATACCGCATACGGTATATACCAAACCTTGCATACATTGCCAGTTGTCACAGAAAAAGCGTTATGATAGATCGTTAACATAGAGTTGAGAGACAGTTGAGCGTTCAGATAGTCAACTCATGATCGGCCTGCAACATTCAGTTGCCGCCAGAGGACTTTGATATGGCCAATCAAACACTTATTTACAAGATATTTATTTGGCTTTTCATTCATTTCTTGAATGATAGTTAATCTTTAGGCGGGTCTTGAATATCTGATCAATAATAAATTTTAATATAATGAAACAACCTTAGTTTTATGAAGTCCATTAACAACGCCGATAACGAGGATCTTATGTTTGTCAATAGATATGCCCCCAAACAATGGCAACTAAATCTGCTATGCCATCTTGTGCAAAACCGGCATCCGCAACCAACACTTGTTTCAGATCGTGCAGAATATGAAGACTCGCCTTGTAGTGGCCAAACGATCGGCTGTATAGGAAGTCCATTGACAAAGCTGATAATGAAGATCTTATGTTTGTCAACAGATATGCCCCCAAACAATGGCAACTAAATCTGTTTTGCCCCCTTGTGCAATACGGACATCTGCAACCCATCAAAACGGGCATCCGCAACCAACACTTGTGACAGATCGTGCAGAATATGAAGACTCACCTTGCAGTGGCCAAACGATCGGCTATATAGAAAGACCATCGACAAAGCTGCTATGTAATAATGAGGATCTTTTGTTTGTCAACAGATATGCCCCCAAACAAAGACAGCTAAATCCGCTATGCCCTCTTTTGCGGTTCGGGCATCTGCAACCTCCACTGGTGTCAGATCGTGCAGATAATGAAGATTCGCCTTGCAGTGGCCAAATGATCGGCTATATAAGAAGTCCATTGACATAGCTGATAACGAGGAATTATGTTTTGTCAACAGATATGCCTCCAAACAATGGTAACTAAATCTGCTATGCCTCCTTGTCCAAAATGGGTATCTGCGACTAACGCACATGTCAGATTGTGCAGTATATGAAGACTCGTCTTGCAGTGACCAAACGATCGGCTATATAAGAAGTCCATTGACAAAGCTGATAATGAGGAACTTATGTTATGATGAGGATCTTATGTTTGTCAACAGATATGCCCACAAATAATGGCAACTAAATCTGTTATGCCCCCTTGTGCAACACGGGCATCTGCAACCCATACTGGTGTCAGATCACGCAGAAGATGAAGACTCACCTTGCAGTGGGCAAACAATCGGCTGTTCAGGGATTCCATTGACAAAGCTGATAGGATTAATGAGGTCTTATGTTTGCCAACAGATTTGCACTCAAACAATGGCAACTAAATTTGCTATGCCCTCTTGTGCGATGCGGGCATCCGCAACCTACATTCGTCCCAAATCGTGCAGAAGATGAAGACTCGCTTTGCAGAGGAAAAATGATTGGTTATATAGGAAGTCCATTGACAAAGCTGATATGATAGAGTGAGGTGAACCGATATACCCCCAAACCATGGAAAATAAATCAGCTATGCCCTCTGGTGCAATACTCGCATCTGCAACTTTCACTGGTGTCAGATCGTGCAGAATATGAGGACTCGTCTTGCAGTGGTCAAACGATCGGCTGTACAGGGATTCCATTGACAAAGCTGATATGATTAATGATGGCCTTATGTTTGCCAACAGATTTGCACTCAAACAATGACAACTGAATTTGCTATGACTTCTTGTGCAAAACGCGCATCTGCAACCTACACTGGTGACAGATCGTGCAGAATGTGAAGACTCGCCTTGCAGTGGTCAAGCGATTGGCTATATAGGAAGTACATTGACAAACCTAATAATGGGGATCTCATGTTTGTCATCAGGTATGCCCCCAAACAATGGCAACTAAATCTGTTCATGTTTAGCAAGCATTGTTCACACTGAAATCCTTCATATTTTGCAATTGATGACACTGAACGAGACTACAAAACGAATAAAAGCGACTTATTATGTATGTTCCGCGTACAGGGTGAACTTTTTCTTTAATGCTCTGTGTGACTGCAGAAAGTCTCTCGATCTGTGTAAGGTAGTCGATCAAATGACAAAATTTTACTCAAATGTCCGTGTGTCGTTTACTGATTTTGCTTATTTTCCGCTGAGAATTGATTGGAGTGGGTTATACGACAAGTACATTCAGAGTGTTCTTGGATTTATCACTCTTCACAGAACCTTAACAGTAGGCCTATCACCAATAACCGGAATGATTTCTCCTATTTACATATCTCCTGTTCTGTACCTGAAATATATTTAAACTCGATGCTGTGTAATTATTAATGAGCAAGTTACAAGCTATTATTTCGATTACGATGAGGGTCACTGATATGCGATCAATTGTTTTATCGACATCTTAAAATATAAGGCGCGATTCTCCAAAGCAATTTTGCGAACTGCTCTATGCATGTGTAATAGGTCTAATAATTGGTAAATTAAATTTTCTGCATTTGTAGACATGAGATTGTAAAAATCTTCTTGATTTTGAACATTCAAAAACGTCATAATGGTACAAATAATATCGTTTAAGCTGTTTAGCCTTAATAGACATTAGAAACAATAAACATGAAAATAGTCTATGGACATTATTATGTATCGTCTATTCCTTCGTATGGATACTGATAATAATATCGTGACTGTGACGCGCGACACTCTGGACGATGGCGCTATATAAAAGTCATCGAGGAGGACTACGGATGAAGGTGTCTACCTGACACATGTAATGAGAGACATCAATGGGTTTCGCCGGTGGCAGACGGCCTCAATACAGACGGCGAGGAATATGCCAATATCAACGGCTTGTCAAGCAACGAAACCCGACACCTCGAGGCAGACGTCTACCCCTTCCATCTCTACGACCCACAGACCAGAGATTCATGAATCAGCTGGAGATTTGGTCTGGACTGGCTGGTTGACACTAATCAAGAATAAGGGACAACCACGACACGAACGGCGCAACCTATTAGTGGTAGGGAGACGTTGTAGGGAAACGTTGTAGGGAGACGTTGTAGGGAGACGTTGTAGGGAAACGTGGTAGAGAGACGTTGTAGGGAGACGTGGTAGGGAGACGTTGTAGGGAGACGTTGTAGGGAGACGTTGTAGGGAGACGTTGTAGGGAGACGTTGTAAGGAGACGTTGTAGGGAGACGTTGTAGGGAGACGTTGTAGGGAGACGTTGTAGGGAGACGTTGTAGGGAGACGTTGTAGGGAGACGTTGTAGGGAGACGTTGTAGGGAGACGTGGTAGGGAGACGTTGTAGGGAGACGTGGTAGGGAGACGTGGTAGGGAGACGTAGGGAGACGTTGTAGGGAGACGTGGTAGGGAGACGTTGTAGGGAAACGTGGTAGGGAGACGTTGTAGGGAGACGTTGTAGGGAGACGTTGTAGGTAGACGTGGTAGGAAGACGTTGTAGGGAGACGTGGTAGGGAGACGTGGTAGGGAGACGTTGTAGGGAAACGTGGTAGGGAGACGTTGTAGGGAGACGTTGTAGGGAGACGTTGTAGGGAGACGTGGTAGGAAGACGTTGTAGGGAGACGTGGTAGGGAGACGTTGTAGGGAGACGTTGTAAGGAGACGTTGTAGGGAGACGTTGTAGGGAGACGTTGTAGGTAGACGTTGTAGGGAGACGTTGTAGGGAGACGTTGTAGGGAGACGTTGTAGGGAGACGTGGTAGGGAGACGTTGTAGGGAGACGTGGTAGGGAGACGTGGTAGGGAGACGTAGGGAGACGTTGTAGGGAGACGTGGTAGGGAGACGTTGTAGGGAGACGTGGTAGGGAGACGTTGTAGGGAGACGTTGTAGGGAGACGTTGTAGGTAGACGTGGTAGGAAGACGTTGTAGGGAGACGTGGTAGGGAGACGTGGTAGGGAGACGTGGTAGGGAGACGTTGTAGGGAAACGTGGTAGGGAGACGTTGTAGGGAGACGTTGTAGGGAGACGTTGTAGGGAGACGTGGTAGGAAGACGTTGTAGGGAGACGTGGTAGGCAGACGTTGTAGGGAGACGTTGTAGGGAGACGTGGTAAGGAGACGTTGTAGGGAAACGTGGCAGGAAGACGTTGTAGGGAGACGTGGTAGGGAGACGTTGTAGGGAGACGTGGTAGGAAGACGTTGTAGGGAGACGTTGTAGGGAGACGTTGTAGGGAGACGTTGTAGGGAGACGTTGTAGGGAGACGTGGTAGGGAGACGTTGTAGGGAGACGTGTTAGGGAGACGTGGTAGGGAGACGTTGTAGGGAGACGTGGTAGGGAGACGTGGTAGGGAGACGTTGTAGGGAAACGTGGTAGGGAGGCGTTGTAGGGAGACGTTGTAGGGAAACGTGGTAGAGAGACGTTGTAGGGAGACGTTGTAGGGAGACGTTGTAGGGAGACGTTGTAGGGAGACGTTGTAGGGAGACGTTGTAGGGAAACGTGGTAGGGAGACGTTGTAGGGAGACGTGGTAGGGAGACGTTGTAGGGAGACGTGGTAGGGAGACGTGGTAGGGAGACGTTGTAGGGAGACGTTGTAGGGAGGCGTTGTAGGGAGACGTTGTAGGGAAACGTGGTAGAGAGACGTTGTAGGGAGACGTTGTAGGGAGACGTTGTAGGGAGACGTTGTAGGGAGACGTTGTAGGGAAACGTGGTAGGGAGACGTTGTAGGGAGACGTGGTAGGGAGACGTTGTAGGGAGACGTGGTAGGGAGACGTGGTAGGGAGACGTTGTAGGGAGACGTTGTAGGGAGACGTGGTAGGGAGACGTTGTAGGGAGACGTGGTAGGGAGACGTTGTAGGGAGACGTGTTAGGGAGACGTGGTAGGGAGACGTTGTAAAGAGACGTGGTAGGGAGACGTGGTAGGGAGACGTTGTAGGGAAACGTGGTAGGGAGGCGTTGTAGGGAGACGTGGTAGGGAGACGTGGTAGGGAGACGTTGTAGGGAGACGTTGTAGGGAGACGTTGTAGGGAGACGTGGTAGGGAGACGTTGTAGGGAAACGTGGTAGGGAGACGTGGTAGGGAGACGTTGTAGGGAGACGTTGTAGGGAAACGTGGTAGAAAGACGTTGTAGGGAGACGTGGTAGCGAGTCGTTGTAGGGAGACGTGGTAGGGAGACGTTGTAGGGAAACGTGGTAGGGAGACGTGGTAGGGAGACGTTGTAGGGAGACGTTGTAGGGAAACGTGGTAGAAAGACGTTGTAGGGAGACGTTGTAGGGAGACGTTGTAGGGAGACGTTTTGGGAAGACGTTGTAGGGAGACGTTGTAGGGAGACGTTGTAGGGAGACGTGGTAGGGAGACGTTGTAGGGAGACGTGTTAGGGAGACGTGGTAGGGAGACGTTGTAGGGAGACGTGGTAGGGAGACGTGGCAGGGAGACGTCGTAGGGAGACGTCGTAGGGAGACGTTGTAGGGAGACGTTGTAGGGAGACGTTGTAAGGAGACGTTGTAGGGAGACGTTGTAGGGAGACGTTGTAGGGAGACGTTGTAGGGAGACGTGGTAGGGAGACGTTGTAGGGAGACGTTGTAGGGAGACGTGGTAGGGAGACGTTGTAGGGAGACGTGGTAGGGAGACGTTGTAGGGAGACGTTGTAGGGAGACGTGTTAGGGAGACGTTGTAGGGAAACGTGGTAGGGAGACGTTGTAGGGAGACGTTGTAGGGAGACGTTGTAGGTAGACGTGGTAGGAAGACGTTGTAGGGAGACGTGGTAGGGAGACGTGGTAGGGAGACGTTGTAGGAAGACGTTGTAGGGAGACGTTGTAGGGAGACGTGGTAGGGAGACGTTGTAGGGAGACGTTGTAGGGAGACGTTGTAGGGAGACGTTGTAGGGAGACGTGGTAGGGAGACGTTGTAGGGAGACGTGGTAGGGAGACGTTGTAGGGAGACGTGGTAGGGAGACGTTGTAGGAAGACGTTGTAGGGAGACGTGGTAGGGAGACGTGGTAGGGAGACGTTGTAGGGAAACGTGGTAGGGAGACGTTGTAGGGAGACGTTGTAGGGAGACGTTGTAGGGAGACGTGGTAGGAAGACGTTGTAGGGAGACGTGGTAGGGAGACGTTGTAGGGAGACGTGGTAGGGAGACTTTGTAGGGAGACGTTGTAGGGAGACGTGTTAGGGAGACGTTGTAGGGAAACGTGGTAGGGAGACGTTGTAGGGAGACGTTGTAGGGAGACGTTGTAGGTAGACGTGGTAGGAAGACGTTGTAGGGAGACGTGGTAGGGAGACGTGGTAGGGAGACGTTGTAGGAAGACGTTGTAGGGAGACGTTGTAGGGAGACGTGGTAGGGAGACGTTGTAGGGAGACGTTGTAGGGAGACGTTGTAGGGAGACGTTGTAGGGAGACGTGGTAGGGAGACGTTGTAGGGACACGTGGTAGGGAGACGTGGTAGGAAGACGTTGTAGGGAGACGTGGTAGGGAGACGTGGTAGGGAGACGTTGTAGGGAAACGTGGTAGGGAGACGTTGTAGGGAGACGTTGTAGGGAGACGTTGTAGGGAGACGTGGTAGGAAGACGTTGTAGGGAGACGTGGTAGGGAGACGTTGTAGGGAGACGTTGTAAGGAGACGTTGTAGGGAGACGTTGTAGGGAGACGTTGTAGGTAGACGTTGTAGGGAGACGTTGTAGGGAGACGTTGTAGGGAGACGTTGTAGGGAGACGTGGTAGGAAGACGTTGTAGGGAGACGTGGTAGGGAGACGTGGTAGGGAGACGTAGGGAGACGTTGTAGGGAGACGTGGTAGGAAGACGTTGTAGGGAGACGTGGTAGGGAGACGTGGTAGGGAGACGTTGTAGGGAAACGTGGTAGGGAGACGTTGTAGGGAGACGTTGTAGGGAGACGTTGTAAGGAGACGTTGTAGGGAGACGTTGTAGGGAGACGTTGTAGGTAGACGTGGTAGGGAGACGTGGTAGGAAGACGTTGTAGGGAGACGTGGTAGGGAGACGTGGTAGGGAGACGTTGTAGGGAGACGTGGTAGGGAGACGTGGTAGGGAGACGTAGGGAGACGTTGTAGGGAGACGTGGTAGGGAGACGTTGTAGGGAGACGTGGTAGGGAGACGTTGTAGGGAGACGTTGTAGGGAGACGTTGTAGGTAGACGTGGTAGGAAGACGTTGTAGGGAGACGTGGTAGGGAGACGTGGTAGGGAGACGTGGTAGGGAGACGTTGTAGGGAAACGTGGTAGGGAGACGTTGTAGGGAGACGTTGTAGGGAGACGTTGTAGGGAGACGTGGTAGGAAGACGTTGTAGGGAGACGTGGTAGGCAGACGTTGTAGGGAGACGTTGTAGGGAGACGTGGTAAGGAGACGTTGTAGGGAAACGTGGCAGGAAGACGTTGTAGGGAGACGTGGTAGGGAGACGTTGTAGGGAGACGTGGTAGGAAGACGTTGTAGGGAGACGTTGTAGGGAGACGTTGTAGGGAGACGTTGTAGGGAGACGTTGTAGGGAGACGTTGTAGGGAGACGTGGTAGGGAGACGTTGTAGGGAGACGTGTTAGGGAGACGTGGTAGGGAGACGTTGTAGGGAGACGTGGTAGGGAGACGTGGTAGGGAGACGTTGTAGGGAAACGTGGTAGGGAGGCGTTGTAGGGAGACGTTGTAGGGAAACGTGGTAGAGAGACGTTGTAGGGAGACGTTGTAGGGAGACGTTGTAGGGAGACGTTGTAGGGAGACGTTGTAGGGAGACGTTGTAGGGAAACGTGGTAGGGAGACGTTGTAGGGAGACGTGGTAGGGAGACGTTGTAGGGAGACGTGGTAGGGAGACGTGGTAGGGAGACGTTGTAGGGAGACGTTGTAGGGAGGCGTTGTAGGGAGACGTTGTAGGGAAACGTGGTAGAGAGACGTTGTAGGGAGACGTTGTAGGGAGACGTTGTAGGGAGACGTTGTAGGGAGACGTTGTAGGGAAACGTGGTAGGGAGACGTTGTAGGGAGACGTGGTAGGGAGACGTTGTAGGGAGACGTGGTAGGGAGACGTGGTAGGGAGACGTTGTAGGGAGACGTTGTAGGGAGACGTGGTAGGGAGACGTTGTAGGGAGACGTGGTAGGGAGACGTTGTAGGGAGACGTGTTAGGGAGACGTGGTAGGGAGACGTTGTAGGGAGACGTGGTAGGGAGACGTGGTAGGGAGACGTTGTAGGGAAACGTGGTAGGGAGGCGTTGTAGGGAGACGTGGTAGGGAGACGTGGTAGGGAGACGTTGTAGGGAGACGTTGTAGGGAGACGTTGTAGGGAGACGTGGTAGGGAGACGTTGTAGGGAAACGTGGTAGGGAGACGTGGTAGGGAGACGTTGTAGGGAGACGTTGTAGGGAAACGTGGTAGAAAGACGTTGTAGGGAGACGTGGTAGCGAGTCGTTGTAGGGAGACGTGGTAGGGAGACGTTGTAGGGAAACGTGGTAGGGAGACGTGGTAGGGAGACGTTGTAGGGAGACGTTGTAGGGAAACGTGGTAGAAAGACGTTGTAGGGAGACGTTGTAGGGAGACGTTGTAGGGAGACGTTTTGGGAAGACGTTGTAGGGAGACGTTGTAGGGAGACGTTGTAGGGAGACGTGGTAGGGAGACGTTGTAGGGAGACGTGTTAGGGAGACGTGGTAGGGAGACGTTGTAGGGAGACGTGGTAGGGAGACGTGGCAGGGAGACGTCGTAGGGAGACGTCGTAGGGAGACGTTGTAGGGAGACGTTGTAGGGAGACGTTGTAAGGAGACGTTGTAGGGAGACGTTGTAGGGAGACGTTGTAGGGAGACGTTGTAGGGAGACGTGGTAGGGAGACGTTGTAGGGAGACGTTGTAGGGAGACGTGGTAGGGAGACGTTGTAGGGAGACGTGGTAGGGAGACGTTGTAGGGAGACGTTGTAGGGAGACGTGTTAGGGAGACGTTGTAGGGAAACGTGGTAGGGAGACGTTGTAGGGAGACGTTGTAGGGAGACGTTGTAGGTAGACGTGGTAGGAAGACGTTGTAGGGAGACGTGGTAGGGAGACGTGATAGGGAGACGTTGTAGGAAGACGTTGTAGGGAGACGTTGTAGGGAGACGTGGTAGGGAGACGTTGTAGGGAGACGTTGTAGGGAGACGTTGTAGGGAGACGTTGTAGGGAGACGTGGTAGGGAGACGTTGTAGGGAGACGTTGTAGGGAGACGTGGTAGGGAGACGTTGTAGGGAGACGTGGTAGGGAGACGTTTTGTTGGGAGACGTTGTAGGGAGACGTGGTAGGGAGACGTTGTAGGGAGACGTTGTAAGAAGACGTTGTAGGGAGACGTTGTAGGGAGACGTTGTAGGGAGACGTTGTAGGGAGACGTTGTAGGGAGACGTGGTAGGGAGACGTTGTAGGGAGACGTGGTAGGGAGACGTTGTAGGGAGACGTTGTAGGAAGACGTTGTAGGGAGACGTTGTAGGGAGACGTGGTAGGGAGACGTGGTAGGGAGACGTTGTAGGGAGACGTTGTAAGAAGACGTTTTAGGGAGGCGTTGTAGGGAGACGTGGTAGGCAGACGTTGTAGGGAGACGTTGTAGGGAGACGTTGTAGGGAGACGTTGTAGGGAGACGTTGTAGGGAGACGCTGTAGGAAGACGTTGTAGGGAGGCGTTGTAGGGAGACGTGGTAGGGAGACGTTGTAGGGAGACGTTGTAGGGAGACGTTGTAGGGAGACGTTGTAGGGAGACGTTGTAAGGAGACGTTGTTAGGGAGACGTTGTAGGGAGACATTGTAGGGAGACATTGATCGCCAACTGGCCGAGGCAATTTTGCCACACTACTAATCTGGAACTTGCGCAAAATACAGTTTTCTCTGACAATATTGTGCTAAATGCATTGAACTGATTATAACATACATTTTAAGTAACATACTGAGGAATAGAAATGATATGTATACCCATATAGCAATGATTTCTGGAGACCTCAGGGACTGTGATTTCACAAATGATTATTTTTAATTCCGTAAGTTAAGTTGCTTTCCTCAAGACATGAACCAGCCAGGCATCTACTCTGCGGGAGTTTCTTTGAACTGCCTCTTTTGTACTTTCTTTCAAACCCAACAGACTTTGACATCATGTTCTATGACACGACACTCTGCGCCATTTATAACCACGCCAATTCCACGCCAATTCGCCTACGAGATGTGACGTGGTGACAGGTGTCCAGCAATTGTGTATTTCTGGATGACTTGCACAAATACTCTGTCATTCTGTATATTATTCAATGATAAAATGGTGACCCTTGACAGAACGGGACCTTGTTCCTTTCAGGGCTCTTTCTTTGTTGCTCACTGACTAAATTCATTGCACATATTTGGCTGTATTTGATTTATTTCTTTACTAATGGAAACAATGCACGTTTATGGTTATCGTATTGTAGATGCATGAACAACCTAATGTTTGATCGATTGCGTTATCCACATATTTTTGCATTATTCGTAGTGCATACTAACTGTATATTTGAATAAACGTTTGCATTATCACTGCACCTGGCTTTTTGCTAAGCGCCTTTTTTGGAATCTCACGTTGTTACAAAATATGGCGTTTAAACCGTTCTAAAGAGGCGCGTCTTAAGATGTCTTATTCTATGAGCTGTCCTCTCAATGAACAGCCACTTTCTTTAGGTCTACAGGGCCAGCTGGGGTTTAGCCGTAGCAGCAGCCTACGCTCACAAAAATTTCACCGCATAAATCTAAGGTAAAGTTATTGACATTTTTAGAATCGCAACTATTGCTCTGACCAACACCGATGTCTGGTAATCGATAGACACTGTAACTTTTCTTAAGATTAATGTTTTTTGAGCAAACGAAAACCCTGGTTGCACTCTTTAAAAGTGATATAATTTTCGCTCAGTTTGAAATATTTCAGTCAATTTTGGCTACTACAGGAAGATATGAGTTAGTTTTGCGCACGTAAAATTTAATTGATTGATTCCCACTTCTGGATGAGATATTAGCAAAAAACCTGAGGGGTTGCTGTTTTTAACCTACCCTTGTGTGCACATAGTAAGTCGTTGTGTGCGTTGACTCCACGGCCCTTGTGCGCGCTCACACGCGCGCATCTTAGAGAAGACATACATTGCCTTTTGGTGTAATTGCTTGGAAAACCTTACAATGAAAAGTTATTCATGTGAAAACGGGCATGGTAGTAGAGATATTGACATTTACTCTGAGTTACAAGCATAAGGTTTTTATCTTTTATTCAGAACTATTTGTATAGGCTTAAGTTCGTCATAGGATTCGTATGACTCTTACAGATCCTCTGAAGTCTACATTTTTTTATTTTTTCAGAAATCCGAGTTTCTTTAGTTTATGCAAATAACTCTTCACGTAAGTCAGTATGTATAAGTGAATATAATTAGCCTAAATGTAAACACACACACACACCAGGCTGGGTTCTACACTGCTTCACTCAGTCAACCATTTCAGTGGAATTTGTGGAGTTTTTCTGACGGAGTCTTTTGAAGGTGACATGATGTTCCAATGATTGTATAAAAGACTAATGTTTATAAACGCTAGACTTTGTTCTCAACCTTGCTACAATATACATTTTTACAATAGGGAATCCTGAATGCAAAAGCGCTGGTGATCTTGAAATTAGGAAAGCTACATGTTACAAGTATATTATCCGAAATCTAAACCGATTCAAGGGCCGTATCATGCATCGTACATTTTATGCGAAATGTCTTCTAGAAGCCGGACTTGAAACGAAGTAAGGACCTGGAGATGAGATCCCGTTCCCATTATGTGGGCGACACTCTAAGATTTTCCTTCAAGAATTTCATGGCTACATAACCATTTCATGTGCAGAATATGCTTTTCAAACAGAGTAGGCCTATAGACGAGGTACGTTGTATGTAGGTGAGTTGCTGCGTCATCTTAGTAATAATTATTGTAACCCCATTGAGCAATAACAAATTACTTTAGAATATCGTCAACATAATACGCACCAACACAGAGAACGCAACAGAATCCGTCGATATCGGTAGACAGTGTTTAAGATTAAACAAATACTCGATTAGTAATTGCCCTACATGCATATGGCTTCAAGATATGATTCTGGAATGTTAATGATTAAATGCCTCTAACTTGCATTTAATAGCTAACAAATAAGCAGTAAGACGATCTTGCGGACGGTTGCGGTGTTTAATCAATCACACTCTTAATGCCAAAAGGAACATATTTAACACTCTGAAATATATATGTGTATCGTATCAGAAAGAGATATTAGACATTTGTCGAGTATTTGGCTTTGTCGTGATAAATAACAAGTCGTGAATCAATGGCGATAATTGAGAATACGATGAATACAATTTTAGTCATCACTTTCATAATCGAAGGTTATGCTATCAGGCGACAGCTATGTTAACATTTTATTACATTAAACCAAACTGTCATACTACTTGAAAAGAAAGTAAGGCTTAAAAAATGTCGATGCCATTTCTTAGGTCCATCATAACATGTCAGAAGAAATGAATCACAAGTTAGCTTGTCGTCTCATTTTCTTTAGAAGTTTACCTATGGATCGAGGACTAACGAATACAGAAGCAATTTTCTGATTCAATATTATTAAAATCATTTATTGATTTACACATATTTTGCAGAATACAGAAGGAAAGAAAATTTTCTATGCATCAGCAATGACCTAAGATAACCTGGAAAGTTGTGATTTTTCAAACGATTACTTGGAATTCAAGAAGTGATTTTATCAAACAAATCGCCAGTCAGGCGGGTGCACTGTGGAAGTTTCTTTGAGCTGCCTATTTTGTATTCTCTTTCAAACCCAACTGACATGGACTTAATGTTATGTGACATGACTATCTGTGTTGTTTATAACCATGAAACTGTGCCCGCAAGTCGTGGGAGAAATATGCTGACAATTGACAGAACAGATTGTCATATTGGATTTGTAAGACTGAGAATTGGCATAGAATATTATCGCAAGCCATATAGCGACAGTATAGGTCCTGCCCAAACAGTTGAACGACACATTTGCGACACAGACTTGCAATCTCTCCTGTGAAATATCTTTTACAGATGGCGAGATATTCATATGCTTAGCAGGGATTATGGCTACGCTTTATCGTGTCCATTGTGGCCACCAGACGCGTGTGTATGGATTACTCGTAAGCGTTGGTATGGTTGGCCAACAGAAAGCATTATTGATGCAATAGTTAAAGGTGGATGTCATTTGGTTTCAAAGCCTCGCGGGAAGAGCCCGAACGATGACACTCAATGGAGATATTCATTCTCACAAGCTGAAACTGTTTTAATGCACAATTGCTGGACACCTGTACAAAGGTACATTTATCACTTGCTGAGAATCATAAAGAGAGACGAGATTATCAAGTGCGGTGGCGAAAATGAAACTTTCATTTCCAATTATTATTTCAAGACGTTTTTTGATGCTATGGGCATGCGAGGTAAAACCTGCAGAATTTTGGGATGACAGAAACATAGTAACATCTGTGCGAGAACTACTTCATGATTTTATTGCAAAGATAGTGGAAGAGAACATACCTCATTACTTTATGTATTCAATGAATTTGATGGATGACATTCCGTGCAACTCCATTTATTACTTTGCTATGAAGAAGATAACATTTTGGAGGTCGTAGGAAACGAACCAAAGGCATAGTGTGGCGGACAGGCCACAAGGCTTGAATGAATGATTTATTTAAATAATCGGCTCGCCATAGTGTTATTTTACGTCTATTTTTTTACAGTGTTGCGCATAGGAAGGAAGACCGATCGGCGGTTTTTAATTGAGTGCATAGCTTGCAGACGCATGAATTGGCTTGAGTATAGCCTGACATGCGGTGCATCGCTATATATGTGAAGCAGTGGTTCGTACTGCTTCATACGTAGAGTGGTTCTCGTACCGCTCCAGGGATCGTTGAGTGTTGCCATATAAATACGACCTCTAGTGACAGCCGCTCTCGCGGTCAGGCCGGTGCTGCTTTTCGCTGATCTGGTGGGGTGGGCCCCTCTGCCGTCGATCGCAAGACGGACCGTGCCCTGATCGTAGGAGTCAACAGGCTGACAGAGGAAAGACCGATCGTGAGAAATGCTCACAGGTCTGGGTGCCGTTCGAGAGTGCTTACAGACCTGACAGAGAGATAGACTGGGAAAAATCCCCGACCGTGCAGACCGTGGGAGTTCTGGTGGCCGAGAAATATTCTGGTTGGCTACCTAGATCGGTCATAGTTACTCCTCGCGAATACCAGCAGGCTGTCGGATACGTGATCCCGTCGGTGGCCGGAAGAAATAGAGATCGGGTAAAGCCCCGAGCAACCGAACGCTACATCGAGACAGATTATGGTGACCGTTGAGACAATTTACGGGAAGAATTCCCCAGTGTACACGTTGGTTTAAAAGACGGGGAGGGCGACCCTGTGAAGCCGTTGGAAAGAGACTGAGAGCTACCGGAGAAGCCGTTGACAAATACTGGAAGACATGAATACATTCGATAAATACGGGGAGGGTGACCCCATTGGTGCGTTCGATACAGGGAAAGTTCCCTTTGGTGCCAAAAACCTGATAAATTGTGGGCGTCTCCGCATATTCTTTCTATTTACGGTTTTCCGTAAATATCTATGCTTGGCTACCTAACGGTGGTCATACTTACTCCTCCCGTTTACCAGCAATCTGTTGATTTGCGTGTCTGATCGCAATGTCTTAGGTCGCGGTTTCCCCGCGTGTCTTTACTTGAGTTACTAAACGTAATATCTGTACTTGCGGTGTCCCCGCAGTATGTCTTCTTTATTGTCTTGCGATCTTTCGGTAAATCTTCTTGTTGGCTACTTAGGTCGGTCACACTTACTCCTCTCGTTTTCCAGAAATCTATTCACTTGTGTGTCTAGTTGCAATATCTTGGCTCGCGGTTTCCCCGCGAGGCGTCTACTAATTTCTTCTTGTAGATCTAACTACATAATCTCTTTTCGAGGACTTCCTCGAAAGATTTGCCAGTGGTTCGTTCCAGTGTATAAGAGACAGAGTACAATTGCTTCAGAGAAAGTGATTTATAATAATACAGGTCTGTGTGAAACATAGAGGTAACGTGGTGACACTTACCTCAGGTGCCTGTGAGAGAATCGAGTCTGAGAAACGAGAGTTGGTGCATTACCGTTGGTCAGATCTCTAGGTGGCGAATACAAATATGTTCCTACGATGGGATGAATAAATGCAGTCGATGAGAGTTAAAGACATGTGAGAGTCTGAGTGATCGGATATTAAAGTATATGACAGATGCAAGCCGGCCGAGAAATATACTTGTTGGCTACCTAGTTCGGTCATAGATACTCCTCCCGTTTTCCCCAGGTTGTCGGAGATATGAAAATTCGGGTGGCCGCAAGAAATACAAGCCGAGTAGATTCCCACAGTAGCAGCCGTACAAACCGAGAGAGCTGCGGGTGGAGCGTTGGCACATACGGGGAAAGTTCCCCATTGAATACGTTCGATAGAAATATCGGGGAAATTCCCGAAGGACCCGCTGGAATTACACGTGGAGGGTGAACACGTTAGAAGAGCACGTGACAAACAAGAGAAAACACTGGTGCCGATTGATACTTTCAGGTTACTAGTCAAGTAACTCTTCTTGATGGCTTTATAGTCGTTCGATAGATACTCTTGTTTGTTACCTACGTTGGTCATAGTTACTCCTCCCGGTTTCCCGAGTATCAGAATATATTACGGTGTTGGCGGACAATTGCCAACGCAGAGGACGGTCAATCGTGTGCCTGATAACTTATGCGTGTGAGGCCAGTATGCCACACACGGAAATGGGCCAAGAGGCCGACGTGAAAGTCTGGGCAGTCGGAAACCCAGGGTAAAGATAGTAAGCAGACCAAGAATTGATCGATGCGTAAATATTACTGTTGGCTACCTACGTTGGTCATAGATACTCCTCCCGTTTTCCCGAAGTGTATCTACTTGCGTGTCTGATCGAAGTGATCGATACGAGTACGTTTGGGTAATCGGGTACCCAGGTGAATACATGGTTGTTTGTCGTCACACACAGTTCTGAGAGCTGACTAAAGTGCGAGGTCGGGCCCCCTCGTGCGTAGGTCGGATCGAAGATCTGTGTGCAGATAGTGAAGGTTATAGACAGAAGACCTTCACTATCAGTGTCCGTGAATACCATGCCAGTGTCATTTTTTATCGAAGCAGAATATATCAGTGTTGGTGGGTAACTGCTAACACAGAGGATGGGAACTTAGTCAGTCAAATGTGCATGACAAAATATACGTGTGCGGCCGTTTATGCCATACACGGAAATAGATCGAGAGATACGTGTTGAGCAGAAGACGTGATAGCTAAGTGTCTAGCATGATATGACGAAGTGCTGTGAGACTGGTGTGTCTGGGACGACAGAGGTTAGAGAGTTGGGGACAGTAACGTCTAAGAGTATAAGACGTTGGATTTAGCTACCGATAATTGTATAGGCCGAAATGGCTTATGGACTTGTTTCAAATATGTCTGAACCTCGTAACTTAAGAGAACGTTTGGTGTCCCTAAATGGCGATAGTTTCAGAGTCACAAGATGCTGAACGGTACGACATCAGGTAGAGGTAGAGGAAGACGAGGCTAGTAGCTTGGAAGGTATGCAAGGCGAGGAAGACTCCTGCCGGTATGATTATGAACCCTGTTTTGAGTACGGCCATCCTCAGAACGTTGCCCATCCGGCGACCGCGGACTAGGCAGAGTCAGACCTCGTTACTAATTCGAGCCGTGTTACCTTTCTTGGAGAAGAAACCCGTCCCTAATCTTGCCTGGTGATAGTGAACATCCTGGTAGATATAGAGAGTAACCGTTTGGCATTGAGATTTGGTAAGAAAGTGACTCGGGCGACTCCAGGCGTGTCAGCGAGCTGGGGTCGACACCGTCCGTTAGCGCTAGGCAGGCGCTCGGGCGGCAGAACGCCACAATATAAGATGAGACAAGACTTCATAACTATATCAAATGATATCCTATACCCATTGGCAACGAAATATTCAAATATCGCTGTGGCCATTATCAGATATTGGCCTACGTTGCTAGAGGAGTTTCGGATGCTTAGTAGTTATGGTTGCACCATCATTCTTCCTGAACTGGATTATCTACACAATGGCACAATGAAGCATCTTCAACTGTCGAAGTTAAACTAGTCAACAGAATGATAAAATGTTACTCATTTACTGATTTTGCTTGTTTTCCGCTGAGAAACGAGTGGAGTGGGTTATACGACAAGTGCATCCAGAGTGTCCTTGGATTTGTCACTCTGCACAGAACAGTACCACCATCATCCGGAAAGCGAAATATTCCTTCTATTTACATATGTCCTATACTGTACCCGAAATATATTAAAACGCGGTGGTGTATAATTCTTAATGAGTCAGTTATAGACTTTTTTCGATTACGATGGGTACTAACAATGGGCAATTGACAGCTTAAATTATAAGGAGAGATTCTCCAAAGCAATTCTGCGAACTGCTCTATATATGTGTAATACATGTAGATCTAATTAGCAAACGAAGCTTTCTGCATTTGATGAGATAGTAAAAATTTCCTAGAACTATTGGTATTACACATTCAGCAACGTCGTAATGGTAGAAATTGTTTCAACTGTTTTGCAAGAAGAGACAGTAAGATAAACGACTACTGCTATGTTGGATCTATTCTCGTATGGCTTCAGATGATCGCGACTATTTCCTCTTAATGATTTTGAAGCATTAGCAACCTGAAACACTAATTTTTCTTTCGGTTTACAAAGATCCTGTTTCATTTTAAGAACGCGTTCACATAGCCTAATTGTTCCACCACAGAATTGTTTCAGCCAACATTCTGCTTCCTCTTAAGTCAGTAGGCCTATGCATGCCTAATTTATTTCATAGAATGCGAGTGACAAGATTTTGTCATTCTTAATATGTTGCATTAAAATGTTTAATACATTTTTTTTCTCGTAGCAATTATTAGTTTCTTTAAATTATTAAAAACTCATTCAGAATTAATTGTGTGTTTTGTTTTGCTTCTTCGTTGTTTCTTCTATTTAAAGTTTTTTAGTAGGATACAGAATGGAAATAATGAAATAAAATTATTTCGAAGACCAGTGCATGAATTGGTGTACGCCGAATGCGTGTACCAACCATGGCGTGATGATAATTGACAGAGGATTATTGTCCAATATTCGAGGACTGTGTGGGTTCAGATTGAGAGCTTGCCATCTCATGTCGTTCTCGTTCCTAACTCGCCAAAACAAACCTCTAGTTAAAACTAAGTTAACTAACATTAATTAAGAGAATTCCACAGTGTGGAGTTGATGATTTATTGTGTTGTCGATGAATGAGATTGATGCCATCTATAATTTTTAAATTCTTGAGGGATTGCATTTACCTCTGATAGTATTAATGATGATGATGATGACAATAATAATAGTAGTAGTAGCAATGATAATTATAATAAAAATATTTATAAAATAATAGTTTGTAATAACAATAATAGTGATCCTAGCAATAATAATAATCATACTAGTAAAAAAAAGGTAGAGCTAATTTAATTATTAAACGGAAGAGTCCTTGGCAGAATAAAATTTCTCGCACAGAAAGAACCCCTCGGCTTGTTAAGAGAAGATGTAACGCGGCAAGACGTCATAACAGCTTATTGTGAGAAATGGGGATAATTGAAATTGTCCGATGATTAGAAGGTTCATCCTTATCAACATTCTTGAAAATAGGTACTAATGTAACTGTCTAGTTTTTTGGAACAACAACAGAGAATAGAAAATTAAGAACCACCGATTTAAGGTAGGCTATTTGCCATGACACTGGATTTAGAATTGCTAATGCCGTTGATTTTTCTGAGAGCTTGACTCTGGCGTTTTGTTCATCCTCTTTGACAATTGAGCGTATTAGGTGTCCATCTATTTATAAGATTATTGCGGGTTTTTTTCCAATTGAATTTGAAACATGTTGGTCTAGTATTGCTTCTCAATGTTTTGTTGTTGTATAGTTTTAAATTGATTCGCTTATGAATGCGATTTTACGCATTGTAAACTAAAATAAGTTCATTCCTCTCGTTTTGTATAAGTCGCATATTTCGGTAAACTATTCATCTTCATTATATTCAATGGCCAGAAATCTGTGGTCATATATTATGGTAGTATGTCTATGGTAAATAATATATATCTGTGGTCATAATAATAATATTTCGATCATATATGTATCATCTTTCCTTTCATAACAGTGTTTCATTGAAACTGGTTGGTGGAAAATAACACTGGCTTCAACTGCAACATATGTAAATCGACGACAGGATATTATTCTATTTACACTATTCAGCGCATTACTTGAACAGTCAATCGTTTTAAAATTAGATCAATATCCATTTCTAATTCTTTGCCATTTTCTTAGAGGACACGCAATCACCAGGTATACGAGTGAACATTAGGCCTATACAGCTTTGGTCTTACGGGTTTTGACAGGTTAATTATAGTCCGAAGAATTTCTCAAAACGAAAGTGAAAATGGATTCGAAAGAGACAATCAACTCAAAATTTCGACAACAATTGAAGGATTTAACCAAATGTTGCATATGTACTGAGACATTTGCAGATCCTAGATTATTGCCTTGTGTCCATACATTCTGCATGAAATGCCTTGAAAACGTTGGGTCAAAATCTTGCAAGATAGCTGGACAGAACATGCACTGTCCGTTATGTAATAGGGAATTTACCATTCCATTAGAAGGGCTTACAGGAACACAGAAGAATTTCTTTCTGGCGAGACAAACGGAAATAGGAAGGATTGTAAGCCGTTCGTCATCCAGCAATTTATGCGATGGCTGCATAGAAGATTGCAATGATCCAACCTCAGATACTCAGGTTCCATCAACTGATATGTTTTGCACAGTTTGTTGCCTAAAGTTGTGCAAGCAATGTCTAAAAATTCACCGAAACAGTAGATTGACCACAAGTCATAAACTCGTGGCTATGGAAACCCAACCAATGACAGGTCAGAACGTATCAAAATTGATTCTCGAGTTTTGCAAGGATCACAACAGTGAACTATCGCAACTTTATTGCTCAGACTGCAAGAAAGTTGTTTGTAGCTTTTGCTACATTGAAAGCCACCAGGGTCACATTAGGTCAGACGTAGAAATAGCTGCTGATGAATTTCGTAAAGAAATCCAAGCCACAGTTCAGAGTCTTGCCCTTAAAAATAAAGGACTTCTGAAGAAAAAGGAGGAAGTGAGTCAAGCGAAGCTTAATTTAATTTCTGATATGGAGAGCCTACAGAACGATATTAATCTGCGGAGGGCTCTGCTGAAGGAAACAATAGATAAACACGCAGAACAGTTGCTGTTGGACGTAGAAGCGATGCGTACAAAACAGCTGATAATGGTCGAATCGGAGGAAGAAGATATCGAAATGCAAATTGCTAATGAGGAATGCTACTCTCGGTATTGTCAGGAGATTACAACAAAGGGATCAGCCGAAGATATATGCAGAGATGAGACTCAGTTAAACCAAAGAGCAATTGAATTGCAAGAAGAGACTGAATCAATCTGTCAACGCAATTTTCAACTATCTCGCGCTGTCTTAAAAAACTCAAATTTGAACAAATTTCTTAAGGATAACGGTGCAAATATCATTGGAAAGATTGAAGGTAGGCTCGCAAATGTGTACTCTATGTGTGATTTCTTTGATGCATATACGCATGAGTTGCCAATTTTTCTGCTTTACGACAGTTAGCTGGAATTAGCTTTCGTCTCAAGTCCTCCAATTAACGTTAACTGGGAGATCAAAATCTTCCGTTTTGTGCCCTCCTATTTTTACAACTTATTACCGATTTTTCATTTTCTATGCAAATTGTCAAGAACTCTTCACATTTGTCTCACCACAATAGAAAAGAACAAATAAAGCAAGTTGATGCGGCAGCTACAAAGTTTCATTGGGATTTTGTAGGCCTATAAACACATTTCCTGAACTTTTCTTTGCCCTACGAATAGCGCAATGGCAGCTTACATAGGGGGTTGGGTGGCAAGGTTGCTAGAAGACAATTGTGGTAGGTATATTTCAAACATAAAGAAGACAATCTACCAATATGCTGTTATTCTTTCATTTGTATTGTTAATTTTCCAGCATGAATCAACTACATGCATAGACAAAGAAAATGTTTTAAAGCATTTTGGTCATCATCTCGAGGGCAGGGTACGATTTTGCCATTATAAAACGGTGTCAGGGTGATAGCCCATATCGTTTCCTGTCAAAATAAAACCGTTGTTACAGATCTAGTTAGAACTCTTGTTGGGTCTCAAAAGATTGTGAAGTTTCTCTCGATATGTGGTGGTCCAGAGATTCAGAGTTAGCAACACAATTGTTGCGGGACTGCAAATTTAAACGTTGTATATACAACAAAACTTAATACCTGCAAACTTATTCTTAATACTTGCAAACTTGCAAGAAGCCTTAAAGTCAGTGAGCAATTGAAAAAGCAAGGTACCGTATGCATAAATTTTAATCAGCCTGCTAAATAAAAGAGATACGAGAAATTGTTGCAATCGACTAATTGCCAATTTGAGAATCTATAAATACTCATTATTTGGTCCTTGATATATGCTAGTATCCCTTTTAATATACTTCTTATTTTTGATTTTTAAATATAGAGACATGATTAGAGGTTCATGTTTAACTCTCATTATTGTGACTATGTGGTGTGAAAAGTCTTGCTGAATAAAGAAAATATAATGCTCTGTTATACAATAGGCATGTGTTGCTTAAAAACACGCCGTTCTTATGTTTGCAGAAGTAAGTATGTACAGGGTCGCCTCCAAAAATGAGAGCATCTCGTAGAAAAGGTTATTTAATATAATTGAATTAATATGACTTTCTGTAATTTACTTTTTTCTGCCAAGTTGTAATTGCGCCAATCAGAAAACATGTTCAATGCTTCTCAACGACTTTTTGTAAGCGCTGATGCCACTCTTTATGCTTCTGTCAATAAAGCGCTGTCCTAGATTTCTCCATTCCTCGATTATTGCTAACTTGAGTTGCTCAACTGTGGTATATTTTCGCTGATGGTAGACTTTTTTCTTGCAATGCACCCCATACTGGTATAATCGACTGGGTTTAAATTTGTACTGTGCGGTGACCACTTGTTTGACTCGCTAAAGGAAACATTGTCCAGATGAAGAAACTTTATCTTCTTTCTTGGCTGTGTGACATGGAGCTCCATCCTGCTGCGATGCCCAGTTATAGCGACCACAGGTCGCTTGAATCTTAGGCGGAAAACCATGTCTGAAAATATTTTCACAATATTATTCACTGTTTTGGTGCATGGTTTAACGAACACAATACTAGTTTTCTCCATTCGAGACACACCTGCTGATACCACGATACTACGGCTGAAATGTTCACGTTATCGTATAGATCTCCTCTCAGGAACTTGCCTTTTCGGCTAAATAGGTAAGCAAGTAGATCAGTAAGCTATTTAAGCTAATATAAATACAGTAGAAAAATTGTAAGCTAGTTATATTAAATTGCACGAGATATTCTACTTTTTTGGGCCACCCTGTATAGTTACATTTGTCTTATATGTGGCTTAAGCTTATAGGAATACACGTGAAAGTGCAACGATATTGTACATAATTGCATATTTAAGTTGAGAAACCTACAAGATATCTACCTAAACAAACTCATATCTTTGAGCACCATGTTTCCATCTTTCATTTTGTGCAATGCTTCGCTGCAGATAACCGAATAAACAAAACTGCAATGGGCGACAAACAAGAGACCGCACGTCCAAGTATGAGCGAGAAGGAGAAACAGTCGAAATCAGATGACCAAATCTATGTTGGTTCAGTCGCTACTACTCAGACGGTTATAGAGGCGGCCAACAGAGAAACAAACACGAATCCACAGGAAGAACATAAGATTATTGAAAGACCGCTTCAAATGAAGGTTATAATCGTTCACTCAAGCCGTGTGAGCTAATAAGAAAATGCTAAAATTATGTCAGATATCTAGAGGTTGCTCCATAATTCGCCGCCAATCATAGATAGGCTACGATACCCAAATACGGCGTGGTGTGATTTGTTAGTCATTTTTAATCAGAAATATAGGAAACGCAAGCAAGGCATCTTAGAGAACTCAGGGATAACTTATCAAAGTTATGAAATTTTGGTCGATATTCATGAACATCGATTCATTATCTTTTAGACCTAAAGTATGAGTACGGCTAAATTTATATTTGGATATGCGTAGGCCAGAGGTGCGAAAAGGTTTTGAAAAGTTGGGAGGGCATAATTTCTAAAATATTGCGCGATAAAAGTTATTTTGCCCCCTTCCCCACTTTTTGAATTTTGCCCCCAGAAATTAGAAAAATGGGAGGGGGCACAAATTATCTTAACAAAGTTCATCTTATCATAACTGCTCCATAGAATTGAGATATTCAGGATGCCTTTAAGGTATATATATTATAAGGTAGGCCTACTATTTTGTACAATATACAGTAAAATTTCATACAAATAAATCATTTCTATCATCATGAGGTTTGTAACATGGTCATTGCAACAGCGTATGGGCTGGATGCCAAATAAATTTCGGTTTTAACTTGCCGCAAGATTCATGTCAACATACAAGTTATTTAGATCTAATATTTAATATGCATCTGTACAGACATTTCTCTAGCGCCTTCGCAATTACTTACCTAATATGCCAGAGTTTTGATTAGGATTTCATGTTTAATCAATGACTACAAACAACTATTATGTGGCTATAACATAGTCGAGTACATTTGGCTGGTGATAACAGGGTAAATGTCAAAATTCAATAGGCAGATACTTTTAATTGGTTAATGTCGGGATTTAGGTGGAAGAGCAGTACTTGAGCTAACCTTGAGGTTGCTTTGACTGTGTGAAGTACTTACAACATAATTCCCATGGCCTCTGCATATGAAGGTGGAAACTCAGAGACAAACAAAAGACCGCAAATCCAAGTATGAGCTATGAGGAGAAGCAGCCGAAATTGGATGACCAAGTCTGTGTTGATTCAGTCGCTACTACTAAGATGGTTGAAGAGGCGATTAGCAAAGAAACGAACACGAATCCACTGGGAGAACATAAGACTGTTGACAATCCGCTTGAAATGAAGGTGATTGCCGTGCAAACAAAGCTGTATCAACTTATAAAAAGTGTAAAATTATGTCAGATATCTAAAGATTGCTCCCTAATTCGAGACCTATCATAGATACGATACCTACATGAAACATGGTGTGATTTGCTGGTCACTTTCAAACAGCCAACAAGAAACGCGATCGTAGCATCTTTGCTAATCAAGGCATAAGTTATTCAGGTCAAAGAATGGAGCGTCGGCCTATATTCATGAAACAATGGTTCATTATCATTTAGGATCATTTGTAAGTATATCATGTAGGCAGAGTTGACCATTGGATCAAATTTACATGATCCGACCCATTTAAAATGGACCCGAACCTACTTACAAGGTTAAATATGTGACCTGACCCTACCCACACGGACAAGACCTGATCTAACCCGACCCGGCTTTTAGTTTTTATTTTACTTATAATAATTATTACTTAGCTTCAAATTCTAATGTCGGTAAAACTCAATATGGTGAGACCGCTATATAGAATAAGAATATTGATATATATATAAGCTCATAATTGTTAAACGTATCAGGTTAGATACCATTCGTTTCTTCCATTTAGCCTAGACTTACTTTCTGAATAACTTCATGCAAGAAATTCTTGATATTAGTAAGTATGCCACTGCAAATGCGAACGATTGTGTAGTATTAATAATATCTTCTCCTTTAATGAAAAATACACACGATGAGACGCGGTGGCGTTGCAGTATGTTATATGTCTTGCAGCCAAAGTGTCGCAGGTTCAAATCTACCTCAAATCATCGTCGTCATCATCATCGTCATCATCATCATCATCATATACAATCCTGGATCCTGCTTTTCATATCATAACCCTATCGATTTATTCTGGTTCAAACCTCAGCAATCCTGAGGCATGCAGCCAAACAGATATATCGATTTTATCTATTATTCTGTGATGCACCTACTTCCGCAGAGTTGAAATCAGGTTCTGCCCAAAAATGATGGGTCGATATTCGTGACCCGACCCCAATCCGAGTATCCGACTCGATCCGAATCGACCCGACCCTAGGGTCGACTAGCAACTCTGCATGTTGGCCATCATTTCTTTTTTGATATGCGCAAAATGGTCTTTCAACAAGATAATCAGATTGCCGTTTAAACATGAATACTCAGGGGATGCAAAAGTGTTTTCCTAAGATAAAGTGAATATGTGTGCAGCTTTAACGCATGCTTCTCTGTTGCACCAGTATTTTTCAATATCTAATTTAGGTATCGTATCTAAAATTGTCTGTGAATTAGGCCTATAACCGAATTCGTAGATATCAGGCATTTTTAGGACAATGCAATTGAAGGTTCCAGAGGCAACCTATTCTTAGTGTGAGCTTAATATTCTTTCTACGCTTCTATTCTGAACACTTAATCACCATTAGCTCATCCGTCGCCCAAGGACCTTTCATCGATTCCTTACCCGTTACCTTAAACTGCTTTCCTAACGCTGTCTATATCCAAGTATTTTAAATTCCGTTATGTTAACCAGTTTATCAAGCTGCAGCTAAACTAAGTTGGCGTCTACTTGGTGGTAGGTCTGCCACACGAATTGAGACGAGTATAAAAACCATTCACAAGTCAATCTATAAAGCTGCTGTGTCCCTACATGTAACTGCATGTAAGTCTGCCCAAGGTGAGTCTATGGCAGTTTATTTGCTGGGGGTGTGCGTCGCATGTTTACGTACACTTCGATCAGTTTCAAGTCGTTGGCAGAGGCGAGGCCATAGGCAGCTAGCGGAGAGCCAGCAATTATTAGACAAGCTAATTCAGGAGATAATAAATTATTTGGTTGGCAATGATCATAACAATAACTTCAGGCGTTGTAATAAAATGCACAAACACTGTTTCCTTGATATCTAGCTGTGTTTGACTTAATGTCCATGTACAGAAAACTATTGTTGCCATGCTGAACGACTGTCAACTCTATTGTTTCATCTCCAAGTGTTACTAAAATATTTCCATTATGCGAATATATGTTATTAAAATGTTAACATATCTTAAAATTTCCTTAGTAGTAAACGAAACGTTGTTTGTTTCAGATCACAAGAGGATCAGATACACGAGAAGAAGCATTCCGCGCAGTTCTTACGAAATATGACCTTATCACCGGAATAGCCATAATTGAAAATGAGTTGTTCATTGCTACTGCAAGGAATGCAGTCATTGAAGTGTATGACTCTGTGACATTCAAATTAAAAAGGTCGTGGAAATTGGCTGGATTATGCTGCCCAGATGATATGGTCGCTTGTTCAAAGCTCAAATGCTTGTTCATACTCGATGCAACAGATCGTGGTGATCCAATCGGTAAGATCTATCGGGTTGATAGTATGGGATCAATCATATCGACCTGGTTCAGCGGGGACCTGAATGTTCGCCTCTCTGTAAATCCTGACTTAAATGTCACTGTTATTTTTTTGAACGAAAAGAAATTGAAAGAGTACTCACCTATTCTGGAAAACAGATTGATCTGCCAGGTGGCGTTAAAATCAAACCCTAGATATGGAGTGAAGCTACCGGCCGGTAATTTTCTTGTCAGCAAAGGTGGAGTAGATGGCGGTGTATTTGAATTAAACGTAGCTGGAGAAGAAATCAACTCTTTTAAAGGAAATGTGGAATCAGCGTTTGAACCGCTTTATTGGCCTGAACAGTTGGCCATAGACTATAAGGGATCCGTGATTGTAGCTGACAGAGGCAACAGACGGGTCCTGTTGCTCAATTCAAACCTGGAATTTCAAAGAGAATTAATTTCATCGAAACTTGGATTGTTTGATCCATTAGCAATAGCCTTGGATAAGTCAAGAAGTAGGCTTTTTGTTGCGGTTGACGACATTGATGAAAGATCATGCAAAATATTGTCCGTTCTATATTGAATACATCTAGGAATATATACCTACACGATTAGGCCTACCTTTTATAGAGATTTTTATAGAGACTGTATTAACCTTAAATAATAGTTTCATGATTTAATCATCGGTGAATAAGGTTAATAAAGAATTATTTTCAAGCAAACTTGATATTAGAACTTATGCCTTCTTCTGTATTATAAAATAGTATTCTAATGAGTTTAATTTATATCGAATATTTAGCTGCGTTTAAATCCCGGATATTCGATTCTAAATGATACACGTTGTAGCTTTGCGATCTTTAACCTTTCTGCTACAAATAATATGCTTAAAATCAAAATATGAAGCTTCGAAATCCCCCAGAAGTAATTGGTCCACTCAATATCAGAGTAAAATTGTTTGAGATCGTAATCTTAATCGTAATCTCCGAACTTCTAAAGCGCCACCTGAAAGCCAAGCGCAGGGCACCAACTTATTCACGAGTGCTGCATCAAATCAGAAGGGTTGTTTTGGGAAGTCAGAGTCCGGTTTCCAGAAGGTCAGCAGGTAGGCAGAGTAGCTGATGAGGAGGGTGTCGTTTTGGTTAAGGATTGACAGATGGAATGTCAAGTAAGGAGTCTGGATAGGAGTTCATGAAAAGTTGAGTATTGAGTAAGGAATGAAATGCCCGGGAAGCGGTGGAAAGGGGAGCTTGGAACAGATGATGTTGGATGACAGGCAGTGATGATGGGGAAACCGAGAGAGTACCTCATTCAGGAGGCAGATCGTTCGATAGATGTGGTGAGACGTTGGATATGGACCGTTTGGATAACTTGAGATGATAGGTGACTGGGGGTCGAGTAAGGATGGAATAGGATGACGATCGGGTAGAGCGGGCTGGCTGGATGGTGAACTGTTAGCGAAGGTATTTGGCTGGGAGCATTGTTTGAAATTGTAATTTAGCGATAGTACTTTTTAATGAATGCGCTCTGGAATTTTTAGCCGGTGGAGTGATTTTAGGATTGGAGTGATGCGATGATACTTGGGTGTTCTGGTTGTGGCTCTGGCTAATGAGTTTTGGACGAGTTGCAGACGTTCGTTGACTAGGTGATTGGTTTTGAAATCAAACATGGAATAAATATCGATCTTTTTATATCTAGCTCTGCTGTCTGTGTTGTGCTGTCTGCGACCTCTCTTTTGACTTCCTACCTGAATCACATTTGTTTCTTTATCTAATTGTTTCATGTTTCTAACACACGCTAGCATCTTTATCTATTCTATCAAGTCCAACCTCACATTGTATTGCAATGTCCATTCCGATAAAGGTTTTGGACTGTGCAAATCATTATTCATATAGGCCAAATGCTGTGAAATTTGACACGCAATAGAAAGGAAATATAATGACGTGCAGTATAAAAAATTCATATTATTATACAAGGTGCGTATAACGTACTCATGGCGTTCGAACTTATGCCCGGTACATTAATAATAGCTTGACACAGAATAGCCTATCAGTCGGTTTCTTTAGTTTGAAATATCTAACAAATATTAGTAAAAATAGTATGATTTCAATCATACTATGTGTCATGAAAATTAATGCTTAGGCTTATACACGTATTAACTGTTATATTCCTCTAATAAATCAAATCTTACCTAAGCTCGCAAGTTAGGGTTGGGGTTTGGGTCGGGACAGGGTTGGGATTAGGGCTGAGGTAAGGGTTAGGGTGGGGGTTATGGTTATGGTCAGGATTGGGGTTATGGTTTAAGCCTAGGGTTGATGTTAGAATCAGGGTTCTATTCTGGCCACCACCGTAATTGTAGTCTCGACGTGTCGACGCTATTATAGCCACCACGTTCAGTAGGTCTACTGTACTCTGCCCGCACTTAAACTGGTTAGTGGTGAACTAAAATTTGCATGCAAGTTCGTTTTAATGCGTTGCGGTGACTTAAACTTGACTTTCTTAGATCTCTTTATGCTGTAGCTCAGAGATGTAACAAGTTTTTGAAAGGTGGGGCATAAATCTGATATAATTGAGCTTATTGCATCTTCTATCCCTCCCAGTCCTTGCCGGAGCTATCACTATACTTCTTACAGACCGAAACTTTAATACTTCATTCTTTGATCCCGCGGAAGGAGAAGACCCTATTCTCTAATAACACTTATTTTGATTTTTGGACAAAAATTCTTTCCAATCAAATGTGTTCCGTGGCAAGGATGCGAACCCCGATTTCATGATTGTAGACCAACAATTAGACTATTTCTATGGGTAATGATGAATATTCTACTGTCAGAAATTTTCTGTATTTTTGGTATTAGCAATTTGATACATTATAGATGAATGAATAATCAAGCATGCATTATTCTCCTTTGCTAATGAGAGTTTTTATACCCGCAATACGTAAGAACAAATCATAAAAACAAACTTTGGAATGTTTGAGATTTATTCATCCACAATACCTAAATCATTAAGTATAAAAAGCGATCTTAGGGGCACTGAAGGGCAATGTTGCTCACAGTTTAAAAAACTGAGTAGCATTGCCCCCTCCCCGTTTAAAAACAAGAGGGCCGGTGCCCCTGCCCCGCTTGTTACACACCTGATGTAGCTAATAATCATTAGGCCAACACTGTGAAGGGTTAATCCCCTATCGAATTCCAAGACACTTTCCTAAAGAATAGGTGATGGCTTTAACTATTTGGGATCAATTCTTTCTGCCCAGGTTTCGGATAATAATAACATTCATAATCATTATGATAATAAAAAATAAAAATAACAATAGTAATAGTAATGATAATAATAAAATGAAAATGACAACAATGCTACTAACTATAACACCAATGATTCTAGGGCATACTGCTAATAATGATAATACAAGGGGTGATGAAGATGTCCAAAAGCCTGTGCCACAAACAATCGCCTGCATACTGTTTACATAACCTCACAATTGTTGCTTGGTATAGGATCTCGCATTTGCATCAGTTCTTATCTTAGGCTTGCGGTTCTCGGACTAGAACGCAGGCATTAGCTCTAATTAAGACCATGTAGATGAAGCAAATGGCCCAACTTGACATGACAGTTGTCAACATCCTACAAGTCCACATAATCAAGGTTTTGTACAACAAAGGTCGACATCGTGAGTGTGGCTGGTATCAAGCCTTCTCAAAAGACCATCCTGAAAGGCAGGGATAACGTGGAGAGCATCACCACAGCTAGGGCATTTGTTTATGCTAGTAAGGCCAAAATTTGGCGCAGCCACACTGCTGTGAAAGTAATGCTGGGCAAATGAACAGCTGTTGGCAAACAACGCAGATGCGTGTGACTGTTGCTTAGGCCTATATCTGAATATCGGCTATATATACATGTGTATATCGGCTATGACAATGCTCGCGGCAGAGAAGAAAGGAATAGTTGTGGACGTAAACGGGTACTTTTGGAAGAAAGCAGGTAAGTAGCCATGTTAGTAGGCCCCAATGTTTGACGTGGCTCATATGCATCACAATTTAATGACTTACATGTAAATTAGGTTTGATCGTTGAATGATTAATTACTATAAGTTTGTAAGATCTGTTGTGCCCATCTCAATAATACACAATCACACACCACTATGTGTAGTGCCATGCAGTTATCCTAATCTGAAATCTCGTTAATTTACTTATAAAGTTGTATTTTCAGCTGGCTCTTGTATTGTCCAAAGGATTGACTATGAAAACCCTATTTTAATATTATCATGAATAGTTTAGTCTAAGGTGGCTAAATGACGCAAAACTTTGATGATCGCAAACAGTAGGATCGCCACAACAATCGTGTTGATTGCAAGCAGATGTTCGTCTAGTCAATAGAGTATAGGAGACGGTGAATGGCCTGAGCGTGCGTGTATACGGGTTGTTGAACATGTTGACATGTTGTTCAATGTCGGTTTCTCAAAATTAGATAGGATCTTCTCGTTGGTCAATTATCAACCGGACCGTTGGCATAGGCGCCCTACCCTACACCTTGTGCAATGTACAGACACAAATTATGCTAACAATGACTTCAAAACAAACGCGATGATGTAAACTAATTTATCCTTTGTTGGGTCACAATAAATATCACTTCAGAAGAGCAAAAAACTTGTCAAGTAACTTTTATGCATTTGGGATTGGCCTATGTTTTATTTAGCTCGATAATTCTGCACAAAGTCATTTTATGTAATCGTAGCCTTACGTCGTTTGATAAGCTGATGCCCTACGCTTGGCTTTCGAGTGGCACATTAGAAGCTTGGGGTTCACAATTAAGATTATGACTGCGATTATACAAAGCAAATAAACAAGCATAATAGGCTAATTGTATATCTTGTCACTTTTGATACAGCAGGTTAGTATGTAGGCCCATAGATATAAGCCTCCTGACTTATCACATATTGAAGGACATGAATTCAAGTCCAGCAAAATCTCCAGTCGTTGAGCGAGTTTTACTAAAATTATTAGGTCAAACGAATCTTGATAAGGTTAGCATATTTCACAATTATATGTCTTTGGTTCATTGTTTCTGACAGCAGATGCGTCGAACAGGATGAGCAGTGGACTATATTAGGTGTAAACCAGTTAATCTTCTTCAGAATCTTGATTTTGGGCTGGTGTAGGATTATTCATAAACACTACCAAGACCTCTATTATACAAGCTGCACATTCTGCTATGATGTTTTCGGAACTGTGAACGAACGACGACATATGAAAGGCAAACGTTAACGCTATGGTCTATCGTTAATGGAGTCGATAATAATAGCACAGGGAATTTTCCGGATACGAAAGTGAAAATGACTGCAAATGAGATGAGTTCGACTAAAATGGAAGATGAGCTGAAAGACATAACCGAATGTTGCATATGTACCGAGACATTTCAAGATCCCAGAACATTGCCCTGTATTCACACCTTCTGCAAGAAATGCATAGAAGACGCTGGGTATAACTCCGGAAAGACAGCTGGAGACTCGATGCCTTGTCCGCTGTGTAGAAGAGAATTTACTATTCCGTTAGAAGGTTTTTCTGGAATACAGAAGAACTTCTTCATGGCCAGACTCATACAAATGACAAAGAGTTCGAGTGCTTCTACCTCTCGTATTCCATGCGAGGCTTGTGATGAAGAAGAAGCTGAGATGGTCTGCAAGGAATGTTGTCTAAATCTATGCAATGAATGTTGCAAGAGTCATCGAAGGAACAAGATAACAAAGACTCACGAGGTCGTCCCCTTAGTTAGCCAGACACCACCAGAACCGACCCAGGTCGACCTGGCGTCTGATGTCTGTAAGAAGCACGAGAAAGAACTTCTGAAACTCTACTGCTTCGACTGTAAGAAAGTTGTCTGCGCTTTTTGCTACATCGAAAGCCATCAGAATCACAAGTGGTCCGACATTAGCAAAGCGGCTGAAACCTTTCGCAAACACATTCAGAGCAACATATGGAGTATTGCGGTTAGAAATCGAAGTCTCCAGGAGAAGAAGGAGAAATTGAACCAAGCAAAGGTTAGTCTTCTTAGAAGTGCAAAGGGTCTAGAGTTGAAAATAAATCAGAGAACGGCCTTCCTTAAAGACACAATTGATAAACATGCAACTCTGTTGTTAAATGATCTAGAAGTGACGCGACAAGGGAAGCTTGCATCGATTGAACTACAAGAACAGGATATTGACGTACTGATTAAAAATCAGGATAGCTACTCTCTCCTTTGTCAACAGATGACAGCAGGCAAATCCGATTGGGACATCTGTCGAGCTGATGTTGAACTGAGCCAAAGAGCAGCACAATTGCAGGAGAGGAACGATTTCATTTGTCAACAAGAAATTCAACCATTTAACGCCAAATACAAAGTCTCAAAACTAGACCAATTTCTGAAAAAGAATGGATTGAATTTTGTAGGAACGATTGAAGGTAATTAAACTCTTTTATGAGGGTTTGAAATACACAGAGCACGATCACCAAATAAGTAACCAAAACATAATCTTCTAAGTAGGCCTATTTAACAAAATTTCTTTTGCATCATGCAACACTATCAATGACCTAATTAAGGAGCACATTCTTATAGGCGTGCGTTCGCGTGACATGTATTTGATATACAAATAATAGGAATCAATATCTGACGCATATTAGCGATATGCAAATTTATAGCCAGCCAGAGTAACCTGGATGTATCAGATATGCTGATATGCTACAACAACCAACAGTTAATACCAAAATGTCCAGATTTCGACTCATCATTATTCAGGCTAATTTGAGGTCCTCTGAATGACCTTAACGTCTTTGCAATATAAAAGTTCATTACTAAGATCAGTAAGTAGGCTGCCCTTCAGTATTGGAGGGAGTTACATAAGTACACGGACCAGCATCTGTCCAACAGTGTTCTTATCTCAACGGGCTTATCAATACTTCGTTGCCAGAAACAAAATTTGCACTAGAATTTGATAACATTTCATCCATAGCAAGGACACGCAATCTTCGCAAAACAACCTCGATCTTACTTCGCTCGTAGGCCTACTATCGTAAAGCATAACTCAATTGAGCGAAACTAAGCACATCTCATCATGCTGCTTGTTGGCGAATGCACAGTGTAGGCTGTGACCCCGAAGTCGTTGAAATACTAAATATCCTATTTAACTGCCTTCTATCTACACCTCGCAATTTTCGTATGGTATATATAGATGCATTTTTTTATATCTATTTACTCTTTGTAAATTTAAGCAATACTGTAACAGATAAAACCATGAATTATGCGGTCTAACATATCTAGGCCTACTCTCATAAAGTTCTCACTATGTCTATCTCTGTCTATCTCTGTCTGTCTCTGTCTGTCTCTGTCTGTCTCTGTCCGGCTGTGTCTCTCTCAGCTTGAACGGATGACATGCTTGATCGCGGTCCCTTTGTGGTGACATTCAGGTAGGCCAACATACTTATTAGTCTATTTTTATGAAGATTCTGTGCTGTTGGGTCTAACTCTGGCCTATGAAGAGCCAATGACAAATCTAAATGACTAACACGATGTGCAGATCCTTGTTAAATTGAAGAGCTCAAACAGGCTTTGCTCCATGCTTTGATGAGGCTGTGGCTCCTCTGGTCCTTGGCGATGACACTAGTGTAGGCTTACCTGTACAGACGCAGGTTATGCGAGTATTTGGAATATGTCTTAATTTTACATTTGTGTGCATTTCTAATTAATTGGCATCACGACCACATGACTCACGATAAAAACTTTTATCTGATCTGCAGAGAATGAATGATTCATAGCATTAAAATAATGGCGAGCAAGAACAAAAACAGCTGAGATTATTTGCAAAAACTATTAATTAGTCCTAATCTAAAGATTTCCTTCAAATTTTTATTTTTTGCTACAGATGCAGAAAGCACAGTGGAACCGGAGAAGAAAGTGGAACCTGAACCCCCGAAAGTTGAAGTGAAGGGTGCAAAATCTAAGAAAGCTAAAAAGCCGGTTGACCCTGTCGCTTCTAAGGTCAAGGGGGATCAAGAGGAGAAGAAAACAAACGTACCGTTGAACCCACCGAAAAAAGTGAAGGCACCAAAAACAAGTGAGTAAGATTTAGGAATTGTAGATGATAAGCTGGCACTAGAAAAAAAAATTATATTGAAGCGTGTAATTCAGGTCGCTAAAATATTGTATAGTCCCTGAAGTAGCCTAAGTGGCAAGGAAATTGCCGACTCAATTAATAAGCAAGCGACTGACACAGAAACTTAGTCAGCCAAGTCCTGTGCTTATCATAGGACAGGGTGGCATAAAATTAAGTAATACAGGAGACCGCAACTGGTCATCTCACATCCACTGATTATTAGATTTTTAATCTGTTGCACTGTGACGAATATCTTATGGCAAATTCAGTTCCTGTAATTCTGCTGATTATTCGTTAAAAGTCGAAACTCGGAGACAACAGTTAAAACAATAAGCAAAATATTAACTGAACGTAGTTGCTATAGTAGTCGCTTGTCTAGTGACTGGTTTCAACCCATTAAATGGTTTGGGGCGGCTGAGGCTGCAGGGACTTATTTTGCTTATGACATTGTGTATTCTTGACTCAGTTATCATTGAAACGTTTAGCTAGATGCAGAGTAATAATTTTACTTTCAGATGCTGCTGAAATGCCAACGAACGCAGCGTTGTTTAATGTTGTTCTACCAATCACTCAGCGTATCACGGGATTGGCGATAATTGAATACGAGTTGTTCATTGCAACGGAATCTAATTCAACAGTCAGAGTTTTCAACTCTTTGAATTTTATCTTTCAAAGGCTCTTGTTGATACCTGGAATAACCACTCCTAATGACATGATTGCTTCTCTAAATCCAAAATGCCTGTACATCTTCGATGGAATCGGTGAGGGTAAAATCTTCCAGGTAAACACAGATGGATCGGCCATTGCGTCCTGGATAACTGGAAGTCTTGATGTTCGTCTAACGGTTAGTCTAGAATCAGACATCGTTGTTACATATTCGAGCAAAAATAAGCTGAAGGTATATAGGCCTAACGCTACGGCTGGAATAAAACTAATCCAGCAAGTCTCCTCACCGTCAAATTGCAGAAGCGCAATTAAGCTTAAGACGGGAAATTTTGTTGTCAGTAGACGTGAGGACACTAGTCAAAACAGTCCCGAAGGTTTATCTGAAATAGATGCATCTGGAAAAGAATTAAATTTCTTCAAAGGAAGAGAGGGGTCGGCGTTTGAGGAGCTGGCCATCGATAAAAACGGATCAGTAATTATTGTCGACAGAGGAAGCAGACGAGTCCTGCTTCTAAATTCAAAGTTAGAATTTCAAAGAGTCTTGCTCTCACCGACGCATGGTCTTAAGAATCCCAAAACGATGGTTCTGGATGATGTAACAAATGTGCTGTATGTCGCTGATAACGACGTCTCCTGTGATTTGTGGAGAATATTTTTAGTAAATGTCTAAATATTATCATCTGTAAATGCTTTCTGTAAATTAGGGGTTCCCGTATTGGGGGACTCAATACTCCTTGGACTCCCCTATTGTTATCAATACCTATGATTTTGAATAATATGAATGTACTTGTTATTACTTCATGGTTGTCAACAATAAAATTGTTTGATTGATTGTTTGATTGATTTCATTGGTTATTCTTGCTTTGATAAAACTCCATTTTAGCGTATTTAATAATTCTAATCTAACACAAATCCTGGCTCGAACAGAAATATCTCCTCTTTGGCTGCATAAGTAGAAGTCGGGCTTATGAACATAATTCTGCGTAAATAGAAGATGGATTGATGACAGTAATCATGATAATCATTTAAATAATGTAATGCTCTAAAATGGAGCTTTAGCCTTGATTTACATGTAATAGGCGTTCAAATTTTAAGGGTTGTGATTGAATATGAAACTGCATTATCGCTCAGTTTATCCGTTTTGTTGGTTCATTTAAGGTTCATTCCAATTAAATAATTGAGATCTTAATCTTGTTTTCGATGATCGATCACGTGATTTGTTTCATTTCCCGTTTGATTAAATGCGTTTTAATAGCAGATGAAAGCAGGAGTGCTTAGTAACGATGTCAATAAATTAAGACTTCACAGGTTGATTTAATTTTAGTATCATCTTTGTGCTATAGTTTGAGTTGTGTTGGTGCAATAAATGTCTTATGACAAAATCAAGTTAATAGTTTTACTGCTATTTTTCTTATAATTTGCAGCGTTTAATTTCAGACTGCGTTGCTTGAAATGCAAGCTGGCTGTACACAACAACTGTTTTGTTAATACGCTTGTTCAAAAAGTTAAGAACATTGATGGCGCTGGGCAACTGTTCGCGAAGGACTTCGCTCAAGGTTCCTACAAAGTGTCCGTCGGGAGTGGAGGCTCACACCCGTATGCCGATTCTCTCGCTATAAATTCTGCCATTCTGTTGTATATAATTATGGCTCTTTTTGAGATGATCTTAAAGCAACATAATAATATCCCTCAAAATAAGAATAGTGGGATAAAAACAACGAATGATCGGGTCAACACATTACCTGATGACGTCAACTCTCCTAAACAGTCTTGAGAGACAGGTAGTCTATGTAGGCCAACGTGTATGGGTACGAAGTGCTAGCGACTTCATATTGTATCAGCCACGGCATACTGGGTCGGGTGGTCTCTCACCTTCTCGGCGTCTCATCTTTCTACAGACAGTGTCATTAGATCAGCGTTTCCCAAACTGTGTTACGCGGAACCTTAGGGTTCCGTAAGGTGAAGACAAGGGTTCCTTGGAGTATTTTTAGTATGAATAACTGGTGGGTGTTTTTCCTTAGCGTCTGTGTATAGTCCCTAACTTTACGTGAAAGAGAATTCATATATCATTGTCATCGATATTTGTGTAATTATTAAGTTAATCTGGGTGTAAGCCTATAAATGTCTGCATTTCCAAGCGTTTGTGTACTTACGGCAGATTATGTTTAGTTTTTTTCGATGAAACTGGTTCCACGGCCAACAAAAGATTGGGAATCGCTACATTAAGTCATTAGACAGTTGAATTTGCAAGGGACACACATCGAGTAGACATATCAAGGCAAATTTCAGGCTAGAACAACACGCCCACGGCTAGACTATTGAGTAATGTTGCCAACTGTATTAGATATGACAAACACAACACTAGACAGTTTTCTACCATTTGCCATTTTTGCATAAGTCCCACAGTTTTGTAACCATGCCAATAATAGCTTATCATTGCAACATGAAGAAATGCCGTTGCTTTTCATGGTTGCTTTCTGCATGAACATTCCTATTTTAGAGCAAATTCACACGCCTCACTAGATTCTGCGCCCTATACAAAAGCACACATTCGCAACATTTTATTTGTGTAATTCATTTAAGGTATATTACCGACCATTCGCTAATCTGTGAGACCGCTAGAAGTGACTAAGTTGGTTGCTGGTTAAATTGAATGTTCTATTCCATTCAGATGACTACATGTAACTTCATAAAGCTATTAAAGCACTTTAAAAAAGTCTTTAAAAATTATGTTTACACGAGCATCTCGTTTAAACATCTACTTATATCCGGCATGATGCTAAAGATGATCTTTGAGCATGCTTCAAATGGCCAAATGTAGGCCCATTAGGTCGACTGTCATTCAACTAATCACAATCTGTTGTTGCTTATCTTTATCGACACAATGAATGAAAGTGGTCCTCTATAGAACTGTTTAAATCACTTTTAGCATAGACTTATTGATTTTGGATGTGTAACGAATGGCAACATATTTGCAACATCTCTGCAAACGTTTCTATTGATGAGAAACTGCCTCAGCCAACACGTGTAACGTACTAAGTTACCGACCTTTAACTAATAATTAATCAGACACCACGGTTTACGACGCATTTGCGCATAGGCGGAAACTTGGTCGCGGGTTTGGAGGGAACAGATGAAAAAATTTGGTTCGGGGGACAGGTCGGAAGAAATTTTAATTCCCAATCATGGATGCAGCAAAAATAGGCCGCGTCTCGTGCGTCTCCTCTCTTCCATCTTACATAACCTCGAGCATGTTTTAACCAACTCCTACCTCCTACCTCCACTCCGATTAAGAACACACAACCATGTTCTCCCACCCAAAGACGACTCTAAATTTATCCCCAGATCATCATACAAAAACATTTACTAGTTTTTTAAATTTATTTTAGCGACTGGCATACATTTGTTCATTGCCACTCGTGCAGGCCTAAGCATTTCTGCGTTATTTTCAGATATTGTTATTTCTAAATAAACGAATATCTTATTATTGCTGCGGTTCGCTTATCGATGCTGGGTTATTTCAGAGATTTAAATCTTGGTTTAGTACGGTCCTTGCACGGGAATCCTAAGTGATTATTATTATTATTAATTTAATAAAAACATTACTACATCAGTCGAATTTAACCGTCGGCCACTCAGGGCGTCCATTACGTTACACATCTCATTTCGAACAAGGCAAGTGTATAATGATGGCGTGGCATCCATTCAAAAGGACGAGCGGTGATGAAGGATCTCACCGGATCAGACTCTTATTGAAAAATGAGATGGGTCGAGGTTATATTATAGGCGTATATTCGGTAGCTATATAAAAGCGTTTTCATTTACATTTGTTTGCTGTTCTGCTGAGTGTATTTAATATTGAATAGCTCAAAGGAGATGATAATTTAAGTTTGACCTTGATTTGATTAATGAAATATAAATAAATCGAAAAGTGATTGTCAATACTAATCTTCCATGGCTTGTGTATGCTGTAGGCCCCTACGTCTCTTCCACTCCAGCCAATCGACCACTACGTACTAAATGACGGTTTAGATGGCCAGAACAGCAATACTTAGGGAGCACAGTTGAGAGTAAATCTAGAGAACGGAAATGTGATGAGCATTTTTTGATTGATACTAAAAATAGAACTAAGTAAGTATGCCCATATTCTTCAATGAGATGCACTAGCCATGCAATGCACAGCGCCGTAACCGGCAAGCCTAACACTTTGAAATAATAATGATAAAAAAACCTTGGCAATACTAAACTTAGCCAACCATGATGGGTGGGTCTGATTTTGAGGGACCATGGCATGCAACCAGGAGAGATGTAGGTAAGTTAGCCCTAGCCTACGGCTAAAGTCGTCACTGCCACAAAACCGTATACGCGCTATATTCACGGTTATTCCGTCGAACATGGGATATAAGTCCAAATGGTTTTACATTTACATTATGCTACAGATAACGCTTACATCCTCTAGTATGAGATTGTTTGTTGACTACTATAATAATCTCGCTTCATTTCTCACAAAAAACCAACGCTGCCGCTAGACTAAATCACTCAATTATTCAAAGACGCTCAATGCAATAAAATGAGTAAACTTATGGATGAGGATTTAACCACATAAACACTTAGGAACAAAGTGAAAAGAGTTGATAGCAAATGAAGCAACGGTGGCCGGGAAGGGCCGCCTTATTTCATTGTTCGAAGGATAGCACTACTCCTTAAAAGTATAATTAGAACAATTTCAACCTTCATCATGCTGATTAGGCATAATCAGTTTTGAAAGTTATTTTTAAAGATAGTTCGGTCTGCGTGAATTTAAGCATGTATGGTATGAAGGCCTAAAAATATTTTGTCAAGACTTCAATTCAATATCCATTATAATTTATCATACCCTCTCTTGCAGCATGTATATGATTGCACCGTCGGTTGCTTAGTACACCATACCTTAAGCATCACCGCTGTGTAACCGGTACTAGATAGCCGACACACAGCTAGGCACACGTTTACCAGACACAGCATCGAAACCCAGGGGAGGTCACGACCTCTGAACCTTAAATTGACTTGCAGGTCGGCCTCTTATCTCTCGGCCTGATGTCTTGCACCTCACGATGATGAGACACTCACTGACCTGAGACAACCCGCAAACTAGGACAGGCAGGCACACAATGAACCAGCCTCAGACATGAGAAAGACAACAGCAAACACACGTTCAATCGCCTGAAATTTGGGAGGATATAGGCTACTCCATCCCTCTCACCTCAACTTTTGGGGGGACTGTCCCCCGCTGTTCCCCCCTAAGTCTCCGCTCGTGCATTTGCGAATGTTTCTCTCCCATAAACATGCATCATGATGAGCTGGCGCTCAGTAGTATCGAAAACTAAAAAAATTCTAATGCGCCATTTTACAGCTAAGTATGCCCAACAGGAAAGTTGATTATTCATGAGCGCTCACTTTGTCGAGTCGGAGGGCTTGCCCATTTCAGATGCAGATGCAGATCCAGGTATGCCCACGTATAGACTCGCACGGTGGCCGATTGGTTGTAATGCCATGTTATACCGTTGGCCTGGCATAATTATAAAGAAATGCCTTTGCCTAGGGCCTGGAATTCTGCCAGCGGGTCTATAAGGCCCATGCATAATGAAAATATTGGTATATCTGTGATCTTTCTTCAAAAATAGGCCTCCATCTTGCATACGTTGGAGAATTGGTCATTGTAACTCACATAAGCGACAACAGACCTAATAGGCCTATCATCCGTGTTTGATTTTGCAAGCTATTCGAGTTGGAGGAATATACTACTTTCGGCATATAGTATATTAGAATTCATAAACAGTAAGCGACTATACGAGGCAATTGTAAACCTTATTTAGCGTTGTTATGTGTAATTTGCAGTTACAGGCTGCAAGGCAGAAAGGTGTGTGCTGGCTATTAATAGTGCAATGAATTTTCCCGAAACGAAAGCGAAATTGGATGCGAACGAGGTGAATGCTAAGAAAATGCAAGACGCAGCCCAGGAATTGCAGAGACAGTTGACTGATGGTCTAAGGGATATAACTGAATGTTGCATATGTACAGAAGGCTATAAAGATCCGAGGATACTACAGTGCATTCATAGTTTTTGCAAGAACTGTCTTGAAACCGCTGGTTCAAAATCTAACAAGAAGCCTGGAGAGAGAATGCCGTGTCCTCTGTGCAGAAAGGAGTTCGTCATTCCTTCGGAAGGTTTTAACGGAATACAGAAGAATTTCTTCATGGTGAGATTAATGGAGATGACGAACAGCTTCAGTCCATCGTCATCAGTCAGCATCTCATGCGATGCTTGTTTGGGAGACAATGACCCAGCTGCTGCAACTGACGTCCCACCAGCTGAAATGTTCTGCCAAGATTGTTGTCTGAAGCTGTGCGAGGGTTGCTGCAGGCATCACCGTAGGAGTAAACTGACGAAGAATCATCATCTCGTGAGCGTAGAGGCTGAGTCGGTGGGGCAACTGCAGGATCAGAGGAGATTTGCTCCTGACGTCTGTGAGAAACACGAAAAAGAAATCCTGAAGATTTACTGCTCCGACTGTAAGAAGATCGTCTGTCCTTTCTGCTACATCGAAGGTCATCAGGGTCACAACTGGTCAGATGTTAGCAAGGCAGCGGACGAGTTTCGCAGTGAGATTAAAACTGGCATTCAAAATCTGAAAGTGCGAAATTCAGCTCTTCAGCAAAAGATCGTGAAATTGGATGAGTTGAAACAGACTGTTCTTCAGATTGCCGACCGTTTGGAATTGACAATAAACGTCACAAGGCTTGAGCTGAAGAAACTCATAGACAAGGATTCAGATGCGCTTGTTCTTGAGCTTACATCGTTGAAGAATAGAAAGACGAAAGATGTAGAGACGGAGAAAGACTTCATCGGAACTCAACTGGCCCTTTTGGAGAGCTATGAGATGTATAGCAATGAGATGATAACTAAAGGTACGGCCAGTGACATCTTGCGAGGCGTCGACGCTCTAAAAGCCAGAGCCGTTGAACTGCAGCAGCTCAGTGAGTCTACAATTCAACGCAAAAATCCTTCATGTCAGATGTCGTTCGATAAGACGCCAGTAGAGGAATATCTGAGGACTATAGGGACCTGCAACATCGTAGGCAAATTAAAAGGTAAAGAGATCAGTTGGATTCTGTAGTCATGAATCATGCAACATAGGTTAGCAGGGTAATTGTCCATTACTTTGAAGTGTTTGTGTATAAGTATTGTCTATAGACGAGACTGATCAAAATATATCTTAATCGGGATGCTTTTCATTTGGACTGTAAATGACCCTCGATTGGCAACAGATGATAAGATCAGGGTGAGACCTTACGTTGTGATCTATTATGGAACATTTGATATCAGAGGTGACATGTTATTTCGGTCACAACTTTGCTACAAGTTGACATGAATGCAGTAGGCCTCTATCAGCTTGAAACTTAACATTATTTTTCTGCTGCAAAAGTTTTATGCTTGTGAATACTTACTCGTATCGTTCTTTCTCATATCGCCAATTCTGCTGCGAATCGTGACATCTGCAGCACTCTGCCTGTGTTTTTCAATAATTTCCTGCTAGTGCTATCTTTCCACCTTTGAATTTTTGATCTTAGACTTCAAAAGATATCTGTGTCATTTGATTGGATGAATCTTGTTCAATATTCTTAGAGGATGGTAAAACGTCGAAATAGCCTGAAGAGAAGGGCGTCGTTGAAAGCCAATCTATCTGCCAACAAGGTGAACTTGCTTAATATGCTGTACTCGGATTTAAAAAAATCATGGATTAAATCTTGTTGTCATAAAGTTCTGTGAAATAAATTAAGAAAAGCCATCAGATGAAGAGCCAGGTTTGTTTACATTTCCATTGACTTCTAAAGAAATGTATTTTAATAAACTGGTCCAAATGTATTTTTGTTAGATGATAATTATAAGCATTTCTTCAGCTTTGTGAAGTTTCTCAGTGTGCGAAGTAAGGCTAATATTATTATAATATAATATAAAATAATATAGCGTCTAATTGCTTAAAGTAAGAACTGTCGATTAAGTCTGTCCTTATCAACACCACAATTCGTTTTAAAACGCATAAAATTATAGAATATTTAAACCGAAGCTTTTCTTAAATGTTTTTGTAGCGAACAAATAAAGGGCCACGGATGGCAAACTGCAGAGGATCTAAACAACGTCGAAGACCTTGAAAAGTCGATAGAAAGCGTTTAGACATTACTAATAGCCTCATTGCCGATTGAGGAGTTTATAAAAGATTTATTCCAAGATATTGAGTTTTAGAGATAACAGCATAATCCTAGGCCTAAGCTTCTAACTGAGAACTATTGTAAACTAATATTCTGATATTTCGGCTTTGAGAACGATTTAAATTATTGATGAAAACAGCCAACCAGTGTAACAAGAGATTAAAGAAAACAGTTAAACGCTGTAATTAGAGATTAATTAAAACAGTTTAACGCTGTAACAATTCTAATGATTCCATGCGAAAAAAATTGTTCTGTTATTTCAATATTTCATTCGAACATTAGAATATGTTAATTAAGGGCAATGCTAGAAATACTGATCTGGCATCATAACCATAAGATATGGTGTCACGGAAAATAGTTCACAGACAAATGTTTCATGTCTGAAATTGTAAACAAATCAACAATCAACCCTGGGAGGTTTAGGCTACTCATAGGCCTATGCTACTGTTCATTTTTCAAGTGAACATTTTTAATTTAAAGGTGACAGAGATCTTTCTAAAATGCATATGGTGCAAAGCACACTTTGTCAAGCATTTTGTATTTAGTAAGGTTTTAAGTCATCCTTTTTTATATTTTATCGAGCACTATTGCAATTTATTTGAGACATTCAGTGCCTGATTGTACAATAGTTTTATAGTTAAATGTTTTTATTCACATTGTAAGTTACAGCAAAAACCATCGAAGAGCGTTTCACCATCAGCCCTATGCTATTAACCAGCGGATGTATCACGAACAACACGAATCGTGTTTTTATTTGAGTGGAAAACATTTATACATATAATCAGCGAGATGGACTTTCCTTCTGCAGACAGATGAGTATCCAAGTACACATTATAAGCATAAAAATTGGAATCTCGAGAGTGTGTATGATGCGCAAAGTCTGAGATCTTTGTCATGCAGAGAAAAACCAGGAGTGTAGGAAATGCTGAGGAGTGAGACAACTAGGGAGGAGGCTGCTTAGAGGTGCTCAACGAGGGGTGTTTGAGCTCCCTCTGGTTAAGAAGTTGGCCCACACAATCGATCCAATTCCAAGGAGGTTTTCTTTTTCTGAGGGGGTAGAGGTGCTTTCAGTACACTGCTTCACGCCAGGAATATTTCCTGGTTGAACCCCTGGAGCAAGCGATAAACCGCCTAAACATGGCTTTGAATTGTCAATGTCGTCTAGGAACCGATTTCAGTTGGGTTTAAGAGCAGCTCGTGTGAATTTTATCATCCGTGTCAAATTTTATTCGTAATCGATTCGCTGACTTCTCTTTGAATAGCCATTCAAGACGCAACAGAGCCACACTGCGTCTAAGAAGGAGGTCAACACTCATTAACAGGCACTCATCGTGAGGCAGATGAAGCAGGATTTCAGACAGACTGAGCCAGATATTCATGCCCACAAAAAGACACCCCGCTGACCCAAAATCAATACATGTCGATGGCAGCAGACGGTAGGCAGGATGTTCAAGTTAGGCATGCACTGACCAGAACCCTATGTTATGTCAGTTTGTTAACGCACACGTCTATGTTTGTTGTCAGTGAACTTCTGCTTATTATTTTAAATATATAAAACACCCATGGATCGTTTTTATTAACTTAATACCTCTTTGCTGTATTTAATGCATCGAGTTCAATTGGTTATAAATAAAAATATTCTAAAAGTTATCTATTGTCGTCTTTAGCAACTGTACAATTATAAGAGCTAACCAACATATTCAGAGAGTTTGCATGGTAACAAATAACAAGATTGTATGTCAAGTTTAAACTAAGTTCAGTTGTCGTGAATGTACACACGTGGTGCCATCTGTTGATTAGCTTCTAGTGATGTAGAAGGTTTCTATAGCGATTGGAACAAAAGTGTATTTGCCATCTCCGCCGCTCCACCGGATGTGGCAGCTGTCTCGGGGTTATAAGAGGCGGCCACTGTGTCCACCACCGTCGCGTCCCAAAGTAAGGCCCGCCCAACTCCACGGTATCAGGGTCTGCCAGTCCGGTCTCTTTCCATCTAATCTAGAGAGACCTGACGGTTTCTTGACCGCTGGAATACCGGCTCTGTTGAGGCTGCGATGGATATGGTCGTTGATATTACAATGTCTTGCTTAACGGCCAAAACCCAAAGAACAGGACAAGCCATGTGCGCCTCTGGCAGAGACGAAGGCGCCGCATGCGCAGGTGTGCGGCTCGCAGATGGCCACCCCTAATCGTAGGCCGACCGCCAACCTCACGGTATCGTCCTCCAGTCTGAGAACGCGAGAAACGAGCGGGAGAGCGTATAGCCAGTCCGAGACGTGCGGTGACTGCAAGGCCCTTAGTCTCGCCTGGTCGTAGGGATCCTGTAGCTTTTCTTCTAGTGCAGACAGAACCGCGTTTAACAGCGGTCTGTCAAAGTGGGCTTGTTTATGGTCTGGCGTCGTCGGGGCAGAGGCTTCGGTAAGTTGAAGCCAGGTAGACATCGCCGAGTCGCATGCCGAGTCCGATGTCACCGCTACTGATTCTAAGATGAGGGACTAGATCTGGAGAGTGCCCGCGGCTAAAGCCAAAAAGGCGGGAAGTGCCAGCGAGGACGCCCTCCTAATTCCCAGTCCTCCCATCCTGATCGGGAGAGTGGCATGACCCCATTGGTCATCGGTCATCGAAATGGTAAGGATTCGCTCGATCCCTCCTGGCAGCAGATTGTCGTAAGCCCATAGACGCGGGTGGTCATGGCAAGGGGTGCATCTCAATAAATACATGAGTTTAGGCTAGCCGATCGAATGTCTAAGGATCAGTAGAGCATCTTGTATAGCGATTAGTTGCAACCTGTCGAGGGCAATTCCAAGGTCGGCTACACAAGTGTCGAGGGCTGAAAGCGGGGCATCCGTCGGCGAGAGCGGAGCCCCTAGGAGCACGGTCGAAGATGTATTGACCTGGGCGAACTATCCTAGGAAGCCTTGACTAACGTCGTTGATATGGGCGTCGGAAGATATGAGTTCACATTTTTTGCGATTGAGCGCGAGGCCAAGTTGCAGACATCCCTCTTCGATCGAGTTAACATCCGCCTCCACCACCTTAGGTTCTCCGCCCAAGGTGAGGTCGTCGAGGTATCGAAAGGCCAATGGTGAAAGCAGGTGATTAAGAATCGACTGTAGCGTTAAGCAGAAGAGTAGAGGTCCCAAGGGATCGCCCTGTTGCGAACCTTCTTGCGATTGTATCGTGAATCTCCCGAATTTCAGAGATGTCGCCTCGGCGTAGGCAAGATGGCAATATGCGGATCCATTAGGAATGAGTTCGTCCACTGTTATCCCGGTAAACGTGCCACATAATCGGGAGCACTCCTGAGTAGTAACCTTGAAGTGGCGTTATATAAATTTCTCAATCAATGAATGAATAATCAGTTTCTGCACCTTGATGCATACGATGCCCATACGCAAACCATTCATACCTGGACTTTGAAGCAACTGATGAGAAGACATATTTATCCCAGGGATAAATACTGCTGTCTATATAATTACAAAACATATTGCTATATTCCATCAGTATTTCATTTGGATTAAATATCGTTACGTACTTCCTATAATTGCATATACAGTAAATTATACATTTACATCTGTATATATGTATATATACAAATATATATATATATATATACAACTAGGGGATTCAACTTGTCTGAGAATATTATGTGTCTCTTAGCGCTTGACTGCTAATTTGTTATAAAATTAATATTTTTTCGTTTGTGCTCATATATATCTATATATATCTATATATACTGGATATATATATAGATAGATAGATAGATATATACTGGGTAAGTTGCTGGTTTTTGCGTCAAGGCGTATATGTAGCATTCGTCTAACGTACCGTAATAGATGCGCTGAATGCCATGGACAGACAGAATTAACAGGTTTTACGACACGGTCACGTGTCTCTCTATAAAACGTGCAGAAGTATATGTATCAGTCTGCGGTATGTATGTATCGGGACACTTAATGTAGCGCATTTATATCACCCCAAAAATGCGCTAAAATACGAGCACGAGCGATGTCTGTCGAGTTCTGTCATCTGTGATTGCGAGTGTATGTGTACTTGTATGTGTATGTACTGGTGTCCAGTTGAACAAGATAACCGGACATAAAGGGAACCAGTTCAGAATTCTCTGAAGCACTTAGAAGCCACTACTCTCAGAAGCAGAATAAAACCGTAGTCGAAATTTCCCGCCGAGGACAGAGACTGGCTGACTTTTGTTCTGCCATATTTGTCGTCATCATTGTTGTCATCGTCGTCGTCATCGTCGGCGTCGGCCAATCAGGGACAGGCAGACTGACGCAGCAGTCGTTGCGAATGGGTGACTGCTTCGCTGATTAAGAAACACTGTAACGGATGAATCGATGGGAGGGGGGAGACGAGAAAGAAACGACAGCCACTGTGTATCTGCACCTACTGTGGCTTTAGGCTGAATCAGTACAAATGGTGTGTTCAGATTATGCTGCAAAGTGGCCTATACATGTACATGTATGTAAGTACGTATGTACAATGTCCATGTACACTAGGCATGTGGACATGGATGTATGTTCAAACGAAGTAATATGTGTATATTCTTGTATGCAATACTATGCCTGCATGTGTATACGTACACACCTGTCTACGTGTATGCATATCTGTATGTATGTAAGTGTGCTTGCACGTATGTATGTATTTGTGCATGTATGTATGTATGTATGTATGTATGTGTATGAATGTATGTATGTATGGGAATATATGCATATATATACGTATGTTCATGTGTACAAGTATGTAAATATGTTTGTTTATGCTTGTATATTCATATAACTCCATCCTTTCTATCCTTGGCATTGTTTAACATTGTATAATTTGTCATCACTTTCATTCAACCGATATCATTTATTTTGTTCTGTAACCTCCGCTGTGAATCCGTTATTCAAATTACCTCTGTAGGAATTGATTTCATTTTAAGGCAGGCGTTTAAATAAGATTTTAGCTGGCTTGGTGAATCACCTGAGGTCCATTTTCTGTGAGAGCGCAACGGTCCTCCCTCAATACTTACATGTATAGATTTAATGCACCTGAACAATTCTGAAGATGACGTTGGGAGTTCAGTTCAGTTCATTGCTGCTTAAAGGTTAAATGACAATGTTACATAAAAATCAATCATATTAAAATAATGATTATTGTGAAATTGTACTTCGAACGATAACCATCCAACTCAGAAAATACTCTTTTTCCTATTTTCTTTTATCCGTAGGAGCCACATGTATCTCAGGGTCAATCAATCAATCAATCAATCAGTCAAAAATACTTGATATATCGCCCCTTCAAGGTATCTACTCAGAGGCGCTCCCTGCCTAATCCTCGGCTGAAAATGACAGTTTTAAGACAGGCGTAAAATGAAGATGAGGAGTTCTTAGGTAGGAGACGGAGCTTTATGGGAAGTCCATTCAAGATTGTAGGTCCCACGACCGAGAAAGCCCGATTCTGCATTATGGAAGTGCGTGCAAAATGGACGATCAGGTAGCCATGAAATGCAGAGCGAAGTGGTCATCGACCACTACTGACAGTGATAGGACGACATATAGATAGCTCCTGCAAATAATCAGGCGAAGTACCGCCAAGGCTGCGCCGAACAAAGGGTGCAAGATAATTAGAGTAAAAACCTTAGAAATAAGAACACTTATCATTATTAAACCTAACGTAGGTAATAATGGCTATTGTCATGATGATTACAGCCTTAGAGATACTGACGAGTGTTAGACTATTTAAACTAATCGAGGAAATTCATCTCTTGTTATTGTTCTTCATATATAATATTAATATCCCAGTCATCGAATATCCATTATAATTTTTGCAACGATTTAATTATATATACAGTCGTGTGCATGTTAATTATCACGACGGTACACAGTGAACTCCTGTACCAATAACCAATGAGACAGACAGTAAGACGCACAGAGGCATATAATGGGACGTTCTTTGGTTGTGTGCACTGCTACTGCTGTACATCTTACTACTCTGTATACCATTACAGTCGCTCTGGTCCAGCAGCCACTTCGAGTAGAGCCCCTCAAGAAATCCGTTTTCCAGCAGGACCCGAATCGCTCTATTGAGCTGGAGCAGAAGCCCGGATCCCTTGGGAACGGCGAGAGCGAATCGCTCCCTCATCAGAAAACGGTCGACGGTTATGATATCACAGGGGAATCGCCTCGAAACATAGTCCCCGATGGTGTGCGGAAGGATGAAGGCGTAGTTGTTCTTGCGCGCCTTCTCGATGCCTTCCTCGTTCGAGGCGGTAAAGGCCGGCGGATGGAACCGACGAATGTTCTCGTATATGGACCGATACAGCGAGACGTTCGACGTGCGGAATGCGCGCAGGATCAGTCCGGTGTTGAGCGTTCCGTAGGTGAGGTCAGGGATCTTGAGAAGATCGACCACAGACTGGACTCGACTGGGGGTCCCGGTCGGAGGTTTTCTCAGCAGGATGGTCGCCTGGACGATGAGGAATGGAAGGGAGAAGTCGACGACCTCTTCCCTCTGATCGGTGACGTAGAGAGCGGCAGCTGCGATATCCACCTCCTGGTGACCAGTAAGGAAAACAAACGCTGAATCGAACTGTCTATCTGAATCTGTTCGCTAGGCCATTCCTTACATCTAAGCCTAATGGACGAAACGAGTAATAGGGTATTTTGTGTTTAGTGCTTTGCACTGAATCTCCTCTGCCCATGGGAACTCTTTACCTCTGTTGCGATCCAGGGAAGGTTTTTTAACAGTGGCTCTGTTTTATGACTCAAATACTCGTAAAACGCAGCACAGCGATGCAACGCCAGAGATTACGCAACATTATATAGGTCTATCTTCACAGAATTATATAAGTCTATCTTATATAAATATATATATATATGAAATATATTTTCTAATAATATATAATTATATATGTTCGAATTATACATGCTTCCAGCCATAACAAACTCTTAATAAAATATGCATGTACAATATTTAATACGCGTACAGAGGTATTATAAATGCTACATCATTATACAAACGTATCATGTGGATTGTAGCTAATACTGTACCAGATATATCCACGATGATTGATATTTTGAAATGTCTGTAAACAAGCTTTCCTTACAGGTCACACAGGTATATAATTTCTTTATGTAGAGTTTAAAGGTCATTAAGTACGTCATTGTGGATAGAACATTTGAGCTGAGCTGAAAAGGAACAGCAGCGAAGTCTTAAATCAGCTGCAATGTCCTAAAATCTTTGGTTCCATAGAGTCGAAACAATTAAGCTTAAACGTACGTCAAAATATGAACTTGTGACCTATGAGCTTAAAGCTATACATTGGCTCATGTTCACTGTTCAGCACGGGATTGGTTTAAATAGAGGTTCATAGTTTATGAAACTCTGACTTCTGGCCAACCACCTACTTAAAAATTGTCCTCATTCCCAGACTGATCATTAATCAACATCATCTGACAATTATTCTCTTGTCATACCCAAAACGAGAACTGGTCTTGAATGACTAATTATTCAGTTGATGGATAATATTTTGGGATTCTCTTCCTGGTTTCTCTGGTCTGCTCAGTCGCTTACGTCACTTCCTTTTCAACCTTCATGTAAGACTTTTATATCCATCAAGTTGCGAATGCACCGAAATCTTTTATACTATCCTACCTACTCACCTTCCGCTTGTTGACCACAAAATGACTTATCTTTTAAGCGCCATCGGTCGACGCCTTATACATTAGAAGCCGGGGCGATGGAAAGTACTAATTATAAAATAATACTCATGTACGTATGGACTATATGCACCCAGAGAATAGTCACCTTGTTTATGAGCTGGTTGACCATTCCATTCCAGGATCCGTCTGTTGTCTGGTGACCGTATTCACCGTCTGAGGTTGGAGTCATCTGGTATCTGAGACCTAGTTCAGAGCAGACGCCGTCCATCAGGTCAACGATGAAGCCTTCGTAACGAACGACACCTGGCGACGACGAAGGCTTCGTTCGGTTCCCATCAACACCCTTTGCCAGCATCACGTATGGCGCCACCTAATGGTACAAGACCACAATATTATTGTTATTGCAATTGTAATTATTGTTATTATTGTTGTCATTGTTAATGTTATTGCAATTGTCACTGTCATTGCTATTATTATTAGTGCTGTATTGCTATTGTTACTGTCATTCTGATTATTATTATTGTTGTTATCACTGTTCTTGTCATTGTCACTGTCATTGCAATTATTGTTATTGTTATTTTAGAGGAAACAATATGACTATCAAGTTTTAGTGGAAATAATAGACTACCAAAGGGTAAACTGAGATCCTCGTTGGAACTTACAAGATGAGATCGCAGTAACAAGTCGGCCACAAAATCTGTGTTTACAATATTTTGTTAGCTCATTATTTTATTCATTCGTTTGTTGATTTAATCTTTCGCTCCTTCACTTATTCTTTCATTCATTCATTCCATTCATTTGTTCTCACGTTTGTTGGGACATTCGAGGCTAACTAACAATTGATCGACTGAGGTTGCATTGTCAGGGTCGATATCAGAGAGGCGACATTTTTAAAACACACCCAAATAATATTATGTTTACTTCTATGCATCTGATTAAAGTTGACAGCGACAACTTTATCGTAAACGACGAGGATGACGCCGACAAAGACAACAACGATGATGATAATAATGATGACGATCACTATGTTAATGATAATAAGAATTTTTTTCTCTAACTTCCTTTATTAATCATCAAATGTAAAAACTTTATAACAGACAATTTACAGACAAACATACAAATCACTTAGACAAGAAAAGAGGATCGCCAAGGGCGCTACATAATTCTGATTGATTGAACTCGTACTATTGATATTTGTCGAGATCAGACAATACTTAAATGTGCAATATAAATGTTCTGTTACCATACACCACATTGCACGTCGCAGAGGCGTCGTTAAAACGAAAGCCGGTCTCAACTGATATCGAGATTCCCTGCAGCAGCTACCTTCCTTCCGCTAAGCTATCGTCGGTGGCTACATAAGCAACGTCTAAGTCTGACAGTAAACTTCTCGTCGCTCGTTACGGAAAATGAACTGAATCGGCTTAATATTGCTAGCGACCTGAAACCGATTATACTTAGAAGGCAATCAATGGCTTAGGCTGATGATAAACAGGGGGCCCATATGAAAGTCATTTTATCTGGTGAAGGACAGAATTTATGCCACTTGACTTCCAATCATTATCAGCATAGGTCACTTCACAGATCTTATCTTTAGAGTTACTCCTACGTGGGTATTTAGGGTGGTTTCAGTTGTAAATTCAGCTTCGCTGCTCCTGTTACGAATAATAAAGCGTAGCGTAGACATAACCGCAGAATATCAATTAATTGTGTTATGATTCTTATGTAACTGTAGCACAGAGGACATTTTCCTCTGTTTCTCTCTTTTGCTAACTGATGTAAAATATTTGTTAGTAACGGCATTTGACGTCATTGAGGCCAGCACAGTGAGCCCCTCTGAGTATAGAATCTTGAAAAGTCGCTATACCAGCCTACTTACACTAATTATTTATTAGCCATATGTGATGTAAACTGACAAGCAAATTTTATTGTCAAAAGCTGTCGTTAAAGTATGAGTCCAATGCTTACACCCCATACATTGGTTCTTCCATGACCACCATCTGTGTGCTTTTACATCGTGAAAAATTACCCACTTATCATTGTCAGCGTATTTTAAAGCAGAATATTTGAGTTTGAACTCAAGCTACTGATGTAAGATACTCGACAACCATTGGGTAGAGTTTAATACGATATTGAGCAAATTGCCCGTCTCATCAAGAATGTACAATTAAAATACTCAAGTAGTCAAATGATCTACGTAGATCCGCTGACAGGCGTCACAGAGAGGCAGATGCCTCGTGGCCAGAGGATGTTTAGGTGCCCGGACCGAGCCCGCATTCAACATATGAAAAATATTATTATCAGTTGTGTGAAGTTTATTATTTATGCTCTTTTAAATATTATATTACTGACAATTAAGTACAATCAGTTTAAAATTCTGGCATCTTAGTGATAACATACGTGCCACTTATTGGGTATAATAGAACATGCCCTCTTTTGTCTTAGTTATACGTGATTGCTCAGCCTTGGGACTCGGAAGTTCTTTGCTAGAAATTTGGAGTTCTTGTCAAACCTACTTACTACATGAACTACACGAAGCCAGCAGTCGATGATGTAGTGCAACGTAATTGAACATTTATATAGCACCCATTCAGATATATACTCAGATATATAGGCCTATCTCTCTTCGATGATAATTATAAGCTACAGTGTCGTTTGTTTACATTCCTGTGACCACATCCTGCACTACCAAATAAGATATTTATTGTTCGAAAATGATCTATCATTTTATTTTGTTAAGAACATTTCTATAGCGACCCTTACAGATTTCTAGGGCTTGTCAGAGGCACTGCTTGTGCTAATCTAAATGATATTAATGTCAACAATATTATGATCAAACGGTCAGTCGAACACGAACACAGCTCGAATAAGAGATTGCAAGAAGAGTCACTACTGGCAAGTGTGATATTCGACTAGAATACATGTACCTCTCATGATATTATGTCGGCTAGTCATAAGGGTGATCGCAGCCAAATGCCCCAGGTAACACTGGGCGTCCAAAATGGATTCAAGAATTTCTTCAAAATGCGGTGAAGAGTAGAAGTTCTTAGTTAGCTTGTAGTTATTGCACTCTAAAACAGTAAACATGTGCACATGGGAGAATTTCTAGAGTTAATTCTGCGCACAGAGAACTAATTGATCACAACTAGTAAAAAGCATTAAAACTGGCATCTTAGCCGAGCTACACTATTATCACGTGGTGTTTGTAATGGTGGTAATTTTAGTGGAGTTGACTATGTTGGCGGTGGTAAAGGGGATTAGGAACAGGACTTGGAATGGGACAGGGACAGGGACAAGGAAGAGCTTAGGAAAGAGATGATGGATGATAATGACGGGGTAGTGGTCGCGGTACTGCTGCTACTCCGGCTGATAGAGATGATGATGATGATGATGATAATGATGCTACTGATGATGATGAGGATGATTTTGATGCGCACTCCTCTTTCAACAACGACTGGCAATTGTGATGACGTTGATGCGTGTTGACGGATTAAGGAATAGAGCAATGCCGGGCATTGTCATGCAATGTACAATTCACATCGTGCAATGTCATGCAATGTACATTTCATGCCATGCACTGTAATGCAGTGCACAATTCATATCGTGCATTGTTACGCAATGTATAAGAAAACACCCACTATTTTGTCGTGCATTGTCATACACTCTGCACTTCATGTCGTGTGGTCCTTTAACTTAATCATATCCTGGATACCAATATAATGTGTTAATTCGTTCAATCCTTCAATCAATCAGTTCTCCTTTCTTCGCAAATTCGCCGTCCCTCTTGTACATCCCATCAGCGCAGTCTTCAGGGTCCTGATGCTAGATTGAGGCTGGCATCGCCAATCACTCTGTGGTTACATGTCATCGTCTATTACTAAGCTAATTATGCCAAGAATGGCAGAGGAAATGACGAATGGAGGAACAAAACGAGAACGATATATATTGCATCTCCAATCGATCGATGACGTCTGCAGAACGTCATGCTCTCTCGTTGCTCTCCCATTGGTTGATGGAGCCGAGTCACCAGCCTGTGACGAAACAGTCAACGCTTATCTCCGCCTCAACCGACCAATCTCCCCCGACCAGGATCAGGTTATTGATTAATGAACGATCCCTTCCCTTGCTTCATGCTCTCTCGCTGGCACACCAATATGGCGGCCGTCGAACGGTCTGTTGGTTGGTATATCCGTTATCCGTTTGACGACAGCAACGCATCTGAAAGGTCCTTGCTGATTCCGCGTAGATTGAAGGACTTCTCCAAAAGCAAAATGGACGATGAATTATTTAGCGCAGAAAGGACGTACATGGTGATTGCACTAAGTGCGTCCGACAATCTGATTTAGAGCCGAGAAAGCGACGTTGCGTCTTCCCCGTGTTTACTGACCGCTACGTGTCGCCCCGTTCTATAGGTTTCACTCTTCATTTAGTACCTGTATTTTTCATCGTGTTTCCTTCTCTCACTTACCCACGTCCTCCATCGACCTTTCTGTAGCGCTGTTATCCAGAAGAGATATGCAATGCGAAGAGTTTCGACACTAACCTTGATCCGACCTTCCATGAAACCCTTCCGTACGATCGATCGCTGATTCCGTGGAATCCAACAACTAGGATATGCCAACGCAATGCAGGGGGTTGCTTGTAATGGAGAGAGAAATACCCTTGCTATCTCATCAGTGGTGCCTTAAAAGGGGGCGGGGCCATGCCCCCCAACTGAGTTTGTGGCCCCCACCGAAACATGTCTTTCTTGAAATTATTATAACGATAACGTTGTTTCTTTTGCACTTTTGTATGACGGTAATGTTGAAGACCTCAACTATGCAATTGCCCAAGTTGGGCGCCTGCTAATAATTATCATGTCATTCATGTCAAATCGTCATCGTCGCTTCGCGACGGTTGACTACTGGAAAGGGAAAGTGATGTCCAATGTTTTCTGTCTCGTACGATGTTCATCAGCTTGTGCCTTTTAAACCAGTCCACGCCATGACATTGTCAACCCAGCAGATTCTGGGTCTTCCACAACTTCGGCTTCCTTCCACTATACCCAACATCACACTATTCTCAATATTGTCTTTAGGCTGTCTCATGATGTGCCCGAAGTACCGCAGTTTTCGAGAGTTGATGTGACCCTACAGTTTGCTGTCAACTTTCGCCATTTGATACACTTGTTCGGTGGTCACCACTGCTGTCCATGGAATTCTGAGCAGTTTCCTCATGCACTTGTGTATATCTTCGTTTAATGAGAAACAAACTGACAAACCGCAGTAAGTTACAAAAGGTGAATGTACGTAGTTCGCGACCAGATCGGCAGAGAGGGTCATGACAGGTACAATTAGGTACTTGTTCTTAAATGCTTGTGTGCGTTTCTCTTCTTCTTTCTTTATTGTCCACGCCTCACAATCATACTACTGGTCACGCCAAGGCCTCCATGAGTCGCAGTTTGCTTTTAGTACTGACTGATTTATTCTTCCAGAGGCTTGCCAACTTAAACATGACTAACATTCCCATAGCCAATCTTGATTTTACCTCACTCGCGCAGTCCCCGTCCTTCGTTACTCTGTTCCCGAAGTATGCAGATGAGTCCACTTGTTCCAGTTTGTATCCGTCCACTTTGATCAAAAGTGCGTCATTGTTATTTGTCATTACTTTTGTCTTTGCTTCGTTAATCAGCATACTGTATTCTTTTGCTGCTATCTCAACACGTTGCACCAACTCCTGTAAATCCACTGGTGAAGTGGCCAGTAGCACGATGTCATCAGCATATCTAAGGTTATTAATAGTCTTCCCTCCAATTCTGAACCCCTTGTTGTAGCCTAGTAGTGCTTTTCGCATTGCCTGCTCTGCCAGAATGTTAAACAGGTTTGGTGAAAAATTACATCCTTGTCGGACTCCTTTCTTGATACTAAACAATGTCGACATAATTCCCTCTGTCTTGGCAGTCGCAAGTTGTTGTTTGTAGAGATTTCGCAATAGCTGAATGAGGTGGGGTAGGAAACCCATCTCCATCATGGTTATCCATCGTTGATCGTGTTGAATCATGTCTAAAGCATTTGCAAAGTCAATGAAGCAGAGATACAGTGAATGTTTCATTTCTCTTGCTTTCTCCAAGATGATTCGTAAGTTCACAATTTGATCTCGCGTGCCTCTTCTTGGCCTAAAGCCAGCCTGTTTTTCAGCGATCTTTGTTTCGAGCTTGGTCTGGGTTCGTTCCAGTATCACTCGTAAAAATTCTTACTGGCATGTGAGACTAGCGCAATTGTTCTGTGACTACCAAAGTGAAGTAGATTTCCCTTCTTTGGCAGTGAAATAAAAATTGACTGTGACCATTCTTCTGGCCAATCCCCGGTCTCCAATACGTCGACACATATCTCGTGTAGTTTTGTCAGAGTCATTTCTCCACCAAATCTAAACAGCTCAGCGGTTACGCCATCTGGGCCTGGTGACTTCCGCATAGCTGCTTTCAATATGGCTCGTTTTATCTCTTCTTTTAGTGGCGTTGGTTCCTTTTCTTGTATTTCGAATTTTATGTCTTCTTCCTCTTTTTCATTGTTGTAGAGTCCTTCGCAATATTCTTTCCGTCTTTGATTTACTTTTTCCGGTTCGACAAGTTTCTCGTTGTTGTTGTCATTGATGGCTGTGGTTCGAGGCTTGAACGAGCCAGTGAGCTTCTTCACCATTTGGAATACAGATCTGGTGTTACCTTTCCTTTCGTTCTCCTCCAGCTCGTTGCATAGTGTCTCCAATTCCGACTGCTTGTCTCTTCGTAACATACGTTGTAGGCCTACCTCATTTCGTTGAATTTTGTACTCTTGTGGAGACTTTGTTTTGCCTTTCTTTTCTTTCTCATTAATTCAAAGGTGTCGCTGGAGATCCAATTCTTTCGCTTGTCTACAAACTTTGTCGTATAAGCTTGCTTTTCATGAAATGGACAGAATGTCGAACATAGCCACTGTTTTCGTGGCCGGACAAAATGCCCCCGGACAAAATGTCTCGGACATAATGTCCCGGACAAAAAGTCCCTGGACAAAATGTCCTAGCACCGTATCGTACCAGGAAATTATTTTCTAGGTATTATTTCCTAGGTATTATTTCCTATTTTTCCTATAATTTCCTAGGTATAATGCACAAAGTCATAAACATTTAGTAAAAATGTTATAATAAAGAAATGCATCAGAGCAATTTTAGAGTGGTCTGAAACACTTCGCCTGTAATCCCTGTATACAAAATAAACGTAATTATGTCGGAATAACAAAAACTTAAATTTTGTTCTTACGCAGGAAATCAGTTAAAATTGTATGCATGGAAAATAACGAGGATGACATCGGTGCTTACGGAGTCTGGCGTGGAATCCACCAATCAACGGCGCTTTTGAAAGCATTTGTCGTCAAAATAATGTGGCTTGTTGTCAGCGTTATGGGATCCGTTCAAAGATAGCCCTATAATCATATATCTGAACGTTTATTTCAAAAGCAAAACTGCTTGAATTCTCATTGTTTTCAACATCTTAATTTTTTAGGTTATCATGACTTGTTTGGATGAAATAAAGACGCGGAAAATCAAAGCCATTCGTTATTGAAAACATCTTGGGATAAAATTAATGTCCTTGCTCCCTCCGGGCGTCCATTGATTAATATGGCCTTTGCTTGAGACCTATAATTAAATGTCCGTTTAATAATTACCATGGCACGCTAATCAATGGTTTGTTAATGAATGGTAGGCCCACATATTTATCTGATCCCTACAAGTTTATTGCCATCTATGTCGTGATCAATCTATTCCTCATACATTGCTTCAATGTGCAGTTTTCTCTACGTTGCATACTCGTTTCCTTCCTAGTTTTTCCTCACTCCAGTGACGTACATGTAAAGGTCGCGTGTGGCTGCTATATAAGATCGTTTTTTTACGAACGCCAGATGGTGGGTCGGTCGCTTTATCGTGCGCTATATTGCGTCTAGATAAATGGTCGAGTCGTTCTTATCTCTTAGCACGTGTCATAAATTCAGACAGAATATCCGGCACAGGGTGTAAATGACTTCGGCCGAGAAACAGAGCGACAACTTCGCCAACACAGCCACAGGAATTAACAAGGACTCGGATGAAGGCAAACACAGTCGACCAGCGATATATTCAGTCTTTGAATAACTGTCCGCCTGCCTGTCCTTGTGTGTCTGTGTGTCTGTGCCTGCGTGTCAGTCTGTCAGTTTCTCTGCTTGTCGTTCGTCTTTGGTTGTTCGTTCTGTGAGGATATCCAGCGTCTTGTGTTTTCTCAGCTTTTGTGTTTCTCGTCTTTTCGTATTTCTGTTGGATGTCTTTTTCTCTCCCATTTCGTCCTTCTCTCTGTCTGCGTGTCTCTCTACATACATGTGTGTGCTTGTTTTCATTCATGCATGCACAAATACATGCATGTATACGTGAACGAATTAAATGTATTTACTTATGTAAGTCGGTCGATTGTGTTTCTTTTCTGCCCAACCATACGTATATTTGCCAGTCTATTTTCTAAGTCTTACTCCCTGTTTAACCGTCTGTCTGTCTGTCGATCAGTCTGTCTCTTCCTGGTACGTCCTACTCAGTGTTTTAATATCTCTCTGTCTGTCTCTCTCTCTGTCGATCCGTCTGTCTCTCTCTCTGTCTATCCGTCCATCTGTTGGTTAAGCTGCGGTGAGCCGTAGACTGCTTGCGATTTGTCTGTTATCGACGACAATTTGCATGTAATCTGCACAACTAATTCCTCAAGTATCATTCCCTTTTCCCGTCGGTTCCACGTGGAACCGCTGGTTCCCACTGGAACCATTTCATCGGCACAGATTAGCAACAACAAAAAGCGATCGGAGATAAAGGTCATTGGAAAGGTTCCACTTTGGCAAAACAATGGAGCAGTTCGTCAAGTCTTGTATAGATGTCGATATATGAATGAACGGGAACATAAAATAGCTTGAGATGGATAGAGCGATTCATTTTGGCCGTTAGTCCATGTCGCCTATGGGCCTTCGCTTCACTTTAGCCCAAAAGAAGTCCAAACGGAGATGAATGGTCTCTGTCGTCTGCGCCTCAAGAGCAGAAACTGCTGACGAGGATCTCGGGAGTTCTGAGCAAAAGGAGATCACAACTGGGAACGAAATCACTGACGAATGGAAACTGCACCTGTGGACATCGTTCACGCCAAAGACTTTTTTTTAGCGAATCTCTACTAAATACGCTGATGATCTTAGTCACAGTGTCATTCATTATGCTGATTATACTAGTAACACTTTCAAGAGATGCTTCTAAAGATGCTATGAATCTGTCTAATATCAATGCAATAAATGTCTCCTAAGTTTCTCTTCATTGTCTGCTTCTTTGGTTCAACACGGCCGTCGTGAATAAGTTGATGTCCCTCTTTTGACTTTCGATTGGCGCATTAAAAGTAGACAACTCCTTTCTTACCTTAAACGGCTAAATTATCCGATAGATCGTCAAAGTTCTAAACGGTGCTATAGGTTATCTGAGAAATTCACTCTCATTTTTAATGTCACACTTGCTATGAGAAAGCAACACTATTAGGAAACAATGCAACATTTCTCGATGGCCAGTCAATTAAGAGATATTCAATCATCGTAGCCCATAGGCTATTCTAGTTAGTTAAGAGGTATTCGGTCGGGTTATCCTAAAGGGGTTTCTAGCTAATCAAAAGGTATTCCTAAGAATTCAGTAGTGGCAGTCCAGTTTTCAAACGAGCATCAGTAACAGACTGTTACATGTAACAGTCTGTTACTGATGTTTTACATGTAAACATAGAGATTTACAAACAGTGACACATACATACATGAACACATACATGTATATATATACATGTATATATATATGTATATAGAATACACATGTACATATATCTGTGGCTGGTCCTTTGACCTGCAATGAACTCCCGACGACACTCCGTCGTATACAATAATAGCTCTCTCTGTTCGGTCTTATCTAGCCTTAGGACTGTTTTGGCCGACATGCACAAGCTACGATGGAATCAATCCTGAGTAGACATGTGTCTTGAAAGGGCGCTATATAAAGTATACATGCATGATCACACATAATATAGATACATACAAGCATCGTCAATAGTGCAACTAACCTTCAGTGTTTTCCTGTCTATATAAAATGTATATAATTATTTCTTCTGTTTCCCTTGTTCTCTCATTTGCATATTTCTTCCATTCCTATTCTTTCAGCCCATCATCTTCTAGTACTTGACTCCCGATTCCACATCCTTTGCATTCTTTATACCTTTCTCTACACGACTCCACACATCCGCCTGCTGTTTCGAGTGTACTCCTCATACTCTTACATATCTCGTCTTCCTATCATAGGCCTCTACATATCTCTCTCATCTCCATCGACCCCCTCCCCGACTCCTCCCTGTCGTCTGGCCCTTCTCCTTGACAACCCGTCTGGGAATTCACATCAGCATGTCGATTTCTGACCGCTTCATGGTCGTCGTCGCTGTGCTCATGTTTTTGATTTATGGCCGTAGAATTGGCTTCTGGGAATATTGGCTGCATCGCCGAATTCGACGTAGTGTGAGTTACATACTGCGTGCCTCGGATTAAACGCTCTCTCCTCTTCTCTTCCTGTTCACTTGATTCCTAAGGCGCTCAGCCTTGTCTCCAGTCGTCAAGAAAACGTCATCCAGAAATAACCAAAATAAATCGACCTAAAGGCGATCGAATCGACTGACCAAAAATATCGATCCAGAAACGTACATGAGCGTGTAGGCCTAATTGATAGGCCTGTGCATCTACAGACTTCTATTTACTTAATGTTTGATGGACTTAAATGAATTTATTATTACGAAGGATTAATTTATTCATTTATCCAACAGATCGATCGCTTTTGTTCTTTACAATTTGTTCATTCGATCATTCAATCAAAACATTGAATCATTTAAAGCATCTCGTCTTCTACTTCTTCTTCTTCTTCTTCTTCTTCTTCTTCTTCTTCTTCTTCTTCTTCTTCTAATTATTATTATTATTATTATTATTATTATTATTTACCATCATCATCATCGTCATCGCCATCGCCATCGCACTCATCATCATCATCATCATCATCATCATCATCATCATCATCATCATCAACGTCATCGTCATTGTCATCGTCTTCGTGACCGACATCGTCATCGTCATCGACATCGTCATCGTCGTCATCATCATCATCATCATCATCATCATTTTAATTACAATTATAATCACTATTTTTATTATAATCATCATGATCATCGTCATTATTACCATGATCATAATTACTATTGTAAACATTATTGTTGCTCCTATGATGATAATTATTGTTGCTATTATTATTGCTATTGCTGTTGCTGCTGATATCATCGTTGAGTTTATTAAGCGCCATTATCCTCTGACGAAGCATTATATCCTCAATGGTGCTAAGCAAATGTGACTGAGGGAATTGCTCAAGGTCTCTTCACAGTGACCGTCTCGAACCAGTTGACCGATAGCCTCCTTGTTACAGGGTTATTATCCCAAACAATCGGCCATGACTTGCTCTCTTGTCAACAAATTTTCCCAGGGAATAAAACAAAACACAACTAAAAGTAGACATGCAATTAAATCTGAAAGAATCACCTAATGCTTTCTGTAAGAGTTAACAGATATCTGCTAAAGCTTTGACACCAATAACACCCTAAGCAAATCTAATTATTCTATCTATTCAAATGGGGTCTAGGACATTACCCCCCCCCCCCATTATGGGGACATTACTCCCCGGACATTACCCCCCCCCCACTCGGAGGTTACCCCACACTACGACATTACCCCGGACATCACCCCCATTCCATTATAATTAAAATACATAAATGTATGTATGTATATAATTATTATGCAATGCAGCATGTATGCATATAGGCATGTAAGTATGTAGGCCTATGTATGTATGTATGCATATAGGTATGCATATACTGTAGGTATGTATGTATGTATATATATATGTATGCATACATGTATGTATGTATACATGTATGTATGTATACATGTATGTATGTATACATGTATACATGTATGTATGTTTGTTCAATTGTTCATGTATACATGTACATGTTTTTATGTATGTATATATGTATGTATGTATATATGCGCTATGGAAATATTGTGATGTCCGGAGGGTAATGTCCGGGGGTAATATCCTGATGCCGTTCAAATGATGTCCAGTTTCTACTGACCAGGACAGTGGCCACCTTCAGTCGGACGTCTCTCGTTGAGGTTGACGACTGTCCACTCCACTTCTTCGACAAATGATGCTCCTCGCCTTGAAATGCAGGAAAATCATCAGCTCCAGTAACTGCAAGCAAACACATTGCCAAACATTGTTCAACGCGGACCCAATGTCCTGTTCGGATCCACTTTAGTTCAATTAAAATCTTATAAAACCAAACCAAATTAAACCCAACATAATCCAATATAATTTACTTTAATATAATTTAACATAACTAATCTAACGTGTTCTAACCCACAGAGTGCCACAACGCTGCATTCAGCCATAAATAGTTAACTTGATTCAGCGATAAAGAGTTTACTTGGTTCAGCCATAGACAGTTTACTTGATTTAATCAGAAAGTGTTAACTTGATTAAGTCATAAAGAGTTAACTCGATTCAGTCATAAAGAGTTAACTTGATTTAGTCATAAAGAGTTAACTTGATTTAGCCATAAACAGTTAACTTGATGCAACCATAAAGAGTTAGCTCAATCTAGTCATAAAGAGGTATGGCAGAGCATACCGTTGCCAGAGCCTGCGCACACAATGCACATCCCACTGGGCAACTGGTCATTGATTTTACAGTCAATCGCGACCACGATTCCTTCAGACGTTTGGCCAATTAGCACTATTTTCAAGGCGATTGCAGCAACATTACATCCGCCTGAGCAACGGCCGCTGCAGGATATCGTCAATTTCACGGCTGACTGGCGTTTAAGATCACCGTTAACAGCTGGCGCGAGACCATGGCTGCCAGACACGATTCCTGTGGCCATATAAATGCTGTGATTGACCTGTTAACCCTATTTCGAACCCCGATAAACGAATCGTTTGAAGTCTGGACGCATTGGTTCCTGATCATTCGTTTCTTAGCGGATGAGGCCAACTTAGCGCATTGTGGTTTGCTTGGCTGTCGTAAAACAATGACCGGAAATAGCCTCAGAACCGTTTGACCTTTGAGGTCAGTTCAAGGAGGAAACACAATAAACGTGGTTGTCTTTGAAACACATTTGTGATATTATTATCCATTCAGATCGTCCCTTAGACTCATACAAGATTTCAATGAAAAACACAGGACATAACAATAACAGGAAAAAAAGCACCCGTTAAGAGTCTGAGAGGCAACCATGCATGACATGAAGCGCTAGCGACTACTTTTTCTAGGTCTCGGCGTACAAGAGCGGGTGGCCAGTCCCTGCATGCCTAGTTGTCTGATTTTTCACAGACATTGTGCTGTCAGAGTATTCATCTTGGTTGAATTGGCTATGGATGGAGTGGAATCAAATCTGGAAAAAAAACAATGTGAAGCGATTCAAAATCGAAATATATCCATTTTGTATTTTTTGACAGATTATTTTCATATCTCGGGAGTCGGTCGGTACAGCATGGGATCCAGATGAAGACTTATTTCTCGTCAATTTTTACTAAAGGTCAGCTCCTGGCTGAAACATTAATTATATTGTTCATTCTTCAACGCACTCATCTCTAACTTCTCAGCGCATATTACATGTATGAATATTATAAAACGAATAGAAATGTCATGAAGAAAGTGACCTTACTATGTGATGTCTTAATTAGACTCATTTCAGATCAGTAGGTGGCGCTACTATAATGAAGGTCATGATACAAAGAAATCCCAGGAACTTGGCCGATTCAAGTGAAAAAGCATTAAACATTTTTCTCATTTATTGTCTGAGAATGGACAGACATCGACCATAAAATTATAATAATATAATATAATATTATCTGATCGGTAACTGACCAACAGACGGACGCAGGAGGAAAGATGCACGACGGAAGGAAGAGATAGAGAGAGTGTAAGAAGCATCCGGATGGAGAGAGCCAAAGATCTCTTGCAAGGTCCTAATGATATTCATGATGTGTTGTTCGCCTGGTCAGTTTCATCAGTTCTAATGTCAAAGCGATCAACGAAGCGACGCTACGCACGATACGTGTATTTTACAAATCAACAACTCGGTCCTTTAGTTTCAATCACTCAATGCACTTGTCTGTCTGTCTGTCTGTGTGTGTGTGTACCTGTCTGTCTGTGCCACTCTGTGGAGCCATGTCAGTGTATGTGTGCTAGAGTGTACACCTATAGTTTAAAAATTTCAGTTGCAGTCACAGGCAAGAGAGCACACGCTGACATAGAATACAATGCAACAGAATGTCGCTCACTCTCTCTACCTCTGTCACTCTCTGTCACTCTCTGTCTCTATCGGCATTATATCTATGCGGCCAGACGGAAGTGTTAGCAACTACATCCATGTGCTTCCTTCCTTTCGTACTTAACACCAGCGAGCATGACGTCCCTTTCTTTACTCAGATGCCGTTCACGCAAACACCCATACCGCCCTCTTCCTCATGCTCTCTTCCTCCTGCTGTTCTTCGTCCTATTTTCCCTGTTCCCCTTCACAGCCTCCTCCTCTTTTCCCTGCTCCTTCTATTCCGTTGAAGAACGCTGCGTTAATTCAGGAGAACGTTTTCATGTAAATACACAGCGGCGCAGCAGACAACGTATCGTGTGACTCGCCCGATAGCGAGCTGGATCTCCTGGATTTATGGTCCAACACATCACCCGCAATGCGTTCGAGTCGTGAGAGAAATGCGAGGGTCGTTAAGCGGCGAGATCTCGCTCTGGCATAGATGACCAATGTCCAGCCGACTGACTGACCATCGGCCGTCGCTGGCCATTTAATTCCGCTCGTATTCGTTGTTGTGTTATGGCTATCGGTGAATTCATGGCTTCAGAATGGGACGAGCAGCCATAGAGACCACGGCACAGTCATATATGACGACTAACTGCTCGGCTCTTGCCTCTAAGCATGGACCTGGATTAGGCCGACTGGACACCGAAAGAATCCCGATGGGCAGAATTTAAAAATATTATGATTATTTTGTAGGCCTACTACTTCTTAATTACATGTATAATGTCATGACTTATTTTAATTACTGTGAAATATTGTGATGTGCAATGTTGTTACCACGAGACTTGCACTGCTACATGGAACGTGCATTATACTTGTTAATACTCACGTTAAGCTGCCGTTGATTATAGCACATGCTACACATTCATTCATTTTAATATTTATATAGCGCCCGCTCAAGAATATGCTCTTAGGCACTCCCAGTCCAACCACGGCGATGCAAATAAGTCTTAAGCAACTTGTAAAACACGGGAGCATTGCTCCTTGGCTGCAGTCACCACTCTAAGGGGAATGTGCCGCAACAGTGGCTTGTAAAAGCTTGTAAGATGATTCAGGATGCAAAAATGAATCAAGCCAATACGCCGGACCTTCTGAAGTGGCGACATATTTTTCGGAATTTGCTAACAGTAAACTAGAAAAACGAAATTTCGACATTGATATTGTGACCTCTTTGAAACAAACTAGATTATTGTTAATAGACCAGCCAAATGGAAAATGCGAAATGTGCAGTTCAAGTAGACCAAAATAATCACAGAATGTTTCTGGATGAAGTCATTAGTTTGAAACAGAGATACTCTGTGCACAGTAGAGTTTGTGTTAATTTGTTTATGTAGAGACAAATAATTCAGCAGATAATTCGATTACTATTCATATGCGATGGACTGCAACATCAGAGTATAAATTTCATGACATTGCAACAAAAAAGTAACCGTACGGTTAACGGAATGTTTGCTAACTGTTTTGGAAAAAATTGAATGTTTCAAAACTATTCTTGATGAAGACCCTTACCTGCTATTTTTACACTGAACTAGTAATCATGTAAAGTGAAAAAAACCACAGAGCATTGACAACAACCACAGAAATATAATATATAGATGGATTTATAAGGACGACATCTTTTCATTTTTGGCCAGTTCCACTCTCATATTCTTCTGCTGGTTCTCCTGTTTCATCTATGTTTCATCTTTGTCCAGCCATTTTCTCTGGATAGTCTTCGTCTTCCATTTCACATATTGTGTTTCAATCTTCTCCTCTTGCACTTCCTTTATGCCTCATTCATAGTCATCATCATGGTAGGAGTGGTAGCCAGAATCTTCCTCTTCCTCCTCCTCTTCTTGTTCCTGTGGTTACCGTTGCTTTTCTCTGTTCTCGTATCCCCCTCCTATTTCTTCTTTCTTCCTCCTATTTTCGTCCAATCCCTGTCATGTGACTCTTCCTCCCTTTCTTCTCGTCGTGTTCCTTCTCCTTCTGCTCCTGTTCTCTTTCTCCCGATCTTCTCTCCTGGTGCATTTCCTACTCATATTCTTGCGGCGATTTAATCGAGTGAGGTAACCGACATTTCACAATTACGGAGCACTCACTGTTCAGGACACGTCGAACCAGCGTTCTTTATGATGCGGGAACACAATGCTATCGACCAGCAGACGAGGGAGACAAAGCATAGCCGCAGATCCAGGCACCTGTTGTTACCCAGATCGAATTGCCAGTTATCTATACGAGCCAGTTACTAAGAACCAGAAATAATGAATTAATGAGATAATTTTATAATCAGTTGCTAGGTCTGTGGGTCACCGTCGTTAAGAGTGTTTTCAAGGGGCACAATGCCGATGTAAACAACGACTACGTTTGTCTAGATGATTATAAAATGTTCTTGTAGTAATTTATCTAAAACTAAGTAAAAGTGTGAAGTTATTTCGCGTAATAATTGATTATTGGTTAGTTTAAACAGAATAAAATAAATTTTAGAACGGTACTTGGCCCCTGTTTCCATTTGAGTTCGGTTCATTTTCGATCTTTTATAATTTATACTGATTATTTTACTTGAAACTATGTTTGCTTATACACATGTAGTAGCTCAACGTTCAAGCTCTAGTTTCACTAAACATCAAGGCTAATTTAACACTATTACCATTTAGCGAACTGGGATTTAAACACGTCTCGTTGCTACTCTTTGTGAAGATCGCTTCTTGTCTAATATCGACGAACATCTTTTCTACGTGCAGGCGAATCAACAGGAATATGAACTGACGTTTGCATTTGATATGGTAGATGTGGTCGAGTATTTCCCGTGAGTCAGATGTTTTATTATTTGTTTGCACCAGCAAGTGCAGAACTGTCTGCACGCAGAGAAAGCCTTGCATTTGAAGAGAACAAAGAGAATTTCGACGGTGAAAATGACGGCGTCGGTCTTTATCGTCGAATGGCAGACCATCAATTGTACGTTGGTAGTCGATCATCCGATGCATTCGCCAATCTCCACAGACGTTGGCTCTGCAGTCAGATGCATCCTATGGCATCTTATGGCATCTTTTGGCATCTCGTGGCATCTCGTGGTATCTCCTGGCGTCTCCAGGCATCTTCTGGCATCTTTTGGCATCTCCTGACATCTCCTGGCATCTCGTGGCATCTTATGGCATCTTTTGGCATCTCCTGGCATCTTCTGACATCTCGAGGCATCTTCTGGAATCCTGTGGCATCCTCTAACAACCTCTGACGTCCTCTGCCATCAGAAATGCATCCGATCGAACCTCTAAATATCACGATATTAGGTGTTGCCACGACTCCGTTATGCTGATAGTTGTCGCTCCATTTGATGTTTATTAATCGGCGCAGGAGTGCCGTTGGATATGACGTTGTTAACTCATAAGAATGGCGCCGCAAAATACATTGCAACCTTTGCTTCGTCCCTGTCCATAATATCTATATGTGATCGAAAATGATTTGAAGGGATGAGTACTGTCCGATATCTCATGCGGACATATATCCACGTCGTCGTAACTTGATATTTCGTTGATTGCTGGCTACATGACGCTGATCATGACTTCAATTGAGAACATCGTCTCATCTTATCAGGCGATATCCATACCTTCTGCCGATATACAACATGTGACTTCACATTCATAAGAAGTGTTTGACACGCTTCCTGCAACTTCTCATGATGTCGGTGGGCGGAGTTGACGTCATCATTATTGTTGTTGTCAATGTTATTGTTAATATTTGTGTTATTTGTACTGTTTTTGTTATTGGTACTGGTTCTGGTGCTAGTGTTGAATCTGTAGTATTTTTATTGCAAATATTGTTGTTCTGCTGTTGCTATTGAATATTGCTGAGTTTCATCGTTTTGTTTCTCTTGTTTTGATGAGCGGACGATGACGTCAGTGAATGATTGACAGATGTGTTGTTCGCTCTAAGCTCTGACACAGAGGATTCATTGCGTCGCCTTCTGACCTCATCACTGGTCAGTTGCATCAGGTTTTGTCTTTCGTTGCTCTACACTGACCCTGGATTTGTCAATGTCCGTCATAAGGCAGTGTCCCTCTTCCTCTCATTACTCTCGTCTTATTATCACGCATCTCTCGTTATCATATTCATCGCATTATCATATTCATCTAATTATCATATTCATATAATTATCATATTCATCTCATTATCACTTTCATATCGCTATCATCTTCCTCTCGTTGTCATCTTCCTCATTATCATCCTCATCTCAGTATCAATTCATAGAAATCATGATGATAACGATGATTACTACAATTTTATTTTTCGAATTAGTCTTTACTTAGCTTCATGGGCACTCAATTCTGGTTAAACATTACATATAAATAAATCGACTCACTAATAATAATAATCGTAATAATAATAGTAATAGTAGTAATAATAATAATAATTGGTTTCTACATTATTATGCTGCGTGATTATTATTATTAAGAAACTATTAATGATGACAACGATGTCAATGATGCTAATGGTAACAATTATAATAATGATCGTCATTTAGTCATTCGATGTCATCGCCTGAACGTAATTGTTTACAGTCGTTCGAAACATGATTGTATCTCGTCTACATGGCCCTGTTTAAAAACCCTAAAGGATCACAGCTTCATCGAAAATAAATCAATAAGTTTATATATTAATAAAGCTTATATTAGTACATGAAAAAAAAAAAAATCTTCCTCTTCGTCATCCTTCTTTCCTGTCGTCATTTGGTGAGGTCCTATATTGTCCACACAGCAACGAACACCACCTGTTCCTGTCAAACAGTCTGCCTCTGAGGCTGAGCTTTCTTCGTTCCTCTTCCGCCTTCCGACGCCATAAGAGAGATTAAGTACCTCCCTCACCTTCTCTGATATAATCTTACTCCATCTCCAATCTAACCAGCTTTCTTTATCCAGATGATGGATGAATATACCATCCGCTCCACCTCGCAATCTCATTGCTTCAGTCCATGCCCCAGATGTTTAGATGCTCATGTAAAGCCTTCTGCTCACATTGTTGTATTATCTGTTGCTAATGCTTTTAGATCCTTATGTCTTTGCCTTATCAGAGTCAATCTCAGGTATTGATAAAGAGAATGGTGTAGTGCATCGAACGCAAAAGAATGAAACGATAACATTTATGCCACATACGTTATCGTGCCAAAGTGATCATGCCATACACTCATGACACATTATTAAGTCACTTAATTATGCCACATAATCATGCCACATAATCATGTCACATAATCAAGTCACTTAATCATGCCACACAATCATGTAACATAGTCATGCCAGATAATCATGTCACATGATCAAGTTACATAATCATGCCACATAATCATGTCACATTATTTAAGTCAATTAATCATGTCACAAAGTCATGCCAAATGGACATCTACTGCTTCATTTATCACCAGATGAGACGATATTGAAGATGTTGACGATGACGACAATGATGATGTTAAGTTTGCATTTTCTCTAAATTATCTTCATCTTCACTATTTCATTCTCTCTCCATCTCTCTGAGTATTTCCAGCACTTGGCTCTCCATTATACAGCTTTACTTCCATCTATAGTGTAGTAACGGTCTTCTATCCATTTTCTGCATTACTCAATTCCTCGGCTGCCTTTCCTTCATCTAAACCATCGCTTGTTTCTCGCTCTCAATCCACAGTTTCCTTCGAACCGTGAAATTTCTTCCATCGTCCACCCTGTCCATCCACTGCCGTCCAGGCGGACCAAGCCAGACACTGATAACAGCAGCAGGAGGCCAGAGCGCAGTCCTCCGTCAAAGGAGCATATGGAGTCCGGCGATAGCAGTGCTTCGTCCGTTGGGCAGTCCCTCTGGCTGCGGAAGAGGGCGTCACTGGACCACGGCACCGTAGCTCAGCAAACTACGTATTGTCACGGTGATGAGTGTGCAACGGCGCGAGGGTCACAGAGGAATAGGGCACTGAACCATTTATCCAGGGCAGCCCTATTGTCACGACCATCGCCTCCCAATGCAGCACCAGCGTCATTGTCATCATTATCGTCGTCGTCATCATCTTTGTCGTCGCCGCTATCATTATCATCATCTTCGCTGTTGTTGTTGTCATCATCGTCATCGCCCTCTTCATCAACGGCTACAGCAGCTGGTAAACGAGAAGCCGTGTATGGCTCGGCAGTCAGTGGGTCGATTGATGATGAAAAGGTCTTCAAAAGCAGGCTCTGATTTATCACCCGAAGACGGTGCCAAGCCTACAGCAGCAGCAGCAGCATATGCGGAGGATGCTGCAATTGGCTGCACGCTTTTAGAGGCTTTGTCGGATGGAACGGATCAACATTTCCGTTACCAAACAACGTTCATCTCATCTCATATGTTTTGGTCTCGAGGTTCTTGGTCAAAACTCAAACACGACACTGACCATGGAAGAGCAGACGCTGAGGATGATAAACGGCTACACAAACATCCAGGCAGTAAGCGAAAGAGACAACAAAAGGATTGGTGAATACCCTAGGGAAAGAGCAAAGGAGACAATCGAATGGGTTGGTAGATATCGCAGACGGTGAAGGGGCTTATACTGGAAGAGGGTTAGCACGCACGCAGGCAACCATACAAACCAAAGACAAGGAATGATACGAGGAAAGGATAACCAAGAGGACTCGTATAGAAATGCTTTTGTAAAACCATCGTAAAACCAAGAGAACAATAACGAGAGACAGCGGCAGAAAGAGAAAAAGACACAGATATGGAAAGACAGAGACAGACAGAGACAGACAGAGACAGATTGGCAGATTGGGCAATCCAGAGAGCCGTTTAATACATATCTGCGATTCCTAAATCACTGCAATGGCCACATTCGCCCTCAAGAGCTTCCTACAAGACAGCGCTGTATACATAACTGCCCACGGCGCGGCGCTATATAAATGTCAGGACTCAACTAAGACTCTCTTCTTGGTCGGTTTCAACGTTAGTGCTATTTAATGTGGACGCTCCAGTCTACAGCAGCTGAGTCAGTCTCTGTCCATCAATCTTTCAGTCTTTGTTTGAGTCTAATTCAAGGAAAATGATTTATTTCTCTTTCTTTCATTTCCATTGCTTTCTACCGCGCAGAAATATCCTCAAACAAGAGGCTGAGACAAATGATGCGAGGCCAAGCGGAGGTTACGACCCCTGGGCTCTGAAAGGATGATAATCGGCCTAATATGGCAGAAGTCACCGACCCCTATCTGTTTCTGCTAATCCAAGGCCATGGACTCTTCGGTAACCAGATCGATTTCCATGACAAAAGATCGATGTGGAAGTAAAAGACTGTCTGTGATCAAATGCCTAATTATATATATATTTTATATATATATGCGTGTATATAATTATATATATTATATAAATATTATATAAATTATATATATAAATAAAAGTATATTATATGTATGTATTTATAGTCTCTGAATGGCATTTGTGAATGTCCTATATATGTCGAAGAGCAGTCCATTAATCTAGACTGAATGACAACCTCAGCTATCAACCTCATTTTCTTAGCCTCGGCCTACGAGGGCTGATGACCGGTTCTTTTCTTCGCCGTCTGATCTTTCCATCGACGCTGCTATCAGTATGGCTCATCATAGCTGTTCTAGCGGGATTTTTACCCTTGACCTTTCCGATGACATTCCAACACGCTTTCCACCGTACTATATCACACACACAAATGTCATACACGTGTAACCAACGGAAAAGGATGATATAACTCTTGGCGTCTAAGGCGTCTAAGAAACTTATGTAGTAAGCTTGTGTTGATATAGCACTATTTAACGTCTGGAAAAGGTTTAAGTTGGGACTCTATAATTTGGGGATATTTTGCCACACGATCATCCGACATAAGTCCTGTGTTTGACAATCATATTAGACAAAGCAGAAAATTTCATTGCGAAAAGTTTTAGACTGTAGCTGTGTATGTTTAACTGTCAATAGATCAGTAGATAGAAAGGTTAATTTTGCAGGTTTCTATCCGTTTGGCAACAAAATCAAAACATTTCTGAACAGCTACTTTGAACGAGGCATATTTACGATCGCTGCAACATATCAGAAATAAAACCGTGATAAGAAAGATAATGGTAATACGAGTTCAAATGAGATGAACTTTAATAAGGTTATTATTTTAATTCATATCCTTAATCATTGAAGAAAAATAAACGGTTATAGGCCTATGTATGTTGATTCTCTATTTTTTGTGCCTTAGCAGAATTGTCCTCAAGTTGTACCGATGGGGGTCAGCGGATCCCTGGCCCAGTTCGCAGATGTGGAAAGTGAGCAAATTTGAGGATGGAATAACTTATTATTCCATAAAATCCACTATTTTCAAAATGTGGAGGCGCTAAATTGATGCCTAGGCACAAGGGGCAATTATAGCTCGGTACGGCCCTGCTTGTCTATACAATTCAATTGACCTGATGATTATTGTTGAGAAGGCACATCAACCAATCAGCACCACCTATTCTCAGCTGTTGGTCCTATGTACCATCTGGAACTTATAGATGCGACTGTTGCCAATAAGAAATGCGCCTTTCTTTAAAAAAATCGCTCAAGACTTATTTGTATCGCCGCAGTTGGACTCGGAGCGCCCCCAAGTATAGACTTCTTGAGGAGGCGCTATGCAAATGCTCAAATGAATGAATGAATGAATGAATGAATGAATGGATAGCGATTTGTGTGGTCGATTGGTCGAGAAATTGATGAATTTTAGTTGAGAGGTGATTCATGAATATCTTCAAGAGTCCTTGCATCGTCTACGTATATCCTCTACAAAATCTGTCTACATAATATAATAATAATAAAGCAATAGATATGCAGGTCTGTTTATACACATATTAATATATGTCGACATGTCTTCTTATATATATACACATATATTGGCCTACAGATTTATATATATATATATATATAAGATTATATACGATTATCGAATGGGCGAATAGGTGGAAGAATAATCGTGTGAGAGGAATTCAGGTCAAGATTAATGGCAGGGCGTATTTAGACTGAAAACTTGAACGCAAAAGAGAGATTAATGGGAGATATCGAAACCTACACGATGCACTGTATACGTCAAATAGTGTATTGCGAATACATGAAATATGTATTGGTGTGGGGAGAGGTGAATGCGGGCGTCGACGTTGGTCTTAAATAAATTACACCAAGAGAAGACCGAAATAATTTATTAATGATATTTTGTTACTCGCTGTATACGGTTCAAATAATCGATCGCATTCGTCCTCAGCGAAATACTCCAGTTGTCCCGGTATAAGCACAGTAAAGTATTGTATATATATATGTTATATATATATATAACACATATAATATAACATATATAATGAATATATATATATATGTACATAATATATATATATATATATATATATATTACTCTCTCTTTCTCTCTTTGCCACTGTATCTCTGCGTATCTGTATGTCTCGCTCTGTCTATCTGCCTCTGCCTCTCTATCTAACTATATGCGACCGCTAGATAATCATTATTTGATGGTAATATTAAAAATAATATTACTACTACTATTAATTATTATTATTATAGTTATTCTTTTTATTATCATTATTAATAACAAAAACAACGAAAATAATAATAATAATAATAATAATAATAATAGAAATAATAGTAATAATAGTAATAATAATAATAATGTTAGTAACAAGGATCACAACAAGAATAATAATGATAATGATAATAATTTTCGTTTAATTTCAAACTGACAAACCGTAGCATGATCACATTATCGTATGAACGAATGGCGACAAGTTAACACATAAGTCGAATCTAACTGCCATCATCCATGCAAAGCGCTCATCACGCTATACTTCCAATTTAATCAACGCCGCCGCCTGTCGAAAAAATGGACTTGGCAGCCTCATGGGGAAACGAAGATCCGACTCGGTTCCTTAACTCTGCGCCCCAGCGTGTCATCCATTACTCTACGGCCCTTTTTATTCATCATATCATATCACGATTTGAATTTGAAATGTTGAAACCAAGAAATCTATTATTAGAGGATTGGTTACTCGTAAAATTTCGGTGTATACGCTTTACTCTTAAGCATAGATGTCGCCCCAATCTAGATTTTGCGTCTATTTGAAAAATGATGTATTAAACCTCTAACAGCATTCTTTTATTCTGCTGATATAGTTATTCGTCAATTTATCTTCATAGTTAGAAGTTAATAAACCAGCTTGTTATGTCATAAAGATGTTAAATATTCTTGCTCCCGATTATCGCCCGAACGACACGACGTTACATACAGGGAGTTTCCAGTCCTGTGCATATTGTTCCTTGCTTTGAAACTCAAATGAACGTAGCATCAGTCTGCCGCTGTTCTACTGTGGAAAGCCTCGTTCACAGGGAACCACCGTCGTGCTTAGAATGACCCTCCGATTGGAATGCCAAGCAGTGAGAAGCATTAATTCGTCGTCTTTGTGATTTGCCAGAATGAATCGATGGATCGAATCCTACGATTGGATTTCTGTGTTAGTTCAGGTGGGCAGATGAGTTGAAGGAGACGAGATGAAAGTAAAATAGATTGGAGAAGGAAGATTAGAGGTGGCAATAAGTATGTACAGAGGAGAGGTGGAAAGATTAGAGCAGGAGGAGGAGAAGGAAGAGAGGGATGAAAATGGGTGACGTAGGAAAAGGAGCAGAAAGGGGAGGAGGAAGAGCAGGAAGAGAGGGAAGAGATGGGTATAGAGGAGCGGTGGAAGAGAAGGAGCAGGAAGAGGAGAAAGGGAAAGTGGTGGCCACATGGATTACATTCCTAGGCCATCGTCTTCGTCAGTGGCATCGCTTCAACGAGCGACCTACGTGGTCAGAATCAAGTTGGAGCTGCCATGTCATGTCTACTCATCGTTCTTACTTCCGTTCAACCTTCCGTCCTTCAGTCCGTCCGTCCTTCCTTACATTCGTCCGTTGATCTAACCGTCGGTCACTCAATTTGCAGGTTCATCAGACGAAGTATGAGCTGCAAGCAACGTCGTTTGGACCAGAACAATAGGCATACTAAAACGTATTCAGTGCGCTGGCCAAATATCACATCCTTATCATCCATTCGTATTTTTATTTCCTTCCCTCTTTAATCTCGCATTAACCAACTTTTTTCTACCGCTTTTATGGCGTCCAAATCATGCATCCTGTGCTTCGCTTAGTTCGTTTCATTCACTGTTCTCTTCATTCATTCATTCATGCATTCATTCATTCTTTTTTAATTCATTTATTCATGCATTCATTCATTCATTCTTTCTTCCTTTGTGGGCACTTACATGTATAGCACCTTTCTAGGAGCCTACTCATGAACGCTCCCAGCCCAGCGCCTCGCCTAAAGAAAAAGGCTTCGGCCGATCTGTAAAACCCGGTTTGACTGGGTAGAGGTAACAGGTGCAACTCTGGCGTGAGGTAATTCCAATCATCGCTTGGTGCATTGTTGTACCTTTCAAATCGTTCTACGTTATAAAAAAGCAAAATTTTGTTTTCAGCAAAGACGCAAGGAACCGTTTCATTATCTCTTATGACAGTCGAATCCATCTATCGCGTAATTGATCATAAATATCTGCTGCGAAACGCTAGTCAAAACAATTAACATCAATGTAACAAAACTGCACATGTATATAGTACGAATGTCAAAGGCAACGATATCGATAAGACTTTTGTAAAGAACAGTTATTTGCATTGCTGACATTCATTTCGTTTACGAGTCTGTTCAAATGCATGTTTTCTTCTTGTATGTCCTATTTAGTCCTGTCTGTATGCATGATTGTCTGGCAATATGTATTTGAAGTATTTCTATTTGTCTGAAGACTCTCTGCTCATCACAGGGATTGGGTCTGCATCAACTCTCTCTTCCATCGTCGGTGCTCTTGGGCTTATGCTCTAATAATTTCCCGACTGCCCGTAGTGGCTCTTATTCGTTGAAAGTTTCAAGCGACGAGACCGCACGGCCTGCCATTGTAATTGGACCACTCGCTGGTGAATAAAATGTCTTGTCCAGATCTCTATCCATGTCTACCTAATGCATCTCTATCCATGTCTACCTAATGCATCCAGGCCAATTAGCACAGACGACGCTAATGCACGTGCCCTCAGGGTTTCACCTCTCAGCTCTTATCCTTGAGAACGGAAAACGCTAGAAATACTCCGCCTTTTGTTATTCTAAATATCCAGAACGTAACCTGAAAATGTCGATCAGGAACAGTACTCAGAGATTAGCATTCCAGCCAAATTCCGGCCATGGTTAATGCCATTTCTTGGGTATTATAGCCGTTCATGAAATCTTGCCTCCCTTTTTCCTGCTTCCTTCCATCTGACAGTCTTTCCTACTGTCATATTCTCATTCTTCCCTTCTTTTATATTTGCTCTGCTTAGTCCTCTCTTCCTTCCATCGTTCCTTAATAATGTCTCCTTCCTTGCTCTTACACTCTTGTGTTCTACTTTCACTTCTTCTATTCACCTTTTCTTTCTAAGTTCCGTAGTATTTAATTCCTTATTCCCTCCCAACTCAATTTTCTTCTTTCACTAAATCGTTTTCCTTCCGTAGCAGTTTCCCAGTATTTCCTTCGTTCATCCGATCTTCTTCCTGTCGCTTTTCTTCTGTCCTTATTTCCTTCTACACCTGCTTTGTTCCTACCTTCATCAATTCATTCGTAGAACAATAAAGTATCCATCCGTTGGTCCAAACGAATTTCCCTCGGTTTCTTCTGCTCGTCTGCTGACTATTAATTTATCGGTCTGATAATCTGATTCCTTTATTGCCAATCTGGCTTTTTATTCGTATCCTTGTGAGACGGAACGCATCGCTGCTTCACTTTGAAAATGTGTTGCGCGATGTTGTGACCAGATTGGTCGTGAACAGATTCTTAATCCAAGTCGTTTCATTTGGTAGAAGAACATTTCTTCTACCTAATGTCTCGGTCTCGGTCTTGCTATCTCACTGTCTTAGTCTCGGTCTCACTGTTTCGGTTTCGGCTTGGTCTCGAAGTTCCAAATCTTGCATACTAGTCTGCCGAAATATAAAGTAAAACCACTATACCTACTATGTCTTGGTTGACTTTAAGAGTTTTAAGATGAACAAAGGGGAATTATGGTGCAATCATGGTTATACATGGAATATACCTTTCTGGACATGATATAAGTCTGCGCGTAATTATGCCAAGTTCATTGTCAAGTTCCTCTGCGGTCAAACCCCTATTTATGTTCACCAGAGTCATACGTTGACTGTCAGACGCTAGCAGTTCTTATACGGACATCGACTTATATATTTGATATACCGTTGTCGTGTATGATAATGATTGTGCATGATTATCGTTAATGATGTTTGAAAAGCGCTATGTAATTTTCAGAAACGTATATTGGCTGTTTATGAATATATATAAATATATATATGTATATATATATACATAAATGATGCGCCGTAGGCCCTATATTTCCGGCTGTATTTAATTATCAGTAGGATGTCTTATGATGAAAGTCGAGAAGAGTTGATGGCTGCTGATGAAATATATATGACACGAAGCGGTTAAATCTGGTCATGGCATGATATGTTAATAATGCGTTGCGCGGTCTTTCTCCTCTTTTTCCTGTTCCTCCTTCTACTCCCTCTGCGTCTTCCTCTGCTCCTCCTTCTCCTCTTTCTCCTTCTCATGTTTCTGCACTTCATCAGAAATGTTTTCTCTTCGGTGCCTATGTTTTGCCAGTATATCCCTCATGAAACCAGCCACAAGGTTGAAGTTTGAAACGTTGACATTTCGCAATAGGCCTAATAGCTAATAGCCAATGCTAATAAGTCTACTATGGCTTTAAATTAATTATCACACGTCATTAAACCTTTTGGTACAGCGTGCCATTTTCCGCTACGATGACCTTAACTGTATGACGCAATCGATGCACTCATCAGATTTGTTCACAGGCATTATACTTCTTTTTTGCAATATGTCGGGTATACATCGGACAGGTACAAATACATTTGGACTGCGTAAAGGTAACAAGGTAGGCTGCAGAAACTGCATTAGCCGTGTACTACCACGTTCCCTAATATGCACATTCATGAAATATCAATAGCCCTTTGCATCGTTCAATACGTAGTACCGCGATTTACTTTCAGAGTCTATATTAAAAAAAAAAACAGTTTAGGCTTAGGCCTACGAAACTCCAGTGTCTTTAATAGGTTGCTATCATTTGACGTCCTGTCACGGACAAGGTCACTCTTGTAGTAGAAAAAGAAGAAATAGGCCTACACAATTGACCTAGGCTACTAGACCGAAGTGATCCGCTCGTGACAGTCAGTAATGCAATGATCCATCCGGAAACTCAGAGAGACCGCAACGGATGTCTATCGGATTCCATTGACCGTCTTATTCGTTATCTAGAAGTGTGCTCTAGCATCGCTATTTTCTACACGTCTACACTTCGAATGACACACACTCGGCCGAGACATTTATTTTATCATCGGATTTTCGTATTTATCAGTTTGCACCCAGTTAAGCGTCAAATAATTTTGAAAGGTCCTTTGCCTCATTGATGTTCCTGGCATATATGTATAATGTATATGTATGATGATTATGAGTTCTATGTCCGAAGGTCAGGTCCATTTGGCATCACGCCACCTGGGGATGAGGTGAGTGAGATGGTGTCCATTTGTTTTCCTCACAGACAATCATTAGTGAGCAACTTGACCAAGGTCTCTACGCAGTGACTTGGGGTGGGTTCGAACCTGCGATCCTACGAGCGCAAAGCACCGAACACTGTGCCCCACCATATATATATACATATATATATATGTACATATACATATATATATGTACATATACATTATTAGCCAAATATATATATATTGTTATACATGTGTATATGTGCATTTATATTTACTTTGGCACGCAGATTCCTATTGACATTTGAAAATTTGATAGCATAGAACATATTTTAAAGTTGCGCTCCAGACCTTGTGGCACTTCACCCTATGGTTTGGCCCGGCCCTGTTTCCTTGGCGTTTATCTTGCATTCTTTCCAGATGTTTATCCTCTCAAATCATCACCGATTCCATTTTCTCTGTCTTGGGTCTACATTTATTATTGCAACGTGTGTCTTAATCCTCACAACAATCACAGTACTAAGCGAGACTATGTATACCAATGCAACGCATTAAATTATCATTATTAGCCAATTGTCGCTTCGCATTCCTAAGGGAATACTAGTATAACATTAGTCAATATAAGAGGCTGTAGGAATGCGGCTAATCAGGATAAACGCTGTCAAATGCCTTGCAAATATTCAGAGCTGCAGTGAATACAGTGGTGTCTACTTGATTAGAAAAGTGAATAGATTAGCACATTGCATATATCTTATCCTATCCTATTCTATTTACAGATTTATAAAGCGCCTCTCACAGTACAACCTAATCAGAGGCTCTAACGCATGTAACACATTATCCTATCCCAAATCTGACTCGTAACTTGAACTCAGACTGCAACTCATTGGACTCAAGATATTCTGAATGCATCCTTAATACTATGCTTTCAAATAGTTTCTAAATGAAAAGAATAGCAGTGATTGCACCATAATAATCCCGAACATGACTCCAATCAGACATTTTGCTTTCGACCGATTGGATAGTAATGCCATTATCAAACGCCTTCAATCCCTTCATCACAAAACCGTGACACCTTGCCTCATATAATACAGCAGTAATTGTGCGGCGATTAGAAAGTGATTATGCGCCTATAGTGAGAGCCAACGATACAACCACGATGGACAAGCTCCAATCTTTCATTAACCATAACCATAACCACCTTTTCAATTAATCCAATCAAACAAATTGAGATGTATGGTGTCACGGTTGTTTGATGAAAGCTATGGTAATGACATTATAATTCCATTGGTCAAAGACAAAATGTTCTGTTCATAAAAAAATAACACTGATACTGTGAATGCCGTGAGGTGTGTGTGTTTGTGTGTTTGTGTGTTTGTGTGTTTGTGTGTTTGTGTGTTTGTGTGTTTGTGTGTTTGTGTGTGTGCGTGTGTCTGTGTGTGCGCGTGTTTGGGCTTGTACGTGTGTATGTCTGTGTTTTGTGCAGAATCGGTCGCATGCTTAGTCGTGACATCAATGTTCTGAGGCTCCGGAGGGTGTCTGTACGATGGAGGAATGAGCCTTGCCAAGGGTGGACGATATAATTGGAATCGTTGTGTAAGGACTGGCGAACGGATCGGCCCTCTGTTGGCTAACGCACGCTCCCCAGGCGTATGCATCAGTAAAATAAATCTGTCCGCATTATATAATGTGAGTTGCTGCATGACTAATAACCGATGACAATAGATCCGTGGAAGAAGAGTCTCTCAGTTCCAGTGACTTTGCCTCTTCTCGACTCCCTATTAAACCTCGCTCGCCTTCATAGGAATTTATGTTTAGAAACGACGATCTATTGCTTGATGGTGTAGTGGTTAGCACGCTGGACTGTCAACCGAGAGATCAAGCGCTCAATTCCCCACCGGAGGTGAATTTTTTCTAGGCTTCTTTTCCACCTGCCTTGTATATATATCCTTGCAACTCGGCTCTTATGAGCATACATTGACGGTAGAAGGTGAGACGACGAGGACGATTTCTGGCAACCCGGCTTCATATGACGAGGCTAAGAAAACAAAGTTGTTAACATTTTACATCCATTGCTGTCTTACGCTTAAGAACGTGATCTTATCTTTCTAAAGTATGCATAGTTCCTTCTTAGACTATCAGGGAACATTTTGGAACAATGCACACCAAACGATAAACGTTTGATATAACTCCGCAGTTCTTTTTGTTTTTCAGTTCCACTCTTTGCTATGGTCAACGTAGCAACGGCTTACAAGTACATGAGACGGCCTATGATGGAAGACATATGTCATATTGCTTTGTAACACGTGGTCCCTAAGTGATCATCTATGATGCATCATTACGACCTATAGCGATGACGATGAAGCAATGAGGATGAAGTGCTAGCGACTTCATTTTCTTAGCCTCGGCATCGTAAGGGTCCCATTCTCTCCATCGCTGTCTCATACCCCCATCAACAACAGAGTGCTCGTCACAGCTGAATTTGCAGGGTGCACCCGGAGCAGAATTCTTAGACAACATTTCTGCCCTGGTGGGAATTTCAACAACAATCTTTCGAGTGATAGCCCAGCACACTAACCACTACAGTGATCGAGCACCTTAACGAAAGATTAGACAACAAATCCATTACTGAGCCCGTCCTTATTGTCAATAATCGGTCCTCTTGACTTGAAGTAATAATTGATGAGTTTTCGAATGTCTTAAATCAGATCCTATAGCAATCCGCACACACACACACACACACACACGCACGCACGCGCGCACACACACACACACAGGCGCGCTCACACACATACATTATATGTATATATATATATACATATATCTGCCGCTTCTTCATGACCACACTTGTGCAGAATTTTTCACATGGTGGGGAAAAGGATTAGTAACCGAGACTAAGAAAAGAAAGTCGTTGAAACCTTATGCCTTCTTCCTCCCTTTCATCCTGCTCATTGTCTTCTTATTCTTTTTTCCAATCTTTCATCCTCCACCTCTTCTTCTTGTTCTTGTTCTTCTTCATTTGGTTCTTGTACACCTTGTTCCTGATGTTCATGTTCTTCCTGTTCTCGTTCTTTTTGTTCTTACCTCTTTTTCATTCCGGTTCTTCTTATTTTTATTAGTCTTTTCCGTTCCTTACTGTTCTAGTTCTTCTTGTGTTCTTATATTTCTTCTTGTTCTTCTGCTCTTGATCTCGTCCTTCTTCATTCCCTTGCGCTACGCAGTCTTACTAGCCATCGACGACAACCGCATGTAGTTGAGGAGTTCCTGCATGTGCATACAAGGCCGACGTCCACAAAAACTGATTCATAGCAGATGCCATGCTGAGCCAAACGTTGCATAATTTACGACCATATTTTTTGTCAGTCTGCTTAGATTAGCCAAGAAGTGCCTGATATGGACCTAACACATCGTAAACATACAACACGCATACATACCCTCACTTGCACGCAGATCCAACCATACAGATGCACATACCAGAACAAGGCCACACTTACAATCAAGCATATCGAGCGTAGCACGCGCCGTAGGCTAAGTCTCTCAATATTACCAGATTACACGCGAGATTGAAGGATGACTGGGGTATGCATGTAACCTATCGAAATAAAGACCAACGGAGAGCTAGAGATACGAGGCGATACGAGGGATATTAGAAGGAGCAGCATCTTGGTCGTTTGCTGTTTTATGGACGTGGCAACGACCAGAATTTCATCTGTAAATTACTTGAAAACCGCAGTGAAAATAAATTTCGTCCGGATGAAATTGCTGCGCATATAAAAGTGAATTTCCGAAATAGTCCCTTATAACAACCTTTGGAAATGGCGAGAAGTTGTCAGAGAGAAGAAGCTTGTCTTAATGATGATACGTACAAGAGAATGTAATTTAAATCTAAATCCGAGAGAGAGCTGTAAATTCTGAACCAGCAACTTGTGTAGATTACGGCGATACCGACTGCCAAGGGATTGTCAATAAAATGTGGGAACAAAACCCTATTATACGTTGAAAGCAGTTTCTAATTCTTTGAGCGGTTATTACTGGTGAGGCATCGATGCAGCTGTCAGTAGACGCAGTTGATCGAGCTCGTTCAGGATTACGACTGCGTTCCGAATATTGATTGCGTATTTATCCAACTAAATCTAGAAGTCGTATCTGACAAATGCGCATGCCAGGGCCAAGCATGGTGATGGACATTTGCAGAAGGACTTCAAATCGATATGACACAAGTGTATAATATAGGCTTAATGGACGGACATGCTCAGCAATAAACAGCGATCTATATACACACATAGTACATGCATCTTTTGCCTCGCATAATATATACCAATATCGCATTATTTATTATATACATTTCTTTTATATCGGGTCATATATACATGGTGAACGAATTAAAAAGCCAACCTCTAGAAATGCTGTAATAATTTCTCCGATAATTCATACATTTTAATTAAATATGGCAACACTTCAGCTTAATGATTATGACGCGCATATCTATTATTTTTATTTGTTATAAGGTGTGTTTAAAATGTCCTTCTTTGGCCTCAAAACGCACGCACCAAGACGTGCTCGTCATTGAGTAATTGCTGCGTCGATTACAACTTTTTCAAATTCGTCCCATTTATATGATACGTTGGCGCAGTTCTCCGACGTCTTGCACTTTTGCCTTGTAAACTTTTTCCTGCATCACAACTCAAAGTTTATAGAAAATCGTGTTATAGAAAGTTTAACACTGAAGTTATGAAATTGATCAAGCGAGTGTTGAGGTCGAAGAAGGACGTTTTTAACACACCTTATATTATATTTAATAAAATGTTAAATGTGCACTTCTTAATCATTAAACTGAAGTTTTTTTCATATTTGATTGAAATGCATACATTATTGGACAAATGGTTACAGTATTTCTAGAGGTTCGCTTTTTATCTATTCACTGTGTATATTATATGCAGATTTGCACACAGTAGGGTTGGGAACTAATGATATGTAAAATACACCGAATATGCATGATCCGCAGGGTGATGGTGAATCAAGAGTGGGCGGTGTATTTACTAAGTGAATCAGTTTGAATGCATCTAAAGTCATCTTTCAGAAGTTATGGTTATTTCAGCTGCTAATGTTGTATGGTGTTAGACGAGTGGAAAATGAGTAAAAGATTTACTATCACTGACTAAATTAATCTTATTGTTTTACATGACATAACTGACGATAAGGAACAGGTAACATCGATGGACTTTCTCAACTTGTCCTACTACTTACATTACTGTTGTCTATTAACTTTAAAGGTCCAAATCGAGCTTTGCCGGTTGATATAATTTAATTATGAACCAATTATGATGTATGGGTTGTTTTCTACATAAAGCTAAGCCTAAGTTGTTATTACATGTAAGTCGTGGCTATGAACTTACAATAACGTTTGGTCTAAGTGGTTAATAATTTTAAAAACAGAAAAACATGCTTCCAATTTTTGTTCAATTTTCACGTCAAATTATTGTTGAAATTACTATTAGCTAAAGGTGATTTGTCATCTATCGGTTTTTTTAACTTAGTTCTTTTTATGATATCAACATGTGTTTTGTGGTTGGTGTTCACTCTACACAGACGTGAACGAAATACAGATGTTCGTACGAAAAGCTAATGTCTAAATGGAAAATAAAGTATAAGCTTTTAAACAAGTGCAGAATTATTTTCTTGGCGTCCTTGCAATATGCGTCTGTCTGATGACTCGCTGAAAACCAGGGTTCGGAACTAGGAACATTTTCAATCGTTTAAGAATATGCTATGAAGCGCTTTTGGCTTACAGACTTGAAAGTCTGATATCATGACAGCGGTGCTTGATATCTAATAGAACTCTTGCAGACTGGATTCCGCGGATAATCTTCGAGATGTCTCGGTGGACTATCTCTCTGAAGAAGGCAGCGGCGATTAAGAGCTATTGAAGACACGCTATCGAGGAGAAAATGTTTGGGTATCAAAAGGGACGTTTTGAAATCGACTCCAACATCTTGGGTCACCATCGATCTAGACATACATGTAGATAAGATAGGAAAAGGAAGAGACGATTGGGAAGAGGAAAAGATTGGAAAAGAATGATTGTGCGAGAAGAAGTCATAGTGAAAAAGAAGGCAAATAGGGGAGGATGCGAAGAGAAGAAGAGGCAGCAGAGAACATTAAAAGATAGCTCTCAGTTAATTTACATCTTCTTAATTGAATAATGGTAGGCTTATTTACATCTTTGAAAATACTGTTAAAGCTACAATCATTTACAACCCTCTGTGACGTCTTGGTTGAATAATGGTATTTAAAATCTCTAAAAATGCTGGATAATCTGCTACTATTTAGGCCTAGGCATGCAGTCCTCTTTCTAACGTCTTAGTTGAATAATGGGTTATAGATTCCCTATATAGGCATACACTGATAGATATATTATAATTTACAGCCGTCTTTCTAAAGTCTTAACTGAATAATGGTATTTATATCTATAAAAATGCTGGCAAATCAACTATCGTTTACAACCTTAGCCTATATTCTAACGTCTCAGTTGAATAATTGTATTCAAATTTAAAAAATACTGGAAAATTTAGGCCTTCTATCAATTACAGCCATCTTATACGTCTAACATCTTAAGTGTGTACATTGCGACATCGGCAAAATAAAAGCGAATCCGATGCGTACAGGAACCGATTTAGAGGGCGTAGACAGTTCGTCGCATCACGTTTCGTCTGTCTTCCGTTTCTTCATCCGCCGCCCGTGTTATGGAAAGTGGACAAAACTAAACGAGGACTGGCGAACGTCTGAGCAAATACGACAAGAGGACATCTGTCGACAGAATATCCAACGAACACTATCTAGGATTATAAATATGGGAAGACTATAGATAGGCGTGTGTGCTGCACGTCGGTTAAGACGATTCGGTGCTGCGTTTGTGATCATTCATCATCTCAGGATGAGTCAGACATTTGCCTGCATTAGTTGAGCAAACACAATAAATTGCTTCTTTTGCGTTACTAACCATCAGAAGATGTGACGTAAGATGTGACGTACGATGTGACGTACGATGTGACGTACGATGTGACGTACGATGTGACGTACGATGTGACGTACGATGTGACGTACGATGTGACGTACGATGTGACGTACGATGTGACGTACGATGTGACGTACGATGTGACGTACGATGTGACGTACGGTAAGGGGGACGTTGCGACAAAAGGAAAGCAAAATATACTTCAGCCCGAACTTGTATAGACATAGTCTACGATGTTCGTATTGACGCAATCGCACAAATAGATCTACTCAGAAAAAAAACGAACTTTGAGAGTCAATACAGGGCTGCCCTGTTCAACTCCATTAAGGACCCAGTCTATTTAGACAATGCTGCCCATAGATTCATCTGCCTGAAGTGAGAAACCGTCGATAAATCAATTAGGAAAAATGGAGAGGATCAAGGCCAACTGGTCGCTTTATAAAAAAATTGACGTTTGCATTTCTGTATTATTACAAAGGTGCCATGTATACAGTATACGAAATGTAATGTAATGTAGAGTAATCCAATGCGATATAATGTAATGTAATCGAAAATTTTTATAGCGCCGCTCAAGACAGCAGTAGCCAGTAGTCACTATGTCAGAGCCAGCTGCCAGTGGCTGCTGCGATCGTGTGAAGAAGAAGTAGAAGAGGAAGAAGAAGTCAATGACGTGTAATTATCGTTAGAGGAAATGACCTTGAGGTAGGAGCGATGCGCAGCCTCCATATATGGCGCCGACCTCTCGACATCTGACCTTCGACCTGTCCCTAATCTCACCCGTCTTCGTCATCTATCTCGTATTTCCTCTTGCCTAATGCACTTCCGAGATTTCTTGTCAGACGACGAAGAAAGCGTCATTTTGATGGCTGATTTATCTAGCGCTGGTCTACTCCCACCGATACGACGGTGCCATTGTCAGGTTATGCCGCCCATGGGCAGTATAGCGATACGGGCGTTGCGCTCATTACGGTCTAGCACGTCACACGATAGATGGCGCCTCCTCTGTAGTCCCGCCCAATCGTTTCTGCCTTTGGGCCAGGGAAGGGCACCTCTCTCCCTCTACCTGTATCCTGCTATGTCTGTCTGTTTGTCGTTTTCTATAGATCAGTATGGGTCTTTGTTTGGCGCATACCAGGCTGTAAGTCTGTCATTCCTTCCGTCTGTCTCCTTCTGTGACTGTCTGTCTTTCCAGTTGCCTGTATCTGTCCGTCTACTTGTCACCCCGACTGTCTGTCTTTTTCCAATTCGCCGTACGGAGGAAATGACGTCGCTCAGATTGCATTTCCGTCATCACCGCGGCTTTGTGACGTCACTGATTTAATATGGCGGCTGGGATTCGATTTCTAATTATGTGGCAGATTGCTCGCCACTGACAACCGTATGCAGACAGACAGACAGACAGACAGGCAGGCAGGCAGGCACATGGATAGAAACACAGACATACATGTAGAGCTTGAAAGACAGACAGAAACGCGAAAACATGCAGACGGGGCCAGAGACAAACAAACCACAAACATACATTCAAACACACAAACACACATACACGCATACAGACAAGCAAACATACATACAGACACAAACACACAGACTGACAGACACACGGACAGCCTGTGACTGCAGCCAATCTGCTCCAGTGGCTAATCGGAGGGAGACAGAGAGTTGATTCGCTTTAGGCGAAGAATTGCCAATGCCAATGAGCTATACATCAGGCTAATCGCTTGCAACTGGAAATTAGTGGAACATCGTGTCATAAAAAAGCAACGCATGCGGACACATCAATGGTTTATCTCTCGAATGACTTCTTATAGCCCTCGGTGTTGTATTGAGTCCCATTTTGTGCTTTATGCGAGTTAATCTCGTCTAACATATCCAATTCATGACTGCACAACATACCCCAACTAAATCCGATCCTAGAAAATCCAGCACAGGCTAGGTCAGCTGAATCCAGTTTTATCTATGCCCTATTGGAGGCGCATGAAAGGCGCTATATAAGCTTCTTTTAAAAATTGCATTATAGTGTGACTGAAAGCCGTAGAGTAATGGCCTACTGGCGTAAGTAACAATATACTATAGGAAGCGAGATCGACTGCCGCTACCCCATAAGATTGACTTGTCCTCACTTCGCTAGACGGAAGCGTTGAATAAATTATATGTATTTCTTGATTGGTGCTTGGATGGCTGTCGTGCAGTTAAATTCGATTTCAGTAATAACTTGTGACCATCCATGGCATAGGCCTACTTGTGATCAACACGTTCGGCTGTATCTGTCTGAATGTAATGAAACAAAGATAATCTATTCAATCATTCATTTATTCAATTCAATTCAAGTTTATTTGGCAAACCAAAGTAACAAGTTACATGAGATCGGTATAACAGACAAAATTTATGATTACACAGGAGACCCAATTAAAGACGGAGGTTAGGGCCACCAATAAATTAGGTACAAAGTAGTTGGGTATAGAGGCCAAAATGTGAGTATTGTGTTTGAAAATAACATGGATGAGCAAAGCTTAACTATACTTAACTAACGAATATGCTAACATTAAGCGAGTAAAGGTAAATTATAAGTTAATAGAGATCGCATAATCAAGGTAGCTGACTACAACCGGTAAATGAATAGGTATTGACAAAGTAATGGTCTTTTTTTAAATCACAATTTATCTTATCAGGAATATTACAGTAAAGCCGCTAATCAGATTTCTCAATGGTTTATTCCTTAATTCATTCATTCATTCATTCATTCATTCATTCATTCATTCATTCATTCATTCATTCATTCATTCTTTCATTCATTCATTCATTCATTCATTCATTCATTCATTCATTCATTCATTCATTCATTCATTCATTCATTCATTCATTCATTCATTCTTTCATTCATTCATTCATTCATTCATTCATTCATTCATTCATTCATTCATTCATTCTTTCATTCATTCGTCATGAACATCTATGTAGCGCCCGGTAAAGAACATACTCAAGAGCACTCAATGCATTACAATCAACCAACATTTGCTGCTGCTTCAAACGGAAACTCATGGCGACCTGCAGGGAATCGCATTGAATGCATGTAGACGGAAGACCTGATTATGAACTACTCCGTCTGATAAGGATATCGACTAATGAATCAGATTTATCTTGGTCTACCCGAAGATCTGTTGATTATTCGATGATATGTTGCATAAGAATTTGAAATTTGGGTTGACGCAAGATTTCGCTGAGCCCACATGTACCCTAGAGGGTTGGCTGAACGTCTTCCTCATGCGAGATTACTGCGCCATTTCGGATCTGGTTGATGAGCCTCCTGCATTCTCGGGCCATTGCGTCGTCCGGTTTCAACTTCTCCATCTTTCCACTAAGTCTATAAAAAGAGTGTGTTCTTTAGCGCATGTCCGGCTGCAACAATTAGGACCGGATTGCCCATCTAGCTGGCCTCTCACCTGTGGCCTTTTCATAGCTGACTATGGAATTTCTAGATAGTCTCTCACCTGTGGCCTTTCTAGCTGGCCTTTCCACCTGTGGCCTTTCTAGATGGCCTCTCACCTGTGGCCTTTTCATAGCTGACCTCTCGCCTGTGGAATTTCTAGATGGCATCTCACCCGTGTCACGGTGGTCGATTGGTTAGAGCGGTCGACCTGTACAATAGGGAGTACTGGTTCAACCCTCGTCCGAGGCGGTTACTGTAAGCCTACAGCGTATAGGAATCTATGGAGCAAGTCCAGAAAGCCTAAGGAATCCACTGAGCAGACTACGTTGTTTTTAGATGTTGAAATGCGACAGTTGAATAAAGACTGTTAACGAACTGTATATATATATAGTCCAATGCATGATGTATACACGTTGTTTAAATAAATGACATAGATAGATAGACATAGATACATTTTAGAACTCGCAACAACACTTGGCAGTGTCTGGCGTCGACACGAACTACGTCATTCGGGGGAATCCCCGGAGACAGCCCAACGGACGGGACATGCATCAGGCTGGCAGAGAAGTGGCAGAGGCTCTGCATGTCTCACCAGTCATGCAGTATTCATCGCCACGAGTAAGCGCCATTGCAAACTCCGAAAGTCATCAAAGAATCAGAAGAACAACTGTTTGACGTTGACAATTAATCTTAGAGCAACCGCAGCAGCAGCTGCCTCAGCAACCGATCATCATTTTTTGCGGTGGCGGCAACGATGTCTGTATGGATGTCTGTATGGATGTCTGCATGGATGTCTGCATGGATGTCTGCATGGATGTCTGCATGGATGTCTGCATGGATGTCTGCATGGATGTTAGTAATGATGTCTTCATGGATGTCTCTTAAGATTTGTCTGGAGACCAGTCTTAAGAGACTCTTGGGAGCACGAGGAGACTCAGATAACGTTCTGGTACGAGACACGCCACAGTACTGTAACAGTACGGATTCGTATAGATTATAATTTCAATCTCGATATTATTGTAGCTCTACTTAAAAGCTGAGCGTTGGCAGCAGCGTATTCACGAACGCTGTATCGTGTACAGTAGAGGGGTTGTCTAGGGGTCAAGGACATTATTGAGAAGGTAGATTAAGGAGATTTCTGTTTAAAATTAGATGGATCGGAAGGAGAAAATCTAGCGAGTGAAGAGACTCCGTATATTGTTTTGGTTGATTGACACCAGTCTAGAACAATGACAGGATCTTTCTTTAACTCGATTTGCTCTATATTAGGTCATTCCGTTCTTACCTAACGGCTCATTTTATACACGCAGTTAATTGATAATTATCCATAGGCTACATCTCTATCTTAAGGGCTGTTGATTGTCAGGCTCTTGACCTGATAACTGGTTGTTTTAGTGCGCCGTCTGTTGATGCTCTTGTGCATTAGACACTGGCGCTATAGAAATTACAAACTACATTATTGTAATTGATCGGCAGCTGGATAAATCTTTTCACGGCAGCTGGAAATGATTCTTTTCGATCGTAGTAGTTTTAGAGACTTTAGGTGACAATATACATCAATTAGAAAACGAAGCCTCTTTCATTTCTTTTTCAGTCGTCATAATCCGGAACATGCGTCAATTAAATGGTCTAAATGCAAAGCAGAAGCGATAACTCCCATGTCCTTAAGTGGAATATGCAGGTATATGAGCGTCACTCAATTTCTGCGATTTCAAAAATAGCCCTGCAATCACCAATAGTTTATAGGTTCAATTAATATAGTCTACAGAACGCATCGTTGCGTTGCAGCTTTTCCAATTACTTGCACTTTATTCTGGCACCAAATTCAATTGTCTGGTAACAAGAGACGCAGACAGGTAACGCCAACTAACCAACGGTTGTTAAACGGAATCTTTTCCGCAAAATGATCAACTGTCTACGCGTCTCTTGTAAGGTCAACAAAGCAATCTATTCCTAGATTTTTATTGCACCGGAAAGCATGCTATTTATTAGAAATAAATTGCGTTGCGGGATATTAAAAAAATATTAGACATCTGACAAATAACGCTTTCCTTGCTCGTCTCGCTTTAACAAACAGAACGCCAGTGTTAGACCCTGACAATAAATATCAGCTAATACTTGTTTGGTGCATAAAGAGTGTCTCGTAAGAATAGCGTAGATTACAGCATATTAACAGCATACGCAAAGACTGTTAGCTGAATCCTCGGATAAGATTCCGATTACGCAGGTGGTCAAAGTGAAGAATGGTTGGCTCATGTTCGCGTATGCGATGAAGGAAAAGAGAAGCACGAGAAAGAGGAAGAGCTGGAAGTATGTAGGAGGGAAACTGGTAATTATGGGAGAACAAGGTAGAACTGAACAAGTTTGCTGAGAAGGATGAACAAGAAGATGGAAAAATACAGGAAGAAGGAAAGAAGAGGATCAAGAGAAACAGCTGATGTCGTACTGTAGCGTTGATGGCTAAAGCAAATGTTCCAAGAGGTGGCTGACAAAGAGGAAACTACAATGACACGACATTCGTTCATTAATAATAAGCTCAATAAAGCGACCCTTTAGGGCAACTACTCAGAGACACTTCCGACACAAACCTAAGATGACGGTAAAAGGGTACCTTAGGCAACGAGCACATAGTCAGAGAGAGCCCATTCCAAATAGGTTTCCACCATAAGGCAAACCATTTATAATCCGTCCTTACTTCCCAGATAGATTCAGGCCTACCATTATTGAACCCGGTCTGCTAGTTTTATTTTCTGGTCATACCTTAAACTAAAACTATTGACCTGTTTTTCAGTTACTTGACCTGTTCTTTAAAACTCTTCTTTGCTCTCCGTCTGTTGCTCATTTCCTTCCTTCCTTCCTTCCTTCATTCATTCATTCATTCCTTCCTCAATGGATTCCTTATATTATGCTTCTTCGCCTATTCAACACAACTTGGCCCAGAGACTGTGCATCCATTTCATCCAGTTGTCGACGGGAATACATTGGTTGGTTACACCGTTACACGCTTATGCGTGGGCACACCACTGACGATTCCTCGGCTTATTGTGTGCACTGCTTCGCTTGCTGGTGTGAAATATTCATTAGTAATGGCATTTAATATCATTTTGGCTTTCACAGTGAGCGCCTCTGAGTAGATATCTACAAGGGGCACTTTTTAAATATTCAATTACATTACATTATGATTGTTCGATTACATAACATTTATCATCAACTGGTGACTCGGTTTTCAAATGATTCGTCCACCATGTCTCTTTTTCTCTGTCTCTGTCACTCTCTGTCTCTGTCTCCGTCTCCGTCTCTGTCATCTGTCCCTGTCTGTCTGTCTGCCTCTCTCTCTATATTTCTCTCTTTCTCTCTGTCTCTGTCACTCTCTGTCTATGTATCTGTCTCCGTCTGTCTGCCTCTCTCTCTCTTTCTCTCTCTCTCTCTCTTTCTGTCTTACGGACTGTTCTTCTGGATGTTGACTCTATTACGGCTGGCTTTTGGAGTGCCGTCGGTTGATGCTTTGCGCATTAAAGACAGGCGCCATATAAATTAGAATACAATAAGCCCCAGAGGTCAGCGGATGAACAGATAACATAGAGAGGCCGCTAATTGTTAATTGTCGATAAACAAAGAATTTATTACTAGCAATATCATTTTTAACTGTTCGTGTTATTGTTGATGTTAGAATTTTTCATACTGATGTTACCATAAATACTGTCAGTATTATTATTAATGGATCATCGCTTAGGTCAATGGTACTTGATGGGCCTCACCTAGGCCTCTCTTTGCGACTTCTACTGCCCCACATTGTGTTCACCAGCTCGCCGTTCTCTTAACTCTATTAAGTGGGGAGTAGGCTGGCCCATCGTTCATTTTCCCCCGTAAAGATATTAGGCAGAATCGCACCTTCTCGTTGGTTGCCCCAGCATCCTGGAACGGGTTATCCCGTTGGAGCTGCACTTGTTTCCTGGAGTTCAATCTGGTTCTTTTTATGCTCACCTTAAAACTGTCCTTTTCAACCGTGCTGGGACCGGTTGAATAGTTGCGCTTAGAGGAGGTAATGCAAAGCATCTAAATGAATTAATGTTATTAGTGTAACACATATATGGATGTGTTTAAATACGAGTGATATTGATGTCATGAAAGATCTACAACTCACAACGCTCAAATATCGCCGTCTGATTAGCAACCTACCAGAAAATGAAAACATTGACAAGAAAACAGAAAAAAGCGGATTACAAACGTCATTCGCAATGAACTGAATTACATCAAAAACCTTAAAGACGTCAACAGGCTATGTTGCTATAAGATGTCATTAAACATTTGGATAATAATATTATTAGTGTAGGCCTAATAGTGACTTTTATGTTATCAACGACGGATGGTGAGCCACAATCAAGACGTTTTTAGAGCAGTATTGTGAAGGTCATTTAGTTGAGATGGATAAACAGCCTTTGATGCATAAAAAATTGGCAAGAGATCGGAAATTGATCCAATTGAACAAAAAAAGAGAAAATATTAACGTAAAGCTAAAATGACATGCCAACTTCACATCTCGAAATCTACATCGAACAGTTCATGTCGATCTCTCCCTCAATACTCTGCTTAGCTCAGATATAAGCAAACAAACAAAACCGCATTTTGTCCCTCTTTTCTACAACGCAAACCAACTACATGTTGTTAGATTTTATCAAAGTTTTGATGGAATATAGCATCGTTATGTGCATGACCAACGCCATGCTTCATCCACGCAGCTCGCTATGGTGTTTGGAGAGAGATTTCAGTTATGTGTTAAATGTTGCAACGGTTCCGGAGATGGTCCTTTAATCTTCTCGCGTTATATCATAGCCATCGAGTAACTGATGCCGAACAGGGAACCGCTTCCGAGAAACCAGCTTTAGTAATAGGGTCAACACATCGTGCGAGACAAGCGAAGCATTCAATCCGAAACCCTTTTATATGTCGGGCCAGATTTTGTTATGATGCAGAAGCAATGAAATATTGCAGGTTGTGGCTTTGGATAAGGTTCGTGAAATCAAACACTGGGAGAGCTATATACAGAAAATAATTATCAAACTTCACCCGATGCTATATCGATTGGAGTTACAGTGTTAGAGGCCTCTTTTGAGAGAGTAAAATGTTTTATATATATATAACAGCCCAGCCACGCACACACCTACACGCACCAATACACACACAAACACATGCACATAAACAAACACATATTCTGAATAAGCCTCCAGTCAAGACATCGTTTGTTCAATCCGTGGTAAGGCAGTATAATTATTTACAGCAGTGAGATGTCTCAGAAACACACTTGATTGACATATGCTACTGTTGAATGTAGTCGATGTGCACCGACTGAGTCGATTGCATGACAGAGTCGATTGCATGACAGAGTCGATTGCATGATTGAGTCGATTGAATGACTGAGTCGATTGCATGACTGAGTCGAATGCATGACTGAGTCGATTGCATGACTGAGTCGAGTGCATGACTGAGTCGAATGCATGACTGAGTCGATTGCATGACTGAGTCGAATGCATGACTGAGTCGATTGAATGACTGAGTCGACTACATGCCCTCAAATTCCGATTACAATAAATGCAAGTGATCACTGATTACACGTGCGACCATTATGTCGCCGGGTCAACAAGTCTCATCTACATGGGCAATGTATGCCATTTACATTAGCGCAAATATCTTACTGACTCCTAAATAGCATCAGTGACAATTTCGGCCATGAAGTGTTAGGCTATATATATATATATATATATATGTCATTTGGTTTGTTCGATCATGGATTATCAATATAACTGCTATGAACTGACTCCGCGCTAATCATCGCTGGATGCTGTCGCTATTTTATGTTACATTACATAAGGCCGATATAATGGACTAATCCGTATAAATATTTGAAGTCCTGTCAATCTACATGTGCATAGGCAAGGGTCGAAGGAAAGTGCAGCTTCTCCTTCATTTTCAAATTGGCATTCATCTGTATGTCCTATAAGGACCATCAGTCGAACATTGAGTAACTCTTCCAGTGCTCACACGCTGACAGTGCCAGTCCCAAGCCAGGATAAAGGAGAAGGGCGACGCTAATGACCTATGTTATGTAATGCAGTGTGCAGTATATCGGAGTTTTCGGGATTATCACACATTGTCGTTTAACTGAAATACTAACTGGTTAATAATTATGAACAACTCTGTCGTCCGCTTCCATACTCAAGCGGTGCCAGTCCCACGTATGGATAAAGGAGGATGGTGACGCTAAGGATTTTTGTTGTCGCACAGTGTCGTTAAGCGGAACTGCTAACCAGCTATATGAGCAAGTACCAACTCAGTCGTTGCCATACTCAATTGGCGCCAGTCCCGCGCATGGATAAAGCAGGAGGGTGATGCTAATTATCCTTGTCGTTTGCAGAAGCCAACTTCCTGTCATCTAGTCCCAACGAGGAGTGGACTGAGTTCAACGGTTGTTGGGAGTTTATGTAGGAACTTGCGTCTAATTTGCAGTGATTCAAGTGGAGCCATTAATGTTTAAAATAATCAGAATATTTCCGCCGCTGGTCGACATATGGGCAAAGATAAGAACCCAGACGGGGATTTGGCAGAATATCAAATGGAATCTCAAGTGGGATGATGCGGTCATTAAAATCGTCCTCGTTCCTTGGAAAACCTGAATTAACGATCAGCCGCTTCAAACGAATGAAATATTTATATAGCGCATTTGTTGTTTATCTCGGATGTCCAAACCTGTGCTAACCAAAAGCTCCATGCGATATCTTTCAGTTGACTTAAAAGCCAGTCAGTGTTCCTGAACAATATAGATTCACATGGCTTTATCAATTTAAATCAAAATTGTATATTTTCATCACTATATTTATTATTATTATTATTATTATTATTAATGATATTCATAATTATATTTTTATTATCGTCGTCATTATCGTCAATCTCGTAACTATCATCATCACTGTTCGCACTCTAACAGTGTCAGTCCCACGTCTCATAAAGGAGGCGAAGGACGCTAATGATCATCGGTATAGGCTCCAATACAGTGTCGTTAAACTGCAATAACACAATTTAAATCAAATTCTAATATAATTACTGTAACTATTAATTTAATAATAATAATGATTATTATTATTATTGTCATCACTATATTTCTGATTATAATTATTACTATTATTATTCTTATTTTTATTATTATTAATGATATTCATAACTATATTATAATTATCGTCGTTATTATCGTCAATCTCGTAATCATCATCATCACTATTGCGCAGTCCAACAACAGTCACAAAACACAAAAACAACGACAACAACAATAATGATAATGATTGTAATGGTAGTCATTTAACAATAATAATAATAATAATAATATAAATAACAATAATACTACTACTACCAATAGTAATAAATAATGTAATAATAATAATATCAATAATAATAATAATAATAATAACAATGATATCTATTTTGAACTGATTCCTTCTTGAACGGGATCAATTTTTTTTCGGTTCTCGTTTTGGTCTTCGTGTTATCTGATACTCTGAGTTATGTGTAAGTGTTCACGGCTGGGCTCACTTACTTATAACTTTAAGACTGGTCCTTTGTCTGCTTTCAGGAAAAAAATGGAACAAACGACACGTTATAAATCACAGAGGATATAATAATCAAAATAAATCTACAAATCACGGAGGCGATCTTATGACAGACATTGTGCCTCGCTTCAAAGCTCCAGACCAAGAAATGGATATAAAATGGTACAGTTGCAGCATTTGAATTAGTTATACTCGCAAAATAATTTAAACAAGCAATTACAATTGTGTAATTGCTTGTTATGATTATTTTGCGAGTGTAGGCCTACATTCTTTGATTGTTCATAATGATGTGCCCGCAGTGCGCTTGCAAGCGGTTCAATTCATCACTTACACGTACTTACTTACTTACTTTTGCAATGCCACTGGTGATCGATTTGCAGTTGAAAGCAATGCAACCAAGGCATTTGACGCCGTAACTAATTCCAATGCTGCTACTGTACCATCTTATTCCATCTAATTCTCAGCAAAATGCATCGCAATCCCGTCCAATGCGATTAATAATGTAAAAACCAACCGCTCTGTGACTGCAGAGCTATACGGTCGAACATTCACGAAGTCCTGTCGCGTACGATTGTGTAGCTTGCGAGAGAGGATAATTATCACATAACTTCAAATCAAGACCACGTCAGTTAAGTAAGGAAATCATTTTAAAAGCCAGAGGTCCAACAGAGAATAATCATCCGCTCGTGTCAAGGTCTAAAGTCTCTTGTTCCTGCCTGCTTAATACTTCTGAAGTATTCTACGCTTTTACCACGATTATATTGTTCTAAAGACTGTTTACATGGCCTTGTTTTACTGAAACTGCTCTCCTATAGACTCAGTCCTACAGTATCTCTCTTTAGTCTATACGCTATTTCTTTGTTATACGCCGGAAACCTCATCGAAAGCATATTATTATTATTATTATTATTATTATTATTATTATTATTATTATTATTATTATTATTATTATTATTACTATTATTCATATTATTATTATTATCGTTATTATTATTATTACTATTACAATTATTATTATTATTATTATTATCTGGGTCGCCGCTTGTCAGTGGACTGTAATCTTGACATGGTGCCCTGAAAAGCCACCGCATTGAAACGTTGGATCAATGCCGACAAGTTCTGGAAAAGGAAGTTTGTCTCTCGGGTGTCACCGGTAGTTGTCGAAAGTCGGCGTCCAGTCTCAGACAGAAAGGCGAGGCCCTCACTATTGAGGGGACCGAAGGTTTCTATAGCGATTGGAACAAAACTGTATTTCTTCTCTAGCTCAGAATATTTTGTGTGTTTCCTTGTGGCTGCTATCTCCGCCGCTCCTCCAGCTGTGGAAGCTGTTTCGGGGATATAGGAAGCGGCCACTGCGTCCACCACAGTTGCGTCCCAAAGTAAGGTCCGCCCCCCACTCCACGCTATCAGGGTCTGCCCGTCCGGTCTCTTTCCATCTAATCTGGAAAGACCTGACGGTTCCTTGACTGCTGGAATACGGCTCTGTTGAGGCTGCGATGGATTAGGTCGTTGATATTACAGTGTCTTGCTTGACGGCCAAAGCCCAATGAACAGGACAGGCCATGTGCGCCTCTGGCTGAGACGAAGGCGCCGCATGCGCAGGTGTGCGGCTCACAGATGGCCACCCCTAATCGTAGGCCGACCGCCACCCTCACGGTATCGTCCTCCAGTCTGAGATCGCGAGAAACGAGCGGGAGAGCGTATAGCCAGTCCGAGGCGTGTGGTGACTGCAAGGCCCTTAGTCTCGCCTGGTCGTAGGGATCCTGTAGCTTTTCTTCTAGTGCAGACAGAACCGCGTTTAACAGCGGTCTGTCAAAGTGGGCTTGTTTATGGCCTGGCGTCGTCGGGGCAGAGGCTTTGGTAAGTTGAAGCCAGGTAGACATCGCCGAGTCGCATGCTGAGTCCGATTTCACCGCTGCTGATTCTAAGAGGAGGGACTGGATCTGGAGAGTGCCCGCGGCTGAAGCCAAAAAGGCGGGAAGTGCCAGCGAGGACGCCCTCCTAATTCCCAGTCCTCCCATCCTGATCGGGAGAGTGGCCTGACTCCATTGGTCATCGGTCATCGAAATGTTGAAGATTCGCTCGATCCCTCCTCGCAGCAGATCGTCGTAAGCCCATAGACGCGGGTGGTCGTGGCAAGGGGTGCATCTCAATAAATGCATGAGTTTAGGCTAGCCGATCGAATGTCTAAGGATCAGTAGAGCGTCTTGTCTAGCGATTAGTTGCAACCTGTCGAGGGCAATTCCGAGGTCGGCCACACAGGTATCGATGGCTGAAAGCAGGGCATCCGTCGTGGAAAGCGGAGCCCCTAGGAGCATGGCCGATGATGCATTGACTCGGGCGAACTGTCCTAGGAAGCCTTGACTAACGTCGTTGATATGGGCGTCGGAAGATATGAGTTCGCATTTTTTGCGGTTGAGCGTGAGGCCTAGTTGCAGACATCCCTCTTCGATCGAGTTAACATCCGCCTCCACCACCTTAGGATCTCCGCCCAAGGTGAGGTCGTCGAGGTATCCAAAGGCCAATGGCGAAAGCAGGTGGTTAAGGATCGGCTGTAGCGGTAGGCAGAAAAGGAGAGGTCCCAAGGGATCGCCCTGTTGCGAACCTTCTTGCGATTGTATCGTGAATCTCCCGAATTTCAGAGATGTCGCCTCGGCGTAGGCAAGATGGCAATATGCGGATCCATTAGGAATGAGTTCGTCCACTGATGCGAGCATGAAATCTCGGTGCAAGATTATTATTATTATTATTATTATTATTATTATTATTGTTATTGTTATCGTCATCATCATTATTTTTATTATTAATGTTATTATTATTATTGCTATTTTTATTAGTATTATTTTTATTATTATTAATAATAGTTTTATTATTAGAAATATAATTTTTATTATTATTATCTTTTCCCCCGAGGTACATATGATCCCTAGGAATTAAAAAAATTAGGGAGGCATTGTTCAGTTTTTGATCCCTCTTATTCATCCACTTTGCCACTCAACTCAACTCACTCATCAACGTATCTCAGTTGACAATCTCTTATAAGCTAGCGAGACTCAATTATTCATCTCTTTTTCTCCAAGCTGCTTCTCCGACTCCATAGATTATTTTCTCCATGTACATTATAGTTACTCAACTATGCTCCGAAATGAATCTCATTAACTCCTCCAAAACTGAATCCATATTTATATGCACGAGTGAGCAACTGAAGAAATTCCATTATTATTATTATTATTATTATTATACGAGAGTTTAATGATATCCTATAGCATCACAGGTTGTTGACATCTTCAAAGTGAAATATTTTACGTATTAGTTCAATGTCGCGCATAGTTTTCATCCGTTTTCTTTCTGTTTCGCTCAACCTTGACTCTGCCCTCATCCACCCACACATACAATGGAGATTCATAGGTGAAACGTGTTACAAAATCCTAACTTCTCCAATCACAGCATTCATCATTCTCGCTCTTGCTTCACGCACATCCGTGGCCTTAATTTGCCGTTCTAATCGACTTCAGAATTGCAGTTGCAATCGCTACTTGTCTAAACAAAACTCACCGGCACAGACATCGAAAGAATTTTTTAGATGAATGCGAGTTGAAACCAGTCTGCCTTAGGCCATGGCAATACTTTTTTCCCTTAAATGTGCCCACTACTGGCTATATATCCTCTAATGATCCTAAGTGCCGTTTAAAGCGAGCTATAATTGTGTTCGTTTAATTTTGAAACTGACAAACCGCACTAGGATTTCAGCCACAGTATGAACGGTTGATGGCAAGTTATTACATGAGTCCAATTTCACTGTTGACAGCAAAGGCAAGGCTCTATCACGATATGCATTCAATATAACCAAAGCCACCGCCTAGCGATAGAAATACTAGTCAACCTTTATAGGCAGCGTGTGTCTAATCCATTAATCAGCGGACCTAGTCGATAATTGGTAATACTTAAACCAGTAATACGACTCAAAAATTCAATTCGAAGTACATGCATGTACAATTTGTACATGCTATATACATGTTATACACTGGAAACCTCATCGAAAGCATATTATTATTATTATTATTATTATTATTATTATTATTATTATTATTATTATTATTATTATTATTATTATTATTATTATTATTATTATTATCATCATCATCATCATCATCATCTTCATCATATTATCTTCCCGCTAACTGACAGCCGCATGAAGTATGTCCACAGGTACGTCAATGACATTAAAATAATTGGCAGGTGTCCCAAAATGTCACTGGCCACACCGGCCAGTGACATTTTGGGACACCTGCCAATATAATGTCACAATGTTCCATTTGGTTAGACAACTAGTGTAGTGATAATTGCCGCTCTAATGATGAATCACACATACCGCATGAATAATTATATATTCTGTTCGATTTGCAAGAACATTATCGATACGCTTAATTAACATTTGTATTAAGACACAAGAAACGAAGCACATGTAGTTGTGCGCTGAGCGAGGCTTTGACTATCGCCAATGGCAAACGAAACGTACTCGTTAGAACGGTACTGAAAAGCCGCCGTCTTACCCACTGAGAACTTAGAGACCCGAACGGCAATTCTATCCTAGATCTACAATGTAACCAAAGAGACTATACTGAGGAATCTAACAATACCAATGACAACCAGCAATTGGCTTTGAGTGTCTCTTCTTCTAGACAAGGCTACCAAGCACAACGCATAAACTCTCAAATTAATTACTTTTCGGTTCGTGATTGCCTCGGAACAGTAGACAGATAGCAACTTGGAACTAACGACAATAATACTACCATCAAACTCCAAGAGATGATTAATTCTCTATTACTTAAGCTACTGTATGTAAATAATTCCCTCACAGTCTCCTTAGTATCACTGATGAATTGATATTTATGAATGGATTCTGCGGCTGTTGTAACTAATCTTGTCGACCACTGAGGAGGAGTTGGAAAACAAATCCATTGACGTTGACGCCTATTGTGATGTAATTGAGCTTTTGTATAGCGCACCTTCAAGAAACTTACTCAGAGGCGCTCTCTACGCTGTTGAGAGAGAGAGAGAGAGAGAGAGAGAGAGAAAGAGAGAGAGAGAGAGAGAGAGAGAGAGAGAGAGAGAGAGAGAGAGAGAGAGAGGAAAAATCAGGCTGCCATTGTGTCATAACATGCTGTCGTTGAACTGCTGACGCACATCAGACGGAGGGGTGCAAAGTCTGCAACGCGTTGAATAAGGGTTTGAGCGTCCACTAAGGCTTTCATTGTGTAAGACTTCGTCATAACATTGCTCAGCGCTATGTATGATCTGATGTCGGGCGTGCACTTCTGAACTTTGTCGTAAAGGAATAACAATTTCAGCTGCTTTGCTCTTGTGTTATTGTCCTAATGATGACGACGTGTCTTATTCAAGCTCTGATTCCGGTCTGAAAAATTATTAATATAATGGCTTGACTTGACTTGACAATAGTCAACGTGCTTGACTAGCTTTCAGTAGTAAATTCGCAGATTCATTGCATCCCTATAAGCAGTTTGGCTATAATAAGTGGCGCTGGCCAAAAAACTATAAGGGAGAAATTTGAAATATCACACGACGAGAGAGTGAGAGATGGATAGATAGATAGATAGATAGCTAGATAGAGAGATAGATAGATAGATAGAGAGAGAGAGAGAGAGAGAGAGAGATAGATAGATAGAGAGAGGCAGACAGACATACAGACAAACAAATCGATAGACAGAGAGAGAGACAGAGAGAGACAGATAGAAACAGACAAAGAAACAGAGATAGAGTGAGAGAGTGGCCTCGCCGCACACCCTTGTATGGTAAGGCCAGGAAAGTCAGGTAGCTAATAATCCAAACCCTTGAACACCTCTATGGGTGAGCTCAAAAGATTGCTCTTCGTCTTTCGCTTTCTTTATTTTCTCCTCTTCTTCTTTTATAAAACAAGAGAATAGAAACTCGCAGGACTGACGCACAACCTCATAGAATCAACAATTTTACCAAAGCGATTTGCCAGACATTGGGTAAACAGGCGGATACAGGAGTCAGGCATTTCGGCATTCAACGCTGTTTACGGCAAGTATCAGCGTTGGATCACTGCTATTTGTGACATTCATCACTGACACAGGAGAATGCATTGAATGCTTTTACCTTTGCGGATTATGAAAAGGATGCTGATAAAGACGAAGAGGAGACTCTGCTCGTCTGTGAGAGGATCTATGACAAGTGGACTGAGGACGGACAGATGCTTTGCAATGCAGACTATTGAAAGTGACATATCGTTTTTCAAGCTTTATTCAAGCTCATACAATTTCCACGGAGGAAAGAAACACCATGGGAGACGTTCTCTTACTTAAAGAGAGGCGATTTGAAAACCCTATATATTTAAATATATATCTATATGTATATACATTTATTAGTTATTTCGGAGGACTTTAAAGGCAGAATTTTCAACGCAAGATTAACAGATCTCTGGTGTGGCTCGCATGAAAATGCTGTCTCGATGGACTACAAGTTTTAGGAGGACGTTAGAAGCAATATAGGAACGTGTATGCATTCTAAATTATGCATAGTAAAACACAGCGGATCAATAGCACATGGAAGAACTCTTCTGGACCACTTTAAACCACTTTCTGCTCAGTTAGGCTATATAACGCGATAATCATTGGGTTACATTGTGTCATGCTAATGGGATATTTATGTATTTATAGATGCCAGACTTTAGCTTGTTGCGCTATTATGTATATATATGTATATATATAATTTGGTCGGCATCATTTGCATGGCTTAAGTGTGCGCAAGCGCTTATTCTGAGTCGCCCTCTGGCGTCGACGTTCCCAGAAGAACATTGAGGTTGTTATCTTCGCCTGTGTTAATTAACGGAGCTGGACATCATCATGCCAGGTTCAGTAGACGGTCGATTACAGATAACGCCTCCGTTTGCATCAGAATATAATTAGGGGAAGTCTACATCCGTCTCGATGTATGCCTTTCTGCCTCACTTACTTATTTGCTCACTCTCTCTCTTCTCTCGTTCTACTTTCCTTCTCTTTCTCTCTCTTTTTCTCTCTCTGTCCGGTTGTCTATTCTTCTCTCTCTCCTCGTGTGCTTCTGTCCTTCTCTCTCTCTCTCTCTCTCTCTCTCTCTCTCTCTCTCTCTCACTCTGTCCTGTTGTACATTCCTCTGTTCGTCTGTCTGTCTGTCTCTCTGTTCAGTCAATAAGAGACAGTAATTTGTAAAAATTGTTAGCTGCTGAAGACACACGCTCTATTATTAAAACCATTTTTTTAACATAAGTCCTACATCAAGACAGCGGAAGTCGTTTAGGGCACATGAAGACTTGCGTCACTATTGTTTAATTAGCATTATGTTTATCTCCTGATTAAGAACTGACATCATCGCTTTCCAGACATGCATGCAACGGCTTGCAAAAATTATCGTTATATTTGACAGATTTTTTGCATATCAAGTTGCTATGAATCGATGCATATTAAGACAGTTAACCATTTTAAAAAGTAAGATGCATATTATGTTTATATTATAGGCCTATCACAGATATTATATATATAATTATTATAAACTAGGCCTACATCTGTCCCAAATACTACAGGCCTATATTCGTGAACTTTTCAAAGATTTTCGCTAGTGTTGCCGTAACGATTTTCAGACAATTTCGAATAATTGCAAATGAACAACAGACTACCGATGGGATTCGATGCGTGACAAATTCAGTGCCATGGTTAGCAAGAGACTATGATATGAGACAAGCCGTAATTCAAGTAACTAAGCAAAGCGTATAGTAGGCCTACATTGACTCTATTGGATTACATCCGTCTAATATACTCTAGCATATAATAGGCCAATATTTTCATGGTCTCAAATCTGAGTAAAATAAATTTGAAAATCAGGTTAATACTTTTGAAATTGAAATCCGCCTTCGTCCAGTTCGACATTAATATTCATTGGATATCTATATTCGAGCAAGATTCAAGTCATTTTGTATATTAGAACAGGGCATTGGTCGAATGCAGGCACTCTCCCATAAAGCATTGTAAGTCATTATTGCAGTTAACTGCTGTAGAATTGTAGACAATAATTATATTACGCAGACGAAGGGAGGATTCAAGAATAGGCATATGCCGCCACTAGGTCAAGTTGTTTTACTGCCCGGAAAATCTTTGAATTAGCATGCAGTATAAAAGAACTTACTATTACCATTTTTCAATTCAGACGATACCAATAACAGCAGCAAAACTTTAACATGTCGAAGCAAAATATATTTTCATTAGCATCATATCATAGTAATTGCAATCACTTGTTGTGGCAATTGCTCGCTGTTTTAAATTAATTGTTATGTTCAATTTTTATTTCATTTTGGAAGCCACCATCTTGAATCTACCTAAAGTAGGTCTCAACTGGAGCTGACACTCTCCAAGTTCGGGATAGCCATTGGTTATGCATTCAAGTCCCATTAAAAGCTATAAATTCAGAAATGAAGACCTGCAACGATGTGTTTGATAATGTGATTATTTATTTTATTGAAATGTGTAGCTTTGAATGGGGAAGAGTTGCATTTTCTGGTGCAAATGGGAGACTTTCTCCTGTTGCATCCGTTTTCAAATGTTTCTCTCGCTTCAACACCTCACGATGCATACATATGATTATGCACATCACGTCTTATTTTATCGTCTGGTAACAACCACCCTTCTTTGTATTTATATTATTACTTCAGAGAAATATTAAGACGCGAAATTAGTCAAACTAAGACGAATTTACGCGAACCGGACGACATTAGGAAATATGCCCCATTGAAGACACCGTTCCTTGTATGATCACCAACTAGCACCAGCTGTTCTAGAAGATATAGTTCTCCTTATGATCAGTAACTGGCACCAAACACTCTGTCCTGACAGACTCAGCTCTCTTTATATTAGTTGCTAAGCTCATCTGTCACTTTGGCATTTTCTAACGCGGTGTATTTTAGTGTATATGTTTGCGTGTGTGTATGTGCGTGTATATCTTCCAAGTCGTCTATGTCGGTCCATTTTCTGTGTAGCATTTTCAGCTGTCACGTCTCCGTCCTATCTCCTCATTTCTGTCCTCTTCGCTCTTCCAAACCCTATCTTCCATCTCTTGTTCTATTCTCTATCTCTGCAACCTTCCTTCCTTCTTCTTCCGTCTTTCCTATTCTCTCTATCTCGTCCTCTTTCTTTCTTGTCATAATCTCCATCGCAATATATCGTACATTCTATTTAATATAGGCGCGTGCAGAATTTTTCACGGTCTTTCCTGGCCATAAACCTGGTTTTGGCGACGTTGCAATAGATGTCTTGGTGACATCTAATTAGTTATTATGGTGGAACCATCTGTATGGTCATCCAGTCAGCGCTGACCATACAGTGAACAACACTCAACGACGATGATTCATGGAAATGAGCAACAACGATAGAACATTCCTGAAAGAAGAAGTGATTGCAGAACACGAAGCACTCTGACGACCATCTATAATTGTGGCATATACGGTCAGATGGACGGAGCGACTCAATAGCGGCAGAATAGCAGGATATACTGACTCTATTACTCACTCACACTCACGATCATTTGTAAGCGTGCATGATTGTGATTAAACGCAATAATAATGATTTTGATTGTGTTATTATTATTATTATTACTATCATTTTTAACATTTTTATTAGTGATATCAATGATAATGATAATATAATTAATGAAAATAACAATAGTGATAATAATAAAAATAGCATAATTATCATCATCATTATTGCTATTATGAAAATAAAATAATAATGATACCTATTATCATCGTTATTATAGTAATGAAAATAATAATTAATAATAATAATAATAATTATAATCATAATAATAATAGCAATAATAATATATTTTTACTATTGTTATTGTAGGCATTTGTCGTTGCTATTGCTTAAGTTCTAAATAAGGTGAATAAATATTATGCGTGAATATTAACCTAGAAAGAGGAGCCAAGATTAGTAGGCCTATATATGTAGGATATTTAGTTTTTCTTGGCTCCTATAGTTGCACTTTACCTATGGATCCAGTGGCTGCAACCATAATACTTGCATGGTAAAAACACAAAGACAAAATATTACTCAATCAATTAATCGCTCACTCGCCGACTCACTCACCTGGCTAAATAGCTGACTAAATGGCTGACTGAATAGCTGACTGAATAGCTGACTGAATAGCTGACTGAATAGCTGACTGAATGGCTGATTGAATAGCTGACTGAATAGCTGGCTGAATAGCTGGCTGAATATCTGGCTGAATAGCTAACTGAATACCTGACTGATGTAGGTCTACCAACTGACTGACAGATGGACTAATCGAACGACTTGCTGGCTAGTTCGCTCCTCGCTCTCCGCTTCCTGCGCTGCTCTGTTGTAAAACGCAGCCTTGCAATCAGCGCAGATAAATCTCCGAATAAATGCATATTACGTCGTATATACGTAGCTGCAATGATATGCCAGCACGCAAATGCAGCATATCTACATTAAAAAATTGTACGCAAATTGCATGCACACAAAATTACATCTCTATACACATGTATGGATGGCATACGTATTTGTATATGCAAGGTAGTGCAAGTTTATTGTTGCCTGTAAAATAACGATAGATCAGGCGTACCTCTGACCCGCTGTGCGGAATGAGGCACAGTCGAATGTGATTCGAATAGAGCTAGCACAAATGCTATTATGGCCGCTGTTTCTTTTGACAATGTAACACGATAGTTTATGCAGCGCAGTTTTAATTCACCAACCTCCCGAGATCGTATTGATTGATTCTTGGAAGGGAGAGAATTGTTGATTGGTGGCAAAGGAAGTCAGACATCGGACGTCGATGATTTCGGGGGTGAGCACAAGCGAGTGACGACGCAATTCCCTAAGTGATATCGAATGAGCGGACTCTTTCAAAGCCTCGGCTGCTGACGCTGAGGCCGCTCTTCTTTTGGCCACTGTTCGGTCAAGCATGGCCTGGATTCCATTAGATCCCTAAATCCCAGTCATGGTCACGGATGACAGATCCGAAGTGGGAGAAAATTATCCCTTTCCGCTGTGGAATTGGAGAGTCTAGTTCTAGCCAAATCTCGCCAACGTCACCCACGAGATCCCTCCAAATTCAATAGCCATAATATTGAATAGATGCGCATATATAAGCCAAACCTGTAATAGCGTTTTTGCAATATAATGAAGTGAGGAGGAAATTATGAACATGAAGTGAGCGCTATATAAATATTTCTTTACATTTTTATTATCAGGCCTATAATTACTGTTTTCTTTGCTATTATTATAATCCGTAGCATCATTTATATTACTATTATTATTATTGTTATTATTATTATTATTTTTATTATTACTATTATTATTATTTGTTTATTTTTTAGCCGAGGTAAATACTGATCCCTCGGGTTGTTAAACTGTTCTTCTATTATTATTATTATTATTATTATTATTATTATTATTATTATTATTATTATTATTATTATTATAGGATTTTTCGAGGCGAATGGAATTCTAGCAATAATGCACGATGCTGTACGAACGGTGGAGCAGATGGAAATAGAATGATGAAATAGATGGAAATATTATTATTATCATCATTATTATTATTTATTATTATTGTTATTAATATTATTATCGTTGTTATAGCTTTAAGCTAAATAATTATTGCAAAAGTTGGGTCTTGTCCTGAAGGTAATGCGCACAATCTAATAATATTCTATAAACTCACATCAATATGAGAAGATACGGTTCCAATATCCACAAGAAACAGGCAATGAAATGGGAGTTATTTCTATCACAAGTAGGCGCTATTCGTCATAACCAGGATAGGATAAGCATATCAGAGATAGTGAATTGTTGATCGATCGGAGAACAGAGACACAGGCGCCGCAGAAGAAGGCGATTCCGAAAGATACGGATGAAAAACTCGAGAGCTCCATTTTGGCCTTCACTGGCTCTGATTCTATGCGACGTTCGGTATAAGAAGAAAAGAGAAAAATCCTATTTGCTGCGGAGAAGACCAAAGATGATCGTATACGATAGTGCATTGTAAACGGCGAGGGCGATGCGATTGCGACCAACGGCAGACTTAACTGAATAGTGGAAAAAGAATCACCCGAATGAATTATGAAGGTTGACGGTCCCCCTTCCGATCTGATCAGTCAAGAAGCGCAGATCGTCCATTCAGTGTTTATACTCATCGATGACCCATTGGCCTCACTGGCGAACGCCCAGTCTAGGCTGGCTGAGATAGCATGCAGTCTGCTCTTACGGCATCTTGGTACTAATAAGGTCCCCTTATCACAACATGCATTGTAATTCCCCACTGCTTACAGTCCAGTAGCGCCAGTTCCAAGGCTGGATAGAGAAGGTGGGCGTCGCCAATGATCTTTGTTGTAACACAGTGTCGCTAAACTACAGCCAACCAACTAACCATGATACATTGCATATCGCACTCCATATGATTTCAGCTGCTAAAGTGTCTGATGCCTGGAGCTCCCACTGCAGACTAAGGCTCTTGAAGTGCTTTTATTTTCGTGAATCCACACGCGGTGCATTAAGTACGATCTACCAACCGCTAGATACGAGATTAAATTCTGGCTGTTCGGGAGGGTAAGAGGTCAGCTCGTCTTCCAATATGAAAATATTTCTAAACTGAGATTGTAAGCACAAAGGCGCACATACATGATGACTATTGTATATATATATATATACACACACACACATATATATATATAAAGCGTTGTATATGTGTTTATGTCGAAGATGCATCGGTGAGGTTTTAGGTCGATTGCACAACGATATAAATAAGAAAGAACGACGACGGTGGTTGACATAGAAGAAGTGAAGAAGGAATTGCCATTCGCTTCATAATATGACCAAACATGAACATGGGAATGTATGTGCATGTATGTATGACATGTATGCATGTATGTGTGCGTGCAATACTATGTATGTGTATATATACACATGTATTTAAGTGGGCATTGATAGATGCTTCCACGCATCTGCAAAAGATTTACTAAGTCCAACATAATCGTCCAATTCAATCTATTCCGTTGACTTTGTAGCGTCACTTTCATAAAATACAGTGTTCGAATCGATGCTCGCTTCTGACTAAACAGTTTCTTAAAATAGCATAGCATTCAATGATCATGAGGATGTACGTTCATGTATGTATGAATGATTTCGATTCTCAATTGTCAATTTTCAATTTGGTTTCTGTCGTGAAAAAAAAAACTGCTATTTGACCAACTTTCCAAAGGATAACGAAGTCACTTTTAGTGTTTTTTTCTATTCCAATTTTCTGAATGTATCTGCATCGACCTGCATTTGTACTTCATACTGTAACTGCAGACTAAGGCGCCTGAGGTGCTTTTATTTTCGTGAATCCACACGCGGTGTATTAAGTACGATCTCCCAACCGTTAGATCCGAGATTAAATTCTGGCTGCGTCATCGTCAATGCCACTTAACGATGTCGTCACTGATAGTGTATAAATTCATAAGTGTTTAAACGTACCTTGGGTCGACCCGGTCAGTCCGTTGAGAAGGTTGAGTCCACCGGAAGTTACCAGGATGATGAAGATCATCGTCGATATCATTTGGCTGAATTGATGGCACACGGACCTCCATCGAAGTCCATCTGTGCCGCTGCAGTCGCTACTAGTTCTTCGCCGTCTTTTCCTCGCCTCAGTCATCGTCCCTTTGAAGAGTCTCAGACCTATCCATCTGGTCATCGGCTGCTATGGTAACCTCGAGGCGTGCTCGATGGTTGGATGGACATGTAGAGTGGACAGAGTGGTCAAGTGGTCAGTTGACGCGTCAGTCGCCTTATGCAGGCGACGGATGCTGACCGCCAGATGCTGAGCAAAGACGAGCGGCTGCTCTTGGCTCTTGGCTCTGTCTTCGCAGTTGCTGCGGCTGCTGCTGCATTCGACGCGTCCGATACGATAAAGTACTATATGACTTAAGTCAGCCTCTTTGTCTGCCTCTGCAGCCCTCTGTGTATCTCTCCATTTCCTTGTATCTACTTTACCCTCCTCATCATTCGGCCACTCCTAGTTTCGTGGTTTTATACACCCCTGCATATCTCCATCTTTTCCCGCATACCTTGCATCCTTCTGTTTCTATGTCCCTCTGCAGCCCTCTCTTCCTCTCTCAATATCCCTCAATCCTCTCCACTTTATATCCCTCTTTGGTATCCTTCTTTCATCCGCTAGCTATCATTGTCTTCCTCTACATCCATCTACATCCTTCAGTCTGCCTCTGTCTCCCTCTGTCACCTCTCTACGTCATTCCGTCTCTTTCTTCCACTGTCTTACTTCATCGGCACTCTTCTGTCTCCCTCTAACTTCCCGTTTCTCCCTTCTTTTTCTTTTCTTATTTCTTCCACTTTTTGTATATGTCCTTCCCTGGCTCTCTCTTTGCTTGTTTCGCTGTGTCTCCCCTATCCCTCTCTGTTCCTCTATGTCCTCTCTCTGATGCTATCTAACTCTCTCTCTCTGTCTGTTTACACTATTCTCCTTGATAGCCCTGGCTCTCTGGTACTTGTTACAACGCTCGTGAGTAAGCTGGTGCCCTACGCCTGGCTTTCAATCGGCGCTCAAAACATTTTGAGATTTACGATGACTTTGTCTTTTATTTTCTCTCTATGTCTCTCTTTATTTCCCTCTCTTTGTCTCCCTCTCGTCCTCCATGATTTCCTCTGCCGCTCTGTATAACTATCTGTCTTCAACTGTTTCATTTTGTCACCACGACATCCTCCTCCTTTCCCTTCTCGGTTTTACTGCTGGTATGCCTATTATGACTCTTTCGTCGTCGTCTTCATTAGTTTTCCTATCAGTTTCTAGACAGGTCTTTTTATGTCGGCTTTTTGGTCTCAGTTTATAAGAACATGACAAAGGTCGTTGAAGATGACTATATATAGACAAGCTTTCATCTTGCTATCTTGCTAAAGTCTCAGCAACTTCGCAGCAACATGTATAATATACGTCCTCGCGCCATGGGTTTCTCGCCTGAAAAGGATGACATGAATTTTATTCCCGTCTCCTCTATGAAGACGTGTACTGACAATCCAGAAAGGTGGATATACAGAGAAGTCATGTCCAATGGAAGCCTTCTTATTATAACCAAAATAAGTGATTTTAAACTGGATTTAGTTAGTTCCACATAGCCTACACACGAACTGCATTCAGCCAATGAGACCGAATAACTAGTTAAAATGAAAGAGAATCTGATTATGATTCTTGATGATTAAACTATCTTCATGTCATTCTAGTAGCAACTTCGACAGCTAGAACATCTTCTTGGAACTAAACGAACATTGATTTGAATAAAACAAACATTATATTTTGTCTGAATTGAAATGTATTTTATCACGGTAATCACTTAGATTGTAACAGGATTTGGCAAGGACGAAGCTTTGAAAAAGACAACTGCAAGGAGACTTATCAAAGCTGTGATCATTTTGCTTCTTGTCAATCGCTATTCGATAGAAACTGCTTTTAGGAGATCATCTCCGCTGTAGAGGAAACACGAAGAATTTAGATTCTTAACGATAAGCGTCCTGCACTGGATAGTGGCAATTGTTTGCCATTATACTTCAATTACTCTGAAGAACATTTGGTGTAGAAATGGTATAAAATATTCTGTAGAGTGTTGGAATGGTCTATTTCATCAGCAACGTTTCATTAAGTTCGTAAATCCAGGGATTGACTCTACAGACGAGGACTGAGATCACGCGATGCTTTTGAAGTCGTCTCCAAATGACGTTCGATTAGATAGTTTTTGTAGCGTTATATTTATATTGAATTTAGTGTTGTCGTCACAGTTACAAATACAATTGTAGCAAAGCTGCAGTTACAGTTGTGCAGTTACAGTTCGCAGTTACAGATATTGTATACTAATTATCAAGGATATGGCGCAAATGTAGTGCACTGCTGTTAGTTTGTTGGTTTTCTATGCCATTTATTCGAGCTGCATGTATGACAATGAAATTGTAAAAGGACTATCACGAGCATTACTTAAACCGTTTTTTGCGCTATATAAATACCTCCATCAACTCAACCCTAAAGATAAAGCTTAATGGGGTTGCGATTGCTTTAAAATAAAAGCATTTTGCAAACGCAATAAATTACAATTCATTTGCTCGCGATTTATAATCACATAAAAACTCATGTGTATAAGCGCTATTGCCAATATGCAAGTTAATCGACCACTATGCCTTTAACAGAGCAATCTCAAAGATATTCCTTTTTAAGAAGGCACGTAAAGTATCGGCTCTACTCGACTACTATTTGACTGTAGCCTACATAGAATCAATGTTTACTGCTGAAAACATATAAAGCGATAATCGACGCCATTACCAGCCAATGACCTTCCGTGGCTTCAATTCGCCTCAAGAGGCCGCTTTACGAGGATCCCTATACCTACATGTTTATAGGTTACCATATTATTCAGGATGCCTGATACCGTAATTCTGACCTCTTGAACTCTCATGTAGAAGCAGCGTTATCTCTGTCATCCGAACAACAGATCTGCATTGAAAAAACGAGGATTCTGATGCAATCTTTTATGCCATGATCTCGCTCACCTATTTAGGAGATTTAAGTCTCGGGCTAATGCGGTCCGTAAACGTGGAAGACATAAATTGCGTTTCATCCGTCCAAACGAGCAACGGTGGTGAAGGATTTTACCCGATCAATGATCAAGGTCGAGGTCACGCTGTCGCTATGTGAAACTTATGCCTTTACATTTTACACTGTTGGGGTCTTTCAAGTTCCTCTCAGTTCCTCTGCAAGCCGATCACCATCGTCGGGGTCTATCCTTCCAGGAGACCTGGTCACCTGCAATATTGTTTGACTCATGCTACTATCCTATCTGGTAGCAAAACTGTTTCTGCCCGTTCTCGTAAGACTTTTCTTTTCTCTAGGGGTCCTTCGCACTGGGAGCGCCTGTGATTAGGTTGTACTGTGAGAGGCGCCTAATAAATTCGTAAATAGAATAGAAATAGAATAGAAATAGAATAGAAATAGAATAGAAATAGAATGGAAATAGAATAGAAATAGAATAGAAATAAAATAGAAATAGAATAGAAATTAAGTAGAAATAGAATAGAAATTAAATAGAAATAGAATAGAAATAAAATAGATTAGTGTAACAGGAGACCTAATGAAGCTCAGGTGGAGGCGCTCATCATTGACGAAAAATCAACAGAGGCTCGTCAAGGAATTCGTAAATGATGAAGGTTGATTATATGGCAGTCCGAGTTGTCACAACTCGGAGAAGGTAGTATATAGTTATATCAACCTACATCACTTAGGAATTCCTTGACGAGCCGCTGATTTTCATTTGCCAGCGAATAATTGTTTTTACTTCTTTGATGAAGCCGCGTCTGTATTCGATAAATATCAGCAAACTATCGGGCAGTCCCAAACCTTACACTACTATTAAAGTCATCGGTAAGGTTGTAATCCATTAGATGACTATCTATCTATAAACCAGATGCCTGAAGCCGAAAACTTACAATAGGGATGTGTCGATTGGCGTTCTGCAAAAAGTGTTCTGCTCAAACTGATCTCGGACATTTTCGACACAATAGACTTTTGAATTCTGTCGGTGCTTTCATATACTCTGGTATCCTCTTCACCCGTAAGGGCCTCGTTGCGACCTTCCACTCGAAGCCTTATGGCTGTACGCGCATGCGTTCTGGTACGGCCCAGTCGAAGAGCTTTGCCTCTGTTGGCCCTTCGTTAAGAGCGCTGCTGATTCGATTGACGCTATATAAATGCTTGATTGCATTACATTACATTGCTCTCTTTGAAGTAAGTGTGGCGTTCGATGAGACGGTTGATAGTGATGCACTGCTCTAATGTTAACGTCGACTTTGATCTCAGACTCTATGACGTGGATACAAGATGCAGTCGATGGACCAGAACCGCCTCTGAGTAGATGTATCGTAAAGTGGCGCTATATTATCAAGATCATTTGATTGATTGACATAAATATTGCACCCGGCTTATCCGGCCAGAGTTTTCGCTGCTCCGGAGCTGTGACTATTTTAATCTGTGCTGAACTTTCTGACCCATCAGGACTGCTTGTCTGTGTGTCGTTTGCGCAGGATATTATTGTCCGAAGAGGAGTCGAGGATGTCTTTCAATCGGGTCGAAGAAGAATCAACACATTTTGGCTGGAGGCACACATGAGTCGCGGCGACGCTCATCGTTGGCGAAGAATCAATAAAGACCAAATATCGTGACTGGAATCAACAACTCGACATAAGCAGAGAACTATCTATGACTGACAACGTGATCTATCTATCTCTATGTCCATGTCTCTCAGAGTCTGTCTGTGCCTGTCTCTGTCTGTCTCTGTCTGTCTCTGTCTGTCTCTGTCTGTCTCTGCTTGTCCTGCTAATATCAGTTGCATCAGACACAGGTCATTTGACGCAATCTGTCATCTAATGCCACTGGCTCCCCTTCGAGAAGTTAAGAGTTGAAGATTTGCTTGCTGGAACAAGACTTCATTAGTGGACAGACGAATATCAGGGATGTGAATGATCCAATCTCGAGTCGACCAAGTCGACAATCGTTGCGCTCTGTTGCTGGTGGTCTTATGCTTTTTTCCCCGAAATTTGATACCGCCCTTCTTCCAACATCTTTTGCTCAGAAGTGCATACACACGCCTCGACGGCGCAATTGCAGTTGTACTGCAGAGCAATGGTGCGCGAAGGACTTGCTCAAGGTCCCTACACAGTGACTCCCCGGACAACGTTACGGGCTGACCGCTCTAACCGATCGGCCACTGTGCATAAGTGCCTGGTTGATCCTACACTTAGTGTTTAAGTGAGTGACTTCTGCCTACGAAGATAGAACGCATTGCTTCTCAGCATGTCCTGCCAATGCTTCGAGACATTGCACGGATGAACCTCGCAACTGTAGAGGAGTGAATGAATTAAACTACTACAGAATACAGACGACTTCATACGTACTCCAGATGTCACAGAGAAAGGCCCTAATGCTCTCCTATACTCTTCCGTTAGAGACTATAATGTGTACCCAGTGCGTAATATGGGTTGAATATATGAGCGTAGGACATTTACCCCGGACATTAACCTCCCACACGGACAATCGCACTCCCAGGCTAGGACAATCAACCCCTTGCACAAAACAAGCGCAAGTCTTTATGTTTATAATATTTAATATTATGTACAAAATAGACACAGATCAGACGTCTTAAGCATCGGACCTTGTACAATTGCATCCAGTTAAATAGCAGGTAAAAAATTCAACTTTAGGTCTATAAGTGTATACAATTCATATCTCTTACCTACAAGCTTGAATATTCACTGCTCCTTTGCACTTCAAACCACGCCTCTGTCTGTATTCCCAACGTATTCTATTTTGCTTCTCCGCATTCTTTGTAATTATCCAATTTGTTAGTGACTGTATTTAAGGGCAGATATGATAAAGCATATCACTGACTGTTTGTTAATCAACTGTAACTACTTAGTGATGTTCATCAGTGCTTAATATTGTGAGTAACAGCAGTCAACAGCAGATGCGTGTAACTGACTATATATATTCAATATTTATGCATCCAACAAGAGAAATAAAATTTCTGTCCTTGATAGAATATCTGATTTCTTGGATAAACTGTAAAACTGTAAAATTGACAACAATTGAAAGGAGAGTTTTTGTCCAGGGGTGTGGAGGGGGGTAATGTCCTACGAATAATCTGGAGAGTGAATGTCCAGGGTGAATATTCGGTTGGGTGATTGTCCGGGCGAGTTAATGTCCGGGGTGAATGTCCGTTCCCCGAATATATAGGCCTAAATTCACATACCCACATACCACATACATACATATAAACATAAATATATATATATATAAAGGAATATAGACATAAATATATATACACGCCTATTCGTCGCATATGCATAAATATATACGTACTTATTCATATATAATACATGAGCATATTTTCATATGTAAATGTATTCGCATGCATGATACACATAGATACGTATATAGGCCTACCCTGATAAGTAAAGGGTCGTAATGGTGTCATTGTATTTGCAGAATTTAAACAAAGACACACACACATCCACCAACATTTCTCTGCTTACTCTAGATTGATAATCTGCCCGGTCAATAGAAAATGCGCTACACGTTCAATTGCGCGTTTTTGAGCTCGATGTTATCTAGATGTTGCCTTTTATTTGTTGTCTTCAGACACTACGCACGTCGTCGGCTAAACCTGTCGACAGTATTACGTACATTGTGCGTAGTTGAATATCAGACTCCAAATAATTATTAAACTAAAAGTTTTCTTCGATACAGGCTATAGCCACAATATGGTTCTTGACTCAATGAAGCTTTACTGACATGAAAGAAATTCCAGTCATCGCATCTAACATTCGCTTTCGCTAGAATAACATTTGCGCGCAATTCACTGTTGCAATTACAAAACGTTGTAAAGCATTCGGGTGCAATTTTCGCTTGCAATTAACGCATGCAATCTGCGCATGCAATTAACGCATGCCCAAGCGTAATTTCTTCGCACCACATGAATAAAAACTGCAAATAATCAGACGAGACACAGTACAATCAGCAAAGAAAATTCCTGTCACGTCAGTTAACCATAGAGATTTATTATAGATTGAGACGGCGCTACGCTCCTTACATGTAGTCCAGAATATATAAATAAGATTGGTTGTCATGTTGTAGTAGCACAAAACGTGTCAAAGACCCGGCCAGAGGGTAATTTCTGGATCGCTGACAGTATATTACTTCTTGCCTGCGGAGCCTTGTTTAAAGACAACACATTTGAGAATAAAATGCAATGTCATATAATTTGTCATTTTTAGACTTCATGAGTTTTCTCTAATGTTTATAATTGATAATGTATATCAGAATCAAGTTTTCAAAGACTTATTCAACTCTTTGTATTGCCCCCTCTGAGATTCCTACCACATTTTCCTCATGCGCCTTCGGCACTATGGCCCGAGACTCGCTGGAAAATATTGCTGCTGGCCTAGCTTTACAAATTTTTTGACGCCCCTGTTGCAGTAGTCTCAATTTAACAACGTTGCGTGATGACAAAGATCACTGGTGTCACCCTCCTCCTTTAGTTAGACTCGGGTCTATGTCATGTTCTCCGTGGATCATTATAACAGTGATTCTCAACCTGTGGGTCGCGAACCGCAAGTAGGTTGTAAAGAATATCTAAATGGGTCGCCAACCTTTCTTGGAAATTGCATTTTTTCACTAAAAAATTATGTCACGTGAGCGTAATACGCTATACGTGCTCTTTAAATCGAGGCCAGTGTTGAACCAGCTACGAATGCAATCAATATTAAATATGGGAATAGGTTCTGTGTGTAAAATGACTTACGATTATGCGCACACATTGACTTAGGCCTACTTCTGACCGTAATGCAATCACATTAATTGTACTGGTTCGCGGTGTCTCAAAGAGAGTCAAACAATAAAAAGCTTTCCAAATATGTTTTCAGAAATTATGTATTGTGTATAGTTTTGTTATAGTCATACGCTATCATGGTTAATCGCAGGAGATCGGTGTGGTGGGTCTCGTTAGGATCTAGATGCGGCAAAGTTGATCCCCATGTCAAAAAGGTTGAGAACCACTCCATTATAAAAATACCAGCAATGCCATCCTTATGCAAAGTCATTGTAGCGATGTCAGACACTTAAAAGGTCTTTTGGACGCTAGTCATAGAAACCATTAACAGCGATCTGCCATACGTTAGGCTGCTACAATAACCAGCATCTACGTGTATGATGGCGATGATAATTACTGTAAGACTCCTGTCTTACAGTGGTCACAGTGACTTGAAATCAGACAATTTGTGGTGCGAACATTTTAGTCCCACATGTGTAGTAGTTTCAGTCTAACAACACTGTGTGATAAAAAAGATCATCAGCGTCGACCTCACCTTTTTACAGACACGGGACTTGCACTGCCAGCCTGGAAGCAGTGGCGCAGTTAACTCACACGTGTCGGCTGTCGACAGAAAATAATAGGATTGGAAATGTCGAGCAATGACGTCGACGCGTCGTCAGAATTTCGCTACACGACTTTGCACTTACGTCGTCAGATAGGAAATGCAGATCTAGGTGGTCCTGGTGATGGGCCCCGGTCCTCGGCTTCCTGTTGCAATATGGAGCGCGGTAACAATTAGTCTGCGACGACAGCGTCTTCTTCGCCACACGACATCATCAGCCATATATAGGAAGCACCGAACACAGCCATCTTCTGTCGAGATCCTGACATTTGAATCGAGATCGGGTCTCATCAGGGGTCGAATCCCTCCCTGCGACGTTAAACTCAGGCGTGACATTCACTCGAAATACATCATCCCTTCGTTGTCCTCCACGATGACCTCTCCATCGCCCAATCGGTGGACTCTAGCCACCGCTATTGCTTGCTATATATATATATATATATATATGACACGTAATGCGTGTTTGTTGGTTTGAACGTATTTCTAGAGCGCGCTATATAGTGACACTAGACAGTTGGCGTGTGGAAGATTTGTTCAAATTTCTTGTGCTACTCCTCTGTATTTGCATATGCCATGCACAGGAACCAAAAGAACTACTAAGCCTATCATATTGTCATGGTATGTACCATAACTATCTATTAACTAATACCATTTATTGTATTATTTATATCGCAAAAAATATTATCCAATGACTACCACTTTTGTATAGTTAAGTTTGGAAGTGTGATCTTACGTAACTTAGCTTTTGAGAGCTTAGTGAGCATAACATACTTACCTGTATTTAAGATTCTGATAATCGCAGCAATAAAATATTTCTATGCTGAAAACATTTCCATTTCAAATAGTTAAATGTTATTGTCATTGCTTGGATTCGAAAGATATTCAACCAGAGTAAGAACGAGTGAAGTAACTCTAATTTAAAAAAAACAACTAATTTAATTTAATGACCACACATTTTAATTTTAATTTTAATTATAATGACCGGTTTTCGACCTCATGACATCTTTCTTTGCCAAATTTAACTGAACGGGCCTGCCTTATGTCGTAATGAAAATAATCGGATACAGTTTGATACCAGGTGAAGTAGCCTATTCGTTAATCATCTAGCGTCTTTTGAATTAACTTTAATTTTCGATCAGTTGTGCATTTAATTTTTCTGCATGTTAGTAAAGCCGAAAGGAACTTTTTTATCACTTAACGTCATTACTATCACGTCATTGCATTCGAAATGGTTTCGAAGACTGAGAGAAGGTTTTCGCTTTCGTATCGACAGGGTTTCATTCCCTATACAAATAGCTCGAAGGAATAGAATAATTGTTCTCTGTCCATTTGAATGGCTTCCGCAAACCTGGGCTAATGGCGCTATATAATTACATCATATTACAGTACGCCTCGTCGAACCGAAACGTTTCGGAAAAAGAGACCGAGACTTTAAGCGCATCTGTTAAATTGCGTAGTGCTTGAGGTCATGAATTTCCATTAGCGGAACTTTTCATTGGCTCCTAAGTAAAATTATAATGACGACAGATACGCTATATCGAAATTTTTATTAGCGAGGGTGTGAGTCTGACTCACAGAATCTCCAACTCAATGACTGACTGACTGACTTATTGTCTTATTGTCTGATTCGTTGACTGTTTGACTGACTGTCGCGTTGACTAACTCATTAGCTGGCTGACTGACTGAGTGACATTGTTCACTGTCACTCGTGTGGATATAGACGCATATTTACATTGTCCATAAAACATATAATTTGCAAAGCGACTTCCTACCTGCTGTCACAGTTGACGTCTTTTCTCAGCAGCATCCTATACAGGATCCAAATGATCTTCGCTGCTGCTGCTTCTGCTGCTATCAGCCTATCGCAACGTCTTTCCTCTATTAACCAGAAAGCTAAAAATGTCTGCGACCGAGGCGTACAATTGTTGCTAACGGGAACGAAAGAGAAAAAGACGCAGAGAGAGACAGATAGACAGAGACGGGGACGGAGAGATAGACAGATGAATACAGATGATAGATAGACTAGTGAAGGAGGGACTGGGAAACAGAGACAAAGATAAAAAAAAGACAGGGAAAGAGACAGAGACAGGACGACAAGGCCAGCGAGAGAGAGAGAGAGAAATAGAGAGAGGGGTAGATAGATAGATAGATATATATATATATATATGGAGAGATAGAGAGAGATATATATAAAGATAGATGGATGGATGGATGGATGGATGAATAGATAGGTAGGTAGGTAGGTAGGTTGGTAGGTAGGTTGGTAGGTAGGTAGGTAGGTAGATAGGTAGATAGATAGGTAGATCGATAGGTAGATAGATAGGTAGATAGATAGGTAGATAGGTAGGTAGATAGATAGGTAGATAGATAGGTAGGTAGGTAGATAGGTAGATAGGTAGATAGATAGGTAGATAGATAGATAGGTAGATAGGTAGATAGGTAGGTAGATAGGTAGGTAGATAGGTAGGTAGATAGATAGATAGATAGATAGATAGATAGATAGATAGATAGATAGATAGATAGATAGATAGATAGATAGATAGATAGATAGATAGATAGATAGATAGATAGATAGATAGATAGATAGATAGATAGATAGATAGATAGATAGATAGATAGATAGATAGATAGATAGATAGATAGATAGATAGATAGATAGATAGATAGATAGATAGATAGATAGATAGATAGATAGATAGATAGATAGATAGATAGATAGATAGATAGATAGATAGATAGATAGATAGATAGATAGATAGATAGATAGATAGATAGATAGATAGATAGATAGATAGATAGATAGATAGATAGATAGATAGATAGATAGATAGATAGATAGATAGATAGATAGATAGATAGATAGATAGATAGATAGATAGATAGATAGATAGATAGATAGATAGATAGATAGATAGATAGATAGATAGATAGATAGATAGATAGATAGATAGATAGATAGATAGATAGATAGATAGATAGATAGATAGATAGATAGATAGATAGATAGATAGATAGATAGATAGATAGATAGATAGATAGATAGATAGATAGATAGATAGATAGATAGATAGATAGATAGATAGATAGATAGATAGATAGATAGATAGATAGATAGATAGATAGATAGATAGATAGATAGATAGATAGATAGATAGATAGATAGATAGATAGATAGATAGATAGATAGATAGATAGATAGATAGATAGATAGATAGATAGATAGATAGATAGATAGATAGATAGATAGAGAGCGAGAGAATCAACCAGACACACTGACCACGAAGTCCCTCCGTGTATATCACATCTCGTATTAACTTAAAAGGTCGGTACTGATATTTGTCACTCTTTGATCTACCCCCGGTTAGTCTATTAATAATTATTGCTGAGTTGGCAATGAAGCAGATATCTCGAAACAAATGTGTGCCCTGATTGGGATTCGAACTCTCGACCTCTCGATTGACAGGACAACACTTTATCACTGAACAGCAGATGGCAACCAATTCACGGCGTTGCAGAGGCCAACCACGCCTTGTTGTTTTTTGTAAGTCTACATCATTCTGTGTCGTTGTCCTTAACCGGTATACGTGTGCTTAGTGTATAGGACTTATTTGTGTGCTTGCTTCTGTTTCGCTGGTCCTGAGCCTCAGTCTCTCTTCGCGTTTCTTATGCATCGCCGGCATTACACCCGCGTTAGTTTTACCTCTATATCATCGTTCGCTTCGCTGGCGACTAAAATGGCTCATCAAATGGCTCATCAAATGGCTCATCACATGGCTCATCAAGTGGTTCATCACTTGGCTTATCACGTGGCTCATAACATGGTTGATCACATGATTGATCACGTAGCTCATCACGTGGCTCATCACATGGCTCATCATCTGGCTCATCACATGACTCATCACCTGGTTCGTCACATGGCTCATCACCTGGCTCGTCACATGGCTTATCAAATTGCTTATCACATGACTCATCACATGGCTCATCACGTGGCTCATCACTTGGCTCATCACTTGGCGCATAACGCGGCTCATCACATGACTAGTCACATGACTGATCACATGACTCATCACATGGCTCTATTCTAGGTCTACTTCTGGTCACAAGTGAATGGTTTTATTACTGTTTCATCTGTTTTGCTGACTCTGTTTGCTTTCGTCTTTGCTTTAGGTGCAGACTTCGTCTTGATCTATAGAACTTTCATCAATTGATATATGGATTAATTATCTTATTTTAATGATTTTCTGTCTACTTAAACTTTCAAAGACACGAACTTCAGAGTCCTCTATGTACTTTTAAGTGACAAGACAGTTACAAAGGATGTCCAGTGTCCCAATGAGATATAGTCACAGATAGAAGTCTCAATCCTCCAACTGCAGCCAATGTCTTCAGCAGCCATCTCGCTAGGATCCTAATAAGATTTATATAGCGCCGTTACGAGAGACTCATGACCATTCAACAGCACGACCTCCTTCGCGACCGACACTAGCGCCTCCTTGCGGTCGCTTTCTAAACGAGTCTCTCAAGTCGATTCATTGGCGACGCAGAGGATTTCTTGGCTGGACGACAACACTTCCGGGCAATCACGAGGGGGCTTCTGGGAAATAATCAGCGAACAAAGCACGACTTCCGGTTTGATGGACAGGATGAAAATACGACTCGTCTTTTCAACTTTAGGACGGGTTTTGGTCGTGTACTTCGTCAGGATCTGAGAATCAGACGATTTTGGACTGTAAAATGGAGGAGACTCTACTCCAAGGATGAATGCATTCAGCGCTGTCTGGACCACAGCTGTCAGACACACATATATACATTCATTTATACTCGCCAGACATTGAGCCTATATGAGAATACACCTTGTAGGCTGCACTATGGTTCAACTAGTCACACACACAGGCACATACACACACCTATTTACACACACACTCCTACCCACACCTACGCACACCCATACACACACACCAATACACCCATACACGCACCTTCCAGAGGCGCCTGAGGACGACCCTGTTCTTCGTCTAGCTATGTCATCAGCTGTGAGCGCCTCTGATATCGAGGGGCGCTATATAAGAATAATATCACATTGCATTTAATTACATTGCACCAATGCACATGCATGCAATGTGGCACAGTGGCCGATCGGTTAGAGCGGTCAGACCGTAACGTTCAGTGTGCACTGAGTGAGCGGGTTCGACCATTGTCCTGGGAAGTCACTGTGTTGGAACCTTGAGCAAGTCCGCGCACAATTGCTTTGCAGTACAACTGCAATTGCACCGTCGAATCGTGTGTGTGCACTTCTGAGCCAAAAATGTTGGAAGAAGGGCGGTATCAAATTTCGGTAACAAGGAAATAAAATAAGTAATATTATCTATTGAGTTTATTCGCGGCGTAGCTGCCTCTGTGGCGCTTTGGAGCGACCCTTGCTCAAACTCCCTCCCTCAGAGCAAGGTCCATTCTCAGTGTCTCATTACGATGTGATAGAAAACTTAAGAAAAGATACAGTTACACAACTGTTATTCTGTCTTTCTGCACTTTCTCATGTAAGTTACAGATTATTTGATATTTGTGACGGTAAACTGGATCTCTTTAGAAACATCTGCAGAATAGAGAAGTTCTCGAAAGTCAGTGCAAATGGGTTCAACTCTTCCATTATATACAAGTTTTCTCAACGAATAAGAAGAAGCACAGTAAGGCTAAAAAAAGTCTCAACTCAACTAACAGAAAAGTGCTGAAAATGTGTTCGTGTCAACGAACACAGCTAACTACTGCGCTTATGTACAGCCAAGCAACTAATCTGAATATGTGTAACGTCATAGCCTATTTAGACTTAATTTGTGCAAGTATAGGACGTATTTACGCTATGCGGAACGAGTGGAATCATGTGAACCAGGTTTTTTGGCACTCACTTCATGGCTCAATTTTAATACCAGTAAGGTGAAAGCACGTGTGCATGCTGATATTGAAAGTTCTTTGTTTATGCGTACGGGATGGTCGTGCGGGCTGCTATTCATTGATGCGTGGTAAATAGTGTGAATAAATCACGCGTTCGGGCTACGACGATATTCGTCAGATGCGTACATGCTACGAGCTATGGCCTTGCTATGGCCTGTGAGTTTGTGAATCTAACCATCAGCCGAGGAGGCGCCCCTCAGCCTTTGGCCCCCTGGAGCAACTGCTTCACTTCGCTCCAAGGCGCTACTCCACTGTAGTGTGTTTCTTCATACTGAATGGTAAGACCTGCTGTACATTGAATTTTCAGAGCCGCAACTCATCACATAGCTCAAAAACTGGCTCATCACATGGCTCATCACATGGCTCATCACATAGCTCATCACATGGCTCACTAAATGGCTCATAACATGGCTCATAAAATGGCTAATCGCATGGTTCATAACGTGGCTCATCACATGGCTCATCACACGTCTCATCACATTGCTTATCAAATGGCTCATCACATCTCTGTACGCGGTTCTCTTCTGTCCATGGTTGCTGCTACGACACAGCTGCATGGTTCCATCTCTTGTAGCTACATCTGGCTTAATCAACTTCACAGTTTGGAACCTCCCTTTCATATCTGCCGGGCACAGCGCGATGCTGACTTATAAAAATGTCCTGCTGGAACGATCCGTACATGGGGACCTTAAATGGCGTGACACCAATTCAAGCGGTTAGCAATGGTGAATGATCTCTCACCAGATCAGACTCTCGTTGAAAAATTAGCAGGGTCGACGCTATAATTATTATACGGTTGATATATGAAAACTGTTCATTTAGATTCAGTTGGTCTGTGCATCGGTCGGTTGTCGTCTGATTCGAGGTGCAATGATTGCGGTGCATCGAACGAAGGCATTCGGATGAGGTCATCAAGGGTAGGACAATGAATAAGGGGAAGAGGAAGAAGAGGAAGAAGAGGAAGAGGAGAGGGAGGAGGAGGAAGATGAATAGGAGGAGACGGAGGAGGAACAGCAATATGGATGGAGAAACAGCAGAGGTATATGTGAGAAGAGAGGATTCTATTAAGAATAAAACGAAGATGATGATGAATATTAGAGGACAGAAAAGTTACAGGAACGAACAGAAGGAAAGGAATTGGCTGAGGCAAACAATAGCAAAATCATGGCGAATCAGAAGCGATACAAGATGCTTCGAGGAGGAAGGGTGTGGACAGCAGATGAGCGTATAACACAGCCTATGCGCCCACATATTAATTGGTTTCGGAATTGACTGACGAGTCACGATATCTCCGACATAGCACGGTCTCTGCCATAAAAATGCAGCCTATTTGTATATACGTATATACGTACCTATCTATATGTGTGTTTCTCTGCATGATTGCATGCGCCTATCTGGATCAATTTCTGCATTAGATCTATCTGTAAATACAGGGTAATTTCTAGTGGCGCCTGGGTTCCGCCTGGGTTCCGCTGACGGATGGACGCCACTTTTTGCTCTATATATCCAATGTGTATCCAATACGTAGACGACCTTGATTGGTCAATATCGATTTCTCATTAAGCTTAGACTACTAGGATTATACCACTTCTGCTCTTTAAAATCGAAAACCCAGTATGACGCAATTTAGTTACAGGTTAAATTCCTTTTGGAAACTGCCTGGAACATAGATAGCGACGGAAACGGGAATTAGTTCAGAAATTGAGCGTAAACGCGTTGGTATACGCGTCTCCTGCAGAGAAAATATAGAAAGAGGGAATACGCATGGTAATGGAGAATGATGAAGAATGCTTGGAAAAGATGGGTGTAGAAAATCAGCAAGCTGTGAATGAAAGAGGAGAAGAAGGAGTGATTGGAAAAGGAGAGGTAAAGGGATAAAGAGGAGGAAGAACAGTTGGCATCGTTGTGGCTGAAAAATCTTACTTATTGACGGGGAAAGGAGAACTGCTGGGAACGGGTACATCTCTTACCTGCTGTACATCTTGAATATAATTGAAAGTCCCAGGTCAAAGTTGAAAAGGTCTGGCTGCGCGATCGTAAGTCGGCTAAAGCCTAATGGTTTACGGATATGCGTCTAACTAAAATAAAATCGTGCCTTCTCAGTGGTTGGCCCCTCGTTCCGGAACACACTCCAGTTGACGTTGCTGTTGTTGCGAAGAGTCCACTCAGACTCATTTTATACTCGCTTTAAAACTGTTCTTTTTAGCCGTGCTGGGGTATGAAGCGCTCCCGAGTAGTAGCCTTGAAGGGGCGCTATGTAAATCTTTGTAATGAATGAATGAATGAAATTGCTGCAATGCATATATTTTGACAATATTATTTAGGAATCCATTCATTTCTATAGTTTAGACGTCATTTTGGATGCGTAGGAAACACGTATAAACGCGATTAATATCTTGTCATGAAATAGGATTATTAGATTAACAGCTGAAGTGGAGCTGCAGAAGAAAATTGATTCAGCATCAATAGGAGCAAAGTCAGCAGTCAGCATGGCAACGTCTTGCAAACCAACAGCTATTTGCCGTCATGGTAATACATTGGAGGATTATAACGAGCAGCAATGGGTGTCCTATCAGCTCGTTGTACAATTATCAGCTGTTGCTAGTTGTCCTGAAAAAACGTTGTCTACTCATCATTGCTTTCACATTTTGACGCCACGCATGAATATCCCTCTTGCCTTTTGTTCAAATGCATTGCTCTTCCGGTGATAAGATTAAGTTTTATACTCAGCAACCGACCGACGCCTTATAGACCGAGGTGCCATTGTCTGCAGAAACGATGATCGTACGATTCACCTCCGAGAGGTTTATAAGACCTTCGAGGGTTTATAAGTTGCACTTTTATGACGCAATATTTCGGCGACGTCGCCGATTTCTATCTGACGAGGAGGATATACGTTGGACATTATTCCTGGGTCGTTTCGATAGGCGGCGCTGCTCGTTAGCGTCACATTGAGCCGAGATTGAGTCGAGACCCGATGCGTAGGGGAACCGAGTCGTTGACCGAGCAGAGAAAGGGAGTCTTTATTGCGGAAACTGAGGCGTCACGCGTCGTCTTTGTAGACTAAGACAATAGAATCTGGTATGAGAGACAAAGAGGAAAGAGATGCCAGTAGATCAGGGCTGTTCGTCCCTCTGGATGTCTCTCCATCACTCTTTTATGAGTGCCTGACAGTCCGTGTTTTTTTTAATGCTTTAGGTGGTGTGGAAAGCTGTAGGTTTGTAAGTCTTATTGTCCGATTGTTCCTTGGCCCCGTGTGTGTGTGTTTGTAGTTGTATGTATGTAGGTGTATATGTGTGTGTGTCTTTGAGTATGTGTGTGTGTGTGTATTTATTCAGTTTTATTGACTCCTATCTATTCGTGTATGAGATAACTATTGCAAATGACAAGGTATGAAGCGTCGCTTCGTCTCACAAAGCGTATTCTAAATTTCGGAGAATCACACGATGAGTACTATACTGGGAAGGTGTCGAACTATTAAAACATAGACCACCAGTTCTCTCAATGGGCGAATAATGAATAAAATCAATTATTAAAATTAAAAATTAAATAAATTTTTTATTTTCCAAAAATGTTATAAAAAAATGTCTGCCTGGCTAATAATCTAACGATTGAGGTGTCGTCTCTGTTGAGCGGAGTCATTGAAACTACGCTGGGCAGCAACCTGTTCAAGAACAGCTTCGCCTTTGCTTAGTGCTTGTAATAGTATCGCGGCCTAGGAAAATATATGTGCACTTTGTGATACAAGCATGGAATTTTGCACAGACGTAGCACGTTGTATTGTTATGAGATTTGGATGTTAGGCCCACGCGAAAAAAAATTTATTTTTATTTTTTGAAAATAAAAAAATTATTTTTAAATCTTTATTAAAGTGAAACAAAATTTTATTTTATAAAAATCCAAGTTATGCCCTTTAAACATGTAAATGTTAAACATTCAAACCGAGAATCAATTGAAAATCATATTCACAAACTTTGAAATTGTTTATTTTTGCCCTTAAAAGTAGTTGTTAATAACAATTGTTTCTTAGAATCAATGTCAAAGTTGAAATTGAAGGTATGTATTCATCTAAGACCTACAATCTCTGCTTTTTCAGAAGTTCCCTTCACAGAAAAACAAAACAGCACATGGAAGTGAGAGTTTCCTTCAAGAACATCCTTTTACATGATCCTACTTGCACTTGTAGAACACCAAATATCATCAGGTCATGTATGCTTCTGATAGGGTTGTTCAGTTAGGCTCGCATGTGTTATCTTTAGCCTTTGTCCAATATCGTACACGTATGACTATAAAATGCGACTCTGGATTTCATCTAAATTCATATGTAATGGATATATATATATATATATATATATATATATATATATTCAGTCACCGACTTAGATTTATTGTACTGCTTATAAGTTTAGTAAATAAATAAAGTCATCTGCGACCCTGAGGCAGAAAGACTGCTTGCCTCCAGTACAAAGATCACAGAAGCAAATTCTCCGGCAACACAATTATAATAATGAGGGCAACTGGTGTTAATTTTCATGCATAGTGAGCTGGATTTAAACCATATAGGTTATCTACCTGTCTGCCTGCCTGACTCTCTGGATTTGACCCCCTGCCTATCGATTCTGTTTTGATTAAGCGCCTGTGAATAAGCTGGTTCCCGCGATTTCGATTTTGTGGGCTCTGTAGAAATGCTGAGATTACGATCACGATTACGATTACAATGAAAATACAGCATATAAAAGTAAGCCATGACATAAAGCCACACAGTGATGCTGGCTGTGATAACAAAACCGACATGAATCGCACGTTCGCCAACCAGAACCAAACGAGGCGCAATTACGCAGAAGATGGTAATAGGTTTCAAATTTCCAATGCGCTATTAAACAAATACGTATAATTATATCAAAAACGTTCCGTTGTGAAAGCGAAACGTTGTTTTATCCCAAATGCAAACAGCATCTGCCGCATCTTCAATAAATTGCCTCTGATGAATCGAAATAATATGGAACCTGAGCATGGCGTGGAACTGACCACTCGCCGAAAACTCTTATATCAATTCCTGGGATATTTTTGCACAGACGTCGCCGAATTGTCTACATCGAACGCTCGCACGAAGCAACGTCTGTATATCGAAGAATGTATCGGGTGTCGGAAGATTGGGTTCTTACTGCAATGGCTAATTGTTACAGGATGTCTTAATGCATTCTCAGTGTACGTCTTAAATGCACTGCCACACACACTGCCACACACACACACTGAGTCTGGAAAAACTGTGTTGAAATCGTTTCAGTTTAATACCTTTGGAAATGTTAACGCAATACCGAACTCGCGGACACTTGTATATCTTACATGTGAATATCGAGAAGGTAATTACATTGTATGTCCGGTTAATGACTGAAGTCGCAATTAGGATTTTGCAAACGAATCAGACGACATAAGAAATTCTGTCGTTTTAACATTGAGTGAAACGACTGCTAATGATGGCCACTGACATCTGGCGAATGATGGAAAAACTCAAAATTGCTGAGGATGTATTATAGAAATCTTGTAGTTTTGTAATTCGACCGATTCAGCTGTTCACGGTTTCGTGGGAATAAAACATTGTGACACGACTAATGTGTTTAAATTCATACACTGATCAACCGATCAATTCATCAATGGATAAATTCATCATTCGATCAATTCATCAGTCGCTCAATTCATCAGTCGCTCAATTCATCAATCGATCAATTCATCAATTGATTCATTAATCAATTGATTAATTCATCAATTGACTAATTCATCAGTCTTCTTCATTCTAATTCTTCTTCTTCCTTCTAATTCTTCTTCTTCAATCTAATTCTTCTTCTTCCTTCATTCTTCTTCTTCTAATTCATCAAGCTTCTTTGCACTTGCTCCATCGATCATTGACATAACATGTTTTCTGGGTTAGAACCAGAGTAGGGTAAACCCAATTGAGACCTATTACTAGGATTTCCCAGTAATAAATGGCCTCAATTAGGTTTACTCTGTTCTTCCTTCTCTCTCTAGTGTCATTAGTCCACGTCCCTTCAACCCTCCTTCATAGCTGAAACGCTTGCTAATTCAAACAATGACTGCAGCTCTTCTTTGCACTTGCTCCTGTCTTCAATGACCTGTCTCATGCGAAGATTTTATACCTGGTTGCAGATGGCTTAACCAGTGATTCATGAGACCAATACATTCATCCAATCCATCCATCCGTCCGTCCGTTCATCCATCCATTCACCCATCTATCCATCCATCCGTCCGTCCATCCATCCATCCATCCATCCGTCCATCCATCCGTGCATCTGTGCATCCGTCCGTCCATCCATCCATCCATCCCTTAATCAATCCATCCATCCGTGCATCCATCCATCCGTGCATCCATCCATCCGTGCATCCATCCATTCATCTATCCACCCATCTATCCATCAAAATGCAACTGCATTGTATAACCCATCAGCTCATCCATCAATCAATCTGCTCATCCATCCATCCATCATTCACCCATTCATCAATCAATCAGTCAATCAATCTGTTCATCCATACATCCATCCATCATTCACCCATTCATCCATCAATCAATCAATCAAGAAATTGTTAAATCAAGAAATCAAGGAATCAAGAAATCAATCATTCAATCTGTTCATCCGTCATTCACTCATTCATTCATCAATCAATCATTCTGTTCATCCATCCATCCATCCATCCATCATTACGCTGTGCATGCATCTGTCTATCAACCCACTCGGTCAGCCATTTCACCTACCAACCCGTTCCTCCGTTGGTGCGTTGGTCTGTTCGTCAACCCCTCCTATGTTCCTCCAAGGTTATGGATCAATGCAGACATTGCTAGAGCAGCTGAGGAGTCAGTCTATAGGTCTGTATCAGCCATCAACTGCAGATGACTTCACGGCAAAGGCCTCACGCGGCCGTTCTTTCAATCGCAACAAAGACGATCAGATGACGAAGCAGTCAGCGACGAAAGCGCTAGGCCACCACCCGTCTCTCCCTCCTTGACCCTTCTCAAGCCTTTGACAGCGTCAACCACCATCTGCCTCTCCTTCCTTGACCCTCCTTAGGCCTTTGACAGCGTCAACCACGGACAACCCAGGCACACCTGACTGATGACGAAGCGTCTCATGAAATCAATAACAAAAACAAAAGATGTTAGACGACGTCGAATTAGGCGTCGGCTTTTCGTCAGACGTCCTCGCTGCCTGTAAATCGATGATGCGGAGTTTACACCACCGGCCCTAACCCCGACTACGACAGACAGACGGACGGCCGGACGGCCGGACGTAGGAGGCAACGGAGTCAGAATCATCAGCCTCGGTCTCTTATATTGCGACGACGCAATGTCGGCCTATCAGAGAAGAACAATGTCCCCAGATGCAGTCAAAAGGTATCGCAAACTGCAGGCAGAAGGTCTTTCAATTATCGTCTACATCCTCGTCCTTGAAGAAGCGCTATATAAAACTGGTACATCATCAAAGTACATCATCATTAGTAATGTGCTTTTCATATTTACTACCGACGACCCAGGCACACCTGACTGATGACGAAGCGTCTCATGAAATCAAATCGGCACAGCGCATACATTTACATATTATTATTACTATTAGTATTGCACCAATTTTATATAGCGCTTCTTCAAGGCCATCTACTCAGAAGCGCTCCCAGCCCAACCATGGTCAAACAGAACAGTCTTAAGACCAGAGAAGAACATGGCAGCTTGACCTATTGGCGTTAGACGCAGTGCCACTGGAAGGCCAGTCCTGGTCACCGGACCAGCAGGTGAGAAAGCAGGCGTGTGAGTTGTCTGAAGATGGAACATTGGGACATGCGGGCCGGACTCTAACATACCTAATAACATCCGGAATTCTTCTTCATAGCTTTGCATTATATTTATGGAGAAAACAAGGTGAGGCCAAAATAAATGGAATAAACGAAGGGTATCTTTCCTGATAAGTTCTCACAAATCGATATTATTACCATATAAATATGGTGGTCTGACTGTGTTGCGCTTTTACAACATTAGAATTTGACGATAAAAAATATGAGTGAAATTAGCATTAAAGGCGGGTCGCGTCGGACTGGGTAAGGTCATGCACGTCATGGATCGGGTCTGGTCAGATATTTGGTTTTAATAGTCGGGTCGGGTCTGGTCCAGTTTCGATAGGTCGGGTCGGGTCATGAAATTGGACCCGTGGCAATTCTGAGAATGATGGCAATAACAATATTAAAACGGTGGTATCTCTTTCGCCTACTGTATCATCTTGGATGATTATATTTGTCGAACTGCAAAAATTGATCGATTATTCTGCCAAGTTCGGAATTGTACCTGTGCCGAGTATGCGTGCTGCAGTTTATCGCTTTCACAAAAGATTTAATGCGTTTCTAGTGGTTTTAGAGCATGTTATAGTCAACTTCTGTGAGTTGAATGGCTCACCTACAGTACAGGCAGGGCACAGGTTCAGTACAAATAAAACTCAAACTTACAGATGCAATGCAGCAAAAAACATAACATAAAATTCTGAATGGGATATAGATTTTTATACGACTTCTAGAAATTTTAGAAATTCTCGTTTTAGAAATTCTCCAATTACGATTACGAGTACGAATACTTCAGGTTTCCTTTGGTGCAACACTCGCAACTCAAGTTTCTCAAGCTTTCAATCGCAATATATTATCAGCGCTCTTCCAACTAGCATACACTCACTCTGTTACAGGCTTTCGTCCAATCCGTTCCATGAGCTTCTTCAACTTTCTGTGTTGCTATGTATAATTTTCGAAAACGTTTAAAGCCCATAATGTTGAATAGTCGTGTCATATAAGAAGTACGTCTCATGCGCTATAAAAAAACCTCTTAAGTAATAATTATAACTGAAAAATCCTACGCGAGCACGAACCCATGAAGCCAGAGTGTGGACGCATGCTTAAGAGCATGCATATTATATCGAAGCAGACAGCGCATGTCAAAGAGGTCAGCATACAGACATACCGAATGTGTGGATGTGATCAGTTGTCTCTTTATCATCAATCGCCTATCCACTCTCATTGTCTCCTCTATTCTAATTACTTTGTGTTTCGTTTGCATGTGGAAGGAATTGGATGCCAATGAGGAAGTGACCGAGAGAGAGAGAGGTAGGGGACAGAGAGAGAGAGACAGAGAGAGACAGAGAGACAGAGAGAGAGAGACAGAGAGAGACAGAGAGACAGAGAGAGAGACAGAGAGAGACAGAGAGAGACAGAGAGACAGAGAGAGAGACAGAGAGCGACAGAGAGACAGAGACAAAGAGAGACAGAGAGAGACAGAGAGAGACAGAGAGAGATATGGGAGAGAGAGGTGGAGGGGTGGGAAGATGAAGATTTGGTCTGCGACGCCATCCAACATGTGAAGCCGATGAAATAGGAACGAGAGCAATGGGGAAAAGGCGAGTAAGGACTGAGGCTCTCGGATCGATCGAAGTGGGATGCAAGAATGAGAAGAATAGAACAAAGAAGGACCATGATCCTTGCCTCGTAAGTTTCCTGTGTGTCTCTCTTTCTCTCCTTCTCTCCCTCACTTTTTCTTTCTCTCACTTGTTCTTTATCGTACCCTTTGTCGAACACACTCGTCTTCATGTCACTATTGATGTCGTTGATCGGCTAGAGGAGGAAGAGGAGTAGGAGAGCAGAAAGAGAACTAAGATGAAGAGGAGGAGAAGGGTAAAGAGAAGGGGAGAAAGAATAGGATCTGGAAGAGGAAATGGAGGAGGATAAGCAGAAGAAACAGGAGCAGAAGAAACAGGAAGAGGGTGAGGAATATAATTATGGAGGAAACAAAGGACGAGAAGGGGCGATAGGAATTGAAGGAAAAAGTGGAGCAGGAGCAGAAACAAAAGGAAGAAGAGGGTCAGGAGAAGGAGGTTGCGAAGGCAGAGGTGGAGGAAGAAGAGAATAGAACAGAAGAAGAGGAGATGGAGAATATAGAAGGAGGAGAAGGAGGAAGAGAAGGAGGAAGAGAAGGAGGAAGAGAAGGAGGCAAACACGGGTGTCCTCCCTTCACCGTCGCCTATCGCTTGAGCTGCTGCTGCTGCAGGGCGCTGTTAGTGGGGCGACCGTGTCATAGTAGGACCAGCTGTGGCAACGGACGCAGACCGACCCACCGACCGATGATGACGGTGCCTTCTATGCCTGGACAGGAATCAACGACCGAAGCGACTAGGATATAGGGAGCGACATCCACAGACACTTACAGGAACACTACGAACCTTAGTAAGATAGACGACTTGTAAAGAAACCTGATCGAGAGAGAGATTGAGAGAGATGAATAGATGGATGGATGGATGGATGGATGGAAGGATAGCTAGCTAGCTAGATAGATAGATAGACAGACAGACAGACATATCTAGTAGGATATAGAGCAAGCCCTGTATCGACAGCGATTAAGGCGAATGTGTAAAACAGACGCACAAACAAGCATGCACATGTACTCACTCACACACACGCAAACAAACAAACACACGGCAGGCATTCAAATCAACAGACAGAGACGGACGTCGAATGGCGCGGGCGTGAGAGCGAGCGAGCGTCGGCGGCGGCGGTGCATGGCTCCGTCGAGCGCGACCGATGATGGGTCGGACAGAGGGAGCATTGAGCGATGCAGAGACCATCGACGAACCAACGAACCAAACGGACCAACGACGACGATGATTTGCCTTTGGCGTCGTCGGCGACACGACAACAACAAGAACGACAGGAGCGACAGAAACAGGCAAAATAATCCATCTCGATATCGTTGAACGGACTGACATAAATTAATGGCGTCGTCGTAAGTCTCGCACCAGGGTATAATATATACGACTCCAGACATCGAAAGAGGAACGGTGGTTGGGTGTCGCCTTAGTCGGTCCTTCCGTCCGTTCGGGAATTCGGCGGACGAGAGGTACAATATAAAAGTGCTTTAGAGTCGTCAGCAAGAAGAGCGAAGTCATGCAGTCCAGTCTGCCATCGACGTCAAAAGCTGCGTTTATGACGGATTCAGGTAAGACAGCGTTGATCAAAAATCTCACCTTGTGGTCGAGTGAGGAGGGACAGTCTAAACGAATGTTTGAAGTGAGTGAAATGTGGAAGAATGAAAGCAAGGTTAAGGTTGTTCACCAGATACCGATGTCACCAAATGTATTGAATCTTTAGGATTTGTATTTGTTTTGTAATACGTAGGTGGAACTGCTGATCTGCTTATATACCAAGCCTTTTCATGCATTGTTACCATTGTATATTATATTACAAAGTCTGGAACATGAACGGATCAGCAATGGCAGTTCCACATAATATTACATAACAAATATATATCCTACAACTTAGACTCTTATGCCAAGACTGAGTAGATTTCCTGAAGAGGCGCTTCATCAAGTTCATTGAAAAATACTATGCCATGTAATGTGATCCAATCTCAACTCAGCTTGTGAAATAGCTGAGTACACGTATCTGCCGGATATATATCTCATCAATGTAATCAATATCCTTATCTTTATTCAACAGTAACCGCATATTGAATCTGGCATGTTAGTGACTAGTGAAGGAAACTTAACTGGAATGTCCAAGATATTAATAGGCCATGTGCAAAACAGTTGCAAATCAGTTATTTGTTTACCAATTGTAACAAGCTGCGCTCTTGTCGGTTTGTTAAAGCAAATAAATAAAATTGATTGATTGAAAGAATGATGCGGTGTGAACAGTTTCCACTGGTAGTCTCCTACGGACGTGTAGAACCTAAGCAAATGCTGTCCATAGTGTACCAATGGCTGACAATCAACGTATTTTCAAACACATTAAATCGATTGCAACGCTCGCAACAAACGTTGACTCTCATCAAGCAATTATTCAAGGGTTAACAGTGGAACAAAGGCGCCCATAAGTTGGACGCTTGCGGGACTGAGCTATCCGACCGATTCGTATGAAAAGCCAAGCAAACAAATTTCCTGGAAACGTTGAAACGTTGTCCAAACATACTTCGTTATAGATGACACATGTTACACTTTGGATAATTGACCTGTCTTTGCAATGAGGTCGCACACGATTTACAAGCGAGCGATAACGGAACCGAGCACATTTGAAAGAAATTGAATTTCTATTTATAATAGCCTCGAGGTATTGTTACTGTGTTTACAGCTGATGTCAGTTATTCTAGTTGTTAACTTCACGCACAATTTAGAAATACATTTTCGTCTAATTACAAACTGACAAACCACAGTATGAACGAATGATGACAAGTCATTGAAGGAGTCGAATTTAATCGTCGGCAGCAACGCTACATGTATACGTCTCAAATTTTACGCCAAAGCCGCCGCTCAGGGACAAAAGGACTTGTCAATCTTATGGGGAATCATGTGGGTCTCCAAATCGGTTCCTAAGGTATGCATCACAGTGTGTTATTCATTAATCAACGGCCTCTCTCACATGACGAGAAAGCATCGGGACTAGTCTGCTTATCCGATCGATCACAACAGCAGGTTTACACATGTACCTTAATAAGACTGCATTAATCATAACGATGAAAGGCGTTTAGCTATGATAACCTCAAATCGTTTTGTGAGAGCACACTAACAGTAGTGTCGCGGATCCGTCTAGAAATAAATTTCAATCATAAAGCATTGCGTTACATAGTCTATTACCTTATAATAATTATAGTGCAAGAGATTTGGAGAGCACAGTGTGCTAAAGAAGGGTGTCAGCTACGAACACTTTCAGAAGACACTCCTAGATTCTCATAGAGCCGAAGCAAGTGGGACACGAAGTGCGGTCCAGTAAGACAGCTATGGGTATGAATCGTAGGCGATATCAGTTTTCTTAGCCTCGGGCCCTCGGCATATGAGAGCGAGGGACAACCCTCTCCCTCGCTGACTCATCTTCTCACTGGTTCCCGTTTATTTTGTAGCAGATCATTTCGTCGCAGTTCATTTCGTCGAAATTCATTTCGTCGTATTTTAAAAACTACACTAACCATAATTCTGACCATAAACGACCCTCCCGATGCTTAACATGACCCTAACCGACATGCGACGAAAATGATCTGCGACTAAATGAACGGTCACCCTTCTCACCAACAGCGCACGGCCGTTACAGCTGAGTTTGCTATGTGACGCAAATTGGGTAAATAATAATAATTGTCAAACCAATTTCTGCTTACGTGGGAACTTGATGGCGGCACTTCTCATTATTGACAGTCCAGGGCGCAAAACACTGGGCTACAGCGTACCCCAAGCGTCGCACAAAAGGAACCTTGAATCTGCGAGATTGATAGTAGACGTGAGGAGAGATTCCATACACTTCGGACCACCTATCACCAGCCACGCATAAGAGCCTAGCACCGTTCGTGCTTAGCAAGACAACGAAAACCTTTTCCTATATTCATCGCATGTCGTAGTTAACACTTAGGCTCTCTGGTTTGACGTGCAGCCCAGTTATATATATCTTACAGCGTTTTTCTTTGCTCTAAGCCATGCTTTTACTGGCGGGTTTTTATCTGTGCAGAATTCACGTGTGGCTTTTGAATCCCCCAAAAAATCAGAATTTGATTTATGACACAGCAGCACAGAATTCAATGAACCACTTACTGACTGTTGATGGTATTCGTAGTCTCGCTGGAGAGTTTAAGCAAAATATAATTTATCACCGATCTAAGAGCTTAAGGACGCCCCGTCCTTAATAACATTTCACCAAATTGTTTTTGTTAATATTTGACACGCAGTTTGCTCGCTTTTGCGTTCGTCCTAACTTCTACGAAATTGGTCTACTCAATTCTTAAATTGGCTATAGCAATATTCTCCATTATTACTTTTTAAACAGAGCTGGCATGACACAAATCAGTGGAGCAAGATGGAATTTCGTCATTTCTTATATACATATATATATAAATAGCCACATGATATATATATATATATATTTAGCATGTGACTATTTATTATCTGAGTTATTTTACTTTATATGTTTCTTACTTGACGACGCTTTCAACATTAGAATTCTAAAATAGAGCTGTTAAGGTGCTAATTTATCATTAGGTAGAGCATATCCTACAACTGTTAGCAATAGAGTTAATGCTAAGAATGAAATGAAATTAATTGAAGTATTACGTAAGATGCGACGTCTTGAAATATTACTTGTCCTCAGTGAGCTACATAAAGCACGGGCCTAATTAAAAAATGGGTGCCTTTTGCTTTCACTTAATTGGGGATAAGTAATAATTCCTGTTTCTCTAAGATTGCGGAAACCTAGGGGAAGAATAGAGTCAGATCATTCTAGGGCTGAGGGCATATGAGGTCTTGAGATCACTCTTCGTTGAGATGCAAGCGCTTCTCATAGGATGAAGTTGAAAAGTATTTGTGGCACAAAAGATAGGCGTGAACAGAACGATAACACTACAATTGAATTTATGAAGGCACCGGAATAGTATGAGTAGCGTCGTGGCATTCCACTTAAACCTAAAAAGTGTTGGGGTAAGAAGGTAGTGTTTACTCCTAGGAAAATAACGAAGAATTGGGCATTGGCTCATCGTGGATGGGCAGTTAGGCCTGTTAAAAAGGGAAATCAGTGAGTAAATGCAGCGAAAATTTCAAAACGGCTCCCATTCTTAGAACATAGTGGAAGTGAGCTACTACGTAATAAGCATAATGTAGAATAATAACTAAGATGGAGTGTGATAAGATAATACCTGTTAAACCCCAGTGGTAAATAAAAAGATGAATCCCAAGGCTCATAAACCTGGAGCTTCATATTTGATTTTGGACCCACGAAGTGTTGTTGGTCATCTGAATATAGTGGCTGCCGTGAAGTTGGGCCTCTGCTTATGTGTTTACATCTAGACAACACACAACTCATGTGTTTGCATAACATGAGTAAGCCATCAATAACAACGTGTCATGTCCCGGTTGAGGGGCTCCACACGTCATCATCGTCATCACGATGATTGCGATGATAATGATGATGATGATTGCGATGATGACGATGACGATGATGGTGACGATGACGTTGACGATGACAATGACGATGGCGATGACGATGTTGATGATGATGATGTTGAAGATGATGATGATGACATGATGATGATTACGATGATGATGATATGGTGATGATGATGGTGATAATGTTGATGAAGTGGAGGATAATTGTGATAATGACGATGACGATTATAATTATGACGATGACGATGACATAAGACAAATACATGTATAATGGAGATCAGTGATGACAATGACAATAATGGCGACAATGAAGGCAATAAAAAGCACGATGACGACGACTATGACGAGGATACTAATAACAAGAGCCATTGTTATTATTTCTATTGTTATTTTTACACAAAAGAACGATTTGACAGCGACATTAACGTATTGCCACATAGATGAGTTGGCGTTCAATGATAATAACATCGGTCAGTCACGTGTCCTTGGGTTAACCAATCGCTATGTCCGCCATCCTTTCCTCCTTCCCTCCTTCCGTCTGGTATATATATATGTATATATATATATGTATATATATATGTATATATATGTATATATATATGTATATATATATGTATATATATATGTATATATATGTATATCTATATGTATATATATATGTATATATATATGTATATATATATATCGAAGGAGCGATTAGCTGTACGTCACGTCCGCCCATCATCCCTCCCTGTATGCAGCCTCCTTGGTCCAGGTACAGCGGTCTCTGTGGCTATTGCGGCCAAATTGATATGATTACAGACACAGTGCGGTCGATCCGCTTATTAGAGGATTTATTGGATTTACCATCCTCTTCACGATTTATATAGACCTCAGTTACTGCGGAATATCTACTGCATCCTGTATAATAAGAGTGTTAGACGTACTTACGGGTCACACACAGGCGCTCTGCAGACGAACAATAGATTGGACATGACATTGTATTGTACGTAGGAGTCGACTGAACATTGGAGTTGGTGACTGCTAATGTAATGTAATGTAATGTAATGTAATGGAGCACTTATATAGCACCACTCGAATCAGAGGCGCTCACGGTTCAACACATAACTAAACGGAGAACATAACAGTTCTTCAGGCGCTTCCGGAAGGCAGCAGGGGAGAGGGAGAGAGAGCAGCTCCTCTGGAAGAGGAAGGGAGGCTGTTCCAGCTAGTGGGACCCGCGTAGGCGAACCTCCTGGATCGGGCCGTGGCAGAACGCAAGTGGGAACCGTCAGAAGCCCGTGGGTGGAGGAACGAAGGGAAACACGGTGCGGAATAGAGGAGACCCTAATGCAGAGAGCCAGAAGGTAGGCGGGGGCAGACCCATGGAGATAGTTACGCATCAACGCAAGGGTCTTGAAACGAATGCGTTGAGGTGCTGGGAACCAGTGAAGGAATTCGTGAATGAAGGAAGAGATGTGACCAAGTTTTGGAGTTCCACCAATTAGCGACTGTCTATTAGAGCGGATCTGGCCCAGATGATAGATGCGGGAGCGGGAAAGGGCATATAATTATGTGACCAGATAAGGAAAGGGTAGAGTCAAGAAAGAGGTCCAGATCTCGAATAGATAGGGAAAAGGAGATGTTGGGGAAAGGCTGACGGAGGGCCTCCAAGTCGATCCTGCCTCACTGGACTCGGCCACCAAGACAGATGTACTGGGTTTAGCTAAGATTCAGGGAGAGGCGATTGCAAGAGTATCATAAGTCCAGAACAGTGGACGCCTCCGGCATGCGCTCAACCATCTGCAAAGCTGAGGAAGAAGGCCACTGTAGAATGGCCTGCGTGTCATAAGCACTTGTGGGAGTCAATGCCGAGAGGAAGGAGGATACTGCCTAGAGCAGAAGTGTACATAATAAAAGGAAGGTAGGCCAGGACCGATCCCTGAGGGAGGCCATAGGGAAGGGGGGCCCAACCAGTGCGCGTTGAACCAAAGACCACAGAGAGTGACCGGTCTGAGAGGAACGAGTGTAGCCAGAGGAGCATTCCACCAGAAATACTAGAAGGATAGAGTGATGAACAGTGTCAAATATTTTCACCAATACCTGGTCCAAACTGATTTCTTCGTCAATCATTGTTTCTGATTTAAGTGATCATCTCCCAGTTTATGCGTGTTTCGCTTTGGAAACCTGTAAAAAGAAAGTTAGCGCATGCATGAATAATCGTATAGTTAATGATGAAAGATTGGAAATGTTTAAATCTGCTTTATCAAGTACTGATTGGGAACCTGTAATGAAAATCTGTGCAGGAGATGATGCCAATGGGTCATACGAGCTCTTCAAGATGTATAAAGAGATTTATGATAGGGTATTTCCGATAGCGCATAAATGTAATAAAACAGGACCTAAGCTTACACAACCGTGGATGACCGTGGGGTTACTAAAATCTAGCAGGAAAAAAGCTCACTCTATCGAAAATACGTGGAAAAAAACGAATATAGAAAATAAACGTAAGTTTACCGTATACCGGAACAAGTTTAAGACTATCAGAATTAGAGCAGAAAAAAAGCTATTACGCAGCAGAATTTTGCAAATACAATAATGACTTGAAGAAAACGTGGAAACTCATTCGTGAGATTATGCAGTTGGGGAAGAGGGACACAACCATAGAATTTATAAAAATAAACGACGAGAGTATTAGGGAACCAAAAACAATGGCTAATAATTTTAATAGATACTTCACGAGCATCGCATATGAGCTTGAGGAGAAGCTACCGGATCCTAAGAAAACCTTTGAAAGTTTTTTTACCGGTACCCCTACAGAGCTCTGTGGGTCTTTTGCTAACCTCTCGGGAAGAAGTTATGAAAATTAGCCTCTTGATACGATTCACTCATAGTAAGGGAGTAGACGATATTGACCCTGGTATACTGCATCATGCTTAACTTCCATAGCCTCTTCTTTAGCTGATTTAATAAACTGCTCCTTCCTTAATGGAATAGTTCCACATGCGTTAAAAATAGCCAAAAAAGGAGAAAAAGACAATATAGCTAACTAGGGGTCTATGTTGACCAGCAGTTAATCTGGAAAGATCCCATTAACCACATTTCTTCAAAAATCGCAAAGAACGTTGGCATCTTGGCCAGAACTTCTCATGTACTCCCTAAGTCAATTAGAAATAAATTGTATTACTCCCTTGTCTACCCATACTTGACTTTTTGCAATATGATATGGGCATCCACATATGAATCTGGGCTCAGAAAACTAGTGTTACTACAAAAGAGAGCGGTAAGAATAATAGAAGGTGCTCGTAGATGCACTCATACGGGGGCAAACTACAAGGAGTACAAGCTATTGAAAATTAGTCAAATTACGGTCCTCCAAATGTCTGAGTTCATATACCGATACGAACACGGCTTACTCCCTGCTATCTTTAGAGGGAGGATACTTTTCTACTGGATTTGACACCCACACCCACGATACTAAAAATATAGCAGCTTATCGCCCCATAAAAGCTAGAACAAATGCACGCAAGTATACTATGAAATTTTCTGAACCTTCATCATGGAATAACATCCCATTGGAAATTCGTCTGTCATAATATTAACGCTTTCAAAAATAAGTTACCAGCTTTCCTCATCAATTCATTAATGCACTAAATCATTAAATACAGTAAATCCCAATTAATTACCAATCACTACTATACATTAAACTACATATGTATATAATGGCGCATATGACTGCATTTAGTTAAGCTTTGTTCATTTTTTTCATTTGGTGTTTTGTTGCGTTTTAGGATTAATTTGCAATAAAGATAAATTGTCATTTATTAGTGTGAAATAGTTGCTATAAGGGGGTCCCTATTTAGCGGGATTCGCATCCCTCCTGGTAGTCAATATAAATTTCCTTGTGCATATTGTGAGATGTACTCTATTTTGTTGTTGGTTACAATAAAACACTTTTGACTTTTGAAAGGCCGCACTTATGTCGAAGAGCGCCAAAGTGGCACTTTGCCGGTGTCAATGGTTCCAAAGATGTCGGCTAGGAGATGAGACAGCAGGGTTACCGTAGAGAGAAACTTCCTGAACTCAGACTGAAAATGAGGCATGAGAGAATTAGCATCTAAATAAGTGGTCAGCTGAGAGGCCACACAGCGCTCAAGGAGCTTAGAGAGGAAAGAAAGATTTGAGATTGGTCGGTAGTTTGCTGGAAGGGTGGGTTCTCCAGACGGACTGGAGGACCTTCAATGTCTCATGTAAAATGGGGGAGGGGTGGGTTCTTCGGACGGACTGGAGAACTTCCAATGTCTCATGTGAAATGGGAACAACGTAAATTTTACTGGTAATAGTGATCGTTCTGCCCTCATTGTTCTTGTAGAACCCGTTGATGTCGCTTCACAGTGATACGCATTTCAATATCTAGGAGTAAACAAATCAAATATTAACCTTACAAGGCGCAAGACGAGGCACATCGTATATCGTGTTGTATCTGACAGCTTCTGAAATGCATCTTGAAGTGCAACCTGCTCAGAGGCGCTCCCAGTGAAAAAAGAGAAGCCCCAAAACAACGAGTGGTGACACTAATGCAGTGCCGTATTAACCAACCATTTGTAGACATGTTGCAACCATGTTGCAAATGTTTCAATTGAAACGGGCCTACCCGTAAATTTACAAATTAAGGGCCCACTGTCAAAATGACAACGAATTAACGAATTGACAATTTGTTGCTTAAAATCGAAGATGGTTCATAGCCTAGTAGTTAGTTCGTAGTCAAAAGGAATACTGCACCTAGGCTAAAATTGGTCTATAAACAAAGTCTTTTTTGCTCGATTTGAGATTGTGGCCCAGTTATAACACATTGACTCTATTTGCGTAAGTGGGACTTTATTATATTAGTTAAGTATCTAAAATTTCAATAGGAGATAGATTATAATTACAAATAGTAGCTACAGAAAATTAAATAATTGAGCCGACCATAATTATCAATGAAGAAATTTGAATATGGCGCACAGAAGCGTCATAAGAAACTTATTTTTGAAAAGGCAGCAGCATGTCAACGTATAGCAATTGATCAATTTGTTAAAAGATCTAAAACTTGTAGTCGTTCTATGGAAAACAAAGTTGTTCGGGGAATTCTACTCTGACGATGTCACCAATGAATCTGTGATGAGTGGATTCAAAGGAAAACATTTCTAAAAGGATCTTGATCATTACAGACAAGGAAAACATCACTGCAGACGTTAAAATTGATGAATGAATTGAACCTACAGATTGGATTTTCAAACATGTCTGTCGCTCTGCGCACTTACTTAACTTTAATAGCAAGTTTCTAACTGTAGCGGTGAAGGATCCTTTAGTACGTCATCTCAAACGCATTAAAAATGCTGTCAGATCAACCATGGGTCAAGAAAGGTTAGGTACCCTAACACTTATGGACATTGATTCCGAAATCGTTCAAGGCCTTGATTTTCCAGATATTATTGATAATTTCTCGAGATTTTTCAGATTTTTCTACAACACCGAGCGAGTAAAATGATGTTTACGCACTGAACCACCTTTAAATTAAAATTTAATTAATATTTAATTAGGCTAACAATTAGATTATCTATGACAATACCAGCTTGATATGCATGTAACACTCGATATAGTATGATAATAATCGTTGACTTTGTAAGTTTTGTCTATTGTAAACATATATCGACTTCATGTAAAAAACCGCTCTTCACTTTATTTTTGAAACGTGCCTACAAAGACTTAATACGGCTCTGCACTAATGCCACCAGTTAGCACCTTGCTACTAATGTCAGGGAAGGTTATTCCACAGCTATAGACCAACAAAAGCATAAGCACGATGTTGCCGCCACATGTAACACATGTAACACATTCTTATGTAACATATGTAATATGCAGCATACTTATGTAAGCAGGCATATGTAACATCTGTGACACCTTCTGACGTCAGTTCACGGTCGAGTGGTTATCTGGAAGAGACAATATAGAACTGTTGAGTACGAATCATTGTTCGCACGAGCGACTTTATGAATGAAAGGACGAATCAATTGGCAAAGAATGGAGAGAGGGAGAGAAGGAAGTGAAAAGGTAGAAAGATTGATTGAGTGAATAAATGAACGAAGCAAAAAGACAAGAAGAAAAGTAAGAAATGATGAATGAGCGAACGAACGAATGAACAATAATAATATTCTATCTTTCACATTGACGACAACTGTAGAATACAAAATAGCACAACACATTGATCCCAGAATTCATTGATCTACATGTATGTACGAATTATGTGAAAGCACGTCACGCGACCTTTGACCCGGACGTATTGGGTTAAACTTCCGGTGACCATTTGCATTAGAGCCATACAACCAGAAAGGAAATGCTGATTATTTGATTGGTGAGTTGGGTTTGCGCCTAAGCCGCGTGGACCGTTAAACCCCAGATGACGTTTCTGACGACGAACGTTGACAGCAGCATGCAGAATATGAACGATCTCAGTGCATTGAATATTAAGGCGGTTGTTAGGTGTAGAGCAATCAATACCATTACATGGCGATAAAGTCAACGATAGCGTTAGACAAAGCCAGACGACTGTCTGGAAAGGGCGCTATATGAATGTTTGATTACTTTACATTACTTGCAGAAGCAAGCAGAAGCGGAGTGCCTATGAGTAGACATCTTGAAGGGGCGCTATATCAAGTATTTTTGACTGATTGATTGAAAAGTAATGGTCTTGACGACTAAATATATCGTCACCGTCAGATCCAAGCTGACCACACCCTGACTACACCCTGACCACTCCCTGACCACTCCCTGACCACACCTGAACCATTGTTGCCGAAGAAGTTTTGATGGTTCCATTCTCTATTACCATAGTTATAGTGGATGACCCCTCGCTCTGGAACACGCTCGCGTCGGCTTTGAGCCTGTCGCCCAGGGTCCACTCGGACTCTTTATACTCGCCTTAAAACTGTTCTTTCCAGCCGTACCGGGTCGGGACCGCTCCTACGTATGTAAGTAGAAGCTTTGAAGGGACGCTATATGAAACCTCTTAATGAATGAATGAACGAATGAATGAACGAATTAATTAATGAATTAATGAATTAATGAATTAGTTAATTAATGATATGTGCATATAATTTGATCGTAGGACCAGAGTGACCTCACTGTAAAAAGCTCCACCGTTTAAGAATGCTTGGTAATGTTTTATAATAATTATTGTTGTGTCGTTAATTAATAAAGTTTTTTCATTCAATAGCATCGCACGAGATATTGACCTACTGAAAATCATGTTTGTGTCATCGAGTTCTTCTAATTGTATCCTTTCTTGAATATATTTCACCTACTGATGAATACGAGCTTAGAGTTGTTTGAAGTCAATACACCTTTTGATGCTGTTCACCTTGTCATTCCAAGAGACTCATTGGCGTAAAAATTTATTTTTCAGAAAACCTGTCTTTATCTCATTCGTCAACAGTTCTTCCTAGTGTGTTCGTGACATTTTACGACTTTTGTTTCCAACAGAGTTGGCTGGTCAGTCACAATTGGATGCAGCATCGACCGCAGCCGGTAGTTCAGAGACAGCCGGGGTCAAGAAGACGAAGGCGCCAGGCAACGAGTCGTCACTGTTGGAGCGGCTCCTGAGGCGGCTACAGGACAACCGGCTTCAGTCGGGTGATCCTGAAACGGCGAGAAAGCTACAGGAGATAAATCGATCGCAAAACGCCAGCAACATCATTCTCAAGAAGATCCTTAACATCGCGTTTGTAACGACAGGTGTCGCCCTGCTCTTATCTGTGATATTCGTTATCGTCTACACTTCCATCGGTAAGAGACACGCAACTCTCCTTCTTCTCTCATCATGACGCGAGGTTGACAGTTGGCGAACTAGTCTAGGCGTCGCTTCTTAATGTAATTATGTCACAAAGGCGATTTTTAATTTCCACTCAAGCTTCTACCTCGTGAGTTTCTGTTGCTAGGATGCAGCTAATCATCTTGATTTTTAGCTTAACACTACATACTAATTACACTTCATAGGAAATGCTAATATATTTTTATGTTGGAAACTGCTTATGCAATTTTATTCACATGTAGAATTTGCTGAATTCAGTGCTTATTTGAAAATTATTTTATCCCATTGGCTTTTTATAGAAATGGTAGACCCAATGCAAGATTTTAAATGAAACACCCAGAATATAACCATAACCAACCATTTTTATTGCATATAGTTAGTGCACACGTTAAAAATGTAGGCACTTGTAATTCACTTTCTTTATATATACGTTGAGTCATGGCTGGATTGATTTCTTAGCCGCTTTTAGTAAAATCCTATCGGTTAAAAGTTAAATATTATCACTATACCTTCTGACTATGCGATTTGAGTCATCATTTAAGGCTCACAAAACTGCAGTGGAAGGAAATCAAGCATTAAAACACTTTTCTGTAAACAATAACTGTTTTTGTTAGGTATACACGACGCTATTTATGCTCACAGAGCACCAACATACGTAGGCCGACAATCTGTGGATGCAAGCTTATTCCATAGCTTGTCCTGACTATACTAGCAATGCCTGATCATGTACATTATTTAGATATAGTTACTACATACTCTCTTTGCTAGGTTAGCTTTCATAAAAGTCGTCATAGTAAATGTCGACATATATTCATACTAATTTACATACAGACAGAAAGACAGACAGATATACATACAGACAGATATACATACAGGCATACATAATTATTATAACCATAGCCATAATGTTTATTGGTCCCAAACATTACAAGATAAATCAAAGAAAACATAAACATAGTCACAATCGTATTGGGATCAAGGGAACAGAAAACCCTAAAGGGACAAACTGTCCCGCTAATCGGGTTACAAATCGGGTTACACATTTAAACATAATATGTTCAGACAGCTGGTTAGGGATAATGACGTAAAATTATTAGCCGTAGGACTTAACTAGTTAACTGAGTAGACAATAGGAAATAGAAGAAATAAAGACGTACATTTAAATGCGAGGTGCTATGCGCTGTTATTTAGCAATCGTCAATCAGATGAGTGCGTAGACTCTGTTTGAATGCACATGTATTAGCCTTTTGGCGGAGGTTAATTGGCAGATTATTCCAGATTGTTGGTCCAGTATATTTAATGGAAATTTTTTTACTCTGGGCAAATTAAAATTAAATTATAAAAATATATTATAATTCTGAATACCCAAGAAACGATGCCATAAAAATAAAACGAAATGTATGATGGTAGCCGTTCCAAATTACCATCACAAAGGCTGATATGGCATCGTAAGACCTGCATAATAATTCTCTTACTTACTGACCTCCCTGGCCAAACGATGACATCCGCGACGATTCATTGATCTTTGGTCCTTCTGTCTTCCTCCAATAATAGGCAGCGTTTGTTGGACGAACGTCGCGTAGGTCTACATCAGTCACCGGACGCAACGCACAATAGATGACGATCTGACTCTGTATTCCCCTTTTTCCATTCTTGCTTTTCCTTCTCTTCCTTTCCCTAACAATTTCTTGCTAATCCTTTTATCCCCATTCGTCTTACGGTCCATAATGCGGCTCGTTGATCTCTATCGCCAATCTCATCCTACTCGTTCCTGTTCCAGTGATTCACTTCCATTAATTCTCCTCCTCATAATTCTCTTCTATTCCCCTCCTGCATTATCTCCTGTTTTCTCTTTACTCCTCCTCTTCCTCATCGTCATCCTCTTTCTTCTATTTCTAGTCACTTAACTTTCGTTACAGCACTACTATACTCTTCAGCTTTTCCTTCGTCCACACAGTGCTTCATCCCAAATATCCAATGGTGTCACTCTTAGGCCCCACTCCTCGTTTCTGCTTTTTCCACCTATTCCTCCTCCTCCTCTTTCTTCTCCTCCTCTTCCTCCTCATCGCCCTCTTCCTTTATGTGGCGCCGGATGTTAATTTGTCCGGAGTAGAACAACGGTTGCGCCGTCTGATCTCATTTAGCCAATGGTGCGTGCAAGCGATGCCATCCTACGACAGTTCCCGTCTCTCGTGTTCTCTCCTCGATGCCATTAGCTGTAATAAGATATCGTTAGCTGCACCTGCTCCTTGCCATAGGCTGCGAAATCTTTGGTGCTTTGAGTTCATGGCTCCGTTTTTGCTATGGAACGCTCGCCTGGTTAGTCTACGAGTGAATTGGCGGACAGGTAGATGGGTGATGGGTGAATGGCGCTCGTGAATAAGCTGGTGCCCTGCGCTTGGCTTTCGAGTGGAGCTTTAGAAGTGAGTAGTTGGATGGATGAGTGAGAAGATGACAGGATGGTTGGGTGAATGAACAGACGAGTTGGTGGACAATGTTCCCTCTAATTTTTGGAAGAGAGTGTGAGCAAGAAATTTGGTTTTCAAACATTTTATACATTCGTTCAAACTTTTCGGTGCAGGTCTTAGTATAATGCGACAATAATTAACTCAAGACTATGTCTAAAAGCTTATGGTGATAAGTTCTGATATCCCAAGATAAGTCCATTGTCAACAATGTGTCTAAATCTCGTAGAACACATGATGCATACATCCCAATGCACGTCAATGTAATTAGCATTCAAGGTGCTTGCAAAAATTTTCTATTCTGCCCAGCTAAATGATGGTTTACAGCTCACCCTAATATTTTTTTTCGAGAGAAATAATTTGCGTACGCGCATAAAATTCTTGCGTGCCTTGGCTTCTCGGCCCGTGCGCGCGCGCAAATGCACAGCGCTTTGAGGGAGCACTGTTGGTGGATTATAATTGGAGAAGGGGTGGATCGATGAGGGTGTGGATGAGTGGTTGATTAATAAGGTGTCTGGGAAAGTGAGTGAGTCATAGATATGGTGAATGAGTGGATGATTGAGTGAATGATTGATTGTATGGGTGCTTGGATGAATGTGTGTGTGTGTTTGTGTGTGTACGAATGAATGGATGATTGGATGGGTGGAACTATGGGCGAGTTGATGGATGAGTGTGGAACTGGGAGCACATGGGTTGGGGTGAATAGGTCGTCTGTGTAACCCTCGACGTCGCTCTAACGCCGTCATGACATGTCGCAGCGAAATTAGCCGCAAAGCAGCGTCAATCTCATCGACAACGCAGGAAATCTCAACCGTGTTTTCATCCGTCCATCTGCTCTACGTCCTCCCGTCCGTTCATTCGTCCTTCTATACGTTCCGTCCTTAGTCCGTCCGTTCATCCGTTCTTGGTTCGTCCTTTCATTCGTTAGTATAACCACAATTATGTCTGACCATCATCGATAGCCAATGGAAGATAGGAAGTATGCCATGCAGGCGAATAACATCCATTTCAAATCATTAGTTATTCGTAGAATTGTATATGATTTAATTAATTATGTGGCATGTCTAATTGTCTACATCAACGTGACTACGCGTCTAATATTATAAGTGTATAGACATTTGCATCAAGACTGATGTATGAGTGAATAGCTAATTGCGTGTTGGCCACATTGATCAATAGACTGATTTAATGATTAATTTATAATTTACTAACGTATTGTTTTGAATATTTAGTTCATTTCAATTTACTGCTTTATTGATTTAGAAATATTGACTTAATGAACAGGCAATTTATTGGTAGGAAATTCGATTAGTCTATTAATTTACTGAGTTATCGATTCATTGATAGACATCGGTCAACAATGGGAATATTGATCGGGTAATTGATAGGTTAATTGATAGGTTAATTGATAGGTCAATTGATAGGTTAATTGATCGGGTAATTGATAGGTTAATTCGTTGGTTCATAGATAGATTGACTCCAGTAACGCAGAGTTTCCAAAACTTGTTTGTCCGTGGGACCCTTTTGATCTTAAATTTGTGTTGTGGAGCCACTGTCCAAAATTAGACACATTTTGTTGTAGGTAAAAACATTTAATAATGCATACAATTATGCATACAGGTTTCGGCCTAGATTAGATTAATAGCAACACAGATATCGATGACAATGACTTACGATTTATCAATCATATAAAGCAATACCCAGATGTTACGCAAAAGACCCTCTATGAATAATAATTCGTAAAATTTATTTTGAATTGTTTGATGCTTATTGTTAACACTGAATGTTTCTCGCGGAATCCTTGTCTTCATCTCACGGAACCCTAGAATACAGTCTGGGAAACGCTGCAGTAACGATTCTGATAAAATGACGTCTTAGTTTCGATGCCTGTTGAGCGACGTGTTCTACGTCTTGACTGACGTGACTGACCTCTGCTCGCAGTCTATCTATTGAGTGAGATGATGGTCTTTGTCGGGGTCAAAAGATGATTGGAGACAATCGATTGTTGTCCTGAAGAGTCAGTCTGCTCAACCGGGGTTCGTGTCACCTTCTGCTGTTGACGGGACGTGATTGTCAAGCGCAGGAGTCATAGCGTCTGCTGTCTGTTCGTCTGTATCCATGGGTGTATGTTTCTATGTCTGTCTCATTATCCGTCTCTGTGTTTCTCTTCGTGTCTTTTCTTTCTTTACCATCGACCTCTGACTCCATGCGTGGGTTTCTTTCTGTCTGTGTCTGCGTCTTTCTCTATCTGATGTCTGTTTGTGTAATTGTCTCATTATCTCTCTGTTCCCATTCGATTGTCCTCCGTTTCTCGTCTCCTCATTTGTCTGTCTCTGTAATATTCTGCCTGTTTCCGATCCGCGTGCCTCTTAGTCTGCCTATCGGCTCTCGCTCTCTCTGTCTCTCTCTCTGTCTCTCTCTCTGTCTCTCTCTCGCTCTCTCTCTCTCTCACTCTCTCACTCTCTCTCACTCTCTCTCTCACTCTCTCTCACTCTCTCTCACTCTCTCTCTCATTCTGTCTGTCTTTCTTTATATGGCTGTTTGTCCCTGCCTACGTGAGCATCTCTCTTGTCCCTTAGTCTGGCTACATGTCTCTCTCCAATCCGTGTCTCTATCCTTCGAATCGACGTCTCTGATAGTGCCCTCGTGCGCCCTTGGTCAGTCGCCGATCAGTGTACTGAAGAGAGGAGGGACAGAGACGTCGAAGCAAGGCACACAGAGAAAGACAGAGAGACACAGATAGAGAGGAGGGAGAGAGCAAGAGGCCGAGCAACTTATGGCGTCCGCTGGGACAAACTACGACGCTTTGAATTCCGTGTCCAGCTAACGTCCATCGCTGAACATCAGATACCGATAAGAGCGCTCTATTGACAGCGCTCATTAATCATTCGTTAATCTGGTGATATTTTCTCCCTACAACCCATATATGCAGCGATGCCATGGTCCCCTCAAAGTACCCACGACGCCTCTTCTCTTTCTTCTCCTCTTCTCCAATCCTTCCTTTCCATCATCTACATCCATTCGTCGCTCCCTTCTGATCTGTTTCGATTTGATTTTTGTCTGCCTATATGTATCTGTTCCTCCTTCTTCCTCCATCATTTCTCATTCTCTTTGTCCTAGTGGTCCCTCTTCCGCTGGTTCGTTCATCTACCAATTTCACCCTATGCTCCATATCCCTCTATTACCCCTTTATTTCGCCCTATTCGTTCCCTTTTGCGTTATCTATACGTCACAATCTCTCCTGATTTACTTCTGTGTATATTTCTATCTATCTATCTATCTATCTATCTATCTATCTATCTATCTATCTATCTATCTATCTATCTATCTATCTATCTATCTATCTATCTATCTATCTATCTATCTATCTATCTATCTATCTATCTATCTATCTATCTATCTATCTATCTATCTATCTATCTATCTATCTATCTATCTATCTATCTATCTATCTATCTATCTATCTATCTATCTATCTATCTATCTATCTATCTATCTATCTATCTATCTATCTATCTATCTATCTATCTATCTATCTATCTATCTATCTATCTATCTATCTATCTATCTATCTATCTATCTATCTATCTATCTATCTATCTATCTATCTATCTATCTATCTATCTATCTATCTATCTATCTATCTATCTATCTATCTATCTATCTATCTATCTATCTATCTATCTATCTATCTATCTATCTATCTATCTATCTATCTATCTATCTATCTATCTATCTATCTATCTATCTATCTATCTATCTATCTATCTATCTATCTATCTATCTATCTATCTATCTATCTATCTATCTATCTATCTATCTATCTATCTATCTATCTATCTATCTATCTATCTATCTATCTATCTATCTATCTATCTATCTATCTATCTATCTATCTATCTATCTATCTATCTATCTATCTATCTATCTATCTATCTATCTATCTATCTATCTATCTATCTATCTATCTATCTATCTATCTATCTATCTATCTATCTATCTATCTATCTATCTATCTATCTATCTATCTATCTATCTATCTATCTATCTATCTATCTATCTATCTATCTATCTATCTATCTATCTATCTATCTATCTATCTATCTATCTATCTATCTATCTATCTATCTATCTATCTATCTATCTATCTATCTATCTATCTATCTATCTATCTATCTATCTATCTATCTATCTATCTATCTATCTATCTATCTATCTATCTATCTATCTATCTATCTATCTATCTACCTATCTCTCATCTGTCTCTGTATTTGTCTGTCCGTCTGTCTCTCTCCCTCTCACACACACATACACACGCACGCGCGCACATTCTCTCTCTTTCTCTGTGTCTCTGTATTTCTGTCTGTCTGTGTCTGTCTCTCTCGCACGCTGCCTATCTCTCTCTTCCCAGCGACACTGACCTGTATGTGGGCAGTTGACTGAATATACAAAGGCGGCGCCGGCGACATTGTCCTGTACTTGACTAATAGCTGCGGCGCATGACTCTCAGGGCCCAATAACACCAGGACCCATATAAGTACCTATACATGTCAACAGCATACATACAGCAATCATTACAGGCATAAACTTCATACATACATCACTATATACGTGCTAAAGTCAGATGAATACATGAGCTACAAAAACATATGCTGAATTCATACATAGCCTACAACATGCGTACATTGCATGTACAAGTCAGTGTTAATACTGACTCTTCTATAGGCCCTACCTCTTTTGGTGTACCGTTGGAATCAACCTTTGACATTTTGCACTATATTCTATGGTGTTGTGATTCGAATTTACCAAGGGATTTCCATGGGCTCATAATGCTGTCGCCACTACCCTTATCGGGACAGAGGGTCTCTGGAACCCCCAACCCCCTTCCCCCATCTCTTATCTGGCTCCCACTGTTTAGACCCAGTCGTTGAAACTGTATCCTGTTTAAAATACACCAGGATTCAAGATATCAATGCCATTAATATGCATCGAGTCATACATAAATTTGTCGGCATATAGAGGTCGCTATGCGTAGCAGACGTATATGTTTGTAATATATAAATTGGATTGTATTGCATGCTGCGATTGAGTGTGTAGCCAAGTTGCTTTCGTTATCTGCTTCATGCATACACATCAGACGGTTGACATTGAGCTCTAGTTTGTTTTTATGCAGTCATGCCACGTTATACCTGGAAACGTCCGACCTGATCCTCTCATTTGCGAACGCACCCATGAACATAGGTTTGGAAAATGTCTGTGCCCTGATATGTATGTAGGTTTAGATGCTTCAGACGGCAACGTATACAAGTCCCAGTTCAATACAAAGTCCTCAGCTCAAATACATTTTTCTTGCATCAAACATTCTGTCACATTGAAGTGCATCTGAAATCGTCACGGACTTAGATCATATAGTTTTAAATGACCGATCGCATTCCGACAATAATTCATTGTGTAAATATGCTGGATGTCCTACATGCGGGATGTCCTATAGTGGATATATTTTTTCCCCCAGCACATTGCATTCCAGGTCTCTTTCCTTGTTTGGCGCTTGAAGGAGTGCTATATTAAATTTACATTGATTGAGTGATTGAACCATTCAGGAGAAGTATCAGAGCTCGTGAATAAGCCGGTGCCCTGTGTTTGACTTCCGAGTGGCGCTTTAGAAGTTTGGAGATTACGATTACGCTATAGACCTACATATTGACTTTCTGTGAAAAGTAACGTTTGCCCTCAGTCCAACATTTAGATACGGTGGCCAATTGGTTAGTGTCCTAGCCACGTGAAACGAAGAGTTCGCGTTCGACCTCCTCTGAGACGGTTACAGGGTCTACTCTGTATAGGAGCACATCCTTCAGTCAGAATTGCCAAGCGCCATCGATTGATGGTTGGTTATTGGGTAGAGGCGCACAATATAAGCACAGAACATAGATAAATAAAGCGTTAGAGGTTGGCTGGATCCCTGTAGCTGCGCAGACGCCATATGACAATATTAATATCAACTCGGTCTCTGCAAACGAGTTCATCCACTTGTTGATTTGCTGGAGATTGTGTTCTAAGGATATTGCAGGCGGTATAATAATGTAAGCTGATATATTCAGCGTGGATGATTTACAGACCAATCACGTCATTGGAACAAAGATCGTGCTTGTTCCTGTCTCGATGCATCCGCTGCTTAACAGTATTTGAGGAAGATCACGTTTCGCGTGTATACTTGACTGCATGCATATTGGTTTAATGTCGCTTTCAATACACAAACAATTCTCTTCAATATTTCCGTCCATTTGCAAACTATATTTAGAGGACGGTCTAAATGGCTCTAAAGTTAGGCCTGCTATTGGAAATAGCGATGATTCAGCTAACAATAGAGCGAAGGCCATCTTTTTTAAGAATGATATATTTTGATACACAGAATGATACTACAACGTGTTAAGGGCTCGGTCGATTATTAAGATGCATAACAGTGTTTTGGTTTCCCTTTGACTATCAATATTTCATAGGCCTATTATTAGACCACCAAGTGTAGGTGTAGGCGGATTGAAATTGCAGAACGCTTTTAAAATTTTGGATAGCTTTATTTCAGTTCTTGACGTTTATATCTATGCATGTGTGCAGCACGTTATCAAGGCTGTAATTTCGTCATTCATGCACGTGTAAGTCTTATGTTGAATTGAAAAACACTATAATAAGTAGGCCTATACAAGTGTATTATAAATTTGTACATCTATAACAACTATTTCGTCATTGAATTAAATGGATATCCAAGTCAAAAGCACAAATTGAGCCAATTGAATTTTCTGTAAGATAGGTTCCGTCGAAAAACAACGATGATGAAATGATATTATTAACAATAAAAAATAACAGCGCTTGTCGATGCGCATCCAGCGCCATATAATCTTGTGGCTTTTATTAGCAACTGTACTTTGATCCCAGAAGACGAGGCCTGACCCTCCAGACAAAGGAGAAGGTCAGAGGGACGATAAAGAGATGGAGATAGAGAGATAGAGAGGGAAAGAGAGGGTGAAAGAGAGACAGACAGACAGAGAGACGGAGGCAGAGACAGAGACAGGGATAGAAACAGAGAGACATACAGACATAATTCAGGTAGAGATAGACAAGCAAGCATAGACGGCAAGGACAGAGTCAGACAGAGACAGAGACAGAAACAGAAAGAAACAGACAATTAGGTATACACGGACGACCAGAGAGACCGATGCAGAGATTGAAAGAGAAAGATGGCGATCGAAAGGGTCTTTAAGCTATCGGTGATAGTGCATCTCAGGAGGCGTCGGGACAGAGTGATAGCAAGGGAGTGGGAGTGACCCTATAGCGATGGGAGGGCACGTCTATTCGAATCTTGCCTAAGGCCACTGCTGAGGAGGAGCAACAGTGTTAAGCGCTGCTCCAAGTCCTCACTCGCTCCAGATGATAAATAATTGAGCGGCGGCGGCGGCGCGCACCCTGGCGACGGGACCTGTCAATCGATTGCTCGGTCGCGTCTCCGAGTCTTCGGGGAGACGAGCACTGAATGGACTCTCTCTAATGAGATTACGAGCAACACGTAGACTGATAGGGCAGGGAACGTTTCGCTCTGCCGTGGGACGCGATGACTGCTTATTGTGCTAATTGATAAGCTTCGTGATGTGTTTTCTGCAAGTGTTCTGTGCGTGGGTTCGAATAGAAACCCTTTGATTGTTTTTTGGGGGTTCACGACTCTGAGTGGATGATGGAGAAGAAGACCGATCGATTGTCTATCGTTTAATAGAGAAATAATAGTCTAATAGGGGTGAGTTGAAGGATGGGGATAGTTTATACAAAGATGGACTGGTCACCTAAATGTGGACAAGATTCAATTTTAGATCGACGTATTGCGTATTAGTAAGCTTGTGCTCAGAATACTTGTATAGTCACAAGTGATGGGCGCACTCACACACGTAGAGCCTGACCAATAGGAGTTAAATAAGTTAATTAATTTAATTTAAGATGATTAAGAGGTGACACCTGGACAATAATAATGCCAGCATAAACTGTGCCATTACTTTTAAATCATAAAGTAAGACTTTATGCCTCAGTTGCAATTGTTCTATTATATGTAATTAAAAAAAATTATTGTTTCATGTATTAATAGATTTCATTAATTTTTTTTACTGCGTACGTGTTTATTGTCTATTGGTAAGAAACAGTGGATATTGTCATTGAGGAGCAAGACAGGTTTTAGACTTAAAGTGGTGAATTTATTAAAAATGCATTGTGGGTCATGTTCCGAAACGAGGTCGGTGAATAACTTATTAATGTCATTGTAATGACATTGGTTGTCAACCGACGTGAAGAAAGATTTCTCTTTTTCTTGGAGGAATTCGAGAGACAAATTGGCAGGCCTGCTTTGCGACAAAAAATCTCATCCTTGCAGTCTTGAAACAAAGCACTTCTCTGGTTTTGTATTTAGACAAATCGGTCTCTTTAATTAAAGTAATTTAATGCTGTCTCTTTCATCTTGCCCAAAAACTAAAAAATAGATCTACAAAATTCTCCGTGTCCGACTCTTGAATTGTGACTTCGTCTTCTGATTCACATAATACTATTATAGGATGCAGATCATCTTCCTGCGACGTTGGTCGCCTGACCGAGAGAAGATTAGCCTGTCAGTTGATGTCGACGGCGAGAAACTAAACACTTGTGAAATATAACCTCTGGCAACAGCATCCTTCTGGAATTCGTGGCAGGACAGATAAGCAGCGGAATCTGGATTCATCAACAAATATTCTCTCTGACGCATTGTAAATTTTATAGAACCACCGTTGTGGTTACACGATAGGCCTACGTATGCAGCCTACGTTGATCAAGTGCTTCATGGGCTTTAATAATTATTTACCTGTGACGCATTATGTTTTGTCGTTCAGCTAGACTTATGCAATGCTCTTTTCGGAGAAGAAACCGTCCAGCCGATCATTTAATTGATCATTTCCGTGTCGAACTCTTTGAGATGGAAATCGTTCGCCTTATGAGTCAGATCTTTGTGTTGGTGCTGTTTGGAATGAATTCTGCATCTGTTTAATCTCTCGATCATTGTTCGCATGGAGATTGTATTGAGGTGCCGAGTACGGTAACAGGACAATTGTCCTAGAACCCGGAGGAAAATGTTAACTTATGTCGGCAATTTCCACTGCTAATGCATTGGATTCATCTCAACCACACTGAACTGGTCAAAAGATACGACGCAAAAGTCACAACTAATCTCTAAGGATTTCAAGAGCTATAAAAAGTTTCCTCAGAACAATTCTTTGTAAGACTAACGGAAAAATTCGTCACGGGCTAAACATCAAAATAGGATTTCTTGACGTGATTGAAGGAATTGACGTGCAACAACTCATTATCTTTCCTACACCGAATGAAGGCCGAACAATCAGATTTCTTCCATAACAAGATGTGTTTCGGTCGTCTCGTATCGATCGTCCTAACCAGATTCCGTTGAAAGCGGCGAGCGAGGCAGCTGCCACTTATTATGCTTCCTTAATCGGGTAATAGGTTTACGCTGGAGCAGCACAAATGGAACTGCATCGGAGAAGAGGAAAGAAAGGAGGAAGAGTGTGTGTTGGAAAGAAACTGATTTGAGATGACGAAGAAGTGTGGACAAAGGAAAAGCTGTGGTTGAAAGATGTGCCAGAAGGATAAACGATGAAGAACGATATGATGAAGAAATGATGGAATAGAATAACGAGGTGCAATAGGAAATGATTGTAAAAGAATTTCGATTGAACACAAGTGAGATGACTTATTGAAGGGAAAGGACGGATGAAGAAAGGAATGAAATAGTGTACTTATATAGAAGAATTAGTTACTTGGCAAAAAAATTAATTGATGAATAATTGAGTGGACGAGTAAGCGATATAAAACGAATCAATGAATTAATTTAACATAATCACAACAAATAAGATTATAGAGCCTAGTAATGATTATTACGCAGGCAACTAGAGAGAAATTGTGACTAAAATTAGCAGGATAGGAGCTGACTTGTTGAAGAAAGACGACTATCAGAAATAAATTGACTTACTAGATTAGACAGAATTGTACGAACAATTATCGAGGAAAGACGGCAAGACTTGCATAAACAAGGAGATAATAAGGTCATTAGCGTTTTCTGTAATTTGTGCTATTCAAAACAATTTTGGTCTGGCCGCCTCTGTCTCTATAGAGAACGTTTTGCATTAGAATAATTAATCGACGGATGGGAATTGCGTTCTATGAGCCGAATATATTAATTGCCTTAGACTTTGACGCCCAATGATCCGTAGTTCCTTGTCATCGTTATCGTATCCATAAATTACGTCTTCCTTTGTCGTTTCTTCCCTTTTACATGCTAAAAAAGACACAAATGCAGAACGACACGCACAATTCCAATTCATTAATTCATTCATTCAATGCGATAATTTATATTGCGCGCATTGGTGTTTTCTGCGCATGTCATCGGCCGTGTTGGTCGCTTGATCGACTGCTTCGGCATCTCAGCGAATAATTGCATCTATATGCAAAATTGCTCAGCTCTATAACTCAGTTGTATCGAACATGTTAAAGTTCTCTGGTGCTAGGTTTGCTTACCGGATTTATTCGTCGACTTTGCCATGGAATTTTGACCTCGACCGGTAGTCACGGGTGGCTGTACAATCTACCAAACACCACACGACGAATGCCCTTTTTACGTCCTCTTAATTGGGCCTCGACGAATATCTGGGCGTATGTCAGCTTCCATCAGTGATTGGCAACTCGTCGACAGCGTACCCGAGTCTGTGAGCAATGGGCTGAACGCTGACGATTCCTTCAGCTTACTATGCAGTCTTTTACTAACTTAGACCTTCATAGATTTTATTTGTCTGAAATGAAATTTGACATCGTTTAGGCAGACTCAGAGAGAGCTTCTGAGTAGGTATCTTGAGGGGGCGCAATGCAAACGTTCGATTACACTGCAATGCATCATATTGCATTAGGGTGATAACTCAGAGGGCATCCAGATCTCGCACCGGTTGAAAAGGACAGCCTCGAGGTAACAATAAAACGCAAAATCCCAGAGGCAGCAAACGCACTGCTAGCGGAAGTCCATTCCGAACCACGGGACCGACAACAGGAGGGGACGATACTGCCTGACAGAGGTTCGCGCTTAGGGGACAAGAAGCTCATCCTGCGCAGGAAAGTGGGTCAGTCCTGTACGTATATAGGGTGGGACAGCAAAGCTCCCTCAAGTCGACCTATGCAGCAGCCACGCCCATGAGGTGGACCCTGTAAAAAATTCAATGCGGAAAGGGGAACGAAACATAGTTACTATTTCTTGCAATGCTCTACGTTTTGTTGCGTCAATCAATCCTCCTGGAATAAGTTGCCCTACAGCCAGTAACATGGACATAGGACTCCTCGCATTTCTCTTTAGGGCCTACCTCTTTTCCGCAAGCGCTAGACGCCCCCATTCCGTTCAATCGCGATTTCATTGGGTCAGTTTGGAAGCGCCTCGACGAGTTTCTGTGAAAGCGACGCCATCTAAATTTACAATTACAATTCCTAAAATGTACTTGCTCACAAATTCATGTGCCACCAGGACTTTTCAACCAACTCCATATGCCACAACGCCATCATGCACTCATAATTGTATATTGTACACGTGGCTATGCCTACATTAGTTATTTACATGTAAAGCTATGGGCCTACACCTAATATAGTGGTATTGGGTTCATAACTATAGGGCGCAGGGTATTGAGAGTATATGGTCGGTGTTTTAGATTCACTGTTTTACCACTCAGTCAGAATGCAATGGGTGGCTCGAGGACCAATCGCTTAAAAGCATGACAAACACGACGACCACGACCCAGATATAGACGCAACTGCCATATATATATCCTCACGCAATTGTTGAAACGCTGCAACTTACTTGCACTGTACTGTTGCTTTCGTACGCTTATACTCGGTTACTGTAGGCGTTGAGATTCCTACAATTTGACTGTTAGTCGTGGATCCTAACAAACTGAAAAGTCATTTATGTAGCACTATGACACGTAGTTCTTTGTATTCATTCATTCGATCGCATTCATTGAAACTGTCTTCTGTTGAAACTCATGTCTTCCTACAGAGATGAACCATTCTTATCTAGTTTAAACTATTCTGTTTACTTCTAAAGCGTCTATAATTATAGACTCTATAGGGCTACTTGTGCGACATGCATCAGACGCTGATACGCTTCCGCCCATCACTGCATCGATTGATTCCGTTCCTAATGGATTTCGATTGATTCTGGAAATTGACATGCGACGTCTTCTCATATCCTTGAACTAAAAGTCTTGTGTACTGGACCATCTTTCTCTGTTTATAATTGCTGATGATTCTCAATGACATTGTTGTGTTTCTGCTGTATTTAGTCTATAGGCTTCGTCTCTCTCTCTCTCTCTCTCCCTCTCTCTCTCTTTCACTTTTTTTCTGTCAGCAGTATATTAATGGTCAAGGAGAGGGCCAGATATATAAGAGATCTGTCCTGGGCCTTCTCCATGATCTCTTTCACAATATGTCAACATATAATGACTCATGATGACTAATCAGGTTTCACTTCTATGCAGATTATGTGTAGACGATTGTTCATGGCCCATCCACTGCTCAGCTTTCTCTCACATGCCGCATTGTTAGACCTACTCTCTTTCGAGAATTGCATCTCTGGACATCCTCCAAAAATACTCTCACTGAATTAAAATAGATGCTCCTAATATTTATGTCTGACAGGTTCCGACGTAAATATTAGAAAGGCCAAAAAACTTGACATCTGGGCGGCATATTGTCAAATGCTTCTTTCGCATACATGAACATTATACTAACATCAAATACACGACTACATGTATGCATGTATACACACTCAACATACACATTAATGCTGTATTTTGTTTATTTATGCACTGCTGTCTCGAGCCAAAGTTTAAATTGATTTTGGTCTGTAATGCTGTTTATGTTTAAACCTTATTCCCTAAGGAATGTTTCGCCTCTGTCACAGATGCATATGTTTGTTTGCCTGTCTGACAGTATGTGGCTATACGTCTCGTTGTGTCTGTGTGTGCATGCGCACTAGTGTGCTAGCCTTAATACCAGAGATGTTCGCTTCGTAGCGGACCTGCAAGACTTGCATTAAAGAATCCTCCGCAAACGTGATACGATTACTAAACCGACCGCCAGACGACGCCTGCGAAAATTGGAAACTCTCGTCGTCTCTCGTTTTGCTCTCGTTGAAAACTCGATCCGCGTCTCACCGGCGCGAGACCATAGAAGCAACATGTAGCGCTATTTCGTCAGCGGTGGTGTTCCTTAAACTAATTCCTCTTCCGGAGATGTGTCCGTCGAATGACATCAACAAAGGGGCGAGTCTCTCCATCTGCGTAGTCAGGCCATTCGTCTTCTTTACGGCGGTTGTCAGCGCGGCTTATAGACTGCGTTCGCCACCTTCGCGTTGAACTGCTCGTTCTGACTCGCTATTCATCCGTCAATGTCCACTTAACTCTCGCATAACGGAAGCTTAGAAGACCTATATGGAAGTCAGATGTCAGCCGGACTCAGCGCCGTCTCGTGGCTAAATTAGGATGTAATGCGTTTGCCTCTTAGCCATTAATACGGCGACATCCGAGTCTGGCGTCGTAGGCTTTTAGATAAACACAAGACCTGATCTTGGACCGCGTTCTCTGAATGTCTCAGCGCCACTGAAACAACTGCGAATGAAGATGAAGACAAGGACAGATACGACTATCTGTTGCCGTCCCTTGAACCAACTGCTGACCTTAACACCGTGAAGCAATTCACATGAATCATTTCATAGGCCAGGTGCAAGCAGCATGCATTCTTGCCTATACATAAGTGCTTACTTTTCATTTATAGGCCTACTGAGAATGTGTAGACTATAGCGCCCTTCAGGAAGTCTGCTCAGCCAAGTCACCACTAACGAGAAAGGCTTGATCGAGTTACTTATACACACGTGCGTGCTCGCGTATTTATGTGCTTAATATTAGGCCTGTTATCAACGATATTGTTTTGCACATAAGCGCATAGACAATTGTAAAGCCTATCTAAGTTTAAAACCGAAGACAAGCAAGTTATATTTTATAAATCTTAATGGATCTATGCATGAAACTGAAGTCTCTGTATACAAGCAATGCTTCGTTTCTCAATAATAATCTTACCATGAATCGGAAAAAGAAGTTCAGTAAAATTCGAAAATACTAAACTCTTCACTCTGTGAAGTGAAGTAATATGATATAGCACCTTTTGAATGTCAACGTTGAAACTTTCTGGATTATCTGGGCACTTTATAAAAGCAGCCCGGTCAGTATTCACGCATACATACATTGAGTTGCGTACAGGATTAAAGGGTCCGTTTGAATTTACAAATATCGTATTGTGCGCGATCGGTTTCCGTCATTTTTTTGAGTTGCAACAAGTAACTACTATATAGTTGTCTAATTATATTATAGAATCATATTGGCTGCTCCAATATTCTGTATAAATAGCAATTATATCTATCTCGATTTGAGCTCGCGAAGCTACATTGCTCTGTTTGGGATAATATTGTTCATCGCTCCATTTAGGGCTAATAATTTCTTTATGGGCGCCGTTCTAGTCAATGCCCGGCGTGATATTTGCTCTGGTGATAGTCGGCATTTTCTATCGAGAAGAGCGAGACAACTTTTAACGCAATGCAGAGTAAATACAGTGAATAAATATTGACGCGTGGATGCGGTCGTTATCATCTCGTATGTGCTAATAAATTAGGAAATTTTGTTTCCAACAAATGACATATTGTTATTAGGTCGCATCCAATCACTCAACCTCAAGTTGCTTATCTACTTAGCGGTAATGACACGGCTGGGCTGCAATACCTCACATGGAATGCGCTGGAGCAGGAACATGAATACAATGTAAAAATACACTCAAACACAATTGAGCGACAGCCATATCAGCCAATGTGTTAATTCGTGATACTATGTATACAGGTACGCGTTTATCTAAGTGTTGGCACTTATCAAGAAACGTATCTAGGCACTCATCTGAAAACTTATCTAGGCAACTATCGTATTGTTAGATTTTTATGACGTGTCTAACAGAATAACCATTCAGAGGGGCTCTCAGCACGGAAACTCCAGGGAAAAAGAAACGCCTTCTAGGCACTTATCTAGGCACTTATCCAGAAACTTATCTAGGCACTTATCTAGACACTTATCTAGGCTCTAGCATATGCACTTATCTATAAACTTATCAAAACACTTATCTAGAAACGTAGGCCCTATCTAGACAAGCTTCAGTCTCAGATTGTATAGACGTTGACCTCACTATACGGCTCAATTTTTTCTTCGTCGTCAGTGATGCTTCGTGCATTAGAAACCAGCGCATCAAAAGGTGCAAGAAATAGGTTTAACTGTGCACCAGAGCATGGAGCCTCCATTTCGTGTTCTGTTCATCGGAGAAATCTGATTTTCTTGATTGCTTCATTAGCCGAGATTCCCGTTTCAGCAAAGCCGTTGAAAGTAAAAACCGCATTCAACCATTGACATTCCCTGCGAGCCAACGCAACTAAAGCCAATTGCCTTGCATTGCATGGTAGGCTAATGCAGCCCTAGCATTCCACCCGTTCCAAACCAATCACCCAAGCGCAATATCTTCTGTGATATAGCTCCATCAAATCAAATGCAGAGGGCTATATTGTAGCGGACTAGGCGACCTGGCATTGCTAGGACGATGAGCCCTACTTTAAGCGTCGCCCGCCGATACAAAGACCAAAAATTCTGCGCCCGAATAAAAATCGCGTCGTTGCATTTGTATGCGAACGAACGACGTCTATCGGCGAGCGAATGTGGATTACCATTCGAATTACCATTACAATCGGGTCGCGATAGAGAACGCGCGACGGATTTATTGCGCCTATCCGGGTCGATCGCGTTGATCAATTTGATTTTCGGACAATGGTTCTTTATGTCGAAGAATCAATAAACGGCGACTTAATATTCGGCTTTTAAGAAATTGCACGAGCGACGCGTAGAGCCGAATACGGAGAGAGGCTTTGTTTATCTTGGACATGACGGAGGCGTGACAGACAGACGCCAATGGGAATCAGCTTAGGTCCATGAACGACAGCGACATGATGGTGTGACTCGGTCGTCGTGATAACGAAAGCGCCCCTTCCTTCCTCACTGGAGTATGCCAAGACTTCTTACTTGCAACGGGTGTACGTGTTCTCAAGGATGGACTTCTTACATGCAGCGAGTGGACTTGTTCTTGAGAAAGGAGTTCTTACTTTCGATGCGTGAACGTGCTCTCAAGGAATGACTTCTTAGCAGGGACGTATGCGCTCAGTTTGATCACCAACAGCGCTAAGTCTGCTCTAAGCTGTAATCGCCAATAAGCCAATTACTATACGTCGTAATCGACCGTTTTATTCGTCATTAATTTTACAGTTGTGCTAAATCTTACGTAGCAAAATGCTGCACTGAGCAATTGGAAATTGCTAAATGAGTCTACAGACATTCGATGGCTTGGAGTGCGTTCCCAAGATTTAAGAATAGTAATCGTAAACGCCAAATGCATAAAGAGCTACTTGTACGTATAGATCTATACTCTATTGCCTAACGCAAGGCACCTGCGTGCCAAAAGAGCTGCTATACATGTCAGACGGTGTCCAGAGATGCCAAGATAAACAACCTCGGTTTCCAGAGGAGGCAGATTTGTATTCTATTTCCGTTTAATGAGTACGTAGGCCTATGAATGACAGAATGGGGTCATTTATACAAATAATAAACTTTTGCAGTTTGAGAGTAAGAGCTTTTTGCTTAATTGGTGATATATGAGCTGCAATTATGGGCTTTCGTTTTTAATGAGCGACATAGATGCGTAAAACAGTGAGAAAATGAATTAATCGGAGCACGAATCATTGCATAGATTTGATTTTAATTTGGAGTGTGAAGCCTTTGGATGATAATTAGAGAGAACGTGAGACAGGTGGTTGAGTGGTGAGCAGAGTTATTCATGTGAAACTGAGAATTCAGAGGAGAGAATGTTTAGAATGGACATCATATTCAAATTTTCCCCCTCATTACAATGAACATCAAGAATTAAACAGTTATAAGAAAAAAACCAACGTACAAATTTTGCATTTAAATTCCTACATTAGTAGGAACTGCGTGTCGATCATCAAATTACAAAGCAACGATTAATAAACAATGTAATTATGCAGCGCCTGTTTTATAATTTTCGTGAATCTTCATAAGGTTGTCTTGTTGCTGGACATAAATGAGTGTATTAACCGTAGCCTCGTTTGGAGTTGAGTCCTAATGTCATATTAACCACAGCCTCGTTATCAATATAAATTTTCATCTCTTACGTTGAGGAGACTAAGAACCGAAACGATTGCAGACAAACAATATGACTGACAGATGATGGATTGCTGCACAATATCGCGCTAAAATGACGCTTTAGGTCATATTGCAAGCGATTATTGCATTTTCTGTTGTAATTTCTCTATGACGTTGCGACTAATAGTCGCTTTTAACATCCGTTCTGTGCTCATATTGACCGCCACGCAGTCCATTAGAGCAACGAAAGGCGTTACTTCGACGGCTGCATTAGACATCATAAGGTTATGGGAGCAGTAACACTGTTGCGAGTCACCTAACATGGCGCTGTGAAAATACATGATCAGGCCAACATAAGGAATCACATCAATACTCTAAATTGCATTGATTTTTATCATGATAATAAAGCACAGGTAGAAATATGAGAGTATTTAAAGAAACTATCTAAAATCGAATTTCTTTTTCACTGCGGTGACCACACGTAAAAAATATTTTTATTATTATTGTTATTATTGCTGTTATTATTATTTTTTTATTATTACAACCATATTCACTATTCAATGATATGCTTAAAATATAGTTATAGGCCTAAGGTAGTAATAATAATTACATCCTAGAGGCTCAGCGCGTTTGCTTTACTTCTTCTTGAAGTTCATAGGTCGAAGACCCATAGGTGTCCAATGCAATCATGGTCGGTTTCCAGAGACCAAGACCACTATAGCTGCACACTCCCTGGATGGGTCTAAAGACCCACAGACGTCTACTGCAACCTCGATCTCTATAGGGGTCTAGATATCTAGGGTTTTCTGTATGTTTTGTATTGGATTGCTTTCGTCTTGTTTCTTTATGGCCGTCGTATCTGGACCCATTCGACCGACACTCCTCTCGTTTTGGCTGGAAGGCTTCCAAGTAATATTTCCATCACTCCACTGTGAAGTAGCAAATAACAAGCAAACAAGTCTCGATCTTTGGGAATCGAATTTTTTTATATGAAGAATTTACGTCCTTGGTAGTAGGGTTATAATCGTGGATGTCAGAGGATAAATGCTTTCGGCTTTAAGGCTAGGTTCTACAATTACAATTCAAACCAATTTAAAAGCCAATACAAGCAAAGACCAGAAATTAATTATTACTCTACTGAGAGATTATTCAACTGCATGACCTCGTCTTTAATGTCGCTAATTAAAAGTGTCTGGTAACTGTAGAATGACTATAACTATGACTAAAAAAACTTCTATAGCGCCGCCATAATAATGCATATGGCATCAACCGACGGCGCACCAAAACAAATCCGAAATCAGGTCAAATCCAAAAGGTCAGTCCAAAGAGACTGAATGACAGTCACAGGAGGAAAGGCAATCAGGATTAAATCAGCTTATAAACCATACAATACGGCTGTATTCCAAGAATTATACTTTGCCACCCCTCCAAAGTTCAGAAACGCTCTTGAATGTAGAATTCACCAACAATTGTTTTATTTCTTTACAGTTAAACACAGTTCAAAGGATGACGATAGAAGTTCGACCCAGTCAAATGGAGACACGTATGCCTTGTTGGACGAAACAGAGCAACAGCAGAAAGGCCACGTCCGCTCGCAACAGCCTTTTTCACGGGTTACAGTCATCGTAAGTTTGGATGGCAGCGAATACGGCGAAGACGGCTATCCACGAGGGGTCGACGAAAGCTCCCCATCGTCGGAGGCCGATAGAAGGCGAAACCCTGTGAACCTTAAGACGAGGGGACCTGGCGATGTTTCAGGCGGGGCAGACGGAGGACTGGGAGTGGTGACAAGATGTCGCGCCGTGCCTATGGTCAACGAGGGTGGCCTGAAGATGGGACAGATGTGTTCCCGTTCGACGGATGAGGATAACACCCCCGTCGCCGAAACGTAGTCCACCCCACATCTGTCAGCGAACAATGGCGAGGTCAAGGTGGGTGGTCTGCTGGGATTCACGGAAAAAACCTTCCAAAGGGTGTCATTGAATGCAGCGCTCCCTGCGCTTAGCTTTCGGGTGGCGCTTTAGAAGTTTGGAATTGCCGATTACGATTCACATAAGAGTTACATGGTAAAGAAGTATCTGTGAAGTAAGAAGCACACGTTTTCCATGCTCAAATCCACGGTTAGCAGAAAACAGGACGAATGCAAAGAAAAAACAGGAAGACTGGCGCTACAGAAGTAGATTAGTATACATCTGATGGATTCATTGGCCCAGAGGCATTCAATGTCAAGTTCGAGTCTTGAGGGAAGTTTTGGAGAGAACTCTTGTAGGGTTATGCCGTCTAACGGCATCAGAAACGCGACTCTTAAGACCAATCGATGCTGATTCGTCCTAATGTTCTTTGCCCGGAAAGTACTTTTTCGTATGACGACAGGTGTCAGATGACTTTCGTATATGTTTGATGTATGCCGACGCGTTTGATGTATGCCGACACGTTTGGTGGCTTTGATGCATGCCGACGCGTTTGATGACTTTGCAAGTCTATATTCTTCCCTTGTTTGCCTTTATTCGCATCTCTTATGTAAACTTGTGTGCCTATTTCTGCATGCTTTCTATGCACTGTGTGTTATTAAGTTTCATAAGGTTGATGGATTTTGATGTCATATATGTTCTGCGCTTTTAAACTGTTTAGCTTCTTTCAACGTTTCATATTGTTTTCACAGACGAACAATTGTGGACTCGTAGCTGTTTTGACATTAGCTTTTCAGTCGCACATTTTAAAATTTCGACTAATTACTGTTTGTTGTTTGTCTTCATGGTGGATTATATGTGTATTTTCTTCGTAGAGATATCACTATTGCTATTGTTTCCATCACTGCAACAACACCATCAACAGCAACAACAGCTGCTTCTAGTTCTACTACGACAATGACTATTCCACCCCTTACTGTTACTATTGCGCTTCTGTCATAGAATGTTTTGTGTAAGAGAAACCAACGGAACCTTCTGTTTTCTAGAACTTACATAGATTGGTCAGTCGCAGAGGATGAGAACTCATGAGAACAACAATTCTGAGATATACAACCTGGCGCTAGTCAGTGTTGGACAACGTGGCGCTAGTCAGTGTTGGGCACGAGACCAAAACCTCGAGACCGAGACCAAGACAGAGAGGTCCAAGATCAAGACCAAGACCGGGTGGTCCGAGACCAAGACCGCTGATCTCTATTTATAAACAATTCAATTTATTAAGACGCTAAAACGGAATACCACACTTAGAAATTAATTTTTGCTGAAGAATACTAATCTTAATAATGGTCCAGAGAACAGTTTTACCGGCCAGTCTGACTTTTGCGGGTTCAACCCTTGGCTTCGGCCGGAGAATATCACACTATAAATTACTTATAGTATATATATATATATATATATATGTATAGGCCTATGATGGGTAAATACTTTAAGACATCTGAGCATGTAGATTAACGTTCCGTTTGAATGATGTAGGCCTACTTGTACTCGGAATTGTAGATTAACAGTGACTATACGTGGCCGACCACATGATTATTAGATTGTTCCAAAACCTTGAAATTTGTGAAAACGAATTTTGAAATGGCTGATTCCGTTGCAAAAGCATTTTTTGCCCATGGTAACATGTATATATATAGATGGTCCGCACGTCATAAGTCGAGAACAAGCGCGTAGGGTCTAGACATCCGGTGTCTCTAATAATCTAAAATAACGGACAAAAATCAAAGAAATAGCTCTGAGACGGCAAATGACCAAGAACGCTAACCTAGCACGGAGAGCAATCCCAAGACCGTTCCTTTAAGACCAAGACCAAGACCGACGCAGTCGAGACCAATACCAAGACCGATGGTCCGAGACCAAGACCAAGACCCCAGTTTTTCCGGTCTCGAGACCGTCTCGAGACCAAGACCGCGGTCTCGAGACCACATCCCTAGCGCTAGTCGCGTAGGCTCACGTAGTGTAATGAATGCTATTGATTTTGTCACCTGCCGAGGCCTTGCTATCTGTTCTAGGCGGAATCTTAGTGGTCAAAAAGGAGATGAGGATTAATAGTTTAGGCCTACATATTACCAAATTACTCCAACGCAGGTAAAAATGAAAATTAATGTTGTAAATATGTTGCATATGAAACGACTATCGCTTCAAGAGATGCCATAATTTCCTAATCACCCAACTTCTCTTCTGTATTACACAGCAGAGGGGCTAAAGAAAGCTGCAGAGGGTTGAAACCAGCCCCCAGCTACATTGACAACTGAAGCACTGGTTTTAGACATTGTTAAAATTCATTGTGCCCACAACCACCGCGTCAGTTAGTTATCGTCACTATACGTCTATGGTAGGTTACATAAGCAGCCTATCAGGGCATGGCAGATGTCAAATTCCGTTGCTGTGTTTGCTTCAAGTTCATTAAATGGACCATCACGACATGTATACTTACAATTGCTTGCTCTCACGAGTCAAAACCCGGACTTGGGCAGCCCTGTAAAATTTAGTTGCAATAGTCCTGACGCATCAAAATAGGAATTGACGAGAGTTGCAGCGGAGTCGATTCGCCGTATGACTGGTCTGCTGAGGGAACTCATTCATGTGCTTCGCCTGCGTAGAGCTCTTCATTAAAAACTCCAAAAGATAGGCCTACATCTAAATTAATAAGAATATCTTAAAGTTTTTTAAAATCTCTGTCGTCTTTAAAGTTTTTATAGTAGGCTACATTATACATATGTCCTACATTCTAAGCCTATAATGAGTATACTTGTACACAATTTACTTACACAAGATGGACTGTTCGAAGGGGCAGACCTTCACCATATCCAAGATTAAATACATAAACACATGGATCTTTCGACATACACAAGATATTTGATTTTAATGATGAATAAATGCGAGGCTCTTTCTACAAACAGGAGCTACACAAAGACTACTCAAGAAATGTATGCATAGTTGTATAGAGTAGGCCTATACGGAGTGGAAAATATTAAGAAAGATGTGGAACCAAATCTCTCGTTATAGCCCAGGGAGGCTAGGTTCGGTTACCAAGAATTATCTAATTCGTGGGCTGTTCACGAGACAATGTTTGTTAACCAGCAAATATTTTCGAACACCAGGATTTAAATTTTATTGCGACGCTTGTTATTAGCCTACTATTGTGAGTATTTATCAAACCATTCTACATGCATTTACCAGACTTACGTCTACGTAACGACCACCATGCATGACTCACCAGAACGTGGCCGTGTGCACCAACCTATGCGAACCAAAACAAGTCTAACAATGAATGTAATTACTAATTAGCCATAATTATTGCAGTTTTTTGGCATAGCCGCTTAATTGCATATATCTACTGTTGACTCCTGGCGACTAGCACGGTATGTAGCCCTAATATAGGCCTAAGCTTACCTTGGATATTTAGGCTATGACTATCATAATCATTCGCTTCCTAGTTGACTCACAATTTCATCTGATTGAAACGCTCTGTAAGTCTGTAGTTGTTCAGTGGCCTACATGTTTCACACAATCTGATTTAGAAAACAAATTCTGTAATACGCGAAGATAATTAATGGGCAGATCTATAAGAGTCTATGTGCCCCAATAGATGTAGGGTCCTAATGGCCTCTAGAAAGTAGTTTATGTGAAATTAGCACGCATCGTGGTGCATAACTATATGACAGTAGACCTAGGCTTATAATGTGGTCTATGAGTGTTTTGTAGAAGCTGTTGCTGCAAGACTTGGAAACTTGGAAAATTGGTCTATTGAATTTATCCAGGCTAAATTACAGTGGTTTTAATACAGACTAAACGTCTTACTTTAAACCCGTGTTATGTTATGCATGTTAAAGCATCTGATTCAAAGCGTCAAACAGATTGACTTCAAATAGCATAGGCCTACGTGTACACCATAGAGTTTAATGTAGAATATGATGCTTAGAATAATAGGTAAGAAAAATGTTACCACTACTCAAATGACTGAGCCTAGTACACGATATAAAATGAATTAAAAGCGAAATATTAATTTGAGCCAATTAGACAATTATTTTAGCACTCAAGGGGCATAATAATAATTGTCACCATCAATTGCCGAGTAATGAACGCCACAGGACATTGCCAGATTATGGTATGACGTCTAGATAATTTGGATGATACCGACCTAAAATAAATATGAAGTTTTGCTGCGTTGGCCCGTGTTACAGTTGAGAGAATTAAACTATTCAATTGTTCTCGGTATCAGCTGTGGTACGCTTGGCTGCCTAGGATTTAAGCTACAGGCCTACCTGCAATACTAGCATCCACCGTGTATACGGATGTGTGATGGCGCGCGATTTTCTTCATTGGAAGGAGTGCTCGCAACCGAAGTCGTTTAAGTGCATTTTGTATACACGTCTAGAGCGCCTGTACGCTAGACTAAGAGACGACAAGTTTTAATTCATAAGTGCACAATGATTATATTGTACATCGGTAACATTTATACTGTGTCTACTTCCAATCCTTTATGCCATAGATCTACCAACAGTATAAATATGACGTGTTTGGGTAACTGAAAAACACCTGCGCTATCCATGCAATCTATGTTTGCGGCATCTTTGCATTTGAACGCTCTCCTTTAAAAGCCAAATGACCGCAGAGGGATTCGCAACTTTCGTTACATTAAACCGGAATTTGGAAACCTTAGGGCTGTTTTCTACACAATTCAACATTGGGCAGGTTTGTTTTACATAATTTACATAACGTAAAAGAAGAATGGGCTATGCATGGTCGTCAATTTTGTTGTAGCTTAAAAGTCAAGTTCAAGTGTTCTAGAATCATGCGTCAGCGAGTGCGCTTTCAGGTAGCGTCCGTTAAACTCCGTTTATCATCGTTTTAGCTGGCCACTGAAACAATGAATAGATGACGAATCTTTATGTGCATGTTAAGAACATAAGTTATTAGATAAAATTTTAGCAACAGCTTTAATGATGCTCATAGGCTAATTTATTGCCTTTTATTCTGTCGACGTTTAGAACGGCTGCTAATGGCCGAGGGCAGATTAATAAGAGTTGGTTCAAGGATCGAATTGCTCGGAAAAGGTCTCCTTGGAAAAGTGGCTTTTGTCGGAATAACACAGTTTTCGAAAGGTAAGTTGCTTTGAACAGTGTTTAAAAGATGCCTGAAGGCTACACCTATTAAAGGCTATTATTGCGATTAGCTAACTGGTTCATGAAAATATAATTAGACTATTTACTATACTTGAGTGCATGAACAGGAAGGCTGACACAAGAACAGGCGATCGACGATCAAGCAGAGAAGATTTCAGTTGCTGCTCTGTAATTTTCTATGGTTAGCTTCCAAAAAATGACGCCTGAGAGATCAGGATAGGCCTATTCGCTGGCAATGTACATGTAGGCCTAGTGCATTTGCGCTGTGGGCCTAAACTTTACAACGATGAACATTTTTCTTTTTCTTTCATAATATGTTTTAGGTGTTTAGGATTTTAACGTAGGCTACTACATGTAGCTCATCGAACAAAAATTACGACCTGGAGGAACATAGTACAACATCCCATATAGGGCCTACATGTAGGCATGATTCTGGTCTCTCTGTCGTCTGTTTTAGTGCGGACTAGCTAGGCCTATAGCATGCAAGACTGCAAGCATTATGGGCTATTCTAATTAACTAAAGCACAATCAATCGAACCGAAGAATGAAAATAATAAAAACTTAAAATTTACACTTTAACGATTTTGGGTGTTTTTAAATAGCTTAAAATCTTAAAATCTAATTCCACAAAATACTGGCGCAAGCTTTGCATGGATAAAACATTCGAATCGGCTACTGCCTACTGTCACTATGAAACTGCTCAGTCTAAATCAACGATCTGCATTATGGCCAGGGTTGTTAACAATACTGGAAAAAAGTATTCCAATACCAATACCAATACTTCCTAATTAAAATATCGCGATACCAATACTTTAACTAATACTTTTCAATATGATTGCATAGCTTCGATCTTAGTTCAAATTATAATTCATCCACCGCTGATAGAAAATTTCTTAAGGAATCGTTTGGGCCAATTACAAGGAATCTAGATAAGAGCTGACAGGCTAAAAATAGGTATCGCGATACACACGCGATACCAGCAAAATAAAACTATCGCGATACTCGCTGCGATACTGACAAAAGTATCGGCGATATTAACAACCCTGATTATGGCTTATATGTAGGCCTACCGATCTCCTAAATCATCAACTTACTCGGAAGAACCTGCAGTGCTTTCTTTGATGAATTGAATTCATTAATATTTCATCTCTTTGCTGTCACCGGTTTTGTGGGCGCTGAAGTAGTGTAGAGTTTGCGATTTACGATTACGCCATCTTGGTCTCCAATCTCATCCCCATCAAACTCTAGAACTAAACTGCTCTTCAGCCTATGCTGCGCCAGCTCTTCAGAAAGGACTAGTCTATCAAGAGATATCCTCTAAAGTACTCATATCCTATTATAATAATCAACAGCTCTTCTTGTAAGCTTAAACTCTCCGTGCTTGTTCTCACTACTACGACGTCCTCTTTATTTCCGGTCGTCTAGCAAACCTATCTGTACCACTTTAAACCCTTGTTAGCATAGATGGCAGAGTCGGAAAACTCAATGTAGGCCTATCTGATTATTCACGTGACCTACTCTCAATTGGTTAGGCAGCAATAGTTGCTAAGATACCACGCAACCAGTCGCTACGTGGCGCCACGGTTTGTGTGCTTTGACCTTTGCTTTGACCACCAAACAGACCAAATGCACAGGGCCACAGCGGAGATAGAAAGTGTCATAAGTTCTCATAACTTAGTCTACGACTCTAAAATCTTTATTGTTATGTTGTGGGAAATATTAAGATCTATGTTTTTGGCATCTGGCATATGCACTTTTCATGGAAGTTTGGCCTACTTTAACGAACATTTAACATTATTCGTAACATTGCTAAACATTTATTTAGGCATTTTCACTAAGCAGGAACTCTACACTCGGCACTTCACTAGAGCAAACGCGTATGCACCCGCGTCATAAATATATCTATGGTTTGCGCAGCAGTGGCAGTGGCACACATCTCTATGTTTATTAAGTCGGCCGTGTCCAAGGACCTTGGCCGTGTCTTGGCGCATTTTTTAAAATTTATGGTAAGTTTAATGATCTATCTGTGACAGACGCCACTGAATAATTTTTCGTTCTTTTTAACTTGAAGTTCTTGTACAGTTCGCAGAATCCGCCTCTTTGGGACAAACCCCCTCCAGTACAAAGACAATATCATACTAATTCACCTTAGACTCTTATTGTCTCACCTCAGGTCTTAAATTCAAAATCATACGAATTCACCTTAGACTCTTATTGTCTCACCTCAGGTCTTAAATTCAAAATCATACGAATTCACATTAGACTCTTATTGTCTCACCTCAGGTCTTAAATTCAAATCCCTGCTTTTTCACAATCACGAACCCTATCATGATTCCTCATCCCTCGCTGTTTCAGCTCTGAAAACTAGCCGTCAACCTGATCTCACAACACATCTCAGGATCTTTTTAGTAGACTCCAAATGGTGGAAACGCGGCTTCACTTTTTTGGCGCTGTAGAAATGGGGAGTTAGCGATCACGAAAGATATTACGTTTGTCGTAATTATGGGCCTGTATCTGTATGTCACCGCAGTATGATATGGCGCAGCCAATTGATGGGTTGTACACAGCTTTCAAGTCTTTAATTCAAAAAAGGCAAACCCGGAGAGCAATAAAATTGGCTATACTAGTGACAACTGTGCAACCAATTACAAGTGCAAAGAGTGATTTTCAAAGCGATCTGAAGCGTGATGTTCTAACTAATATTCTGTTTGGGGTGTGTATGTCATTCATTTGCTATTTGCGCAAACCATGTCACCAATTGACTGCCACCATTGTTGCAATCTTGTTAAACTTTTTCTGAAACCTAATTAAACATGATGGCTTTCGAAAGAAGTGGGTTTTTTAATCACGTTTTATAGCAGTGATATGGTTTGCTTTATTTCCAAAAAGAAATCTCAGCTGATAAATAATAATTATAATGATTGTGTTTAGCTTAAAACTTACAAGCCAAAATATGACTACAAACATTATGAAAGAATGATGACAAGTTATCATAGGGGTCCAATTTAACTGTTGGCAGTTATGCAAGATGCTATTACGTTATATATGTATTTTAACCACCGCTTATTGAAAGAAGGACTAATCCACCTTATGAAGCTGTGGGTATCGAGCTCGGTTCCCCATCTCAGCACCCCAGTGTTATCCATTACTGTATGCCACCCTGAAAGTATTTGGAGCAAGTCAAATGTATGCCAAGCAATGCATTTCTGTCGTCAAGACATACGCTATTCTTTTAGGTTTCATTCTATGAACAGTGAATTCCATGAATGTAGAATTTTGGTATGAATATGTTCAACTCCATTTGCTCTATTTAAGTGTTTATAATTAAATATTGGTCAATTCTTCCTTGAATTGTTCATTGATGTCAAAGTTTATTCTTAACATCATTTATCCACTTTATGAGGACTGGTCTAAGGATAAGATGGCCACTGTTAAACTAAGTCTGATGGAGGCTGATGGAGTCACAGTGACCTTCATAAATGCAATTGTACAATATTAGCCCATTGTATAAATTAGGCATATAGGATAACAAAATATAGTCATAGGGCTTTTTTATTTATTTACATGCTGTGAACAATTCTGTCTCTAAGGTACTGGCAAATGGATTGGCATTGTTCTGGATGAACCAAAAGGGAAAAATAATGGAACTGTCCAAGGCGTATGCTACTTCACTTGCAAGGATAACCACGGCCTCTTTGTCAAACAGTCTCAGGTAAACATTTTGGCAATATTGTTAGCCACAGATGCATGTTTTTGTCTCATGTTAAAGTGAATTTAACTTATTTTAAATTTTACCACCTAAAATGTTGTACTAATCTACATTGTATCTTTGCATGTGCCTAAATGACTGTTATGGTGTATTTCGATTAGGTTTAGTACTTAATACAATTTGCAGAAAATTGAATTGATATGATCTTTCATCTGTAAATTTTTTTCCACATGCAGCTTCATGTCCTGGAGGATGAGGCTGAAAGGAGTAGCGAACTTGTTAAGCCCAAGGTATTCGCATCACTGGGTGCCGAGCATGTTTCCTATGCTAAATCCACTGCTACTTCCTCTGTCTCAGTCAAAACAGAAGTGATTGACAAAGGATTTGCACTCAGTCATCCCATACCACAGGTTCTTATTCATTTTGGTATATTTAAATATTAAATTTTCTTGTGAGATGATACTTATTTTATGACTGCTAAGTCCATTTGCTGCAGTGTTTTATGTTGAGCTGTGGCAGCTGTCTCTTTGTATTTCTTCTTTTGATTTCTTCTTTTGATTTCTGTTTCTTTTCTTACTAATTACAGTTACGTATTGTTTGCTGGTTATAATTGCCTGTTGTTTACATTGGGTTGCAGTTACCCATTGTCTACTGGTCACAATTATCAGTGGTTTTTTGGTTATAGTTACCAATTGGTTACTGGTTACAGTTACCCATTGTTTACTGGTACAGGTACTCTTTGTTTATTTGTTACAGTTACCTGTCATTGTGTGTTCGATGCTTCAGCCCTTCTTTAATGCTTACATTGTTGACTGATATTTGCAAAAGGGCAATTGTTGTTGTCGTCAGTGTTGCTATGATTATTGTTAGTGTTTGTGCTGGATTTTACCATTAACACGATTCCTGTGACTATTTGTTTTATTTTTATTCTTATTCTTAATCTCTTATCATTACTCTGCTGCAGTATTTGTCAAGAAATACAGACCACGTATGGTCTCAATGATAATTGGACAGTGCTTATATCATACACTAGTGGGTGATGAGCAGTATTACAAATGTTTTGAGCAGAAATCAGAAATCGAGAGCTTGAAGTGCGAGGTGAAAGATCTTCGTGGAAAACTGATAACGCTCAGAGTGAAAAGAGCGAATGACAAGCAGCAACTCGTTGAATGTGAAAGGGTAAAGATACAACTGAAACAGGCAAGTATGATAGACAAGATGAATAGTCTTAAATGATTCTGTGCTTTGTGTACTTCAAGAAGTAATCAGATTTATGCAGCATGAAGGTCATAATGAAGTTTGCTATTCAATACAAACTGACATGACCACAATATGATTTACACGAAATAGTAGGATAATTAGTTAAACAACTGTCACGTTTATAATTCACCTATTTATTACTACTACTCATTTACTGTCACACTCTAGAGAGGGGAAGGCTAAGTCAATCCTATTTTGTTCTTTGTGCCTTTGTAGTACAGTTCAACCGTCTCAATATACTTATTTTCTCTAAGTTTGACATCTTTCTTTTGTTGGGATTTGAGTCTTTCAACCAGTTTAAAGATATAAACAGTGCTTCAATTTGTTACTTCAACCTTCGTTATAGTCAGATCCGTGAGCTATATGCATATGTAATTGAATGTAAAATTATAAGTTAATTTTTGTACTTATTGATATTTGTTCCCAGGAAAGTACTATTATGTAATCGCCTATTTTTAAATCTATTAAAATTTTAGTGCCACTAATGATGCTAAAGTCATCAGTCGATAGTTGCTATGAATCAAAGTTGTTGTGCAAGCTGAATTTCATATTTGTGCAATTTAAGCAATAATAACTGTTTCAGCTTCAGGAATACAAGATGAAGATGCAGGAGACACACATGGAACTTCAGAGGCAGCTACAAGCATTGAAGAAGGTAATATCAATCTTCATTAAGTCTGCCATATTGACTGTTTATTGCAAATGTTAAATGATTGAATGAATATAGTATTCATTCATTCATTCATTCATTTATTTAACATTTACATATCTATTTTGTGTAATCATTCATTTATTTTAACATATATCTATTTTGTGTAATCATTCATTCATTTATTTTAACATATATCTATTTTGTGTAATCATTTATTCATTTATTTTAACATTTATATATCTATTTTGTGTAATCATTCATTCATTCATTTATTTTAACATTTATATATCTATTTTGTGTACACTTCTATATATATATATATCTGTTCATCATTGACAATATTTATATGTGAATAATGGATGGTAATTGTAGTTCTATTTAATACTTTTGAAATTACTGACCAGACACAATTGAATGCATAAAACAATATTGAACCCATGCCCTTGAGATATTTTGGTAACACTAGTTTATTTGTAGTATAATCACAATTTATTCGTTTCTCGCCAGAAAACAGTCATACAGTCATCTAGAATATAATATTTATTATTATTGTGTAATTAAATAAGGCAATGCAATGATGTTTATATTAGTGAAACATAAATCAAATTCAGCATCACTGAGCTATTTTCAGTATGTATGTGAAGTAATAGTTCCTTTATCGTTCAACTAGGAAGCTAATGACGTACAAGAGGCTTATGAACGATATAAAGACGAGATGACGGATGTACAGGAAATGATTGAAATGGTTACCCTAGACAAGGAAATGACAGAGGAGAAGGTGAGGTTTATCAATCGCTTTTATACTAAATCATGTTTAATTCAATCAATTTTCCGCTTTCCATGCTAGTTAAAAATATGTGCTTGGTTTAAGACTTTTACATTGGCATTGATTTTTACATCTTGTTGTGGGCCCAACTGCTTGGAATGTGGCCTCATATTGGATTTTCGGCTCTTGCCTATAAACTCTTTATCCAATTTTCATTTTACTCTGAAATCTGTCTTGTTTAGCCGAAGTTGGGCTGTTAGCCGCCTATGAGTAGATTTTTTTAAGAGCCACTATAACAAGTTTTATTGATTGATTGATCTTTTAGTAACTCTGCTTCTATGCATGATTATTACTCTCTTGTCAGCAGGAATTGTAAATTGAGAATTTGAAGTCTGAAGTCACAGATATTTTATCTACACTTTCCTAGGATTTTTGTAATAAATTTCAGTTGAAAAATATTCAAAACAATGCGATAGTTTTTCAGTAAACCCAAATGCTGTTGCCAAAAGTTGAGTTAAGCAAATGTGTCTACCGAACCAATGAGACTAATGGCACTGGACTAACACACACACACATACACACACACACCTAAACACACATATACACACACCTACACACACACACACACCTAAACACACATATACACACACCTACACACACACACACACCTAAACACACATATACACACACCTACACACACATACACACACACACCTAAACACACATATACACACACCTACACACACATACACACACACACCTAAACACACATATACACACACCTACACACACATACACACACACCTAAACACACATATACACACACCTACACACACATACACACACACACCTAAACACACATATACACACACCTACACACACATACACACACACACCTAAACACACATATACACACACCTACACACACACACACCTAAACACACATATACACACACCTACACACGCATACACACACACACCTAAACACACATATACACACACCTAAACACACATATACACACACCTAAACACACATATACACACACCTACACACACATACACACACACACACCTAAACACACATATACACACACCTACACATACACACACACACCTAAGCATACATATACACACACCTACACACACATACACACACACACCTAAACACACATATACACACACCTACACACACATACACACACACACCTAAACACACATATACACACACCTACACACACACACCTAAACACACATATACACACACCTACACACACATACACACACACTCCTAAACACACATATACACACACATACACACACACACACACAGCTCTAGTGCTATACATGAAACTTGCTTGAAAACGGATGTTTTAGTGTGAAAGTCTGCAGGAAGAAGTGGATCAACTGAAACAGAAAGTGGAAGATCTGAACGAAAATCTGTGGATCATAATGGAAGATTTGGAAACATCAAGTAATATTCAGTTTATCTAATTCCTGAATTATTCTTTGCTTCTTTGTTCCTGTTTTGTTTTATTATATAATACACTGCCTTGTAGGGTAATGAATGACTAACTAACTTGTTCAGTTATAGCCATCATGTATATAACATGGTGGATGTGCTTGCTTATTCTTTGTCTGTATATTGTGGTTCATTCTCACAACCGTTAGGTAGCCATTGGTCATGTTCCAACCGTCTTACTAGGGACATGGTTCAGTTACACGCATACATTGTATTCGAATATACATGCATAGTGCATAATATTATATATATATATATATATATATATATATATATATATATATTATACTTTATCCACAAACCAAGAATTTACAATCTGTTTGTATTGTTTTGTAAAATGCAACACTATAGAGTCCTGTTTTTCAACTTCTTTTGAATTATAGAAAAATTGAAGTCAATCCTCTTCTTCTCTGATCTTGTTTTTGATAGGATGCGTTTTTGATCAGATTTTGTTTTAGTTTCGACGATACGGTTTAAAAATCCTCTGAGAGGTATAGTTGAAGGATGTTGTTGATGAAGTATTTCATGCATGTAAGCATCCCGGTATTTCTGTTGCCTCTTCTAAGCACGTACTAAGCGTGCGGATATTAGTTGACCATTTTACATTACCAACTGTTTCATTACATGAATGTGATTCTGTTGGAAATGAGGTCCTGTTGGCATCAACCATTGCAATGTGAAGTTTATGGAGCAGCAGAACGAACGATTGAGAGCGGGAATCATTAAGTATGCACCTACTTTTTCTTTTAGATTCACTGTCATCTAAGTTAAGATTAGGTTCTTAGTCACATTTTCTGCTATCTTTAGGTTCTCAAAACTTTTAATTCATGCTGAAAACGTGCTGTTTTCTCTGCACATATTGATGAGGCTATTGTAATACTGTCGTATAGATGTTCTTCTTGCATGGCTTTAAAGCTCATTTCTTGAATATTTGTAAACTAGGTTACTTTTTATTATTTTCACATTCCCTTATAATAATTATTTCCTATCAGTTCGATTCTTTTATTTCTGTTGCTTTGTCTGGTTGATTATCATCTATTTGTCTTATTATATTGGTTACTGGTTGGGTAGCTCTCCAATCAAACCGCTACAGTGGACTAAAAGAGTTCGTTCCTTGTTGCCATTGTAGAATAAGAGATCAGTGTAACAGTGAGAAGCAGGAGCATCAGAGGATTTTGAAGGAGTTGGATGCTAGCAGAGCTCAAGCGATGTCTCTGGCAAAGGATAAAGAAAAATTGCAGAGGGACATAACACAGATACAGGAGGAGGTATTGGAGCTCAAGGAACAGGTAAGTCATGCTAATTGCAAGTTGATTATAATATGCACACTTTTTAAAGCAAACCCCGGCCTTCAGGTGACACTAACTGGTAAGAACGTACATTAGTGTTTACTGTTGAAATTTATACCGTTCTTTTGTGGTGCCCTCGTCAGTTTCAAAATGAAACTGGTCAGATGTTGTACAGCTAAAGAGCAATGTTTCTAAAATATTGTAATGTGAGAGAGTTGGTTTCATGCAACGGTTTACCTATTCAGTAATTTGGAGTCTAGGTTCAAGTATCAAATTAACAGATGGGATTTTTCTCAACTATTCCAATCCAGCCCCATGACTATCCAAAATGTCATTAGTGAATTAACTGTTTTATCTCAAGTGGGTTTTATGTGGCACAACATTTTAAAAGATCTACAATGACATTTAAGTGTTGAATACATGACAAAACTGTCTCTTTATAAACCTGCTGGCTGATTAGTTTGCAGCCACCTGTTTATGTCTATAGGTGATGAAACTTATGGTAATGTTTGGAGGTTGCTGATATTATTTGGTCGAAATTATAATTGCCAATTTTATTTGTCTTACATAGCTTATTTAATTTTAAGTATCTTGTGTCAGGTGGATGCGGCTCAAGGGGCGGAGGAGATGGTAAATCAGTTGACGTATAAGACCCTGCAACAGGAGGAACTCATCCAGGAATTGGAAGACGAAAAAGTGGACCTTGTGAGTAGAGTGGGTTTTTTTTCAATGAATCAAGTGTAAAAATGTGCATATTTACGTGGCTACTTGTAAAGCACATGCTCACAAACAGAGGATGAATGCTTTTGACAGTTTGTCTGGTATCCATCTTTTGAGAAGTTTGTTAAATGCTATGTTATCTTGTTCAGATGCATTTCCATATACAATCAGAAAGACTGGAGAAATTCTAGACACATTTTGTGTAAAAAGTAAAACACATCTCTTCCCCTCCACGAACCCACTGTGCTTTATGTTCAATTCCTAACTTGCCTAATACTTGAATAAATGCTTATCAAGTGATTCGTTTGCATGGATTAGTATCTAATTGATTTTTCTTGTAATTGTTGAAATCATTTCGCTTATCTTTTATGTCCCCAGTAGGAGGAAACGGGAAGATCCTCTTTGCTTTTTGTTGCTTTCGAAAAATGCATACAAAACTGTCAAACGTGGCTTAATTGTAGAAAACACTTAAAGTGGGCGCTCACAACAAAATGATTTTAATCAGTTAGACTAATTCTAATTTAACATCATTAAGGCCAGCACAGAGAGCGCCTCTGAGTAGATATCTTAAAGAGCCGCTATATAAAGGTTTGATTACATTATATTATAATTATTGGTTATTTTGTCTTAGGAGGCTTTGTGTGAGATGAATGATGAGATAAACGAGAGAACAAGAGAGACTGAACTGGAGTTACGAGAACAGATTGACCTTGCCAATGCTCGTCATTCGGATGCTTTGCGTCGTTTGAATGCAGCCAAGGAAAATCTTGCTGGCCACGAATCGACTAATCGCCAATACCATCAACTTGTTGTTCAAATGAAAGTTAGATAAAAATTGTGAAAAGTTTTTATTCCTCTATTTATTTGTTTGCATGTGTGGCGAATTATGTTCTATTCCAGCGGTTCTCAATCTGTGGGTTGCGACCCCAACGAGGGTCGCCTTAACGATTTGCCGAGGGTCCTCTGGATTCTTCAGGAATATGTAAAAAAAAGTTTTTAGCCTTGTATCTATATAATATTTATGCAATCACGATTATTACACGAACTAGTCTTCTACTATGGTGAGTTTAATCAATGCTTACTTATTTAGTGTACTATGATTCATTTAATAAAATTATTGACAGTAAAAAATTTTAATTTTTTTTATATTATTTAAAGTGTGATCATGCTGTTAAGCAAGAGGTGTATGGATTATCAAATGATAAGATGTAAAATGCATGGTAGTAGAACGCATTGAAGGCGGTAACCCAATACTTTTGATAGCTGGAGTCACCACTCCTTTGGAAATATTATTAAAGGGTTGCAGGACTAAAAGGTTGAGAACTGCTGTTCTATTCTGTTTAAGGTGAAGTTATGTTATGTCCCCAAGGCTATTGACGTAACATGGTCTATTGGTCGATGGTCTCGATTGTTGTGTGAAGTATAGTTAGACAGTTGGATGAATGGTCAGGATGAACAGAGAGATCGGATAGATGGATAGACTGTTGGACGGATGGCCATATAGATTTAACTGGACAATTGGTTATTTTTGGCATTAGTCTGTTTTCCACGAGTTCCAATGGTTTACTGTTTATTATCTTATAATTATAGGATTTGTGTTGCTGATAATTAATGAACAACATTGATTTGCTGCAATAAATATTGAATGTTAGATTATTTTATTATTTTGTCGTGAGGAGTGGTTTCTACTGCGTTATGAGCTTAATTTAAACTATCTATGCACAGCCGCCTAAACAGTTCATCATAAAATTATTCGTTATGAAGATTGAAAGGCATAGAATAATAATATGAAGCAGCTTTTCATGCAGTTGTCTATGCTATTGTCTATTGCTTTCATTCAGATTGCCAGCTCGATGAGAAAAATTCAAGTAGTTTTGTGTTCATTTACTCATATATCATTCCATTAGGTACAATGCGCTTTTTTTTAAAATTCAATGATATCTAGTCCTGTAATTGAAGGCAATGATTGACTATGACAACTGTGCAGCATCAATCGGATTTCGATAGATTAGTTTTAGATAGCAGATTTTAGATAAGTTTTAAGGGTTTTACAGATCTTTAAAGCCTTAAATTGTTTTGGAAGGAGAATATACGAACCTTGCAAGACAAGGGAAAAGAAGTAGTGGCCGTTTCTGCTCCGGTGATAGAATTCGATCTGAAGGCAAAGTTTGCAGTGGTGAAGGCAACAGATAAAGTGAGTTGACGAAAGGCCACACTGATTACATTCTCTTTCTTCATCGTTATACTTATTTATCTATACAATATGATAGCATAAGCTGCAATGCAGTGACTTGATTCTCTTGTTACGTTTTATTTCGCTCGCTATCCTCTGTTGACAGATCACAGACTTGACTTTCAACTAAGACAAATGTAGAAGCCCATCATATTTGGTGTAAGCTTTGTGTTTTCCAAAGTACGGAGTTATTTAAGTTTATAATATTGGCATAAAATTGTATTGCGTCTAGTGTTTGGTGATTTTGACATGCATTTTGTTTTTGGTAGGCGATTGACCTGGAGTTTAGAAAACTTGACTTGCATCAGGCAAATCAACACGTCTCTTATCTCTGTGCTTTCATGCCTGACCGCTTTCTTGAAACTGGTGGTCAGTTATTCTTCTTTTGTTTCCATTGTCATTGATTTGGTTTTGTCTCGCAAGCATAATTGCTTATTGTGTGAATTTACCATTTAATCTTGGCCAAATCTTAGTGGTAAGATGCATAGCCCTGGTATTGAGAGTTGGTCTTTTCATATTCTGCAATCTGTTGCTTTTGTTGTTTGCCTCAGATGAAGAACACTGGCATCATCATAAAATATTAAATTGGCACTGTTTTGAATTTCACATTTTGGACTTTCAAATGCCAATTGAGCAGCCTGCCCTTGCTGTCAATTGCATAAAGTTGTCGCCAGCTTATAGTTATGAGAAACCAGTATCTGAAAAGTCATTGCTTGAGAGTTTGGTCACTGTTTGGCTTTGCCACCTCATTCTTAATTGTTTTATTATTACCAATACCCAAGAATGGCTAAAGACATAAATCTCTACGTGCCTTTAATCTTAACCAAATATGGCACCTCACTGAGATTCTCGAGTGGGATTGCCGGAAAGATACACGTGGAAATATAGTGTGATAGTATGGCATTTGGTGCAATTCTATGATAAAAAATCACCTACTATAGATGCCTGACCAGGACTGGAGTTGCATAAGCTGTCAACCAAGGTATATTCATGTACACAGTGAGAGCAAGATATCAATTGATGAAGAAAATACTACTCTGGCTACTTAGCTGGATTTCAATATTACAGTACATCACCATAGTCTTATTGTGATGAGCAAGAGTATTAATTAGGTACTAATAGTGCATTCTTTTATGTTTCAATGTCTGCAGGCGACCACGATGCCATTCTGGTTCTGCTCTTCATCCAACGCATGATCACCAAATGTGATCTCCTTACAACACAACTGCGCGAGAAGGTAAGAGATCTGCTGACTTCACACCTTACTAACTTCAGTTTGAAAGTTTGTTTATGCTGAGCTGTTATATGGTTAGCCTCAAAAAGGTTTCCTAATCGCAATCATAATCACAATCTCCAAATTTCTAAAGCACCACTTTCACGCCAAGTGCAGGGCACCAGATTATTCATGAGCGCTTCTATGGAGTAGCTGTTAGTTCCTCTTAGCTACGTCTGACATGGAAGTTTGACTCCCTTCATGCTCGGAGGAGCTGAACTTACTAAAGATATGGTATGATAATTATCTATATCTATACTTGATAAATCTGGCTAATCATAGCACAAAAAGTTTAAATAAAATGCATGATTTGTGTAACACAACATTTTCAGTTGAATAGTGTTAGAGGGTTTACTGTATAGTCTGACACAGAGGCAATTTAAGGCTCTTGATGGTTTTGATTAGGTGCAAGACCTGTTCGCAGTTTAATCTTTGATTATTCTTTTGCATGTAGGTTGATTTGCCAGATGTTCTACAGCGGGAAGAAATAATGAAGGCGCAACAAATGGACGGATGTCGCTTTGCTGCTCATTTCATTTACACCCTAAGCATACTTCACGGTCTTTTCAACCAGTATGAAAAGTATGCATGTCTTATGGCAATCAATTGCACAATAGACATTTCTCTTATTTCGTTGCTAGGTCCAGACCCCTGATCTCTCTTCAGTAATTGAGCTCTTGTAAATAATCAACAATTCTAGTAATCGGGGTTTCATCATGATGGTTTGGTTATCAGCCATTATTCTTATTGAATTACAGTTATGAGTGATACATATTTTGTATGAAAATATGTTTCTATATAATATATGTATCTATAGAGAAGTAGATTGAAATCGAGAGAGAGAGAGATTGAGGAGAGAGGAGAGTAAGTATGAAACATACAGAGATAAGCAGAGCTTTAGCTTATACACTAAAATAGACTATATGCTAGAATAGATTAGATTGAGTATTGTTAAATCAGCCCTACATGTAAACTAGAGTCTGTTAAATGATTTAGAGCTGACACAAGGTAAGCTGACATTGTCATCGGACACCAAAAGAAATAAGTCTGAATTTGTAAATCCAGGTGACATTAATTTTCAAAAGTAGGTCAGTGCCTGAAATAAGAATGTTCATGAGTCATGTGTACTGTTAAGGCTTATTTTGATATTATTTTTGTTTTATTTAGCGCTCTGAATGTTTGTGATGTGGATACGTTCTTGAAAGTTGGAACTCTGCTGCCGGAAATGCTTTCCTATGAAAGGCATGTGGACGCATTCATCGATCTCATCAGAAAAGACCGGGTATTGTTGACAAAGTCCTCAGTCAACAAATTCAGAATCATGTACAAAAAGCCCATGCATCTACCTTCTCAACTAATTTTGTTTATGTAAATGCAAATAATAGTTCGTGGGAGGTCAAAGTTCGGTTTCCAGGAGATCTGCCTCCCTGCTGACCTCCTGGAAACCGAACTTTGACCTCTCATGGACTATCCTTTTGACAACCCTTTCGATTTTATGCAGCGCTCTTGAATAAGCTGATGCCCTGCGGCCTGTGCTTTGCTTCTTTCAAGTGGCACTTTAGAAATTTTGAGATTACGATTACGAATGCAATTATCTAGCTTATTATGACTAGACGCCAGCTAATGGCTTTGAGCAGTTGTTGAAAACCTTTTCAAGATCTGGAGAACACTCTTAATGGCCGTTTACTCTAAAGATTTCTGTGCATTTAAGTTCAGAACAATGAACAATGTAGGAAAACATGTTCCCATGGGAGACTGTGAAAATTCTCTATATAAATACATTGATAGATGTATGTACACTGTCTCAATCAAATCTGTGCAAAATTGTTTCTGTCAGAACTTTGTCAAATTTGCACCAATTTGAATAACTTTTTTTATGTAGATGAAAAAATGGCTGAAATTTTATGCTATATAAAAATTTTCCACATCACTTGACTCATATCACCGCACTACTTTGTTAAACCCTGTCACCTGTTGATGCTTATTATTATAACCTAGAAATTTAATATATAATTGATTTTTATATCAGAGATGGCCGCTATATCCTATTTAACATGTAAGAGGGTAACTATCACACTTGAAATCAACAAATGTGACTAGTATAGCTAAGTTATATCGTGTCATGTCACATCATCATCGTTGCTGCTTTACGATGGTTGACTACATGAATGGCAAAGTGCTGTCAACTGCTTTCTAACTTTGTTATTAATTAAGTTAATTTAAGCTTTTAGTTATTATTTTGTAAAGAATTGCTTTTTTCGTACAAACTTGTAATAGTTCTAAAAACCATAATTATCACTAAGGCTTATTTATTTACTGCGAACATCTCCGGGTGTCCCTTACCAGCGGGATCTTTCGATCCCTAATTTGATCCGATAGCAATTGTAAAATGTGTAATTATTGTCACTTTTGTTCTGTTCTGTTTATTGGATTGCCAAAAAACGTTTATTGATTTTTTTCAGCTGGATGAGTTTACTCCAATGGAAAGCCTGGAGAAGACCATTTCCTTCTTCCGTCATGTCTACGGTGTCTTTCTGGCTGAGAATAGTAAACGAAACTGCTCCAGTATGATGACCCGTTGGGTTTGGACTCTTCTGGCCATCAGTGACTGCATGACCTTTGATCTCAGTGCTTTAAAGTCTGTCCTACAGGTAGACTGGATATCCATTGGTTTTGAACTCACTTTAAACGTAAAGTTTCAGACTTTAGACAGTCTCTATGAGTATGGATACTGTGTGAGATATTTTTGCGCAATTATTATTGTCTAGCACTTTTGACAAGTTCTTAATTGTGATGGAGGATCTTTTGTGATAGAATTAATCTGGATTATCAATCTAATGTCAATTATCTAGCTTTTGTTTTTTTGCAAGGATTTTATGTAGATAACTATTTCTGTTTCAGTGTCTTTCTTATACTTTATTTCAGTCTTAATTTATGTTTCGATTCAGTTTGTCTTGTTTTTAGTTTTAGTTTTGGTTTCAGTCTTATTCGCTTGTAGCCATTAGTATAAGCCAGTGTCTCGCTTGTCATCTGCAGCGCTGGTTCTACCTACAACTCAAAAGTTGCTCTGTTTTGGCATGTGTGCACATACAAATTCTGAGTTATTCAAATTAGTCATTTTCCCTGTTGTTTGATAACCGGGATATGAATTTTGAGGTTTGCTCGTCCGGTTATTCTCTGATTTAAGTTGTTGCTGTCGAGCATTGACTCCCGTTTTGTTACTGAGCAGATGTTTCATGGGATATGTTTTTTTAGTCTGGTCTTAAAAAGAGCGATAGTTTCATACTGTTAAGTGAATTGGAAATGATCAACAGTGACATCCAGATATCTGCACGGAAGGTAAATTATTGTCTTATATATGGGGTAGAAATTTTCACCGGTTCTTGAATCCACAGCTTATCCATCTGATCCTTTGTTGCTTGTGTTGTCGTGTCAGTTGTGTGCCGTTCGTTGCATCCATTTCCCTATAATGTTATGTTTACATAACCTTTTATACTCTTTTTTTTTTTACCTGAGGTTGTCAATTTTTATGTTATTTTTCTGATCATGTATAAAGCGCTTCTCTCAGCATAAGCACATATTTATGAGTTTATGTATTTAATGCCTTAGTAAGGAATTTTGTAGTTTTGGCTTACTTCCAAATGCTTCTATTATTATATTTTTTAATTAGGCTCAATCTATGCAACTCACACACACACACACACACACATATATATATATATATATATACACTTATGCTTTAAAATACTATTTCAGATAAGAAGACGAATTCCCAGACAAGAAAATACAGATTTACGATTAGATCTGCTGAATTTTGGAGACATGGCAAGTTTTTGCTTTGAAATTACAATCAATATATTGTTATTAGCCATTACTATTAGGGTACTTGCATTCCACATAAGCCAAAACCAGACTTGCTCAATGTGTATGCACTGCCAGTTAACATTGTCATCTTGTCTGCATTGTACAACATAAAGTCTATTAAGACACCTTACCGTTTTTAATTCGAATATCATATGAACTTGTGGGTTTTACTGCACATTGCTTGACAGAAGTCTATTTGCTATGTGCTGATAATGAGCCTGAAAGAAGCTGACAATTTGAAGCACCAGTCTTGTGATAAGTGCATTTTAGCTACTGCTAGCCACTGAGAAAAACTTAACTTAATTTTCCAGGTTGGAATTCAATTGGATGAAAGCATTAGTGGACTTGATAAAGTTGTCAGAACGTTGACCCTGCTGTCTTCATCTGTTTTGCAGCAAATCGCCACTTCTGCAGGTGGGACATGAATCTGTTTCTGCACTTACTAAGGTCAATGTTACGATTGTTTTACCTATTAATAATCATTCCATGATAATGACAATGATTACGATCGTTGCTAAGTAAATGACTATATGATGCAAATATTCTTGTTGAGTTTTTACAATCTTGCTGAATCAATTATGTTGCATGGAATAGGTACGCAAAGTCTTCCAGTTTCAAATGTGGAGCAGCTGGCAAAGAAGTCGGTTGAACAAGTATTTGGAACCTCCACAGTCCCAGCTCTACAGCAACTTCTGTGAGAATCAAAATCTTTGTTTATTTCTCTTCAATACGATTTTTCATGCACTTCTGCTTGTAGCTGTTTGTGTAGGTTCCATATATTATCAGTTTGTAGGATTCAGTGTTGTATGCAAGACTTGAAACTTCAAGACCAAGACGAGACTGCGACAGTGAGGGACCGAGACAGTGAGGTACCGAGACAATGAGGTACCGAGACCGAGACACTAGGTCCAAGACAGTACAAGACAGTAAAAGACAAGTGATCCTATATAAAATGCTGTAAAATACTAATGTATAAGTTTTCGGGAATAAAGTTCATTTGTAATTTCAATTTGAAACTTATAATGTTTATAGTACCAATTCCTGAGAACAGCTGTTATATTGCCGCGTTTTATCTCTTGGTCGGCCTATCTTCTAAATAGTTGACCTAGGCCTATAAAGAAAGCCTTTTTAGACACGTCTTTCAGGTTAACTCTCAGGCATACAACTCTGGTAGGATTACTGGTACTTGAAGATGCTCTGACTGATATTACAAACTGAATATTTGTAGTATAATCCAGCAGTTATAATGTAAATGGTTTTATATTTTATGAGTTTTTGGTAATGAATGCTTTGTCAGTGTAAATCCTTTTGATTTTTGTTTTCTGGATAAATTGAACCAACTTGTTCACTGTAAGTTTGATATCCTGAAATGAAGCGACAAGACAATATAAAGAAAGAAATAAGTTAGAAAGTTTGGCTGTAGATTGTTTAAATGCAGAGTTGACAATAAATGACTATATTTTTCGACTCTGGCACGGTCATGACAGACTTAGGCACATCTGTTCTCACATTGGCTTTCTCTGGTTTATGCTGAAACCTGCAGTTGATGCTTTTTGGTATAAGTGGCTTATATGATATGTATTGTGTAGTGTGCAGTGTAATGTTTTGACGTCGATATTTCAACAGGCAGTGTTGTACAGATGCAAGAGAAGCAATAAATCATATTGCATCTGCAATGGCGAATGGTGAATATGACTCCAATGGAACATTTGTTAAAGAGGTATGACATCATCAGACAGAGACACATTTTAAATAGTTGAGTTTGAAGACCTCAAGTTTAATATATTTGTACAGTAAAATATTTGATTTACACCTTAGACTTAAACTTACTCTTACAGGTATTGCCTTTTAAGTTGAAGACAATTTTATTATTTTAAAATGTGACCTCTATAAATAAAAATTAATTGAAAGAGCAAAACTTGACAGGTAAGAAATTAAAATATTTCAAAATAACGACCATGCTTTACATTCATTTTAAATTGCTTACTGATTGCTAGGTTTAATTCATTTAAAGAGTTTGGTCATTGTCATATTGATATTCAGTAGCTGTCCGGGTGTCAAGTTTAGCGTTGTAATTCAAGGATTTCAGTAGCATTTACAAACTATAACAGGAATTTTTTTATTATAAATAGGTTTTTGTTATAATAGGTTATTGTTATTAAAGGTTTTTGCTTTGCCAATTATTTCGTGTTATAGCGATTAGCCCCGGTTTTTATACGGGCAAGTTCAGTAAAAGCTGAATACAATTACATACGAACGACCTTGGAGTCGAAAGAAGAAGAACTTCGAGAATTAAGCAGGATGCACAAACTGAAGGTTTGCACTGGTTGTCTTGTTGCCGGACTCTTTTTACCTCTTGTGGCAAATTCTTTAATTGAGGGACAACACTACTGCTGTAGATGGAAATAATGCCATGGAAATATGTTCTAAATGAATATTTATACATATTACTGAATCATGTATACCCTATTTGCAGAGTGGATACATGAGTGTGGAGCTTGAAACTGTTTCTGTAAAAGCAGCCTCCTCTTCACACGCGAATGACCATCTTACGACAAATACACACTTTGTCTTGTTACGATGCCATTTTAAAACTTCAAAAATTATTAGAAATGTCGACAAATAGAGAAAAAACTGTCGACAAATAGGGAAAAGGATGATCGCTGTCTTTTAACACTTCAATGACAAGCGTGTACAACAAGTGAATGGGAACCATACTGCCAAACCCAAAATTATCTTCAAAGGACAGGCTCACTCGCACAGAAATTCAAACATAGAAGAAGTATTGAACAATGAACAGTCTCATACAAGATCAATTCTTTTGCATGATATATCATAACCAAGATGGCCATGAATATGTTACCACTTTGGGCAAGTGATGCTTGCCATCAAAGTGTTTAACTTATTTGTTAGAATTATAAGAAGGAACTTACTGTTCTAAATTACCAAATTTATTTTTAGAAGAAGGTCGTGTTATTTTGCTCACTAATTTGTCAGCCACAGTTTCCTATTGGATGAATTGAAACTGTATTATTCGATGATGAGTGAATTTTATATGTAAACCAATTTTGATTTACCACGCAGGCCCGTAAAGTAATGGTAAACACACTGGGGAACAGAGTTGAGGAACTGAGTTCGCAACCAGTATTTCCCGTAAGGTTGACTAGTCCTTCTTTCGCTAGTCGGCGGCATTTGTTAGAATAAGATCTATAATGTAATGGTCACCTTGCATGGCTGCCGACGGTTAAATTCGACTCCTGTAATAACTTTTCATTATTTGATGATACTGTGTCTGTTATCATACTGTGGTTTGTCACTTTGAAATTAATCGAATATTATTATTATTATTATCACTTGCAATAGTCAAAGAAGACTCATAGCCTATAATGACCTCTTGCTTTATCGCAGGTTGTAGAGCTGAGCGAATGTCAACTGCGACTGGCGATCTTGGAAAAGAAACTCCAGACCACAGAGAAGGAGCAAGAAGACATTCAACAGATTCTGCAGAGAAACCTGGGTGATGCTAGCCTGTTGATGCTGAAGAAGAACAAGTAAGTAGATGACTGGATTGCTATTTCTTTCAATTTATTTCACACCAAAGTGTGGATAGGCAGTTGGTTTAATGAAGAATATATTTACTTACTTTATTACTTAGGTTACCAAAATAATGCCACTTTGTGAAATGAATGACTAGTTTCTTTGCATAGTTCAAATCTGCATAAGACAGACTAGCCTATTTACCTCTTATCTAAGAATAACAAACTTGTTAAGTCAGTTTGTTAGGTCAATTAGAGACAGAAGTGATTTAAGGAGGAAGAATATTGCAGAGATCAGAGATTCTCCATTTATTTTGGCTTTTTTAACAACTTCTTGTCTTTAAATGCTGCTGTGACATTTTAACGACAAACCGCAGTGGTTTCCTAGTCACTTTTAGCTGACTCAGATGATGAGAGTGTACTTTAAATCAACCTATTTACCAGTGTTAAATGCTTTATTTGAATCAGGGGCAAGTTCTATGATGCTTTTCAACTGCCTCACCACTTGAACTTATTACATAGTTATTAGTTGGCAATAAAGTTTATAATTATCTGTCACGATGTAAATTTGCACTGCAGATGTGCAATTATGGTGCATGAATTAGGAAGCTTTCTCTGGTGGTGTACGTTTGCAGAAATCATGAAGCTGCATTGGATGCTTTGCAACAGGACATTTACTTACTGGAAGCCGACAATGCGAAACTCAAGCAAAACATTAAAGCTGTGACTATCAGATCTATGAACTATGAGGACGGTAAAACGATGTCATGGTCTACTTATGATGTTGTTGCAGACTTCTTTTTAGTTTAAAATTCTGTTGTTTATTGTAGGAAGTTGTTATATATCTGAGAATTATATATGCTGAGTTTGCAAGGTTTGTCACAGACGTCAATTGGACGATGATGAAACAGCCTCAATGTTTGTTGCTAGTGATTATACTTGGGCTCTCTTACTTAATAACAGTTGTTTGTCAATTAATTATTATTTATGAAATTTAACAATTGGAAACCTGGGTACATAGTCAGAAGTTCTTAATAATTTGTCTTTTTCGTCTTCAATTAAAGTAATTGATGATTTTATTCTTATGTTTGATTTTCATCTATAATTCTTTAGGAGCAAGCAATGACAAAGAATTTGTGAAGGGACAGGTTTGATGATGTTACTCAATTTGCATGCTCTCAAATGCTCTCAAATTATTTTATTAAGACGGCTTCTTTTTTGCGTAAATTGAAAGTCAGTGATTTTAATAAAACTGAGGTCCACGACAATTTGTTGTGTGAATTGATCAAGGATTACAGCTGATGTGAATGCTTGAAGTTCAGGATATGATGATCTTGGCACAGTTGATAAAATCAGCAGCTGCTTAAGGTCGAACTTATGCATGCTGACTACCAGTAATTATTGATCTTGCTGATAATACTTTTGCTCTATCAAAGGCAGGCCAAAGTCACATTTTTGGCGAAATTGAGATTATATCATTTTATATTTCAAAATTAAATCACTTTTCTAACAGTGTAAAAATGTTAAAGATATCTCCAGTAGAACCGATGATAAACTATTTTGAAGTCTTGTATCACGAGAATACCGAAACCGAGAAAATCGCATTAAAATGGTCGGCTTTCATTTATTTTCGTCAAAATCTTCTATAATAATGTGATTATAGGGGAATAGAACACAAGATTTCATCATGAAATAATTTTTTTGGGATTAAATAATAAATTTGTGACTCGAATTTGATTCAAACTCAAAACACATTATTGACCCTATATGTCATTTTTGGCCGTTTCCTCAAAATTGTGTTCTGCGACATAAGCAAATCACCTATACACATCTGAGACCATCATGGAAACTGGCATTAATTCAGGTTCATGGCCCCTGAGATTATTTGTTTGTTCTTCATTTTGACTATCAAGCAAGTTTCTTTTTTGTTACTGGTAGTATTAGGTATATTTGAACCAGAGGCACATTGGTTTGTTTCTATTTTAAGTTCTTCTTGTTACTTAACATTTAAAGACCATTATGATGCTATAATAGATCTAACTCTGTAATGTGGAATTCAGTGCTTGAAATTCATCAAATGAAACAAACTTTAAACAATACTATGATTATGTTACATTTTGATATAAAAGCAAAAATCACTTTCAAATATTACCAGTATTTGAAATTATACATTGATATCTTTTGTATCCAATATTGACTGAAAACCCTTTATTTTAATGGGTTTTTAAAATCTATTCTTATGTTGTGTAATGTTTCATAGAATGAATCTCTACGGGAGGCCTTAAAATTTAGCCTGGCCGAAAATAGACGGCTGAAATCAGCAAAAATGACGGTAAGGTTTACTGCTTTAAGCTTGTCAATGTTTATTCAATTCATTTTCCAGTATATTGTACAGAAATTCAAGTTTGGATTAAGAGCATTTTCTTCTAGTCATTTTATCAGTATAAGAAACAAGTGAAAACTTTTTAGAAAGTTGTTCTGCAATTCTTTATATACCTGAAATTTATATTCAGAGAAATTAGTTTATTGCCTCGTTTTGCTAAATACAGAAATTGCTGGAAGACTTGCCACCACTCAGGTTACCAAAACCAAAGAAAATGGATTATGAAAGTGAACAGTTGTATAGAAAACTGTGCAGCGACTGTGACACATTGCTTAAGGTTAGTTCATTGACTGTAAACGTGTTAAATATAACTGAAACAGAATATCTGTGCAGAATCTTTCAGTGGCATCTTGTGTTCTCTATGTACATGACTGCATCGGTTTGTAAATATGTGCAACAGCTTGATGGCAATCCTTGTTGAATTTTTCAGATCGTTGGAATTTAATGAATGAAGTGCATTTGATTCTCTTTTAAATTATATGGTTTTTTTTAAATTGGTATTGGAAGTACTTCCAGAAATGTTAAATGAGTCATTAAAGGGAACCTGGGTTGCATTGAATGCTGATAATAATAGGGATGTGAGAATCTTTTGCCGATTATTGTTCTCGTCTTTGATTTCAATTGATGCAACCAATTCGTGTGAGTCTTTTGCACTATGATGACAGCACACAAGAGATCATTAGGTTTGATCCCAATCCTGACATCGCCATAATGGTTTATTTGGCAATCTTGCCTACACTTTTGATCTCTGGAGCTTACCTACACGAGCTTTTATGCACTTATCTCTTAGATGTAAATGTTTCGATTTCTTTAGGAACTACATCCTCTTCTAGGATCTCCACACCTTCTTAACATAACAAATGAAAACACATCAACCGGTAATGATGTATTTCATTTACTTCTGTTTAATGTTGCTATGTTTATAATGAGACTATATTGTAAAATATTTGATTTTCCCTTCTCTCATCTACTTTTTGTGTATTTTGATGCTTTTTAGATGTCAGTAATTGTGATTGAAGTTCTACTGTTTTAATAGATGTATAGTTATTACAACAATTGGTATAGCAACTGGCACCTACTACTGGCTCTTCACTTTATACCTCTGGTCAACCTTCTAACATAAAGCAGTGCTGTTGAAGAGGATGGTGTCCTGCACTTCACTTTAAGTAGTGCTTGATAAATTTGGAGTTTATGATTACAATGACTACGACGTGGCCAATAGAAAATTCAATAGAAATCAGTTCTTTGTATTACTAATAATGCAGCACTCTTCAACAGGAGTGCATTCGCGAGGGAAAGACAATCGATTTGCTCGATTGACACAACGAACATCACGCCTAGCATCTCTCAAATGCCAGTTTAATGTGGTAAGTATCATGGGTTATTAATTCAGTTAACTTTAGCAGAATTTTTATTTTAATGATGGCTGAGTGGTTTACTGGTTTATGATCTCTTTTAATGGTTAGCTTCTTCATGTGTCCAAGTACTCGTAAAACTATCATTCTCAGATGGAATTGTCCAATGTGTAGGAATAATAATTTGCTGTCAAGTTACTAACTTGAAACTGAATCGTTCCTTAATAGCTTCAAGGTGCAGTGACCAAGTTTCTAACTGCCAACACACCTGGTGCACAAGTGCGATCAGACTTTGGATGTTTTCCTACTCCTGCATTTGCCAAGGTATTGAGACTATCTTTCGAAGTTATCTCTTTGGCATATTTCTGTAGGCCCTTCGAGAGAGGGGCAATTGCCCACCCCCCGGCCGTATTTACCACTAGCCCAACAAGGCCCCGGTCTGGGGACAGCACGTTTCAAGAGTCGGAAAAAGTTGGAATCTTAAAAATTTTTAAAGTAGACTAAGGAAGAAATGTCTAATCATGGATTGTGTAATTTGTGTTAGTAGTGCTATCAAAATTTAAATTGCTACACTAAGTTAATTAATAAGCCTTCCATTTATTTAATTTATTTTCATTTTTTAGTTGAAAGAAACCGGTAGTGCTGGTTTCTCTTCCTACAATAGTGTCTGTGTAAATTTGTAAATTTCATTATGCAATTTAAATTTTGGGAGGGGTGGCATAGAAATCTTGGCCGAGGGCGGAATATTGTTAAATCCGCCTCTTGTTAGTAACTTGTATGATAAAGTACCAGCTCATGAGTAACTTGAAGGCCATAAATTCTGTTTTTTTTTTAAATTTCTTATAGTATAGCCAAATGATGCATATATTATTTAGAGGCTCGTGACGGTTCTGCCCAGGGGCCCGGAATTTCTCTTGGCGGCCCTGTATTTCTGGAAACCTTAAATAATTTTACAGAATTAAATTTTTTTATGATCTGTTTTGCTATCTGTTTCAGTAAGTATCGTGGTGGTGAATACTATATAGAATTGTTCACCGTACAACTACTGTACACAATGCTACAAGAATATTCAGACTTACTTGTAGTATGTACGAGCTAAGTTAAATAGTACATAGAGGGCTAGTGTGTACGAGCTAAGTTAAATTGTACATAGAGGGCTATGTAGATGGGATTACTATTGTAGATTTCCCTAAACGGATATGCCAGTTATCTATTTTTATTCTGCATTTGAAACATTTTTGTTCCTTGAAAAAAAATTGTCTATTCATTTCAAGCCATGTACATGTAACTGGTATAAAACATGTCTTAGTTATTTATTCAGGTAATTAGTGACTTTATTGCATCATATCCAATGCACAAGGCATCGAGAGATAGTTAGTTCTCTGTTCTCTGAAACGAGGCTGTTGCCAGGCAAGTGTGCAGAAGATCAATCCTCAATAGAGGGTCATCATATGATTATGGAGATCTTGCTCAAACTTAATCGTCGTTTACCTACTGCACGTCTTTGAAGACTTGTTGGATGTGAAAGCATTAAAGATATATTACTGCCTTAGTTAGTACCATGCCTCCTTGTGTTTTAACGCTCATATTCTAATGTTTTTCCCGGTTTAGCTGCTTCATGAACATTCTCAAGACAAGCTTCAGTGTGTTGGTGCAATATCAATACCGTGCAAACCTGGCAAAGGTTGCACAATTCCATTCGAGGTCAATCAGAGACAGCTGGCTGAAATAAAACAATATTTCACAAAGTATAATTTTTAGACTCCTTGAAGCACTGAAACAGAGTTTGGGAGAATTTCAACGCTTCTTTGAGTGATTACTGTAAGTCTTTGTAATTATTGCATCAGGAATTGCTCATGTTAATGTTGTGCCTATTCTGTAATTGTAGTGTAGATCTAACTTTGAGAAATATTGTTAGTCGTGCTACGAGTATTTACTATCGGACACGAATTTTCGCATCAGTAATTTATGAATCTGACGAATTTGTTGATGACTTAATAAGTTGGGAGTTAATTATGATGAACCTTAAAACTTGTTAAGGCAATAAGGGAAAACAAAGAGAGGTTTTTGTTACATGTTTGTGTTGGCAAATATTTCATAGAAACTAATGAAGTATGCAGGTATATATTTTCGTTGTCTTTGAAATGAGTGGTCATAATATAGCAACTTGTCTGATAAGATGCTATTTCTTTTGCTAAAATTTCGTTCAATGATGATTTTTGTTGACCAGCTATGCTTGTCCATTTGAATGTTATGTTACTTTTATTAAATTTGGATAATTTTCGATGGTTTGTGTGAATACTAATTTGATTCAAATTTCCATAGTTTCTATTTTGGGTTGAACAGTTTTGCGTATTCATTTGTCGTGTTTTGCCAGTAAAATCAAAATTTCCCAAGTTTTCGCTTGCTGTCAAGTCTTAACACCATTCTATGCTTAGCACAAAAGTGCTTTTGTTGCAGACACTAATATCCGTACAGCCTGTGATGCATTATTGTCTACTTAACATCCACAATACTTAAGATCAGTCCTAATTCATCATACCTGTTGTTTCATCATACCTGTTGTTTCATAACAAAGTTCTTTTGATCATATCTACGTCTGATTAAAAGTGTCCTTGGCCAATGAGCTTTCTCGCTTGCCTAAATATAGAACTCACTGTAGTTGTATGTTCTTCCCAGTTGCTTATCCTTTCAATTTCGCTTTAAAAATTACTGATCTATTTGGTTCGGCTCAGCTCTGTCTTTGGCCATTGATCTTTTGGATATTGAATTGAGTATGGATTGTTGTTGATGTGTCACTGATTGATGCCTTGTGCATCATACGCTGGTGCAAAGGACGTCATTTGGGAAGGTATTGAATTTCCTGATTTAGATTATAGTGCATTCAAGTTTCCATACAAGGTCATAATTTCATAGACATATTACCGTAATAATAAATGTAATTGAATTTCATATATGAACATTATATATCACAGGTGCCTAGTATTGATTAATTTCATTTTTTTGGTCTGTATCGGCGTTTTTGCCGATACAAAATCTTTTGCTACCACTGAAAACGCAAAACCAAACCAAAAGAAATTTAAAACAAGGAGAACCCCCATTCCTTGACAAATCATTTTTTTACCCCTCCCCATCGCCAAAAAATTCTTGGTTGCCCCATCTGAAAAAAAAGCTGAAATGACGTCCCTGACTGGTACTACACAGCAGCGGTTCCCAACCGGTGGTACGCAGAGGCGCGTTTGCAGAAAATGGGGCCTTAGGCGCAAACATTTAGGGGACTCTTGAGTTTATACACGGAGTCTGAGGGGCCGTCTATAAATGGCGTCATGCGCCAATTGGAGAGATCATCTGTGACGATTTTTGACGAAGAGGAGTGAGTTCGAGATATGTGACGTCACGTCATCACATCAAATATCGAAACACGCAACTTTATTTTAAAATTTCACTCAATTAAACAGTGAGCCAGCTTCTGGTGGCGAAGAGGCTCGTAACACGCAGCCTTCGCTCGTACCAACACAGCTAATCGAGCTAATTGATATTCGCATTAACAAAACAACTACGAATTACCACAATACACTTGTCATATGAATACTGAAGAAATAGAAAATATAAATGATTATATTTAAAATATTTCGAACATGAGATATGTTATTTTGTATGAAAAGTTTTCATTCGTTCGGGGACCCTGAGACGTTATTTTTGCATTTATATAATGTTTTCATCATTTGTGGCACCCCTAAAATGTTATTTTGTATTTCATGCTTTCATTGATTTGTGGGCCTCTGAGCATTGTTATTTTGTATGAGACGTTTTGACTCATTTGGGGGACTCCTGAGATGTTATTTTGTGTTTCCATTCATTTGGGGCCTCTGAGATGTTATTTTGTATATAAAAATTTCATTCATTTGTGGCCTATCGAGACGTTATTTTGTGTTTAATGGGGGGCCCTGAGATTTGAGGGCCCTAGTCGCGCGCCTATAGGTAAGCCACTGGTGGTACGCGTATCCCTAGGGGTATGCCAGCTGTTGCCAAGGGGTACGCAAGAAAATATAAGAAATCCATTTTCCGGGGTTGCATTGCCAGCTGAATAATTATGCCGAGCAAAGAGATCAATTCATTGAGTTTTTATGTGATGGTCGACGGAGGAATGAATTTAACAAAGATTTGATGAGTGATTTTTGGCTTAAAAGGAGAGCAGAGTATGGATCAATTTCTGACAGAGCTGTGAAATTTTTGATTCCCTTGAGCAAACCTACGGCATATCTCTGTGAAACCGGATTAGCTGTGATGCTTGCAATAAAAAAACAAATACAGATCAAAGCTTAATTGAGAACAGATCTAGTCGACTTACGTCTAAAGTTGACATTGATAAGGCCTGATATTGTAGAATTGTACAAATCTAAGCAAGCCCCGTGCTCGAATTAAAATGATTAAACATCCATGTTGACTTTATTAGTTAGAGACTACTAACCTATCTTCATGTTTGTCGATAAGATGGGAAATAGAAAAAGAGAATTTTCAATTAAATAACTTTTATTGTGTACATTGTACAATAATAATTATTTTAATATAATAAATTTAGCTAATTCATTAATAATATTACGACCAGTATTCTAATTCCAATAATCTGTTGTTTATTCCAATTAAATAAATTACCAAAGAACGTTTCTGACAAGTTTTTTTCTGTTGGGGGTGCGCACACCGACTTTTTTAGTTTGCGAGTACGATAAAAAAAGGTTGGGAACCGCTGCTATATATAGTATCGACGTTACTACTTCTATTACATATATAGGCCTATTTAAAACATTTCCGGTGTATGTCAAAACATTCGAATCCCAGAGGTATGTATGTGTGTGGAATCATTCTGGAATTCTCATTGTGAACATAATGACGGACTTACATGATTGTACGTTTGTACCTCTGTTTCCCAACTTAACAGAACAAATTCAAACTATACTATTTGTATGTCTTCTTAATTAGTCTATGCCTTCAGGAGCTATATGCCACCCTACTGCTGTCACTGTTGGGCACGAGACCAAAAACTAAAGACCGAGACCGAGTGGTCCGAGACCGAGTGGTCAGATACCGACAGTCCGAGTCCAAGACCGATACTCTTTTTTTCTAAACAATTCAATTTATTATGACGCTAAAACGGAATAACACGCTTAAAACATTAATTTTATTACTGAACAATACTAATCTTAATAATGATCCAGAAAACAGTTTTATCGGCCAGTATGAACTTTTGCGGGTTCAGTTCTTAAAATTGGCTTGGGCCAGAGAAATTGTGAGAATATCACACTATAAATTAGGCTATTTACAGTAGGCTTATACGATATGTAAATACCCTGACATCAAGTAGATTAACGTTCCGTTGGAATGGTGTAGCTAGGGCTGTATGCCTATTTGTACCACGTGCACGTATACGGACCTCGGAATTGTAGGTTAATGGTGTCTACACGTGGCCGACCATATAATTATTAGGTTGTTCTAAAGCCTTGAAATTTGCGAAAGCAAGTTTTTAAATGGTTAGCTACATTGGAAATGCATTTTTTCTGCCAGTTATAGTAACATAATTTTATTATGTATATAAAGATGGTCGGCACGCCATAAATCTATAACAATTGTGTTGGGCCTAAACATATACGCTGTCTGTAATCGAAAATTACCGACAAATATCGAAAAAACTGCTCTAATACGGCAACTGACCAAGAACGCTAATTTAAGACAGACCAATCCCAAGACAGCTCATTTAAGACCAAGACCGACGCATTCGAGAACAAGACCGATGGTCCGAGACCAAGACCTGCGCATTCGAGACCAAGACCGGTCTCGAGACCACATCCCTGACTGCTGCCAGCGCTTGGAGGGCGCTGCGCTCTACTGTGCAGGATCTTATTAGCGTTCCATTCTATTGCCATCCTATATGATGCAGGATCATGCCTTCTCTGTTATGGTCCTACCACTTGGAATGGGGTTCCTCTGGACCTACGGCAGCAGAGTCCGGCTCTTAGGCTACCTAAGAAGTCCTCATCTTCTTTTCTACTCTTCTCTTAAAACTCCTCTTCTTTTTGGTCGTGGTTGGACTGGGATCGCCTCTGAGTAGATTTTTTGAAGAGGCGCTTTATCAAGTTTCATTGATTGGTCGATTGATTGAAACTACACGTCTACAATTGCAAGTAGCGTCGACGGTATCACAAAGTCAAAATTCAGTGCAATGGTAAAAGAAATAGGGTCTAGAGTTACAAATGTAAAGAACAGATCGAGGCCGCAGTCTACGGTGTTTATGTATGAATTCATAATGAATCAGGCTTGCTTCTGAAAATAGGAACACTACATTGTAGGTAGCACAATGAGTCTACGGTTTCATAACCGAGACGGGTTCGCAACCTGGAGTAGATGACGCGTGCAGCTGAAACGGCTGTTCAGCTTCAACACAATCTCTTATTCTGCTGTCTATATAGGCCTAAAAATGTATGTGTTTCAATCAAAAAATAATGCAAGATAAACTCCTCATCGTAAGCCTTATTGTCGTGGCATTTGTATCTTTTTAGAGAGTTTGTGTATGTAGGTTAGTTATTCAATGACCTTAACAGCTTCACAGCTCAATTCGTTCAGATCCATATTTGTGCTCTGCTTCTTTATTTTCTATAGGGAAACCTCTCCGTGACGATCGACGGACCAGAACACCAGCAACATGCAAACTTTCTCGATATTCAACTTGTATAACATATCCATTGCCTCTTGTCGTGCTTTTGTTGCTAACGCTGTTTCGTCCAGCTTTTCTCTAAATTGCTCTAAACCCATCATTATTTTTCCATAGCCACAGTTGAGTTCCTTTAATTGAAGCATCAAGAGTGTGCAGACCATCTAGTACGTGTCACTCAGGCGTTTGACAACAGGCAGGCCACCAATGTCCAAGGGCGTATTTGACTAAAAGTGCCCACTGACGAGTTGATGCACTGAAACATCAGTAGGCCTATAAAATAGCCTAGATAAATACGTTCGGTTGAATTTGAATATTCACCGATATGATGATATCAATGGATAGCGTCCAGCAACTTATGCTACAAATCAAATATCTCACCACTAGTCGACTGCCGTAATTTATCGTATGGACCTCAGCCTTTGCTGGGCCCTTAGGCTTAAGCTTAGTTAGCTTATGAATAATGCGGCACTGAATAGAACACTTGCTTTCGGGGTAAATTTCAGAGCTAAAGCAGCGCACCATATGAAATCACAATTCAATCTAAGCAAGTAAGAATAGTTGTTTTTGTAAAAGATTAAAGTCGAAATTATGAGCTATATATTTCTTTGCACGTGTCATTCATATTGCACTTATTGTAGGCCTACGATTGCATTTCAGTTACTATAGTATTTAAGATAGTCGCTATATAATAGAGTACGCTAAGTATTCATCCAACTTCTACTTTGAACATTATTTTAGATGTATTGAACCGTCGTTGTATTGAACGCCATTATGATGAATTTCGCACAGTTTGTTGGAGCATTATTTTATACCGAGGTGTATACTGTTATTATTTCGGTTTTTAATCAGTACATGGTGAGTCAAATTCGCCTTTTCCTTTTTTACCATCGAATCATGTTTTTTATGCAAATGGTTCTCATTATAAATACACTTTCAAACAAGTATGTTACGTGTTCAGAGTGTAGCCTATAGCTTCAGATCTCGGAGACCTTGCTATAACGAGGGTGTAGAGCGTATGTAGCTTTAAAATTAAGCCTTTACTCAATTGACATAGAAATTAATAGAAATAATGAGTTGCTGGACTTAATAGAAATTATACATTTTCAAGAAATTGTTTCGGCTAAGGGCGACCGGCTTCATATTGTTGAAGGCGATTTATTTATTTTTATAAAGCCAGTAAACGTTCTGTTTAACGAAGACAGATTGCCGATATTCTACTTTCAAACTGACAGACAGCTTTTGTTGGTTTCTCTTTCATTTTTTATTTTTTTACCTGCAATGCCCATCATCTCGTCTAGCTATAATCATACCAGAGCTCGTCTGATTTTGTTAGTAAACCTCATATTTTTTCTTTGTGAAAGCCAATTAAGTGTGATGTCACAAACGTTAGAAAATATCATTGAAAGTTTCCTCCCACTTGACGCCATTGCGGAATCGGCAACCACGCTTCAGAATAGCCTGAAAAAGTGGCTTACAATGTAGCTGCTTCTGTGGTGCCCTGGTCGAACTTAGCTCAAACGTCCTCCCACTGAACAAGGTCCAGTTTCAGTGCCTCATGCATGCATTGCGGTGAATTTCGTTCATATTTAAATTGTATGCTGCAAGCGAGAGTCCATTCGATTATGTTTTAAAATAGTTTTGTTCAGCGAGAGAAACTGTGTTGCAATTAAAAAAACAATTAAAATTCTACTCATCGAACAGAAAAAGTGCTGAAAATGTGCTCATTTCAGCAAACACGGCTTATTACTGCGTTTATATGCATCCGCAACAACTGATCTGAATAAATAGATGAGTAGGCCTAATTAACGTCCTGTTTAGACTAAATTTGTGCAAATAGGACGTATTAACTAACGCTATGCGGAAAGAGTGGGATCATGTCAACCAGTTTCATTTAGCTCTCACGTAATGGCTTAATTTTAATAACGTCAAAGCCAGTGTTGTATGCAAGACTTGAAACTTCAAGACCAAGACGATACCGAGACAGTGAGGTGCCTAGACCAAGACAGTGTGGTACCAAGACCGAGACACTACAGGTTCAAGACAGTACGAGACAGTAAAAGACAAGTGATCCTATATAAAATGCTGTAAAATACTAATGTATAAGTTTTCGGGAATAAAGTTCATTTGTAATTTCAATTTGAAACTTATAATGTTTATAGTACCAATTCCTGAGTACAGCTGTTATATTGCCGCGTTTGATCTTTTTCGATATCTCTTCGTCGGCCTATCTTCTGAACAATAGGCTTATAAAGAAAGCCTTTTTAGACACGTCTGAAATATTCTAGACGATTTTAAACAAGCAAATTCGTTACCAAACACCAAACGAAATGAAAAAGTTGCGCATATCCTTACTTACCTTGAGAAACTCGAAGTTGTTTCGGTTATGGTAGTTTTACATCAATGACACACGGCGCGCCATCTATAGCTAGTCTTTGTCAATAACTTCAAATTGCGTAACAGGAAACTTCACAATATCAGGTTCTCTATCAGAAATTTTTACACTTTAAGATAATTGAATTGAATTCAATACCATATGTGACTCGCGAGTTAACCAGAATTATATCATAGAATATCTCGTAGATTCCGGTTTCAGTTTCTAGCGCAAGATTTTAAGACAGTTAACGCGAAACTTATCATACCATGTGGCGTAAGATATACTTCGTGTTTATACGTAGACTACGGGCTGGACGCGGGCTGCTGTTAACTGGTGCGTGATAAATACCGCGAATCTATCACGCGTTTGTCAGACGCGTACGGGCTACGTCCAGAGGCGCAAGTAGGGGGTATTGGGGGGTTGGGTTCTTGAGCACCCCTTGACGAAAAAGTTGACCCACACAATTGATCCAACTCCGATGAGTTTTTTTCTTTTTTTAAGGGTAGGGGTGCCTTCAGTACGTAGCTTCACGCTTTCGACGTTTGCAAGTATGAGCACCCCTAGGAAAATTTTATGCTTGCGTCCCTGGCTACGACGATATTCGTCAGACGCGTACGGGCTACGACGGTAAGGCTAGTGAATTTATGAATCTAACCATCGGCCGAAATAATAAAAAAAAAACTTTGCATCGACCGAGGAGGCGCCCCTCAGCCCTTGTCGCCCCGGAGCAATTGCTCTATTTCACTCCATGGCGCTGCACCACTGGCCTGAAAGATAGGTACTTTCCACTCTGAGCGATATACAATTTGATTCTAAGACCTAAAAGCGATTTAGGCCTATATGATTTAGGCGTACAAGTCGAGTTTCATGTCCGTTTAACAAGTCTTTCGTGTTAGACAAATGTGACAGGCGAGTTAATGGTGAGATCTCATTTTAACGAATTTGAGCATATTGTAGTCTGAGCACAAATCTAGCCTCTATTTACACTCTTATTTATTTCATCAATCCAACTTAATTCAACTGATACTGTGATATTTTTATAAATTCAGGCCATTTGCACAATAATATAGCTTCATCAATGTTATCCACCTTCTACTTAGGCCTACGTTGCAACATGTTTTCATCATTCCAACTTCTGTTTAAGCAAGGCTTATTTTCATCAATTAACTTCCATTAAATTTTTAGCACAAATTCTCTTTAATCAATGCAACTTCTATGACAATCGAACATTCGGACTAGGCCTAAATTTTTATGTGTAGGTATAGTAGTAGGCCTATGTGCAACATTTACGATGACAGCAATGAGCACTTTGAACAGTAGGGTACGTAGTCCGAAGTATTTTTAGAAATATTAAACGTAGAGTTTTCTATCGAACCTTCGGACAACCGGTCTGTCACTAAATATGTTATAATGTATAGGCCTACACTTGGCTATAATGGCCTCTGCCTATCTGCGGGAGCTTTGCTGTCTTATTTCATCTTTGGCTGGCTGTCGAGCTTTTAGTTTTTCCTATGGCGGCGTTTATCTACGTAGCTAGTGCCCGTGTAAGCACCTCGACTGCGCTATCTCGGTTGTTGGTCTTTTAATTTGTAACATACGGTCTACTTCCCTTAGAGATGCGACCACAGTAACTGCCAAGTGGTAGTGCGCCTTTTATAAAAGTTCCTTATGACTGATTAGCTCTGATTTGTATCGCCGTGGTTGGGCCTATATCACCTAGGAGTAGACTCTTGAGGAGGCGCTATTTCAAAATTAAAATATAGATGTTAGAATGAATTGATATTGATAGGAATTCTTTTCTGATAAACTTGCAATGTTTCTTTTTTGCAGGAAGGTTTATCACGTGCAACAGCATGTAAGCGAATAGTTTGATTAAGTAGAAGCGAAGCACTGATTAGTAGAGAATAACTTGCCTCCACAAAACTTGATCAACTTCTACGAAGTCCAATTTTAAGAATGTCGGAGCAAAGTACCTGCATTTTGATATTCTTGTTATGCCTCGTGTTGATACTTTGGAGCTCTGTCTATCAGTTTCAAGAGTTTATGTTTAATCATTCAGCTGGGCCTAGCTGTTTACTATCCAACTATCACGGTAACATCACTGGCACCTCTGGTGACGTACAAAGTTTGAATCACGATGTCAAGCGTCTTGTCAGTTTCCATGATAGTGCCGGCGATGCTCGTCGACTTGGAAATCAAATATTTAACCTTGCTGCGGTTTTATTTGTTGCCGAGTTCATTAACGGAACATCAGTCATGAGAAATGGCTTTCACCTACGTTTAGAAAAGGTATTCCAACTTAATTTACCACGCGTTTGTGATCTGTGCCCTTGTTATACCATCAGCGAGGAAAAGGGTTTGTCTTACGACTTTGAACCGGAGAATGTAAGTGATCCAAAGATCGGTAACAACACCATTCTTGTTAATGGATATCGCCAGAGTTGGAAATACACTTTGGGAATAGAACGGCAACTAAGACGCCATTTGGTGTTCAAAGACGAAATTCAACGCTTCGCAGAAAGTTTCCTGCAGCAGAACATTCCTTGTGGCTGGAAGAGAGTAGGATTTGTTCGAGTGGGAATACATGTTCGTCGAGGAGATATCTTGTCATCTAGATATTTGAACCATGGGTACACGACTCCAAATGAGACTTATTATTTCAAGGCCATGAAGTATTTCACCGACAAGTACAGTCGCGTTCAATTCATCTTTGCCTCCGATGATTTTGACTGGACGAACCTACATATCCTCGGCAAGCAAAGTTCATCAGAAGCGATTAATCTTGTGATTAGCTGCAATAATGAAGCTGGCCAAGATCTGGCAATATTATCAATGTGTGACCATGTGATAATGTCATCTGGTACGTTTGGCTGGTGGGCCGCTTGGCTGGCCAAAGGTACAACGATCTACTATAGCGACTGGCCACGGGCGGGATCGGATCTTGATCAACTCTTCGATAAGACAGACTTTTTCCCTCCACCTTGGATTCCTATGACAAGTAATTGACACATTATTCCTTGTTCTATTGACAGTTTATTTCACTTGAACCAATTACTTTGTAAATACCTACATTCAGTTGAACAGTAAAACGCCCAGCAAAAGGAGAAGTTTAAATGAGTTTTGGCCCTGATATCCAAATCAAAGGTGACTGAAACGTACGGGATAATCCTACATTACAAGATTTGATGAGTGCGTGTTCTTACTTGTATCGCCAAAATGGTGCCGTGAATATAATGAAAACTTGTCTTTGCATGGTGTTGTGGATTATCTGGGTAAGGTACATTAGAAAATGAGCAGTGCTACATGTTTTCATCAACACAACGACATTTTAGCAGCTTTCATTAACAGTTTTACCTTGAGTGTCTAACTAATGCAAGTAAGCGATAATAAGGTATTATATTGGTGTCAGCAGTAATATGACAACAACCAGGGGTGTAACAAGCGGGGGGCAGAGGGGCACCGACAACCCCAGTTTCAAAACGGGGGGGATCAAAGCCCCCAGTTTTAGTGCTAAGTGTCCCCCCATGTGACCCCCAAATCGGTTCTTTTTATATTTCTCCAATGGCACTTTAAGTTAACCATTGTTAAAATAATTCGTGCCACTCCATTTTTCAAATTTCTGGGGGGCAAAATTCAAAAAGTGGGGGGGATTTTTTGCGCTTCAATATTTTGCAAATTATGCCCCTCCCCCCACTTTTCGAAACCTTGTTACGCCTCTGACAACAACTACCACCTAATGATGTTTGGTATAATAAATTATGATCGACGTCTTCTACTACCAACATGAATAATAAAAAAATAATACCAATTGTACTAGCTCACTATTGCAGCCTCATAAATTATGCAGAAACAGAGGGCACGTTTAATTCCACTAATTAATTAATTTAATTCCGACCGCTATTTTTCAGCCAATTACTTATAGCTATTTGACCCACTTTTGACCCCAAAGCGAATGCGAGGCGAATATTCGGTACCATCCTATTCCCAATGATGTTGATAGTGATAGGCCTAATTGCAACAGCAACCTTTGCGGTGGGATACTCTTTAACTTTACTAGTACAACATAGCTGCCCCATTAATTAAGAGTTGGCCTGATTCTATAGGAAGTAGGAAGCCTAGTGTACTTTAGCAACAGGGATTTGCTTACATTTTTTTCAAAAGGGCGGATGCCATTTTCTCCTGAAATTTATGTTAAGTGATGAATTCCGGAGCCGTGGTCCTGTTGCTTTCAGAAAATTGTAACGGCGGTAGGTAGCCCGAGAAAATGCGCCTATTATTGTTTGAGTGGTGTGTGTTGAGAGTGTGGATGTTGGTACAGTAGACTGGCAACCATAACCGGGTAACCCAACATTACGGCGCATTACCGCCTGTGTAAATCAGGCTGCGGTTGTCAGCTGAATGTTCTAGGTGGAATTAACAAATTGTTTATATGTGTCGATACGTTTACTGTAGTAAAATTGGCCTAGTGAAGGCATTAAATGGAGACTTCACCAAAGTCCCCTCTAGTTTGTTGTGCGTTAGAAATTCTGTGTGTGCAACTTCTAAGTTGAATGCGAATAATTATATTTGAACTAAAGTCCGTACTTACATGTACATGTAAAGTCTATCGTCATAAATTCTGATAACCTAAGATAGCCTAAGTGTCTAAAACTAAAGGAATGCATCAGCCAAGAAACCAAAGTTTGTGAGGCGATCGATTTACGTTGCTTCATAAAAAGGAATTGTTTTTTTTAAATGTGTGCATGCCTACCCACACTAAATTCTTGTATGAGCTGGCTCCTTCTTCCTGACATAGGGGAGACTTGGCACCCTTGATACTAATTTTTTATTTTGAGACTTTAAAAAAAATTACACCGAATTTCAAACAAATTAATAGTTTAAATGGAAATAATATATGTTATTTATTATTTGGTGCAAGCACAATCATGCAAAACTATTAAAGAGAAGTTATTTGCTTGAAACAATGTGCACCTCAGTAGCATCAAGGGTGCCTATAGGTTGGCACCCTTGATACTATACGCGGTCACCCTTGATACTATGTGGGCACCCTTGATATTAATACCTCATAAACAAAATTGTTAAATAATAAAAGCCAATTTAATCTATTGCACAAATAAACTTTATATTGAATATAACAACAAATTGAATGCGATATCTTTTTTTAGTTCAAAACATAATTATCATGCACAAATCGAATGTATGCAAGACTAGTGTTATGCCATTAGGCTTAGGCCTACATAAAAAACACCTACGAATTGTCAGAGAGGGCTGAAAAATATAAAATAAAATAAAATATAAAATAATAAGATACATTGATAGATAAGTCACTATTTTTGTTTGCTGACAACTTTAAATGTGTAAAGTCTGATTAGACCAATTAGTAGCTACAGTTCAAGCTACTAAGCAAGATTATACTGTGAGAGCGATATGGGAAATGACATCTGACGACTAACTCGCCTTGTGCCTCCCATGATGGTTGGCAGAGGAAGTTTTTTTTAAATGTCCACACAAGGCACTTGATATGACTTTGCTGGCTTTGGAATAATAAATTTCTCAAGTTCATCTAGCTTGCCTGTTGACTTCTGTTTCTCAAGATAAGTCACTACAACATCCGAGGTCTCAGTATATGGATCATCGACGCGGGCAACATAGTGAAATATATTCTTCATGCCTTTTAGTTGAACTAAGACAAAGTCACCTGCTTTCAACTTCCTTGGCTGGTAATCACCTTTGCTGTCAATTTCACATAAAGTATCATCAATGTCAACATCACCTGCCCTGTCAGAAGACGAATATGGAAGTATGTTGTATTGTTCATCGTCAACCAGTTGATCATTCTCCAAATCATCATCATCAGTATCACTGATATCCACAAGTCTTAATCTCCTTCTGCATGCTGTCTTCTTCATTTTTGGAGCTGCTTCTGGGTTATTTGATGGAAGCGGGTCATTTGATGAAAACTGGTCATTTGACGAAAGATGGCCATTTGATGAAAGCTGATCTGCAGGTAGTGTCTTAGCTGCGGAAAAATCCAGAGTTGACTTCTTAGTTGATTTTTTAACCTGATTGCCTTTGGTGTTAATTTGCAATGCAGCTTTTCTGTTGTTGCCTGCAGTCCTTGAGCCATTCTTTTTCTTCTGAATCTTGAGACGAATTTCATCTCTTACAGGCGTGTCGGTCAAAATTCGAGTGCGTTGTTGTGGACGGCCTCGAACAGTCTTTTTTCTTGCGCCAGCTTTTGGATATGGTCTTATTTTCTCGAGACTGGACTGAAGATTTTTGCCACTTTCAGAATCACTTCTGGGATTTTCAATCGGACAAATAGAATGATTTCCGTCTTCAAAAATGCTTGTGAGTTCACACGGGTTTGTAGATTCAATGCCACTCACTGGTTGGTTATCAACGCTACTGCCATGGTGTGGTTGAATCAGAAGGGACACTGTTGCAGCCAGACCCTGACTAGAAGTTACTGCCGAAATTCCACTCAAACCTTGAACAGGAGTGATCAAGTTTAGGCCAAGTGATGCTTGATCAGGAGCGAGAGAGCTGATGCTAGTTGAAGGCTGACAACCAACTGGTTCTGGACGGTCAGTTACATATGATGCAAGAAACTCGTTATCGCTGAAAACATTTAAATTGAAAGGCTCGATTCCAGAAACTTTGAATCCTGCTACAATATTGAATTGGGTGAATGCCTGCGAGTATGCCTGATTTACAATTCCGACAATATCAAATATTGTCATCGGTCTGGTGTTCAAGACGACCCAATCATCGCAAGTCGCATTGTAATACCGCTTTAACGGACCATACACAGACCTATCCAGAGGCTGCAGCTTGTGGCTGCAGTGTGGTGGAAGTCTTGAAGCAAAATATTGTCGAATACCAACGTACACATCTCAAATAAATAATAAATCAAGTAACATAGTGCTAGCCATACACGGTTAACACTAGGTGTGAATGATAGGCATCCATGATCCTAGTATCAAGGGTGCCCGACCGCGTTGGTATCAAGGGTGCCGACTGTATACCATATTACAAAATGCCTAAAATCGTTTTACATCCAGCAGCTGCGATGACAAAAAATGTCAACAAACTATTAGAATGAATTCTTTTCAAAACAATAACAACAAAATTGCAAACCACGTAGGCACATCTTAGGAATAGGGTTCGTCCCAAGAGTGAAAAAAATACATTCTACTTTCGAAATCGACTCTTTGTGATAAGTCGTAAACAACAGCATCCACTTATGTCAAAACATAGATGGCTTGTAGAAATGGCTTTCCCAATACGCTGGTACCCTGCGGACTATTATTAAATAAGTAAGTAAATAGATAAGCACATGGCATCATGGGTGCCTTAGTATCAAAGGTGCCAACTCTTCCCTACATATTTTCCAGCGTCGCCAGTTTCCACCGATGGAATAACTAGATTGAATTCTTCTGTATTCCTTTCCACCGATGGAATAACTAGATTGAATTCTTCTGTATTCCTATCACTCTCCAATTCGAATCTTCTCCTGTAAGACGATTGAAGCCAGTCGCCAGTTTCCACCGATGAAATAACTAGATCGAATTCTTTTGTATTCCTATCACTCTCCAATTTGAATCTTCCATTGTAAGGCGGTTGAAGCTCTCCCAAAATGTAGATGTTATTCGACTCAGAGACTCCAATAGGATATTGATACCACAGAATCTCTTTACTGAGACGTGACGCTGCTTCGGTGTCACGAGACTGCACACGAGTTTCGGATATTGCTAAGATACAAAATGGTCAAAGTGGTTGCATGCACAAATTTTTTCGCAGGTTTACTTAAGAGGCTAACATGAACGTAGCCTATAGACAGAAATTGGTAACGCTTAAGTAATATTCTTGCTTGCATTCGAAATTCCAATTTACTGTCTATAAGCTATGGTTGGTGTTGGGTGAGTTACTGAAATGGTTTCAAATGACCACACGTTCACTGAATGAAGTACAGCATTATTGTATTAATCAAAACATTTTCAAAACCCTCAAATAAGCTGATCAGCTACACGATTTATCTCTAGTCTCAACTAAGGATCACGGATCCTAAATAAGATTCCATTTTCCGATACAGCCTACATTGAATTCGAAGCTCAATAATATTGGTGTAGCTAGGGTTATACTTTCGATCAATTTACGTATTCAAACCACGTAGCCCGCAATAAACTCCTGCACTGTTTTTGACAACATCAGAGAGATTCGCGACAGTTTATCGACCAAAGAATAAACATTGTAAAGTACGGCTGATTCAATATACTAACCATGGTGAATTTGGTTCAGTACTAGTAACACTCGAACCGCTTCTATAATTCTTGTCATACTTGTAACTTGCACCTAAAAATATATTTAACTGAGAACAGGTTAAGCTGTTACAGTTCAATCTTACTATTGCACGTCCTCAAGCAGTCTGCTGTCACGTGGTCTTGTAACGGGCCAAGTGTGAGCTGAGAGATATTAGTGTTTTGGGCCATCAATAGAATACATATGATAGCATAGCATTGTATAGTAAAGTACAGCACAGTAGATAGTATTATATGGTGTGGTATCATTGGTATGGAATGATATGATGTGGCATGATAAAGTGTAGTGTTGTATGTCATAGTGTAGTAGGCCTATCGTATGATATGGTTTGGTACATATATGGTATACTGTGGTGCAGTGTTGTATAGTTTAGTGGCCTGTAGTATCGCATGGTGAAATGTTTGAGCGCACACTGGACAAGCAATTGACTGAAGTGATTCTTCAGCTCAACGCGAACCACTGCAAAATATCAATCAATCAATCAATTCAATCAATTCAAGTTTATTTGGCAAACCATAGTAATAAGTTACATAAGATCGGTATAACAAAAAAACTGTATGTTTACATAGGAGACCCAATTAAGGACGGAGGGTCCTGCAGGTTAGGGCCACCAATAAATTAGGTGCAAAGTAGTTGGGTATAGAGGCCAAAATGTGAGTAGAGTGTTTGAAAATAACATGGAGGAGCAAAGCTTAACTAATCTTAACTAACGAATATGCTACATTGAGCGAGTAAAGGCACATTGTAAGATAATAGGGATTGCCTAATCAAGGTAGCTGACCACAACCGGTAATTGAAGTAGCTAATGACAAAGTAATAGATCACAATTTATCTTATCATTAATATTACAGGAACTACTGTAATCAGATTTCTCAATGATGAAGTACACGTATGCCAACGATTGTCATAAGTAAGATTGAGTTCACAGTAACGGTTACAATTCACCAGATATAATAGCAGATTTAATCTTGTTTTTGAATGAATGAAAATTGGGAATGAGACGAAAATTGGCGGAGATAGAATTCCAGATTCTAGGACCTTTGCCTTGATGGCCATTAGCCTAGTGTTTGTTCTAGCATAAGGAATGTACAAGGTGTTAGGATCTCTACTTAGGTGATACAATAATCCTGCATTAGGAGTAAAATAATCATGGAAGATACTTGGTAGGGAGTTGTGAAAGTACCGATGCATAAAGAGGCTTATTTGCAGCTTATTTATCTGTTCAATTTTGAGCATCCCTCTAGCTACGAATACTTCACTAGTATGAGCATTATAGTGAATACCAGCCACAAATCTTATTGCTCTTTTTTGAATAACTCCTATCTTATTTAGGGTGGATTTGTAGGTAGAGGCCCATATTATTGTACAGTATGTTAGGTATGGGTATATTAGCGAAAAATAGAGAGTGGAGCGAACTTTGGCGGGCAGTACCTTAGATAGCCTAGATATGATACCTAGATTTTTAGAAATTTTAACCGAAATAGCATCAATATGCTCTTTCCAAGAGAGATGCTGGTCTACAATAACCCCTAGGAATTTAGAAGATGACGCTTGAGTTATAGGAGTATCCAATATTTTAATTTCAGGCACGTGGGCTGGTGGTAATTTTCTGTAAGCTCTAAATAGCACAAAGTTTGTCTTATCTAGATTAAGTGTCAATTTATTAGCGCTGAACCAATTAGAAATATTGGTTAATTCTACATTTATGGTATTTATAAGAATTTCTAAAGAGGAGTGGGAAGCGAATAAATTCGTATCGTCAGCAAAAAGAATAAAAAGGAGATTAGGCGAGACGCTAGGTAAGTCATTAATATATAAGATGAATAGTAGAGGACCCAAAACTGATCCTTGCGGAACACCAGAACAAATAGGATTCATTGAGAAGTAAATATAGTTGCAGTAAACAAGATGATGTCTATTTTCCAGGTAGCTCTTAAACCAGTTTAGTTGGGATCCACGGATGCCATAGTTAATTAGTTTCCTTAATAAAATGTCATGATTAAGAATATCAAATGCCTTAGCAAGGTCCAGGAATATGCCTATAGAATATTCGTTTTTATTCATAGCTTCAGTTATTTTATCGTGCATGGTCAAGAGAGGCATATAAGACGAGTGCCCAGATTGGAATCCATGTTGAGAAGGGAAAAGGACACTGATTTTATCAATGTAGCAAGTAAGGCGAGTGTGCATAGCTTTCTCAAAGATCTTAGAAAATGCTGGTAATATAGAAATGGGTCTGTAGTTAGAAGGGAAATTTCTAAGTCCTTTTGTAAAAACAGGGATCACTTTGGCATCTTTTAAGGCTGTAGGAGAAATACCAGTGTTAAAAGAACAGTTTATAATTTTGTCCAACGGAGTAGCCACAAAAGGTAAACTAGAGATCATGAAGGATGGGTCAATGTCATCTACGCCTCTAGAATGAGAGGGTTTTAAAGAGTTTCCAATTGCGATAATTTCATTTGTTGAAATTTCAGCAAGCCCGACAGATTCAGTGTTAGGAGCTTTCATATATTTGTCTGGTTGTTGGCTAGAAATAGTAAGGTTATTAGCCAGAGAGTTTGCAATTTCAGTGAAATAGTTATTAAGTTCAGTTGCTATTTCTAATGGGCTCTCCAAGGTTACCTCACCCCTGCGCAACTCCTTAATGTTCCTATCAATGGGAGAGGTACCATTATTTATAAGGTCTCTAAGAATCTTCCACGTCATCTTAAGATTTTGGCTGTATTTAGTAAGCTCTACCTCTAAGAAACTTTTTTCAGCCAAGATCTTAAGTGTTTTCAGCTTATTTCTGTAAGCTGTATATTTTTGCCTATTTGCATCGGTGGGACATTTAAGTAATTTTAGTTGCAATTTTGACTTGGTTTTACAGGCTTTAAGGAGCCCAGGGGTCATCCAAACCTTTCTTATAGTTTTCTGTTTATTAGTTATTTTTGAGGTGTAATGGTATGCTTCATCATAGGTCTTTTTATAATCATTTATAAAGCAATCGTATGCGTGATTCTCATTACGTTTTTCACAGGCATCTAGGGTCGTCTTCCAATTTAGCTGCGAGAGAGTATTCAGGAAAGTATTCAGTTGTGGCCAAAGGACTGAAATTCCTTTGGATATGTTTGGTATTTATATTAGAGAAGTTAAAGGTGAAGTCAAAAACGGCTAAAATAGGAAAGTGGTCTGATATGTCAGATATCACAATTTTGGATTCAATCAGTTTTGGCCAAGCGTCGGTAAAGATGTTATCAATTAAGGATGCTGTAAATTCGGTAATGCGAGTTGGCTTAGTGATTAAAGGCAAGAGAGGTTGAGTAAGCATGGAGGTAAAGAACTCGTCAGTTAGGTTATGGGTTTTCGATTTGAGTAAGTCAATGTTGAAGTCGCCTATTAAAATGTGCTCTTTTGTTTTTTTTAAATTACATTTATTAGGGTCTCAAATTCCGTTAGAAATGTAAGTATGTCTTGCCCTGGTGGTCTATACACCACTCCTATGATTATAGATTTGCTTCCTTGAGAGAGCCTAACAAATTGACTTTCAAAAGTTTGGGTTGGTGGGCCAAGGTCCGTTATGAGCTGAAAATTTATTTCCTGCCTTAAAAGAAATCCTACTCCGCCACCCCTGCCCCCTTTTCGTGGATTATGTAAAAAATGGTATCCCGGTATAGACACCGAAGACGTTGGATCCTCATTCAGCCACGTTTCAGTTAGAGCTAGTACTGATACAGGCACCTGTAGCAATAGTTCAGTTATTTCGTTCATCTTCCCAACAATACTACGACAATTCAAGTGCAGAATAGAGAATTGGATGTGGCACGAAAGGACTTCATCTTGAAGTGAGTATGGGTCAGAATACGTACAAGTAGGTGTGAAATCATTGAGGAAGTTGTAGTCGGGGTCAAGGTCTATAGAGTTTAATAATGCACTGCCATTTGCTTCTTCATTTGGAAAGACTAGGTCGCTAGCATAAGTATCATTTAACAGGAACGCTGGGTTCGTGGCATCGTTAGGGCTATACAGTACTCTGCTTGCAAGCTCAAGCCGACTCATACTAACACTACATTCGGTCCTATTAGAGGGTGAAAGCAGAGAGGAGTGGTCAGCTGGCGCGACATGATCGCTAACATCAACATTAACTGACATGTAGCTTCAAACAAAATAAAATGCAATGTAATGAAGGTAACTTATCCTTACTCTTAGAGAACTCAAGCAATGTAACAAACAATCAACAATCAAACAGCAGCAGAAGACGTGCGGGGAAATGAGAGTTAAGACGATCTTTAGCAAGGTCAGGTAAGATACAATACTGGAATGTAAATCGATCACTGAAATGAGCACGACCCAAAAAATCCATGTCCAGAACGATAAATCAAAAAAAAACTGAGGTTGGTAATAGTAATAGCAGAAGCATCAGTGTGAGGAGCGAAGGCCAAAGTCCGCCTCCGGTAGATCACGTAGAACACATGTAAACAATGTAGTAACGAAAATTAGAGTGATGGAAAATCCAAATAAGTGAGAAGTCGCTTATAATTGCTAGTTATTGCTTCCGAGTGAATGTTTCCAGATCCGCGATGGATGAAGTCTTTCGAGGCCGTCCTGTGGGTCTATCCATAGAGTGATGGAAAATCCATAGAGTGATGGAAAATCCAAAGAGTGATGGAAAAAATAAGTCGCTTGTAATTACAAGTTATTATTCACGGGTGAAGGCTTCCAGATCCTTGACGGATGAAATCTTTCGACGACGTTCCGTGGTGCGAATGTACACCGTGCCGTCTCGCGTCCACGCGAAAACCAAAGACTTCATTTTCACCAGATTCCTGGCCTCGGCATAGATCTGTGAGTTGCCTTGTGTCAAGTGCTCGTTGATATAGACACGCGCAGTTCTGGAATCAGCTTTCAGAGTTTTCCGAGCGGAGAAAACCGTGTTGCGGATCTGCCTACTGACGAATCTAACGAGCACAGGGCCGGTTGGAGACTTTGTTTTACTTGGTAGACGGTATGCAAGCGAGACATCAGAGGCCTTGACGTGTATGCCAAGACTCCTTTCACACAGATTCACCACCGACTGGGCGATACTCTCGTGAGACACGCAGATGCACCTTGTGAAGATGGTAGATCATTGGTCGAGGATGATTCGAGGCCATAGAAGATTAGATTATCTAATCTTAGATGATTTTGAGTTTCGTCTATGCTCTTTTTTAGAGCTAGATTTTCCTTTTCCAGCTCAAGAATCTTGGCATTCTGTGTAGCGTTGAGCTTCTCCAGCGCAGCCTTTGCCATCTCCTCGACCACACCCCCCAGTTTTTCAGTGAATTTGGCAGTCAGACCTTTAAAAAGTCGCTCCACAATTGGAGCAAGGTGATTTTCTAATCTGGTGACCAGTAGTTCAGTGACCCTGTCATCTTGACAGTCTATATTGACCCTGTCAATATAGACTGTCATATAAACTGTCACTGCACAGAATCAAATAAATTAGCATTTTCGCTAGTTTCCAACTACTATCTAAGCAGATACAGAATTACGAAGTCGGTCATCTCTTCTATAAGTCAATTAAAATATTATGAGTTCTTCCTCCTCTCAAATATTCTTTAAGTGTTTGCGACCTGAGTGTCAAATTTGACGTCTTGCTTGAGCACGCTTGTGATCTGACCCGCTCCTACAACTTTCAACTGAGGCGACTCCGAGTCATCAGACAATCGGTCTCTCCCTCTGTTTTACCACCATAGTTCATGCGCTTCTCCATGTCCGGCAAGACTTCGGCACCTGATTTCTTTTTATAGGCCTCCCGAAACAGCGCCTTTCTTCCCTTCAACCGACCTTGAATGTTTCAGCTAAGCTCATAGCCCGATTCCCTCGCATTGGGCTGCTTATAGTCTATACAAAGTTATATGTTTGAAGTTATGCATTCGTTGGCTATTAGCCTATTACTGCGCGCATTAGTAACAACATTCTGTTTCTAGTTCCAGAACCTAGAGATATTGTATCTCACTGACGATTTGAAAACTTCGTTATCTGCAGTATTCTCCGTGTGCTCTGCGGACTGTCTTGGTTTTTGGATCCTCTTGGTTTATAGTATTCGGACTGCCTTGGTCCAATGCCGTGCGTTTGCTGCTCCGGGCCCCTACACCTGGAATGACCTCCCTCCATCATTAAGATGTCTGACTTCTAATCATCAGCCTTTCACTCTGCTAGTTCATTTTATCCCAGGCTTTCCGTTCAGAGTGGTTATTTCCAGAGAGGTGATATATAAATCTATAGATACGATACATTGGAGCCATTTGAGACTTTGTTGAATTGACTTTGTCTAGCAGAATTGTTGAAATACCTAATGTCATGGTTCTTATTTTCTGCAGTCTTGAAATCCCAGCGACATTTAGCATAAATTTTCAAGCGTTAAACGAAGTTCACTCAGCATGCCCGGTTTGCGGTGATCACTCACAATAGACCTACACTAGTAGATTTTTAATAAGCCATGTCGACACTTTTAAAGTTCTTGATGATGATGATGATGATGACGATGGCGATGACAATAACGATGACGGTGACGGTGGCGGCGACGGCGACTGTGACGGCGTTGGCGGTGGCGACTGCGACGACGACGATGACGATGATAATGTTCGATTTATTTCAAACTGACAAACCGCAGTGTGATTACAAACGTATTAAGTACGAATGATACAAGTTATAACAGGAGTTATTTTAACTGTAGACAGCTATGCAAAGCGCCCATTACGGTATACCTCTTATTTAACCAACTCTACCGTTTAGCGAATGAAGGACTAGCTAACCATACTGAGATTCTAGAATCGAACTCGTTCCTCAACTCTGCGCTTTAGTGCGTTATCCGTCACTCTCCGCCCGCCCCGACTTAAATATACAGGAAAGATCAACTGGACTCGCCATGGTCAAGTCATCAAAGCTTTGTTGATCGTAAAATATTGTTTAGACCCATCCATTGGCTCGCACAACCGTGTTAGCATTTGGCATACGCCAAGGAAGGCATGGTTAATTCGATATCTAAGCCTTATCGAAATCGAAAAACATCTTAAGACCGTAAAATACAGTGAGGCCAGCCGCTTCAATGTTTTCCAAACAGACCACATTAATTTTATTAGATCTTAAACAGAATGCAGTACAAAAATTAGTACGAGAAATGCTAAGGTAATTACCTTTGCGCAGTTAAATGTTGTTAGCTTAATAAGTCGCTTGAATATTGATTCTGTTAAATATTGACAAGGCCTAGCTAGTGAAACAGAAAGCGCCTCTGAACGAAGTTCATAATTATGACGTGAGACCTTTGAACATACTTGTCAGCAATGGTCAGCAGACCTACTTGAAAAGCCCAGAGTAGGCTCAAGAGATTCGTGCTAAATATAACTGCGAATAGGTTGAAGGTTTCGTTATATAAAAAACTTTTCTTCAGCTTATGCTATTTTGCCTGTTTGCTTGCCAATTGAAAATTCCATGTACTACGGACCTTCAGTGTTTAATCGAAGTTCACTATACGTTGTGAACCAAAACTAGCACCCTTAGCTGCTACCTAGCGAATTGATTTTACGTTCTTACTTATTATTCATTACTCCACTTTTAACAATTTCCTGTACATAGCTTTAAACACTCTTAAATTCAATTCTGTATGCTTTGTTTTGATTCTGGTTAAAATTAAAATTAATTCACTTGAAAAAATTATTTTGGTAAGTATTATCATGATGTTTGATTTCATTTTCTATAGTATGTGTAAATAGTTTATGTTTGCTTAAATACCCAATTGCAGTTGTAATACGCACTCTGTATACATCATACGCTATTAAATAGGTAGAGTTGTACCGCTAACTTATCGATAAATACCTGATAGTGAAATATTGAACTAATCCATTCTGTGTAATACTGTAACCCTCATTTCTAGTGCAAAACAGGAAGGAAACTAAAATGATGCTTTTAAATAGGATGTACGTCACTACCATGTATTATCATGCTGTAAAAGTAGGCTTACATGTAGATACATGGTGACAATCGTCGACTACCCAATTAGTTACCGTAATTAATACAAGTGAATTTAGTGCCATTGAAAGTCCGATTATTAGGATGCAGAGGAGCTCCATACATCCGGTCAAATCATCATTGAAACGAGAAAGTACACAATTTTAAGATAGCTTTTGTTATATTGCTAATTGGGCGAATGATGATTTTTTACTGCAGTTCTTGAAATGGATAAAGGCAATTATCAGTTGAATCACTACAATTAAAGTGATTACTAACATCGTATTGTCATAAAAGTGTCAAATTGTGCAATACAATAATGTCGATTGTATGTCTTTTAGTGTGCTTATAGACTGGGGTGGGGTAGGGGTAGGTAGCGTATCTGTTATATAATATAGGGGTGGGGATCACAGCTGCTGTTATATAACGTTATTAGGGGTAAGGAGTGGGCCAAAAATTGAGGCTATATGCGCTATATAATATGTGAAGGGCCCCTTACGCAACGTGCATCACTGTGTACACACGCGATTATTGCGCATACAGTTCGTTCTACCTAAGCCTTGGCAACGTTGACCTCGGTCAATTATCTACGTTGATCGATATACGACATGATAGGCCTGAGTATTGTTGTCTGAGTATTGCTGTCTGTATTTCGTGGAGTAGGCCTATAATTGATTGCAAGTTTGGAATGACGTTAGATGGTTGTTATAAGGGCCCTGAACATGGTAGCTGATTGGTTAGAGCGGTCGGCCCGTAACGTTCAGTGTTCGCTGAGAGAGCGGGTTCGACTCTCGTCCGAGGCGTCACTGTGTAGGGACCTTGAGCAAATCCTTGGCACACAATGCTCTGCAATACAACTGCAGTTGCGTAGTCGAGACGTGTGTGCACTTTTAAACTTAACTGTAAGAAGGGCGATATCAAATAAGTTGTATTGTATTGTATATCATCAATATGATCTCGCGCAATGACCACTGAAAAACATTATTCTGCACTCTGCGCGTGCCATGATGGCATACCTTTGGTGATAATAATAGGAAATGTGTGAAGTATAATTTACGGTTACTGCCTATCATCGAAGCGTTTCGTATTGCCTTAGTTTCTAGCAGAGTTGCATGGTCTCGAGACAGTTTTTTTAGTATCTCGGTCTCGGAAACCTGCTGTCTCGGTCTCGGTCTCGAGGTAGTGTCTCGAATTTTTAGAAACTGTCTTGAAGTGACAGTCTTGATTTGTCTCGAACAAGTGATCTCGATAAGTTTCGCGTTAACTGTCTTAATATCTTGCGGCAATATAAAAACTGTTCTCAGGAATTGGTACTATACATGTATACATTATAAGTTTCAAATTGAAATTACGAATAAACCTTATCCCCGGAAACTGATACATTAGTATCTTACAGCATTTTTATAGAATCACTTGTCTTTTACGGTCTCGTACTGTCTCGTACTGTCTTGAGTCTAGTGTCTCGGTCTTGGTACCTCACTGTCTCGGTCTCGGTCTCGGCACCTCACTGTCTCGGTCTCGTCTTGGTCTTGAAGTTTCAAGTCTTGCATACAACACTGGTTTCTAGTCAGGTTGATAACTGCACACAAGTAGGCAGTGCTTAGACATTTCTTGGCCGGAGCTTAACCAAAACTTTCAAATTACAGCCTCAATTTGAACAAAGAATCGATTTTAGGGCCCATCCATATGTTACGCACGCACTGAAGGGGAGAGGGTTAAAGGGATTTATAAGATTTTAGATGAAGGAATTGCTCAAGGTCCCTACACAATGACGCCCCGGACGAGGGTGTTATAAATAGGCTAATGTCGACATTATATTTTTTTATAAATCGTTTTGCAGACGTATGCTCAAGTCATCCGAGGTAGACTAATCGCAAAGTCTGTTGCGATGAAAAGCAGGATTCAGAAGGGATGCCAGTTGGCCGCAAGTTGTTTGGACGGCTGCAAACAGCATTCGAGACGGATGGAAAGTAATTTATTCTGTTTGAAATGCAACTGAAATCTGGGCTTTTGATTTTGTTGGCATAGGCCTGATTAAATTCTATTCAGATTGTTCAAACGCAATGCCATGGAATATTAAAATCGAAATTACAAACCAAATGACTGACTAAATTCCTGCTTTTTCAATTTGATAAGTATTGGCTAAAAGCATATTAAAATGTGAGCGTTAGTATTGTGAGTATATTATTTCTTCATAATCGTTCTACAAATTTTATCTAGCAAATATTGTGTTTAACAATAATAAATAGTGGCGAAATTTATACATGGATAGGCCCTCAAAACTTGATTAACAGTAGTTCACCGACGTAAGCCAACTTAATTAGCATTGGTTCTCTCCAATTAGGAATGAATCAAGGCTTCGTTGTCATAATGCACAAGGCAATCTGATCCAGAATGAAATCAGTTATATTTTATTCCTTGGAACACAGGCAATTTATATTGCACTTTCTAATTGATGGAAGTTGGAAAAATATTTGTGTACTCTGCCATTTCTTCTTTTTCGTTAGAGTAGTTTTCGACGAGCGATTCACTATTTTCTAACGTAAGGTAAATAGCTGGCTCAGGCAGAGATCGTGCACCAGACAAATTATAATAGTAACTCTGATCTTCAAGTTCGGTTGTTGAATTGTTTTCGACGGTTTCCATATCTGCGGCTGTTGTTTCTACTGAAGTGTCCATAGTCAAGACTTCTGTAGCAATATCCTCGATTTCCTCATAACCATTTGATGGTTCCAACGCCTTTCCTTGTTTCTTTCTGTATTTATCTGGTAAGCACACATGTTAATTAATGATATATTAAGTAAAAATAACAAAAACTCTGATAGAATAAATATCGCCAAATTATTTTAAGTTTCCTTAAGCTGGAAGCCATTGCTTTCCCTAGGGAACAGAGAGCAGTGTAATTCCACTCCAGTTATTGCAATCTCTAAGATCATCTCTTTTGGGATTGGTATGTTCTATGATGATTCCATTCTGCCAGTCTCCTGATACTTCTCCGGTGTGGCACATCATGTTGCGCACATTTGCATTGCTTTCCTCCACTCTTCAGAAATGCTGCTTGTATGTCATCTAAGCTCGCAGCTTTCCCATTTTCCAATTTTTTTATTGTTCGTTCTACTTCTTCTCTGTGACAGCATCTAGATCTACATTCATTGTTTGATGACTCATGTCTAAACTGAAGTTGTGTTTTGTTACTGGTTCTGGGCAAGTTAGGACAATATTGAAATGTTCCTTCCATCTCATTTTTTGTTCTTCGTGTGTTAGAAGCGTGTTTCCGCTCTTATCTCTAACTTTCTGCACCCCCTTACCAGACAGCTCCTTCACAATTTTATATAATGTTTTTGAGTCACCTTTCCTGCTGCCCCTTCTGCCTCACATAGCCTCGCTTCTATCAATGTCTTTTTGTCCGCCCTGCATCGTTTCTTAATATCTTTGTCCTTCAATTGGTATTCTGCAGTCACAGCCTCTATGCTCGTTCTCAAACTGCCTGCTCTTTCCTTCAGCTTTATACGTGCATCGATTGCTTTCCAGGTGATCCACTGATCCGTATCTTCCTCCTCGTTCCCCGCCTGGGTCCGATGACATCTTGCGCCACGCCCATAACTGCATCTGTAATTTTCATTCCGTTCTTCTCCACCGTCTCGCCTTCTTTTTCTTCCAGCATTCTGAAGTGGCCTTTCATCTCTAATCGGAACTTCTGCTTGGTATCTTTTTTATTCAGTTTTAAAATGTCTATGGTTTTACATTCAGTTCATTTTACCAGATTTTTCAATTTCAATCTTATCGTTGCGATAGCCAGGTAGTGATCCGATGACATCAGCTACTCTGTATAGACCTATATACACGCGCTTCTGGAGAAGCATAGGCCTATGTGCCGCAAGGGGTCAAAACACATAACTTGTCGTTTTTGACATTTTATATTAAATCTTATTCTACAATGCAATACTTTTTACAGAATCAAAATAGCCTTTTTTCTAACGTAAGTTGTACTCATTTGACTCTTTCATCAGTAAAATCCCGACAGCTGAGGAAATCGAAGTCTACGTTTCAGAATATTCGTGTCATCAAAATTCTTATCAACCACTACTCGAATGTTACACAATTTTGCTGGGTAATAAAGAGCTATATTCAGTATGAAATAAAGCAAGCGGCATCAAAATCTGGTTACTGTTTTCAATTCTTGCTATCTATTCTGATATTGTCACTTGTCACTTTCTTGGTAAGTTTATGTATTTGTTTGTCTAATTACGGAAAACCTAGAAATTAATTTGACACATCATATGTTTCTATGTTGAGGTAACATCTTTGTTTGTTTAATTGTTTAATAACTTAGTAGATTTCCAATTTTAACAGCTAGTGTTTATATTATTTATTTTCTAAGTATCTTGCCTTTCGTGTAATATGAGCGATCGTCCTCTGAGCGAACGTGCGAGGACCAGTTAATGAACGTGTGGCATAGGCCTAATAATTGCTAAACGGGTTGTCAACCTCATCTACATGTAGGCTTACATGCATTGCAAAATCCACCGGAAACATATCTACCTAATATCATAGGCCTATTAATAAATTCAAAGGGGCCAGGGGTCTAGCCAATAACCCTTAAACCTTAGTCAGTATATCGCGTGTCCTTTAAAATCATACGGGTCCATGACCATTTTAAAATCAACATAATGCCACATGTCTATCCGTTAACAGGATGACATTGGCTATGTACTCACAGTAGTGTGCATAAGTCTTGCATCGCCCAAATTCTTTACCGTTTTTCAGCCCTCCAGTACTGTTTTCCTTATTCTGCCTTAGAACCAATGTAAATATTTCTATTTAATGCTGCGTGGGCACTTAGCTTTGAAAATCAACATCTGACGATAGATTTCTTCCAAAATCATCATTATTATTTATGGTAGGATAACTATAGAAACTTCATGGAAATGACGAATTGTGTGTAGAATTTGGCGTCCATGAACTCCTGTATGAGCGGTGGGATAAGGGCGGGTTTATTGCCAGCTCGTCACCAGTGCGTCTCCGTTGCCTGCAATTCGGTCTGAGGGAATGCAAGAAGCAGCAGCTGATGACTGATGACCAGCTGTAGAGGCGCAAACGATTCCAATGGTAATTGTAGTATGCCAACTGGAGTCATGCGATCTGGGAGAAGCGATGAAAGCACTTTCTGCCTCTTCGGCAACCAGGGATGTGGTCTAGAGACCGCGGTCTTGGTCTCGAGACGGTCTCGAGACCGGAAAACTGCGGTTTGGTCTTGGTCTCGAATGCATCGGTCTTGGTCTTGGTCTCGAATGCATCGGTCTTGATCTTGGTCTCGGACCATCGGTCTTGATCTTGGTCTCGACTGCGTCGGTCTTGGTCTTGGTCTTAAAGGAACGGTCATAGGATTGATCGCTGTCTTAGGTTAGCGTTCTTGGTCATTTGCAGTATCAGAGCAATTTCTTTTATATTTGTCGGTTATTTTCGATTCTTAGAGACACCGGATGTTTAGGCCCTACGCGCTTGTTATTGATTTACGACGTTCTGGCCATCTTTATATACAAGTTACTATGGGGGAAAACGTGCATTTGCAACGGAACCAGCAATTTCAAAATTTGCTTAAATAAATTTCAAGGTTTTGGAACAATCTAATTATTATGTGGTCGGCCACGGGCAGTCTCTGTTAACCTACAATTCCGAGTACAAGTAGGCCTACAGGCCTACACCATTCAAACGGAACGCTAATCTAGTTGTTCAAATGTCTTATTTGTAATCTATCGTATAGGCTGTAAGTAATTTATGGTGCGATATTTTCAGGCCGAAGCCTATGGCTGAACCCACAAAAGTTCAGACTGGCCGGTAAAACAGTCTTCTGGACCATTATTAAGATTAGTATTCTTCAGCAATAAAATTAATGTTTTAAGCGTGTTATTCCGTTTTAGCGTCTTAATAAATTGAATTGTTTATTTTAAAAAATGGTATCGGTCTTGGTCTTGGTCTTGATCTCGGACCCTCGGTTCAGGTCTTGGTCTTGGTCTCGGACCCTCGGTTCAGGTCTTGGTCTTGGTCTCGGACCACCCGATCTTGGTCTTGGTCTTGGTCTCGGACCACCCGGTCTTGGTATTGGTCTTGGACCTCTCGGTCTTGGTCTTGGTCTCGAGGTTTTGGTCTCGTGCCCAACACTGTTGGCAACCAGACTCACACATAGACCTATGTGAGGAGGTTTCATGGAGAAGAATTCAAGCTACAGTGCCTGAACTTGACTCAATAAGGGTCTATTCAATGCCGACGCGATGCAGTCAAGGTGTGAAGAACAAGGTCTGACCCATAAAACACGGATCCGTTAGTGAAACAAACAAAAAATGATGATGCAAGACCTTTCAAAGCCTATACAAGATAAAAGGATTACGGCTTTATCGTTTTCTTTTAAGGCAAACCTAAGTGAAGCCCTAAATTACGGTATATTTCTTTCACTTTAAACCACCAGTAAAACTGACTCGTAATATTGGCATTCGGTTAAATTATAGTAATCGTGTGCAATTTGAAATAAATCCTAAGTCGTGTTGACTACAGTTATAACAAACTGATCAACAAATTTGAAAAAAGATTGCAAAATTCAGGAAAACCGTATTAATGGAACTGCAATCTTACTCATTCGTATTCTTCTTCTCCTTCTTCTTCTCTTTCTCCTGCTCCTTCTACTACTACTGCTTGCAAATTAATTTAATATTATTGTCGTCATCATCATCATTTTCATCATCGTCGTCGTCGTCATCGTCATCATCATCACTGCTATTCTTGAGATATTATTGTGATCATCATTAGAACTACACTGAATTGGATTATTATCATCATCATCATCATCATCATCATCATCGTTGTATCATCGTCATTTGACATTAGTATCATACATTTCAGTTTCATAGTCATAATCAGGATTTATTTTATTTCAGTGACACTACCGTAAGTCACTAACAACTGTATTAGAGCATTCGCCAAAATTATTTTTTCGTAGCTTTATCGTATTAATTATGTGGCGGACAGGCCACAAGGCTTGAATGAATGATTTATTTAAATAATCGGCTCGCCATAGTGTTATTTTACGTCTATTTTTTTACAGTGTTGCGCATAGGAAGGAAGACCGATCGGCGGTTTTTAATTGAGTGCATAGCTTGCAGACGCATGAATTGGCTTGAGTATAGCCTGACATGCGGTGCATCGCTATATATGTGAAGCAGTGGTTCGTACTGCTTCATACGTAGAGTGGTTCTCGTACCGCTCCAGGGATCGTTGAGTGTTGCCATATAAATACGACCTCTAGTGACAGCCGCTCTCGCGGTCAGGCTGGTGCTGCTTTTCGCTGATCTGGCGGGGTGGGCCCCTCTGCCGTCGATCGCAAGACGGACCGTGCCCTGATCGTAAGAGTCAACAGGCTGACAGAGAAAGTCCGATCGTGAGAAATAAATGAATAAATGACAGTTCTGTTCGGAAATACGGGGAAGATGGTGACCCCGTTGGTGGCCGTGAGTGATACAGACTGAGTGAGTCCCAGAAGGGACCGACGCATATATCGAGAGAGGCCTCGGCGGCCGACAGAGAGATAGACTGGGAAAAATCCCCGACCGTGCAGACCGTGGGAGTTCTGGTGGCCGAGAAATATTCTGGTTGGCTACCTAGATCGGTCATAGTTACTCCTCGAGAATACCAACCGGTTGTCGGATACGTGACCCCGTCGGTGGCCGTGAGAAATAGAGATCGGGTAAAGCCCCGAGCAACCGAACGCTATATCGAGACAGATTTATGGCGACTGTTGAGACAATTTACGGGAAGAATTCCCCAGTGTACACGTTGGTTAAAAGACGGGGAGGGCGGCCCCGTGAAGCCGTTGGAAACAGACTGAGAGCTACCGGAGAAGCCGTTGACAAATACTGGAAAACATGAATACATTCGATAAATACGGGGAGGGTGACCCCATTGTTGCGTTAGATACAGGGAAAGTTCCCTTTGGTGCCGAAAACCTGATCAATTGTGGGCGTCTCCGCATATTCTTTCTATTTACGGTTTTCCGTAAATATCTATGCTTGGCTACCTAACGGTGGTCATACTTACTCCTCTCGTTTACCAGCAATCTGTTGAATTGCGTGTCTGATCGCAATGTCTTAGGTCGTGGTTTCCCCGCGTATCTTTACTTGAGTTACTAAACGTAATATCTGTACTTGCGGTGTCCCCGCAGTATGTCTTCTTGATTGTCTTACGGTCTTTCGGTAAATATTCTTACTGGCTACCTATGTTGGTCACAGTTACTCCTCTCGGTTTTTCCAGAAATCTTTTCACTTGTGTGTCTAGTTGCAATATCTTGGCTCGCGGTTTCCCCGCGAGGCGTCTACTAATTTCTTCTTGTAGATCTAACTACATAATCTCTTTTCGAGGACTTCCTCGAAAGATCTGCCAGTGGTTCGTTCCGGTGTATAAGAGACAGAGTACAATTGCTTCAGAGAAAGTGATTATAATAATACAGGTCTGTGTGAAACATAGAGGTAACGTGGTGACACTTACCTCAGTTGGCTGTGAGAGAATCGAGTCTGAGAAACGAGAGTTTGTGCATTACCGTTGGTCAGATCTCTAGGTGACGAATACAAATATGTTCCTACGATGGGATGAATAAATGCAGTCGATGAGAGTTAAAGACATGTGAGAGTCTGGGTGATCGGATATTAAAGTATATGACAGATGCAAGCCGGCCGAGAAAGATACTTGTTGGCTACCTAGTTCGGTCATAGATACTCATCCCGTTTTCCCCAGGTTGTCGGAGACATGAAAATTCGGGTGGCCGCAAGAGATACAAGCCGAGTAGATTCCCGCAGTAGCAGCCGTACAAACCGAGAGAGCTGCCGGTGGAGCGTTGGCACATACGGGGAAAGTTCCCCATTGAATACGTTCGATAGAAATATTGGGGAAATTCCCGAAGGACCCGCTGGAATTACACGTGGAGGGTGAACCCGTTAGAAGAGCACGTGACAAACAAGAGAAAACGCTGGTGCCGATTGATACCTTCAGGTTACTAGTCAAGTAACTCTTCTTGATGGCTTTATAGTCGTTCGATAGGTACTCTTGTTTGTTACCTACGTTGGTCATAGTTACTCCTCCCGGTTTTCCGAGTATCAGAATATATTACGGTTTTGGCGGACAACTGCCAACGCAGAGGACGGTCAATCGTGTGCATGATAACTTATGCGTGTGAGGCCGGTATGCCACACACGGAAATGGGCCAAGAGGCCGACGTGAAAGTCTGGGCAGTCGGAAACCCAGGGTAAAGATAGTAAGCAGACCAAGAATTGATCGATGCGTAAATATTACTGTTGGCTACCTACGTTGGTCATAGATACTCCTCCCGTTTAAATATTACTGTTGGCTACCTACGTTGGTCATAGATACTCCTCCCGTTTTCCCGAAGTGTATCTACTTGCGTGTCTGATCGAAGTGATCGATACGAGTACGTTTGGGTAATCGGGTACCCAGGTGAATACATGGTTGTTTGTCGTCACACACAGTTCTGAGAGCTGACTAAAGTGCGAGGTCGGGCCCCCTCGTGCGTAGGTCGGATCGAAGATCTATGTGCAGATAGCGAAGGTTATAGACAGAAGACCTTCACTATCAGTGTCCGTGACTACCATGCCAGTGTCATTTTTATCGAAGCAGAATATATCAGTGTTGGTGGGTAACTGCTAACACAGTGGACGGGAACTTAGTCAGTCAAATGTGCATGACAAAATATACGTGTGCGGCCGTTTATACCATACACGGAAATAGATCGAGAGATACGTGTTGAGCAGAAGACGTGATAGCTAAGTGTCTAGCATGATATGACGAAGAGCTGTGAGACTGGTGTGTCTAGGACGACAGAGGTTAGAGAGTTGGGGACAGTAATGTCTAAGAGTATAAGACGTTGGATTTAGCTACCGATAATTGTATAGGCCGAAATGGCTTATGGACTTGTTTCAAATATGTCTGAACCTCGTAACTTAAGAGAACGTTTGGTGTCCCTAAATGGCGATAGTTTCAGAGTCACAAGATGCTGAACGGTACGACATCAGGTAGAGGAAGACGAGGCTAGTAGCTTGGAAGGTATGCAAGGCGAGGAAGACTCCTGCCGGTATGATTATGAACCCTGTTTGAGTACGGCCATCCTCAGAACGTTGCCCATCCGGCGACCGCGGAATAGGCAGAGTCAGACCTCGTTACTAATTCGAGCCGTGTTACCTTTCTTGGAGAAGAAACCCGTCCCTAATCTTGCCTGGTGATAGTGAACATCCTGGTAGATATAGAGAGTAACCGTTTGGCATTGAGATTTGGTAAGAAAGGGACTCGGGCGACTCCAGGCGTGTCAGCGAGCTGGGGTCGACACCGTCCGTTAGCGCTAGGCAGGCGCTCGGGCGGCAGAACGCCACAATTAAGACTTTTGCTTAGAATATTATTTAGCTGAAAGGCATAGCTGTTTGTCAGATTTGGAATGGCTTTCCTACTTTTATGGATCAGTTTATGAACGCAGTACCCCAGAATTAATGTGACGATAATTGCGCCGATGACTGAAAGGACGGTCAGCAGAACGGTTGGCAGCATCGTAACGAGAGGTGACCCTGTATGAACTCGAAACCAGATCAGATCAATAATTATTTATAAACTTACAGGAGGATAAATAGTCAATTTGTCTATGACGATGATTTGTCAATTGCGATGCTACATCATGGACAAAGTTTGCGCACGCACAATTTCAGGCATATTTTCCACAGTTTTGATAGTTTCTTGGTTTTTCTGAGCTATTTTCTTAGTCATTGTGCTTCTTCTACTATCAGCATCATTTCACTAGACAGCATCTATATTAAATTTGTCGAACAAATTTTTAAATTTCATATTTGTATAATTTTTACCTTTGTTTATTGTCACTTCAGGCACGAATCTGCATAAAGGTTGCACAGAGCTTGACGCTCTAGTAACATACCGTTTGACGGATTTTATTGTAGTTTTGAGTATTTAAACTATGCAATTTATACTATGTGGACAATATTAGGTGGAGTTTGAATTACTCTGTAAAGTTAAAACAGATCAGCCTTCTCTTTGTGAAGATGGATCCCTGACTTCAATTGCATTCCACTACTGGATCCGTGGCCTGTTAGCAGTCCAGATTCAAGCATCATTGAGAATGTGTGGACAGTAATGAAGCAGTGGGTCTCTACAGAGTCCAGCATCTGAGACAGACTTGATCAACTGGATGAAGGCCGTTTATTTATGCCCTCTTTACTGGCGTGAGCTCTCTTTCACGAAGCACGGTTAGTTCAGCAGAGCACACAAACGCAATTGAAATCAAGGGATATTCTTCACAAAGAAAAAGATGATGTGTTTTAACACTACAGCACACATTGTGTAGTATAAAATACTTAAAAACTTTTGGCCATGACTGTAAGTTGATTACTAGCTTAATAATGTAACAACTAACAACTGTAGGCCTACACTAATATCAGCTGTAGCTGCGCGATATCTCGGGTCTGCTGATTGATTTAATCGCCTTGTTCCTCGGACAAAGATTGATAAGACCTAGCACAGTGTCTGTGCCATGGTGGGCCTCTCATTGTGAAATGACTTTTCCACCACAATCCGTTCTAGGATTTGAGTCGAGGCCCCGCTCTCATCCCTTTGTTGCCTGCAGACTTATTGCATCGATGTTGTCACGCTCAGAGCGCCTATTAATAGCCAGTACTGTAAAAATCGTTTTATAAATTCTCATGCGTTACGATACTAATATTTACGTATTCACTCACTAATAAATTTTCAGTACTAGTTATAAATAATTAGGCTCTCTAATAAAACAGAGTTACACGATGCGTTATTGTACCTCAATGACCGTAAATAGCCTATTTTGTAGAGCAACTGAGCGTGTGTTTATTATGGGTCCAAATAATTATTTACTCAGCGATAGGCCTATATCTGGCTGCATATGGATTGAAAAAGGAAACAAGATCCCATGACCTAGATTTGCATTTGCAATTGCTCTAATACTAATCACTAATTTTTTTACTGTCTTTCACGGCTTTAGCAATACTTTGTTGCTTGTAGCAAATTTCTGGAAAACCCACACAAATGATAGGTCCTGATAACTGCGTATTTATAGAGTTCTTTCAGGCATTTGCAATGCAAACAAATAAACTTAAGTAGGCCTACACGCTAGGCTACTAAATCATGCTTACCTAATGTATGTCCGTAACAACACATAATTTACATAATTAGCAGAAGCCTTGGAGGAAACTGAGTGAAATTTTACGTGAAAGTTGTATTTTAAAATCAGTCGTACCTGATTGATTCTCAAATAGGAGGACATTTACGACTACTTTTTTGGAGATGATCGTCCTCTGGCCATTTACTACATTCAATGCAGTGCACTGGTAGATGAACCGTTGACTCTGCTGAAGCGTTTCGTCGACAGTGAGAGTTGGTCCGTCTGTGATGTTATCCGCTCCCAGTTCTGTCCACTCATACGTTGGATTGGGATTTCCATCTGCCCAGCATTCAATGCGATCTCCTGGCTTGTATTGCTTGCTCTCTGGTGCTATGGTAAGGTTTCGCACCCCATCTAAACAGTTTTTATTTTACATTGTTTATCTCAGCAACGCAGCATCTATATTTACCGCTGTTTTGTAAAAGATCTTAATCAAATACGGGTCTATTGAACGCAGACTTAGCCGTACTATTCAAAGAGATTGTAAGTTAAGTATAAATAATATATTCCGGTCAATGTACAGACTTCCACAGCGACGTAATCGTGTATATATATATATATATATATATTCGTTTAACATAGGCCTATCGGAATGTCAAACCGCAATCAGTCACAAAATATGTAAATCAAAGAAGCATAAGGCCTAGATCCCTGTCCGTTTTACATTCTATCGTAAGTATAGTCAATAATCATTGTCATTTGGAGAAGCCTGAACGAAATCCGAAGATCTCTTTGACCTTGTTTCTAATTGATATTAATTATTCACTTCAACAGCATCTGCCTAGGTTAGGTTATCTTTTAATTTTTTTATCCTAACTCTTCTTTTTCTTTGTACACTAATATGCTAAGTTTCAGTAATGACATAAACCGCTTCAAACGTCGTGATCAAAATTCAGCAACATTAATTGATATTAATTGCTTCAAATCGTCAAACCGTGATAACACAAAAATTATAATCCGAAGTCAGTCAGAGTGTCATTAATTTTGGGGGTAGCCACTGGCCAGTGTGGTGAACGGTAATATGCTAATATTTATGAGTAGGCCTAGACGTGATTGCTAGCTTTGGTCGGGCAATTTTGAACCAACTCAGTTTGAGCATAATCTATCATCAATAATTATTATTAATGGTTGACGAGCTTTTATCTTGTCAAAGAGATACTTACATGTGACGTTGATGGTGAATAACTGACTGTGCTCGTAGTTTGGCGCATTTTTGGCGTTGATTATATTTGATCCTGAAATATTCAGCGACGGTCTTAAAAAGGAAATCTTGAACGTTACGTTAACACCGTTGTCAGCCGTTGAGAAATTATCAGTGACGATAGTTTTAAGGCGATTTCGACCGTCAGAATTGAATGTAGTTGCATTGACAGAAATTGGACCCCCGTCGCTTCTAGACCACTGCACAGATGGTATCAAGATGCCTGTATAGTTGACCTGACACCACAAGGAATTGTTTTCGTGGACTACGTAGGTTGAGCGGTTTAGGATGACATTGCACACTGGATCTGAAGCTACATAAATATTCAGACAAGTCCAAACTACATCAAAATGTTCTGACCTAAGTATAATAAATTTTCTGAAATAGTTTGAAAGGAATGCATTCGAATAATAGTAAAAACCAAATTTGTATGGTGTATGGCGATGATGATGTAGGATACACAGTAGCATTGCGTGGTTCTTGCCCGAAGAACAACTTGTAGCAGTCCTTGCCCGTGGAACAAGAGGATCAAATCGATCCCCAGACAGATCTTCTGATGACTCTCAGACGCCTCAGATGATGGTAACATGAGTGCGTCAGCTGCAAGAGGTGTTCGGAGAACGACAGAGTGCTATCAAGGATGGCACCTAAGTCACGGACACTGGATGCAAGTGTGACACCAGGATACACTGACGCGATAAGTGGTATGTTGTGTTTAAGGAGCCATCTAAAGTATCCCACGTATCAACAACATTTGCGCTGAAGCACTTCGTTCTGGAGGTGCTATTGGCTTTCTTGCGTAATCTATGCATCATTGAATTGTAGGCTCCATTTCTTCTTACACCGAGGACAATAGTGTTTTAACCTCAACCACACATAACAGCATACTTCTTTATTCTACTGCACAGGGTGACCCGGCTGTTCACTCGGCTGAAATTCTGCGATGCGCCATAGAAGCATTGCTCCCGTTGCTTCAAGTTCCTGGAATAGGTTTCCTGGCAACAAACGACATGAGGTCCTTTTTATTTTGTTGCGCTATTCCTTCAGCGCTTGAAAACTATTCAGTTAGCTCCTAGTTTAGTTTTCAATCATTTTGACAAGATCGCATGTGACCAGCGTCTTTTGAAGAGGCGCTATATACATCAGTGATTGTAATTACAATCCGATAAAGGGCGGACGAAGAGACACGCTCCTCTTCGTAGGAGATGTTACAAACGAGAAGACTTTATCTGTCAATATACATCGTACGGGAGATACGAGTGCAGTACACAGTTAGTGGATTTTTTCCTACTATTTGCTAACTACATGCATACGTGCAATATGAATTCACCTCCCTTGGATTATCAAGCTTTTAGAATATAAACTGATGTTATGAAACTCACCAAGCACTGTAAGAAATGAAGTGGAAGTATGGATTATTGCACCGTCGCCTCCAATGGCTTGTATGCACTTATAAGTGCCAGCGTGTTTCAACTGAGGATTCGTATTTATCAGACTAAACTGCCCGACAGAAGTATGATTAATCAGATATTCGCGAAAACTTGATGAAACATTGGCTGGATCCGCTATCAAGTGTTCTATAATGTCTCCATTCCTTCTGAATTTCCACCTAATCTGCGATTCTTTGGAATCTGCAGCACAGTGTAGAGTTAGTTGTCTTCCAGCGATGGCGATCTTGTTATCTGGTGTAACAACTTTGGACTCGCCTGCTACAAGAAATTTATTGTCGTACGACATCATGAATTTCTGATACTAAAGATTTATTGTGGACGATATATCTTATAGATTTACTAAATAAGTGAGCATATGATTATAGTAGAGCATAGTATATCGGTCATGTCAATTCATTCATTCGTCCATCCGTTCATTCATTGCATATATTTATAGAGCGCCTTTTACTGTAGCTACTCAGAAGCGTTCACGATGCAGACTCGGCTGAAAAGAACAGAAGATGTCAATAACAGGTATTAGAGCAAAGCCTAAGTAACGTGCCTTTCTTATTGTAGTTTATGTCTGTTAATTTATTTTAATGCTTAGCCTTAAAGACAATTTAGGAGAGATTATTACACCTAATAGAATGTTTTAGGTGAAATTCTAGGCATTCAATTTTGTCAGTGATATAAAGAGTTTTAAAAATAGGTCTACTAGTTTAAAAAAAATTACCCTAGGCCTATTCTGTAGCCTACTAGAAATGCACCCATGCTAATTAGGTGGCACTACTGGACCATAATACACTTAAGAAGCAACGTGACGATGGTTCTTTAGAATATGTTATTTCCACTTACTGCATGCAACAAGAAGCACAATACAAGTCACCGCCAACATTTCATCTGTGCAGTCAAACTTCTTAAGCTGCTGAAAATAGCCCTGAAACTGTGACTTGTTTCCGTTTCATGCGTTTTATCGTCAACAGGATCACGCGTATATAACCATAGCCGCCTATTATAGGCCTATATCACATGGTGCTATTTAGGCCTGGCTGTCTGATGGTCTGTATGCAAACAAAAATTACTTGTAGGCCTCCACAATGGAGATGCGAGTTGACTTTAAATGTTCTTCTATTATATACTCGCCCTATGGTCACTCAATCTACACTCTGTAGTGCGTAGTCGTGTTATATGGCATGGTGGCCGATTGGTTGGAGCGGTCGGCCTGTAACGCGGAGAGTGCGGGTTCGATCCTCTGAAGAGAAGTTATCGTGTAGGGACCTGGAGAAAATCCTTCGCGCACAATTTCTCTGCGATTTAACTGCAATTGCTTCGTCGTGTGTATGTGCACTTCTGAATTAATTGTGATAAGGGCGTGATTAAATAACAGTTGTAGGCGCTATTATATTTTCGTATTATAACAATTCTTAACACGATCATTCTTCCCCGAATCGTATTAAGCAGTGCTCGCACGTTTCAATATCCGCCATCGGACATTTTCTTTAAAATGACGACAATGAAACAGAGAAAATTTATCTATTTATTCGCATGAAAAATATCAAAGGTCATGACTGCTTTGCAGGACAGTGACACGTCGTTACCTTGAGTGTATGAGTTGAGGGAGCGTAAATAATTATTACATGTATTTCCCCCACGATATTTCTACCTATACCGACGTGTAACGTGTCACGGACAGAGGTTAGGGTTTTTGAATGACACGGAATAATATGTCGTAAAAGGTCATCAATGGCCATTGGCCAACATTGTATCCAAACAAAGAAGCTTTGCTGTAAGAGCGAAACGAGAAAAGTTGATGACTGTATAAATAACACAAAGTTTCAAATAGTTTCAAACTTCACTCCTTCGAATCGCTTCGACTGTTTACGAATAATGACACTTCAATCTTCTTTATATTTACCATTTTAAAAAATGAATGCTGTTCTCGATATATATATATATATATATATATATATATACTTCATAACAGACTTTCACTTACAGTGATAATTAAATGTAATAGGGTATATGGTGCAATATTCGTTTAATTGCAAAGGTTTTAAGCTGTCATTGCTGCAACTCATTTTGAGTTTAGGACATTTGCCCCCAAACAATTGCCCCCGGACGATTGCAACACCCCACTAGGACAATTCCTCCCCCCCACAGTGTTGACTATAAGCTCGCCCAAATTATATATGCATGCTTGTATGCGTTTTCATATGATGCATGATTGTATGCACATTATGTATGTATCTATGTATGTATGCATGTATGTATGTATGTATATATGTATGTATGTATGTATGTATGTATGCATGCTAGCTGTTAATAAACCTGTTAAATATCTATTTTTAGAGGGTTGACATATTGCATTGGTTTCAAATCCTGTTAATTACTCTCCGTGTTCGGTTCAAATACCTGCAAAGTTTGTTGACGAATCAACAAGCCAATATGATACCACATGACTATCGCTTGTCACTGACTGTTAACCAACTGTAAGCATACTTACTAGCTGACCTATACCGCTTATATTCTGAGATTATTATCTATAAGCTTATAAAGGTATTCACACACTCTGACTCGTATTAACGGGAGATGATCGTCGCGTGTCACTGACGGTTTGCTAACTAACTTTACTGCTCACTATCTGACCTTCACCGTTTAGTAAGGCTTGTCACGGACTGTATGCAGTTTTTCATGCATCCAGCAAGATAAATGAAGATTCAGAACTGGACTCACTTTGTCTCCTGTACCACACGACAATTAGCTACTTGTTTTCATATATTTTGCATAATGGCAGTTAAATATATAACATGTCATCATCCGTTCATGCTTCACACTATGGGGACAATTGTCCGGAGGGCAAATGTCCTACCCAAAACCGGGGGAGTTGTCCGGGGGGCAAATGTCCTACCCAAAACCGGGGGAATTGTCCGGGGGGCAAATGTCCTACCCAAAACCGGGGGAATTGTCCGGGGGGCAAATGTCCTACCCAAAACCGGGGGAATTGTCCGGGGGGCAAATGTCCTATCCAAAACCGGGGGAATTGTCCGGGGGGCAAATGTCCTACCCAAAACCGGGGGAATTGTCCGGGGGGCAAATGTCCTACCCAAAACCGGGGGAATTGTCCGGGGGGCAAATGTCCTACCCAAAACCGGGGAATTGTCCGGGGGGCAAATGTCCTACCCAAAACCGGGGGAATTGTCCGGGGGGCAAATGTCCTACCCAAAACCGGGGGAATTGTCCGGGGGGCAAATGTCTGGGGCAAATGTTCGGGGGGTAGCAAATATCCGTTGCCCGCTCAATTTACATCAATCAGTTGATTACTCAGTCCTACTGTCGGAGAAGGAAATGTTAATGTTCCACTGGCTAGAGCAACATGATTATTTTAGGCACAATGAGAATGAGAAGTGGAAATCATTATTTCTGCATGCAAATGCATAGAAGGTTTCAAGTCAACAGAAGCGTCATTTCCTGCGCTCTCCAATCGTTTGGTAGTTTGAAATGGGATATCGCGTAGGATTCGCTCTATTGATTACCATTACTGTTGATCGATTCTTGGTCACGTGATTCGTCCGCCAACACCGCAGTTTACCTGTGCGTCTATAATAGGCCTGCTGCAGGTGTCTTTTGTTTACGCACCTGCTCATCAGTACGCAGATATATGCATTTGGCAGACGTATGCTGAATACATCCTAGCGTTGAATGGATTTCCTGCATCTCACCTTTGTGAAAAGGGGCGGTCAAGGAGAATAGCTCGTGAAGCGTGACAGACTAAGGAAAGCAATCGAGAATAGTTAGTGAAGCGTGACAGTCTCTGCCAACCTTTTGCCTTATGACCTTTCCAAATGTCGGCAGTTGCTAACTGTCAGTCGAGCACAACGGTCTGCTTGTTTATAACGTGCGCTCTAGCGATCGATGTCTGTATGAATGCAAGAAATGCCGGCTTCGGTCGACTAGTGTGAGCCGTTCTCGGTTATGTGTTCCCATGCATTTCGACCAACTACTGCGTTCGATCCAACCCGGTGAAAAGGACTTACACGGACTTTACTGGCGTGTTTCATGAGGACATCCGTGTTGAGCATTAAAACAGAGGCACTGTGACTGTGCTGTGCAGCTGCCATGGGGACTGAATACATCTGCGTTGCTCAATGAGTGGATATCTCTTTTCGGTATTGTGCAAAACCTGTCTGAGTCGTAACTCAGTCTACCTTAGTCGACACGAATAAACCAACGCATTCTTAGCGGAACCATCTTCAGTTGATCGTCTGACATTTTAGTTTAGTATTAGACGCAGACCATTCTTACGATCTGTGTTTTCTCTCTATCAAAGATGTCGCGCCATTCGAAACAAGAGAAATTTGGAAAGGCAAAATATAAAGCCGGTTTTCTTGGGTGCCTTAACTGTTCTGGATTATGTGGGGTTACGATCACGGACCAAGCATTACGAGATCTTGTCTACGGTGACCAAAAGACCGGCGTCGGTGAACTACCTCGATTTAGTATCACTGTCGATAAGAAAGAGTTGAAGATAACGCAGACGATACTAAGAATGGGAAGAAAGAGGAAGGTTCCTCTTAACTGCGTTTTGATGAACGACGTGTTGTTCGCTGCTCAGGGATCGAGCAAAGACCTCGAGGGCATTGTTGCATGCATCTATTACGGCTATAACTCAACGCCGAACGGATGGCCTCTTACGGTACATGGATATCTGTTCGATTCAGCCAAATCCGCGAACTGCTTTGTCCGCCATCTGAGACAGTACATTGATAGCACTGAACACCGAGAGCTTCTGTTGAAGAGGGAGAGAGAGTTGATTGACGGCGGATGGCTGATTTCGGTTCCTCCACCTGGTCAGCCCACACCGGACCAACCATTGAGGGAAGATGGTTGTCAGGGCGCCGAAATGAGAAGGGGTTTGAGACGTACTCCGTTTCCAGGTACGGACACAAATTCGCTCCAGATGCCTGGGGATCCAATTAAAAGCGAGCTCTTCCACCACACGGAAAACGATCCGCAGCCGAGTAGTCCTATTAAAGGACCATATCGACTCCCGCGAACGATGCTCCTAATCGACCCAAGTGATGAACTTTTCAACCAAGACAACGAGGCCATTCGTCACTCACAAGCCCCAACCCGTACCCCTAGCACCGTCAGCCACCAGTTACCTCGCTTTCAACCACTGGATTATGGCGACCACGAACTCCAGCGTCAAGGCAGTGGATCGCCCGATAACTACCCTCCAACAAGTGGTTTATCACGTGACTTCCTGCCCACGATTGGCACTGACTCTGATTATCGCTCATCCGTGGAGTGGGGTACAGACGGAGGAGGCATCGTGCCAAAGCCTCGTGTGCCTCGTGTGACGTCGTACATTGCTGCAGAGCTGAAGAGCAAGCTGGGTCACGGTCCTATACTTCTGCCACCAAAGGACTACGACACCATTAACCGAACGAGAGGGAATATGGTTGGCATCGAAGCGAGAAAATGCCTCAATCCAAACATAGTTGGAAACACAACGACAGCGGATGATGACGAAAATACCTCGTTCTAGATGCTGCTCACGGAATCCGTGGAAGTCCAAGATCGTAACAGTATTGACTATATTCGTTTAGTGGTCTAATTATCAGAGAGCACAACGGTCTTATATAGTTTTGCGCAAAATTAATTATGCCGCTTTACAAAACTTCAGTTAATGTGGCAATAAGTATTTCAGCCGTCTATAGGCCTAGCTATGTTGCCTAATACGGAAAAATTTGCTAGTTATAGAAGAGTTAGAAGGCGCACATATTTAGCCTATAGGGCCTACTGAACAGCTTTGATCAGCGGTGCTCACCTTGCATGGGTAGTGACATAGTAAAGATCAAGGTTCACAAGCAAGGATACACCATCGCAGATGTATAAGCTAAGAACCCACAACTATAGGTCTACATGTCTTCACGGCAACTGTGTGCTTTAATCTGGCCTCGTGGGCTTTTACGCTCAATCATGAATATTTTAAGACAGTCATTGATGATGTTCGTAGTTTGAATGAAACGCTAATAAGCTTAGATCAAATTCTCTTTACTTTGTTTGTCCAGGTCTATGTGGAAAACCGAAATAATTTTTTCCTGTCATAAGAGAAGGAAGAGATAGCGGTCTATAATATATGTAGTCCAATCACAACCAATCAACCAATCAATTAATCAATCAAAGAAATTTATTATGTCTAATCAGCAATAAACAACAATTTACAATTATACCACAGCAAAATAGTGATAGAAGTCTAATTCTAGTTGAGAAAGGAAAGAAGTAGTTATGGGAGTGAGTGAGTAAGGAGGCTGAGATTATAAGCCCAGGAGACCCAATTAGGGACCAAAGGTCCCGCAAGTCAGGGCCACCTATAGTAGGATAGGTGATATAGAAATGTGATAGCCGGTAAAAGAAGGTTAAAGAGAAAAGATAATATATTCTAGGGTGAACAAATATAAGCTTAACTAACAAGCTATAGCTTGTAGGTGAAGAGGTAAGACAATAACAACCATAGATGTGTTTTCGCTAATCATAAGACTGATAGGGGCGTATGAGTATCATTTTGATTTTGATTTCAAAAGGATGCCTATTAAGTGCATTGTAAAGAAAGAATGGTTTTTCTGCTTAAGCATAATATGCAAGGTTTATGTAAATATGGACGTCATTTTATACACGGCTCGCGACCTAAAACTGACATCCAGCATACGTCGTAGTTAGTAACCGAACACTGAACTACTATTACATCGACATACATGATGAATGCAAAATATAATAACATATGGCCCATCAATTTACAATGTGGAACACCAACAGGGCAAGAACCAGCTGGACATATTATATAGAGGCGCCAAACCTACACAATTAAATAATAAGAAGCAGCGAAGCCACTCTAGCGGTTTGTAGGTCAGTCCATTAGAAGCAGAGAGGCGTTGAAGAATTATAATTTTTATGATGGCCAACAGAGTCAAACGCTGAGCTGAGATCGATATAATTGTACATACGCAGCTCATGATGGAAATTCATTATGCAAATCAATAATAGGCCTGCGCGCCCTGCGATATACGCCTCTGATAATGTTGTATATAGGACGTTGGTTAGCTATGCATTGCTAGGCACTATATGCATAGGTATGTTGGGCCCAATTTGACGCATAATCTATAGACCAATCGTCCATAGTCTTTCTACTGTCTTTGAGGTTAGGAGAAGTATTTGCATTTGTTGTGCACAGTTTTATTGCGATCTGCAGACATAGGCCTACATTCCATGTTTGCTCAATTCTGCTTAGATCTAGACCTATCAGTTAGCCGTATAAATCGATGCGTCTTAGCCCGAGGCTTTAAAAGACAATGGTCTTAAATATACACACAGTCATATATAGGCCTACCTATATTCATGCATATACATACCTGCGTACATACATACATGTACATAGTCTTACATACATACATATGCAACGGCCTACGTTCATGCATCCGTGCATAAAATCAAACATACATACATGCATGCACGCAAACATACATACATACACACATAGTTACATACATACATAGTTACATACATACATACATAGTTACATACATACATAGTTACATACATACATACATAGTTATATACATACATAGTTACATACATACATACATAGTTATATACATACATAGTTACATACATACATACATAGTTACATGCATACATAGTTACTTGCATACATACATAGTTATATACATACATAGTTACATACATACATACATAGTTATATACATACATAGTTACATACATACATACATAGTTACATACATACATAGTTACATACATACATACATAGTTATATACATACATAGTTACATACATACATACATAGTTACATACATACATAGTTACATGCATACATACATAGTTATATACATACATAGTTACATACATACATACATAGTTACATACATACATAGTTACATACATACATACATAGTTATATACATACATAGTTACATGCATACATACATAGTTACATACATACATAGTTACATACATACATACATAGTTATATACATACATAGTTACATACATACATACATAGTTATATACATACATAGTTACATACATACATAGTTACATACATACATAGTTACATACATACATAGTTACATACATACATACATAGTTATATACATACATAGTTATATACATACATAGTTATATACATACATAGTTACATACATACATACATAGTTATATACATACATAGTTATATACATACATAGTTATATACATACATAGTTACATACATACATAGTTACATACATACATAGTTACATACATACATAGTTACATACATACATAGTTACATACATACATACATAGTTATATACATACATAGTTATATACATACATAGTTATATACATACATAGTTACATACATACATAGTTACATACATACATAGTTACATACATACATACATATATGCACAGCTCATGATAAAATTTCATCATGCAAATCAATTATATTCATGCATGCACACACACTTGCATAGCAATACATACATGCATGCATGCATGCAATCACGCATGCATGCATACATACATGCATGCATGCGTAGATACATACATACGTACGTAGGCCTACATAAATGAATGCATGCATAGGCCTACATTAGAGAGGTGTAACAACGTTTTGAAAAGTAAAGGGGGCGTAATTTAAAAAATATTGCTCAAAGCGCAATTTTTTTGCCCCCCCCCCCTAACTTTTTGAATTTTGCCTTCCAGAAATTTGAAAAATGGGGAGCACAAATTATCTTAGCAAAAGTAATCTTAAAAAGCCATTGGATAAACATAATAGGAACCGATTTGGGGGGGACACATGGGGGCACTGAGCACTAAAACTGGGGGGGGGGCAGCGGCTCCCCCAGTTTTGAAACTGGGGGACCGGTGCCCCTCTGCCCTCCCGCTTATTACACCCCTGGCCTACATACATGCATGCATATTCTATCCGTGGTGCTTATAGGTTTTCATTCGGCCCTATTTAGTTTATTTGTCCTATATGTCACCGTGTACCTGTTTAAACCTGATAGCGTTATCAATCAGAACATAACTGTGTGTGTATACTTAATGGAAATATTCTTAATTAAAATGTGCTCGGGTGCCTGAGCGCGTACCTGCATGAGCATGTGTTTGGATATAGCATATTATCAGCAGCTATGTCTGAACTTTTTTACCTATTGTGGCCTTTTGCATTTGTCTCCCCAAATAACAGCCCATTTCCCCTTGGATGTGTACGATAGACTTACACCTTGCTTTGCCCTTTTTCTCACCAGCCTCTTCCTTTCCAACGATTACCGTCCCATACATTTTTCATTTCCATACAATAAAGGGGTGACGTCAGTCCAGGATGAAGGGCCATCCATAATCAGAGAGTTGGAACTTTACCCCTCAGATTCTGCCTAGCTGCCCCACCCCAGAGTTGAAGTGCAAAAATGTCTGAGAGAGTAACTGAAATTATAAAACTTGCGTTTACGCAATTTTAAGTCATTGACAACGGAAATGACGTGCCATTTTGGCGCTAATGTAAATTCACCATAACCGGAACAACTTTGAGGTTTTCAAGGTGAGGATGGATAGGCCTATGTCGCAAATTTATAATTTCATTTGGTATGGAATTTGCTTGTTCAAAATCGTCTAGAAGATTTCAGATATGTCTAAAAGCCTTCCTTTGTGCTATTCAGAAGACGAAATCATACAGGGCTAGAAAAAGATAGGCATCAATAGAATAATAATTTTTGTTCTCGAGAATTGATACTAGGTCTACATCATAAGTTTAAAATCGAAATTATGAATGAACCTTATGTATACCCAAAGACCGAGATATGAGTAAGCTTATTTAACAGCCTTTTATTTAAGATCACTTGTCTTTTACTGTCTTGGACCTAGTGTCTCGGTCTTGGTACGTAACTATCTCGGTCTCTCACTGTCTCAGTCTCGTCTTGGTCTCAAAGTTCCAAGTCCTTCATACAAGTCTGCCCCACTCCCAGAATTACTTATAGGGCTTAGACACATAAGAAAGCTCCTATGTATGAATTCCTTCACAGCAACTATAAGACCAAACCGCAATAGATCAACAGGCCAACACGTGTTGATCTCGCAGTGGCTTAAACCTGCCAACGGTTCTTGAATTATCGGCACTTCTGCTGTTAGATTTCATACTGAGTTAAGACACATCATATTGTAAACACTTGAAAGCCTCAGACTCAAGAATTATGTTTACATTTTTATCCAGGTCATCATCTTAATAACAATGCATTGATCCGGGCATCACTAGGATGAGTTTCCGGACTTGCAGAGACAATTTGTTATCCTGATTGACACTGACTTTGGCCGGGTGTTTGCGTGTAGTGTGGTGGTCGAATTGTAATTCAACATGAGCAAGTAATTGTTCAGCAAACATAACAGCAAACCATTCAAGTGGATCTACTCCACACAGGTCATGTATGAATTTAGAATGTATTATGAGTGCTAGCTATTTTACAGAGGACCTTGTGACCCAGCAAATGTCATGGTAGTTGGTCTACCTATTCAGGAAATGACGACACAAAACTAATCTTGAATGCCTGCAGAGGGTATTAACGAAGGCTATGTAGTCTTTGGTATCGAGATCTGTACGGAGAAACGCCCTTACCAATGTAGCAAACTTGACCAGACTTTGCTGGTTATTGCATAGGCACCTTGAGCAAGTCGTTCTTCCCTCAGTCGTTCAGAGAAAGACCTTAAAGCCCAGTCGCTAGATAGTGCAACTCAATAAATGCAGACATAAAATGGGAAGCGAAAGCCTACAAAATATTCGAGTATTACAATAACGATGAGGCTCAGACAATTTTTCCATAGTTGAGTTTACCAGACAACACAAGTGGCACATAAATCTAGAATAATCTTTCTGGACCCTATGTCAGGTTTGATAGTCAGAAAGCTTCATAGCTCGTGAATAAGCTGGTGCCCATGCAGTACTTAAATATTGAGCAACACTTAGAAATTTGCAGTAATTGTTCTAACCACCAGGATGTAAATAACAACTAAAACAGGAGAATATTTGCTGACATTCATTTAATAATGACTTCATTTTGTAAAGCCTATTAAAAAATCTACAGGTAGAAAGCACTGAAAACGCTACAACAAAAAGCAACTGAACAGATTGGAAAACTTTCACTGTTGAACAGATAAAAACCTGTTACTCAGCATTCACAAAAATCATGCTTTGGCAAAAATAGTCTACCATTATATGTACATACTTCCTGTTTCCACAAAAGAGGAATAAAAAGTATCAAATAGGAATGCAAACTCCCAGTAACGTATAAGTCAGCAGTTATGGCTGCAACGTCTACGAACATACATACAGACAATCAGACATACATTTAATCAGACATACATTTAATCAGACATACATGTAATTGTACAAAGACTGCTTGAAATATCCTGAAACTATTACCTGGAGTCTCAAAGGAAGCTATGAAACATTAACCTATACACAAGTTCTTAGATATATACCTTAAGTCTAATAAACACAATTTAGCCATTATTATTATATATTATCATTTCCATTGTTATTATTAATGAATAAATAGAAACTGTGCTAATAAGTGCTGATTGCAATTGTGGCATAACTGTATATTTGAGGTAACCTAATAGAACATTCACTAAGTCCGTGCTGTCCAACATGCAACGGCCTGCAGGCGAATTTTAAGAGGTCTGTCCTAGTTCACAAAATTTTATAATGTGGGAAATATGAAGTTAAGAACTGATAGTGCTACTGGTCTATTTGCGTAGCTAATTGTTCATAACTTGGCGATCATTTGACAATGTCAACACAAACTTTATTTCCAACAATGCACTAAATTTGCTTAATGCTATAATAATTTTCAATAAATTTTAGTTGCCGTTTTGAGTTAACAGGTGCAGCCAGTAATTTCTTTGGTAGGTTGTGGTGTCAAAAAGATTTGACAGTATTGTCTTCTGGTTTTCATCCTCTCTGCCCAAAGGCATGTCAGGTCCATTTGGCTTCATGCCACCCGGGAATGAGGTGAGTGAGGTGGTTTACCGTTGCCTTGCAGACAGACAATTAAGGGTAAACAACTTGTACAAGGTCGCTACGCAGTGACTTTAGGTGAGTTCGAACCTGCGACCCAAATTGCGACCCTTGGGTCCAAGGGTCGCAATGCAAAGAACACGCCGCTATGCCACAGCATCTGATTTGCACAATAACACCTCAATAACTTCAGTCCTGTAGTTTGTAGACTCCATACTTACTCTAATAGTCAGCTGGTTAATAGTTCACTTACATGAATAAATCTTTTACATAGCAAACTGATATTCTTAAAAGCGAGATAAAGAAAACATTTCTACATTTCTTATACCACAGCAAAAGCACGGAATGGAAATGTAAACGAATTTACACTGGCACAGAAATAATGAAGCTTGAATTACAAGTGATAACATTCACAAGTAAAAAAATGTAAGAACAGGGACATTATTGCTCAAAACTGCAAAATGAAAAACTGAATAAGGTCCCATTTATCAGTAGCCCAAGATTGAATTACACTGAAAGCACGTATTAAAAGACATTTCCTAAATATCAGCAGTATTAAACCTGGCAACAACAATTTACACTGTTTCTGAATCATTGCATACAAAAGTGTGCAAACTGTGGAAATGGCCTACAAAACATTAGGGAGAACGTCAAAGTCATGCAACAGAAAGAAAAACACTAAACAACTATTGAATCAACTGATTGTAAACAAGACTCATTACTTATCCTCAGCTCAAGGTAGTTTGCTAAAGGTAAATATCACCGACATGATCAGCAAGCACCAGTTGTCTAGTGGAAACTCACTAACCCAAAGGCAGCCATTGGTAAACTGTTAACAATTACAGTTCACTTACCCTCTACATGAGGGTGTATAGCACCTGTGACCCATCTATCTGACCCCCTAATTATCTTCAGACAGTACATGGCAGGTGAATTCAGCTAATTTGATGATCGGGTTCCAGTGGTGATACAATTTTGCAAATCTTTCTGCCCTGGTACAGTTTGAACTGACAACTAGGTTGACAATCCATCATGGTAACACAGGGTTCATAAGCCTAGAGCTTAACATGCAGGCCTGTCAATGGAGAGGTTGAGGATCAAATCTCAGGTATGACAAGTACTCTGACCAAATACTCTGGTCAGTGGAATGACCAGACAATAAGGAACACAACATGCCACATGCTTTGGTTGCTTGTTGCCTGGGTCCAATCAGACTCTTTTTATACTCGCCTTAAAACTGTTTTTTTCAGCTGTGCTGCGGTTGGGAGCGTTCGTGAGTAGTAGCCTTAGAGGGACGTTATATAAATCTATGTAATGAATGAATGAATGAATGAATGAATGAATGAATGAATGAATGAATGAATGAATGAATATGCCAAGTTTGAGAAAATAAAACCTTCAGTATTTCATACCAATAGCTGTCTCTAAAGTCAGCATAAGGGCCTGCTCTTCTTCTTCAGACAAACCAATAGACAACTGTGAACATTCAGCAAATTCTGTCTAGTTTTCCAATTAAAACACAGATTTAAATGAGTCAAGCACACTTCACACAAAAGTTTCCAAAATATCACACAAAACTATTCATAACATCATTTGTCACAGTTCTATGGCACAATTATATAGCACATTGTAGTGTGCATGAAAGGATGAATAAATTTCATTTACTAAACACAATCAATCTACACAATCATCAAATCTATACAAGAGCAAAATCTGAAATCTGAGCAACACAGATCACAGTACAGTAAAAAATATTTGGAACATTTCTTGGAAGCTAATGGCTAATTTACGGCTGAACGAGATAAACGTCGGGTCCAGTGTAGTGCAGCGCAACATATTTTTCTTCGTCAGACAACTGATACTTGGAATCCTTGACTTGTGTGTAGCTGCCCTCGACCGCTTGTTCCAGCATCCCATCGTGAATCTCGCCTTTCACAATCTGCAGCAGCCACAGTCCGAAGTTTGAAGTGGCCGTCTGTTGCTTGCGGGAAATGTACTCGCACACCTGGTTGGCCGTGGTTCCCTCTGGAAAGTAGACGGTGCCGCAGTGGACTCTACGGCGTTCAGACGTGTTGAGAGTCGATGATTTCACTTTCTGTAGTTTCTGTATTCTAACCTTTAGAATAGAATCAGTACACAAGTTATTTAATTAGAATGTGCATATTATAACATAACAGGTTACACAATGCAGGAAGATATTCATGTTAAAACTTTTATTTCGAAATAATAGATGTGTAAGATATGCAGCCAAGAAAAACCCACAGGCTACAGATCGGCATCTTGGTCATGGAGTTGAAGGATAATTTTGTCAAGCGAAACACAGCAATTGCAAGGCGACAACTGGATGAACTTTGTCGATTGGTTACATGTTCCAAAAACCGTAGCTATCAGAACGTGATGGCAATATAGGAAATTTATCCTTTTTTTTTAATGGCACACTGGGATTTAAGTCTAAGTCAATGAAAAACATTATCAATCTTTATCATCATATCATTCTATTCTATTTACGGATTTACAAAGCGCCTCACAGTACAACCTAATCAGAGGCGCTCCCATGACAAAGGACCTCTAGAGAAAAGAAAAGTATCATTATTAATTATATCATTATTAATATAAATGTGCAGTCACACCAAAATATGAATCTGAGGTATGGATAGACAGCTGCCAACAGGAGATGCAGTTAGATATCCCAGTGCTTGAAAGCCAAGAAGAAAAGTGAGTTTTGAGCAGCTTTTTAAAGGAAGAAAATTTTATCTGCAAAGAGAGACTGAAAACCCATTTCGCTCCTTTGGAACAGATGCATGGAATGCATACCAGTCCATAACTTTTCTGCATCATGGCACAGCTAAAAAACACAGACTTCACGATCAGAGGGTCACAGAGAGGAGGAATTAGCAGTGGATGGATGTAGATACATGTGCCTCTGCTGAGGGCATTGTAGGTCAGAGAGGTCAATTGAAATTTTATTCTGAACCCAACAGGAGACCAATGCAGCAGATGGAGTAGAACAGAGGAGCTCATTTGTAGTGAGACATGCAGTACTAGTATATCAGCTTCTATTTCTTGAAAAACTTAAAACTACTGGTGCAAAGAATACAATCTAATCGCTTTATTATTGCAATTCAACATGAGCAAGTAGTTGATCGGCAAATATAGCAGCCAACCGTTCATGTGGATTTGGGTCTAGGGCATTCCCACGGACATTTCCCTCCTGGATATTTCCCCACGTAGGACATATCCTCGGACCGTTCCCAGACCCTTAATTAGTTGATTGGTGAACAACAAACAACCTTACTTAAACGTGTCTGACGTTGACGCTTAAGGCAAATGTATATTCATAAATAATTAGAGGAATAGTTGAACGTGCAGGCTTACAATTTAAACACGATTTTTGATCACATCCAGCTCCCATGCATTTAAACATTATTCTTTTCATCACATCTAGCTTTTACATCGGATTCTGCTAAGTTATAGGATAGTGGTCGGAATTTGTGACGCTAAAACGATAAATTACCTATAATTGTCGGTAAAACCGTAGTTTAGACTGTCAAATTATTTTAATTTTTCCGAGGTTGTTAAATTATTTATATACAAATGTTGGTCACTTTAAAAAATAGAAAAACTTTTATTGACAACTGTAGCTTAAATGGAAGCTGGATTGATGAAAGGAATTATGTTTCAATGGAAGCTGGATTGATGAAAATAGCATGCATAAGTAGAAGCCGCTTTGATGCGAAAATGTCTATACGACGGATGTAAACAAGTCGTGTACGCAAAAACTCGTTTGATGAAAAGAAATATACCTAAATGGAAGCTTGATTGATGAAAAGAAATACACCTAAATGGAAGCTAGATTAATTTAACAGCCTGAACTTCGGGATATAGGAAATGAAAATAATGTGACAGCCTAAACTACGGTTTTACCTAATTGTCTATAGTCTACTCCTATACTGGCCGAAGACTTCTAGACCAGTTAGGCGGACATACCGGGATCTGAAGAGATGCAGATGCCATCGTAGAAAGTAGAATTAGCCAATCTAGCAGGCTATCGAAAAAATTAGATGACTATTCAGCTGTCAACGACAACCAAAGAAACAGATTTTATCACTACAATCCGAACAATTATCAAGAAAACAAGGAGACTAGCTGTCGTCCAAACCCAAAGGATCCGCTTCGTCTATAGCGTTTAATAAAAATCGCAACTAGTACGGTAAGTTTTTGCACGTTAAGGAAATCCAAGAAAACTGCTATGAGTTTCGTATATAGCGAGTAAGTAAGTACATAAATTTATACATAAATTCTAAGACGCACAAAGGGACATCTAAATTGAATTTAGATAAGCACGTAGGAATAATTATTATGTACCCTAATAACAATGTAAATTTGTAACACGAATTTGAGCCTAGTAACAGAAATTGTTCATCTTTTGTTAGAGTGAAAGCAAGGATGGTAGAGTCGTAGACTAAGATATGACACTTCCTATCTCGCAGTGTATTTGCTTTGTGCGGTGTTCAAAGCACACAAACCACTTCTCCGTTCGTTACGTGGCGCGGTTGACGCCAGGCCAGCCGCGACACGTAGCGACTGGAGAAGTGGTATCTTAGTGTATCATAACAACAACAATCGATTCCAAGGTAGGTGGCATGAATATTCAGTTACACAGCGGAGATAGGAAGTGTTACATCTTAGTCTACGACTCTACTATTTTTGGTGAAAGTAGGCCTAAGCCTACAGAACTTTAAGGGATGACTAAATTAATGTTTTAAATTTGCCCATATTGACTCATGCCAATATTGTCATTAAAAGCAACAATTCTGGAATTTGGTCATTAGAAATTAACGCTGGGACTATAATTAAGTATCAGATTAACGCATATTATGTATGGTAACTTAGGGAACTGAAATGAGTACACAACATTAATATCCGCCCACATTCTTTCAATCAATCAATCAATCAATCAATTAATCAATGCTTTATTGTTCACCAACAAAGCACATAATCTATAAATAATCACGGTAACAGAGTAACAAGTATGCAGTGAACAATGATAAACCTCAAAGGAACGAACCGTTCAGCTAAGAGAGGTCGCCCAAATCCTCATTTCCATTTAAATCAACTAATTAGTAATTACACTCAAGGAGCAACATTCCGTCTATGAAAAAACGAACATTTGCTGCAATATAATTGTGATATCAATATTGTTTCGTCTTCTTCTTATCATTATTATATCTTGTGCGATTTAGCCATGTATCGTAGCTCAGCTGAATAAGCCATAGATGTATAATAAAGTTCAATATTATCTATTGAAATATCCGGAAGAATGGAGTCTGAATCATAATTGATCACCCAAAACTTTCGCTTCGAGCGCCTGTAGGCCTATGCATATTATTCAGACTTTGAGACTTGTTTTCAAACGGTTTATAATTAGGGTTGTTTATAATTATGCTGAATGTATAATAGTATTAGGGGACCCTGCATGCGCAAGCGCAACTACTGTTCCTTTGGGTCCACCCATTAATTGTTACCAACTGTAGGCCTACATTAGTACAACTGAACATTGTATCATGTTTTTTTACTGTAGAGCCTACTGATGTGGTAACAATAAAGCTGATCGATTGATTGGTCGGACGAAAACTACGGTTAAAAGGCTAAAGAAATCACCGCATAGGCTTGCTTATGTAAAAATTGTGCAGCATCATATTAAAGGCACCTAGGGGTCTAATAAAATTTATGACAAGCGCCAAACTTGACGATAATTAATGATTCAAATATTTCACGTTTTATTTCTTTACACTTATTTGAAATCAGAATAAGTAGCTCTATTCTAACTATGATTAACAATAATCGCTTATGGTTTTAAACGTCAGCTTCATCCATCAACGGGCTCAGCATCAGCAGCAGGACTTCTGGTGCGCGTTACAAATGGAGCGAATCAGACCCAGGAGGCAGCACCGTAATCGTGCAATTCCTGGCTATGGCAGATACATCATCATCATCATCATCATCATCATCAGCTGCTGCTGCTGCAAATCAATTCTCTATCATTGGAAATGTTGCTGTTATCTGCAAGTTGCTTACCTAATTAGCAGTAAATAATCTGCTTCCTATGTGCCAAACCGTTTCGAAGCTCCACAGAGACCCTCCTCCTCCTCCTCTTTTCTTTATACATTTAGGCCTACATGATTGTATGGGGCTGCCAATAGGTCCCAACTCACCTTTCTAGCTCTGTTTGACGTTAGTGCGGCATTTGACACGTTAAACCATGGTATCCTGCTGGAAAGATAATCTTAAGAAAACTTAATTATATGCCTTGTGCTTCTTAAGGTGCTTAGACATAGAGCCTAACAATTATTAGGTTTGAAGAATAGCCTATTGATATTCCCAATCTTGTTGCTGTATAAGTCATTTTTATTCTATTAGGCCTACCGCTAACATCTACGCCTATTCTTAAAGCAATCGGAATTTATAGAACAATTCTTCAATTAACGAAATGGCGTTGAACGAGTCTCATTAATTGTGTCACAGTCAATACTAATTATGAAGATATAAATATTAACAATTTAACGACAAATAATGCTTACTATTGAGGAAATATGATTGCTACGTGAGCTACAACTCATCGTTTCATATCAAATTGTGTAGGCCTACGTGTGTGCTACAGCTATTTTGGGTTACTCATAATGAGTTTAGACATTCTCCGTCAGCTTCCAACGCACAGAAATATATACAGTCTGCCCACAGGTGATGTTTGAAGACCCTGCTCAGCAGACGTCGCTGTTGGTGCTTTGTCCTTGAAGACTCCCAAGTTCTGCTGATGCTTCTGTGATTAGCAGGGGTGTCCACATACGGGGATGTGCGGAGACAAATGTCTCCAATTTCAGGTAGGGGGATAATGTGTTAGTCTTAAGGGAGGAATATCTTGTATTCTTGACGCTAAGGACCGGGGGTTTGCCTCCATCACCCAGAGGGGGATCGACGATCCTGGTGATTAGAATCTGATGATGGCTGTTTTAGCACTTGCTGATGAACCCATGGATTTGTTCGAATCCTCGTACGAGGCTTTTGACCAGAGCATCGGATAATCGAATCGTCTTTCTGATTCATCGGTGCTTGCTGCTGTGGGTTCTGCTGCTGATGATGAGGAGGAGGAGGAGGAGGAGAATGGTGAATGCGATTATCTTGAGACTGAGGATAAAGACAATAGAGTGAATTGTTGTGGAGATGGCTATTTGGGCAAGTTGCGCTGAAGCGATGCAGTCCTTTCTTTTCTTCCAGATGATGGAAGCAACTCAACGAGGATAAAGAGGAAGTCAATGCACCTGAGTCAAGGGAGGTCGCTGATGAACTGATGCTCCTGGATTCGGAAGATGCTGATCCGTGGTTCTCCAGACTCTTCTCTATGACAGCGGCGACTTCGGATGTCCCCCGTTGTTGTGTTGGCGTGTATTTGCACGGGAGAATGGTCGATGTAATTGACGTTCGAGCGATCATCATTGAGCCTGTTCTTCTCAACATACTGTGTTCCGTTTGGTCGCGAAATCCAACCTCTTGCGGTAAGTACGTGAAGTCCGACGAAACCAGTGATCTATTAACTGTCACGAGTTCCTCTGGCAAGAAAACGCCACTGTTTCGAAAATTCCTTGGCTTGTGTTGCCTCTGTCTAAAGCTTCCAAAGCAAAACAGACTCATGGTGCGTCTGTGAATAAGCTGTCCCCTCCTCCCCCCACTTTGTTTTCTGTGGGAGCTGAAGAAATGTCGAGTTTACGCTCACGGTGTCGCAAGTGTAATTCCAAACACGTGTTTTTTGTCTACTTCCGCAAATACCGACTATATATATAAATGTATCCGTACAAACTCGACAATTTACCTGTGTGAGTAGAAACAAGTTACTCTCAGCGTGGTACAGACATTGACTCACAAGCACCCAGTGGGATTTGGATGTCAAATTCCGATCTCTTGTCAATATATATACTGCTATTGAGAAGTGACAGTTTCATTGTCAACGCTATTGGCGCCAGTAGACGACTCTTCAAGTAACCACAAATGTCTAGACACATCGAGACATAACGGCATCGGAGCATTAAACGGTATTAAATTATCTCTGCAAGGTCTAGCAGATTCTAAATTCTTATTAGTCGGCTCATCAAAGTTCTGCCTAGTGGACCGTAGAACAAACGAATTACGATTGTTCCGATTTGCATACAACGTTTGCCAACAAAATAGAATTATATGGAACAGCAAGTGAGCGCTTCATGAATAACACACTAGGCTCTATATGTATATATATATATATATATATATATATATATATATATATATATATATATATATATATATATATGTAGTTCACAAGAGGTCCATTTTCATCGTCATGGCTCCAAGACAAAGCCACTTTGATCGTCGTTCCTGTTTACACACTTTGAGAACTGTCAATGGCTTAGTAGGCCTGTCTATTGAAATCTTTGTGCATGAAATTGGCAGCGGATTTGGTCGGATTTATTGATTATAAGTGTGTCGAAGAAGAATTGGATGAATATTGCGTGGGCCTATAATTTAACACGATTCCGATTTGCACTGAATTTCTCGTTTACTTCATAAGTTGGAAGATGAATTGAATATGACGGCGATTATACTGACAGAACTGTGCAAATTGTCATTAAGACATGATTAGCAGACATGCAATTCCGATGACCGTCAATCAGACCAATAAGCCAGTAACTCACGCTGGTGAGTCAGAATAGCTAAAGCCTTAAATTGCACTTGTAATGAAAATGTACATCGTTTACGATATTCAGGGTTCTAGTGGTTGGACAGTAAGCTAATATTTTCCATCAAAATAGCTGATATGCACATGTGTCCCACTGCCTTAGGTATTGATATAATAAAATTCTTCTATCCCATGACTCATGCGTACCTTGTTACCTGCAGCTGTCAATCGTTGTAATAAATACTCTTGCCAGGTAGGCTGAGGTAGCCTATGCAAAACTAAACTGCACGCTATGCACGAGTTTGCAGGCATAATTCTGTAAAGGCTAATAAGACTCCTCTGTAGCGGGATGTGTTGGTCAAACCATTCAGACCCATTAATTAATTAGAAACGTTGATCTGTGACATCAGAGGCATTGTACTAGTTATGACATGTGGTCTTCGATTCCTAATGCTACACAAACGCTGTATGGTCACCTGTTGGCTATGAAGGAGAATTATTCTGCATCCATTCGCCTAGCATAACAAACCATTACAACCTACGTTCGTCCATGTTCAGCATTATTTAGATGTTATATCTCCAATTTGTAATGGACAAGTTTGCATTATTGGTCGTCAAAATATTAAATGCTTCGAATAAATTAATTATTGGTCTTGTGAAATCAGTGGCGTTGGCAAGGGGGGCTTGGGGAGGTAAAAACCCCCATTGGCATAGCTGAAAATATTTTTCAGCAACAACTTACAGAATAAGTTGGGATAATTTTAGGACCCTACCCTTGCTAGAGGACTAACAGACACTCACAGTGCACTGAGTGCAGCATACCCGCAAACTCTACGGAGGCAACAGCTGTGGTATGGATTTGATGTATACCCGATACCCTATATCATGATGTAAATGAAGCAGAACTTAGCCTATAATGTGACAAGCGCAATGTATCATTCAATTATTTTCGGATATAGGACACGGATGTAAGACAGCTGTCATAGGCCCTATGCATACTATATATATATATGACTATATAAAGTGGGTGTGCGTGCATGTGTTTAACTAACTTTTATATATATATAAATATAAAGAGAAAGAAAGATAGATTTATGTCTATATAGGTCAGTTCATCCTTAGACATGATCATTGGACGCGTTATACCAATTTGAGTGTTCAGAAGTTTAAAATAATTGAACATAAATGATAAATTATATAAATTGCTGCATTGTATATAGTGGATCAACTATAAAATCAGTAAGCAGTTATCTCTCGCTGGAAGGTGTTGTGGTAAGTTTAACCAAACATTGTTATCTCTTGCTATAAGATGTTGGGGCAAGAATAGCACTAAACAAAGCTAAGCGATCATTCCATAATGACTCTCAACGTATTTGGGCTCATTAGTGGCAGAACTAAGGCCGTGGTACCGTCGTCTTTCACGCAAAGAAACGGATAGTGTGCCAAAAATCGCTTTGGACGCTATGAATTTGTGTAATCCAACAGTTCATCGAAAAATTACAAAGTTGTTGCAAATCGTGGCAACATTGCATTGCCTCTTTCTATCGGTACCAGTGAGCGCCTTTTTCTCAACAACTCACCGTCTGAAAACATATCTCAGGAACTCGACAAGCAAAACTAGGCTGAATTGATTAGCTCTTCTACAAGTTCACCGTGAAATGATCCCAACAACCGAGGAAATAATCAATGGATTACTAAGGAAGCGAAGATTAGATTTCGTTCTGTGAAGCCAAGCAAGTTAAGACCAATATTCATTATGATTATAAGCAATGAATAAATAAGATAATGACAAGAAAACTTAACTTCTACCGATGATCTGAAGAAGTATATTAGCCTACTATGATGTTAAGAAAAGAAAATCTGAGACTGACTTGTGTAGGCAGAACTATTTTATAATTATATCAAATTTAAAGCCTGAGTATATGTTTGTAATTTTTGTGTCCATTGTTGTAAAAATCACTAGCTATGCGCCTTTGCCGATTTTAATAAAAAGTATTAATATTTTGTAATATTACAAAAAACTGTTGCAATGCAAAAGAAGCTAAAGAAATCCTTGCTCAATGAGCCCCTAATTTACTATAGATCTAGTGGGAAAATGACTACCCCAAAATACCGACACTAACCCCCCTTGTGGAAATCCTGTCTACGCCACTGTGTAGAATTGCGTTAGTCAAAAGTTAATGACTTTGTATTGTAGGCCTACTAAACGAAATAAATCCCATCTTATTTGCCTAACTTCGCTTTAAAGCCGATTAATAGACAGATCGAAGCTGCTATACAATTAGACAATTAACCAACATTCTCGTTGTTCAAGACTTCACTCACTAGTTCAATACATCATTTTACTTGCTCATTTCTGTCCAAGTAAACAATGAGTAGGCCTAGGCTACCCCTAGTGTAAACTAGGCCTACTTGGTGACGAAGACACGTGTGTGTGAACAATTTGTCCTTGAACATTACACAGAGACCGTCAAACAGGCTCGAACCTTCAATCGTTGGATAACTGGCCAACCGACAATATAAATATAATGAATAAATGATGGCCACATACTGGCACATAGCCGTGCGTCCTATTGTGTGAATTCTATTCTTCACAACACGTGTTCAATTGCATAAGTTCTCTATGTATAATACATAGACCGTGTTGAAAGAATTCGCAGTAATTGGACAGTATTAAGCAGTAATTGCACCAGATTTACATAGACCTACATTCAAGGTCCATTTAATTAAGACCTATTTCAGTCTACACGATGCATCGTGACAGATGTGCAATTTGGACACTGCTTTTAAACGATTGATCCTGATAATGAGTACACAGGTATAATATGTTGTGCGTCGGCCTATACGCTACACGGTTCTGATATGAAATAATGAAATTTACAACTTTGGGCAGACTTCTTCAGTGGAACCCTGAAAGCAAATAAATTCCATATACACACACGCTTAGCGAGGGAAGTGGAAAATAGTACGAGGCTGATCTCATCAGCTGCCTTATGTTATCAAAGAAATTGCTTCATGTGATCTCCCGCACCCACATCTAATACACACACACACTGATGATTTTAGCTACCATTAATAACGGACACCTGCTTTCAATCCTTCATGCCATGCGTAGGCCTACGAAGCAAGTTTCCGGGTCACGCATTTTGCTAACGGACGTTTAAACGTCACTCTATGCCAATCGTGCCATTACCATCTGCTTGCAACTAGACTCTAGAGAGTAGTACCGATATGGTTCTTGGAGTTTGGTGACGACTGCCAATCAAAGATAGAGGTACTTTTAACAGTTGGATGCTGCCAGATAAAGCCCAGATTAGGACCATTTACAATTTTCCAGACAGCAGAATCCGATGCTTTCGAGCAACTTAACAATGAAGCTTCCGAAACAATCGACGAAACACAATAAATTCGCACACTGCAGCTGGAACGCTAAACGAACGAACCCCAATCACATGACTGCGGGGGTAAAGGATAGCGAGAACAAAATTTCTAATCGAAAATAAACAGTGTCGGTGTATTCCTATATTTACACTTACACTGCAACAGAGTGAAGTAATGATGGAATCTCCGAATATCACAAATATTGTACAGTTATTATAAGCTCAAATACTCAAATGTCAACCAAAACATTGGGATAGAAAAGGTTCTCAACATGTGTCGTTCCATTAGCCTAAAATAAAGAATAGCCTATGCATTAAACGGACATTTTATACAAGACTGTATGATGTCAACGGTAGACCGAAGAGAATGCCTCTGTGTTAGTTAAATTACTTTTCTTGTTTCAACACTGAAACCAGTGGCGGAGACTTACATGGGGTAGAGGGAACGGTCCTCTCCGAAATGTTAAAGGGAATGGAGCTGCTTCCAGCCCCCAATAAGTCATAAATATTTCATAAATATTCTACACTTCTTCATTGTTTTCCACTATATCCCCTAAGCCAAGGACATAGTCTGCGCCTATATGACTATAGGACCAAGTATATAAATGATTATTCAATGTATTCTTTAACTTGTGTAGCCTAAAATGCAGAGAATAAATTTCAAGCGCTCACTGTATTTGGTGTAAAGCCCTATGAATACAAAGAACAACAAGGACGAAATAGCTCAGCAGTTCCACAATTTTTTCCAACAGAGAAAGTACAATAGTTTACGGTATGTCACAGTTCAATATAATCGTACAACAAATATACTATAATATAGTATATTTGTTGTTGTTGACAAATGTCAGATTTATTTATTATATACAATTTCTAGAAAGTTTAGCGCAACATGTCTACAATTTTAGTGAAACCCAAAAGTTATTTGGCAGGTCCATTAAGAGAATTGAGAGCAAGGCTAAGAGTGTCACTACTATATGTCAGGACAATGCTTTTACATTCTCGACCTTGGCATATGCTAGGATGAATTTAAGACGTGTGCTTAAATGCTGCATGCATGACCATTTAAAAGTTTTATGTCCCATAAAAATCGGACACAATTTGCTGGGTTAATACAGAATGGTATCCAGAGCAAATTTTTCTTTATATAGAGGTCCGTCTATGCATAAATACTTTTAAGATTGGTACCTATTATATATATATATAAAGATGCAAAGACAAATGTCTCCAGAACTCAAAAACAGTATTCCACTCCTTAACAGGTCCATAATCCGACTCCATATTGAGAAGCAGAGTGGCCCAGGACAAGGTAACAGTAGGATTCAGTTATCCTGACAACAGTGAACCAGTTATAATTATTACAAATTATTAGAGTCAATGATTGAGAGTAGGTACCAGTCGACTCTCGGTTTATTTGTGTTGTCGCACTCCGTGAATCGGAAGCAGACGGAATCCTATGAGGGAGCAGACGGCCACGACGAGAACGACCATCGCTGGGTTCATCTGAGTGGCAGAGGCAACGAGTGTCATCGTCAGCACGAGAAGGACGTAGAAGACCGACGGATAGCGAAACCAGTCAATGCACCAATCGATCACAGACCTCGGGGGCGGCTCCTGCTCCGACTCATCCACCGCAGCTACTTCTCCCACTACTTCCATAGGCTTTCCCTCACCCATCAGGGTCTCTTGGCTCAGATTTGGCAGGTAGCTGGAAATGGAAACGTCCGGGATCCAGTCAGAAATGGCCGCCGTTGATGACGTCAGATCCGATATCAGATCAGCGAAATGGAAGCCAGCAGAATCCGAAGACTTGATCGTTTCGTCTCTGCTGGATCCAGCTACTCCCTGTTCGTGTGTCTGGGTGTCATCCTCTTCCGAAATCGTCGCGTTTGCGTTCAAGTTAACCAGATTTGAAACTCCAGAGACGACATTGGCGACTGACGTCATATCGGGCATCCATTTGCTAACGCCCTCTCCTTCCGGTTTGCTTTCTGTTTTATCTTCCTGTACAATTTTTCCTGTTACTTCCGATTTTAATTCCTCAGTCAACAGCTTCCGATCGGAGTTAACTCCAACGAGAGAGTCATCACTCACGCCTGCTTTGTCGTTTCTCGCGACGTCTCCTTCAGATAGCAGTGACGTCGTTTTCTCAGCCAGGAAACAACTGGTAATAGATTCTATGGAACTTTCAGGGACGACCACAGCGTCCTCTTTTCTCTCATCAACAATCTTTTCGCCGTTTCCCGTCCCTTGCACATTTCCACCAAACAGAGCATCTCGAAGGTGTGACACTCCCATCAATATGTTCTCTACTGCCGGTACAGCGGATCCGCTAACAAGAGTCAACACTCTCATTTTCGTCTCAAGAGCTGCATCTTCTTCTTCGTATATCGATCCTACAACAGGCAGATGAGGAGTGGCATTCGGTCTATCAAGAGCTGCTTCTTCTACCTCGAACATCGATCCTATAGTCTCGATGGTCAGACGAGGAGTGGCATTCGGTTCATCTGGAACAGAGCTGAGAGTGTCCTCGACTTCGTCAGCCTCCGCTGTGTAGTGAGCGAACTCCCAATCGGAGGGCATTCCAATGCGACCAGCGATCACTGTCTCCTTCAGTCTGGTCTCATCCAGTCCGTCGAACTCTCCCTCTTCTCCAAAGTCAAACCGTGAATCGAGCTGCGTCACGCCGATTCTCGAATAAAACTCCCTACCTAGGCCTACTTCAAATCCTTTTCCCTTCGCAATATCCTCACAACGCGTCCCTTCCAAGTTTAATCCAGGGACGCTTTCTTCACCTTTCGCCTCCTGCTTCTCCTCAGAATTTCTCGAAAATTCAGTCTCTACATCATCAGAGGAAACGTCATTCCTAGAGCCTTCCATAACATAGACAGTTTTCGAATCAGAATGTAACGGCGTTCCAAAAATTACCTCAGATTTCTGCTTATTCACGATATCTGCGGCGTCCATTTCTATCTCGCTCTTCGCCAAGGCAACCATACGATCTTCAAAGTAGTTGACGTCATAGTCGCCTGCGACTGTTGTAGGAGCGTCGTAAACAAAGTCTGTGCACAGGTTTTTGACGTCATCAGCGTTTGGCGTGTCTTCCGTTGGAGTTCTGTTACCGCAATTCTTCTCGGTGGAGCTTGGATCAGAAATCGTGTCTGTAACGTGTCAGAAGAACGAAATGTTACACTACAGCTTACCCCGATTTAAGATGTCAAAACGCAAACCTATCATTTATTTTGAACATTATGTGACCATCAACCGTGCACTTCTGAACTAAACTGTAAGAAGGGCGATATCAAATAACAGTTGTATTGTAGTGTATTCAATCAATCAATACAATTTATATAGCGCCTCTTGAAGATAACTATTCAGAGGCGCTCCCGACCCAGGCCCGGTCAAAAAGGAAAGTCTTGAGAAGTTTATAGAAAGAGCCAGACAGGTCGCGCGGGAGAGAGCGCAGGTCAGATGGGAGGTTGTTCCACACACGAGGACCCACAATTGCAAAAGCTCTATTTTGCCTGGTTGCGGTATGAGCATGTGGAACAACAAAGTCGCCTCTAGAGGCCGAGCGAAGAGATCGGCGACCAGAAGAAGCCGAAGTTAAGGTGAACAGATCCCTAAGAGAGACAGGCGCATTGCCCACAACACAATGCCAGACAATAGAGGAGATTCTATATTGAATGCGCTGCCTAACCGGAAGCCAGTATTGTATTGTATTGTATCAACCGACGCTTTGCTCCTTATGATAACTATAGCACAAGGTGCAATGCACATGTCTGCGCGCATGCATTTATGTATGCACGTATGATTGTATTTTCGCATAGATGTAGTTTATATAGCCCTACTTGTATGCAGCTACGTAACTATGCGCCCGCAGATCTGCCAGAAGTCGCCTGGAACCCACAGAAATTTGTTTAAAAAATAGCTGTTAGTTTTCTGCTTCTTTTCCTCTAAAATCTTTGCTTTATTAAGTCACTTAATGAAGTTTATCTTTACCACGGATGGTGTTAAGAGTTCGTTGAGAACAAGGGATTCATCTGTAAGCAAACAATGCCTACATGTACGTAACTAGAGAAATCGCTAGGCCTATACTGCTGAGTTCTCAGTAACAATTTGTTAGAGAGGCCAACCAACGGCGACACATTCAGAGTTCATAAGTGAGGCATGTGACGTTTGTCTAGATATTTATTTAGCGCTCTTAGACGAATTGTCCGTCAATCGAATCATCCACGGCATCTCCATCAGCATGCATTTGCAAGACTTCTTAAATCTTTGGTTATAATACTTTCCACTGGCTAAGTTGCATCAAGGTTTAAAAAGCTGTTGAAAGACGCACTCATGCGTTCAGCATCTGTTACTCTCGTCTCAGCAACCGACGGCCACAGAATAAACAGTAGGAGATTGGCCTCCACTTACTGCACGAGGGATTCCCGCATATTATGAGCTAGCACTCTCTCCCTCAAATTGGCGGTATATATATATATATATATATATATATATATATATATATATATATATATATATATACATGAGCATTCGTAAACGAATGTATATGTACTGCCTACAGAGGTCGTTCAATTCAAATATTTGGATGACGCACGCGATGGTCAAGAAACGCGCAATTCCCACTAGACCTACAGTTCAAAATGCAATCCCGAGTGGAGCTGGGCTGTAAGGCTATAGTTCTATTATAATAATTACAATGATAATTTCTTACTACCTGAGTATTTGAGACACTGACCCGTGTTAGGGTTGAGTGCATTGCTGTCCTGCAGCAGCTCCAGATATTGCGAATAAGGCAGAGCAGAGACATCATACTCTCCGGTTAGGATCTTCTCAAGTGTTGTCGATGATGATGATGAAGCACCCTCATCGGAGTCCTGTGAGACATTCGACTCCTCGGTGATTGCCCTCAGCAGAGGAGGTGTACTGACGGCATTCGGTGATGAACTGTTGCCTGGATGCAGAACAGCCGCAGCAGCAGCACAACTCGTCATGACAATACATCTTAACCATTTATTCCAGGGTCATATACGTACAATACATACTAATGAAGAGGAGTGTGATGCATTTAGACACAATAAATACATTACTATACAATACAATCTGTTGCAACCGCATTTCTATCGCGCTGTTTTACATTTTATTGTAACCGATAGCGTAATATCCAAGTGCCATCTTCTCAATTACTACACCAGAGCTACATCATTCGAATCTCTCATGTCCTGAGAAGCCAAGTACTGAAAATTCAGTCATTGCGATTTTAGTAACATCTTTTTTCCAAAACCGAAGATATATTGGTTTTCATTACAATACGCAATCCTTGAGATTATTTATAACCCCGGAGGGAGATGGCCTTAGCCTATGTGCGTAGGCTGTAGAAAATGAAGTCTCTAAATGTTCCCATGGCTGCAGTAATGCTCCTCTCTCCAAAGCAGGATGATCACAACTTACAAAAGGAGCATACGCCTTTTGAGCAAAAGCAATTAAGGTGACTCCAGCTACACGAATCGATCAGAAGCGATATAGGCCCTGCGAGAAGGAAAGACTGCCAGATAGAATTTTAGAGCGAATGGAATTAAGGAAAAACCGCAATCCACATAGAGGGACCAATTAAAGCAAAGGATCGAAACAGAGCCACAGCAGTTCTAGTATGGAGAACCAAGAAGCAACGTCTATTAGACGAACAAAGTGAACGGTGGAAGAAAGGTGATTGCCATGAAATCATTACTACATTTCCATATTCTCGACTTACATCATTGTCCCTAATAAATTATGTGTACTACTTGCAAATGCTTCTGTATATCATCTTTGTATTCACCTATTTTCATGTCTAGTGTATGGAAAGGCAGACTTCATGCGTAACAATCAATTACTCTTCATTTCTTGCATTCTTTCATATGTTATAGACTACATTTGATTATTGCTTTTGGGCTTTGGCTTCCTTTATTTTTTGGTAATAGATCCATGCCACTTCAGAACCTTTTCTATTTTCCCACCCAATTCGACTCCATTATCTATTACGTAAATCCATTTCCCGTGTTGTTTGGGCATCTGGTTCGCGATTCGTCGATCCAGCAAAAGCAGAAGGCGAAGCAACTTTCGATTAAGCAAAGTGAGAAAGTGAGGCTGAGTACCAACGACTGCCCACGTAAGAGAAAATAAGTTAAGGCAAGGTTAGGTGAGGGCCTGAGGGGCAAGTCAAGTCAATTAGGTTCACGTGAAATTGAGTGAGCTAAATTTAATTTTTCACACAAAGTTCAGGTTGAATTAACTGGGTCTATCTTATACCATCTTAATAATGCTATATAGGATCAATTTCGCCCATTCTGGAATTGAATCAATTAGGTTCATGTATGATCAAATGAATTAACTTTAAGGGAACTTAGATCAATTAAGTTAAGGTGAAATTGAAATGACTGAATCAGTTAAATTCAGGTTAAGCAACGTAAATTAAGTTCGGGTGAAATTTACTGAATTAAATTCTGGTCGCATTTAGTAAATAAATGTCTGATGAGTTTAAGTCACTTAGATTTGTGCTAAGGGGAACTTAAGTGATTTAAGTTCAAGAGACATTCACGAAATTCATAACCAGGCCTAGAAAAAGAAGCCTTCAAACAAAGATGAATAGTATCAACTGAATGTGATTATTTTAATTACGATGCGTGGCGCCTCTTCAAGAAGGGCAATCAAGCTCTCGATCAGCACCCCATGTGAATCAAATATTTCTATACTTGTTTTTGTAGAGTTTCGCTTGATTAGGCGTCATATGAATCTTGCATTACGATAACAGATACAATCATATACGACGAAACTCTCTAAATCCAGCCCACCTGTTACAGACAGATACCCAGTTGACGCTGCCACTCCTTCCTGGTTTTCCAGTTTGCACCTGTACGCTCCTTCGTCTGACTTCCTAACGTTGTTGATGATGAGTCTAAGTGTTCCATCAGTCTCCAGGAAGTCCTCGATCTTCATCCGATCGCTTTCAACCAGTTCTGCGTCATCTTTATACCACTTGTAGACTGGCATCGGATGGGCCTTGCACTGGCATTCAAACGCCACTCTACCTCCATGTTCCACCTCCTCGAAGACGTTCAATCGTTTCAGGATCTCGGGACCTAATGCATTATTATGGTAATCACATAAGATCAGAGACTACAGCGCATAATTACCGAAGTTTCAGATTATTCAAAGACGTTCAGTCCAAAAAATTCGAAATGCCTGGTTTCTTCGAAAATGAAAAATTAATTGCTTCGCGGGTAAATAGTCAACCTATAACCAAAGGCGAACTGCAGCAGCCGTTCAGGGAAGGGGAGCAACTCGTCTGTAAATTCATGCAAAAGAAATCTCTGGATTTGGTCAAGCATTGAGTTACACTAATTCTGTTGCATATAACTGAAAAATCCTATTCACACTGAAAACCACGAGTTGTGACGGTGCCTTGACACCTTTCCGAAAGGTACATAAAGGTTCATTCCATCCGAAACGGTTCATACAGGCATATTCCATCCCACAGGGCACAAAGAGGTACCGGTATGTACATTCAATCTCTTGTAAATCTCATGTGAACGTTTTTTGGCTCCGTTACATCCAGTACAATGTTTTCCGGTTTATATGTTTCATCTAGCTGCATAAATTTCTGCTCGTATAATTATCCAAGCGATGATGTTTTTATGAGCGTGCGGATGTTGTATAAAAGTTGCACTGTAGGCCTATACAGATGTTGACAATGTATACTGTGTGGCCGTTTCTTAAAGCTGGCAGTAACACACTACAGCAATAGATCATGGATCAATTTTTGTCAGACTTTGGCAGACACATCAAAGTGTTTGGCTTTATGCAAGAATAGACGCAATAAATTTCCAGAATGTTTAAGCCTACATGTATCAATTTACTTAGTACATGTCATTATAAGGTTTACAATATTATTAGGCCGACCTATGCCATACACACACATGCACACACATACACACATGCATTATCATGGACTCATAAAAAGCATGAATTGGAAATGCAGAGAGAATGCCGGTTGACCGAATCCCACTCAATACAAAACATGCAAGATTTGAAGGGAAAAGAAACAAAGGCCTGGCAAAACAATACATACACGCATAATATGCACGGAAATATTGTGCTTTTTATATTGCACCTCTGTTCCGGCCCAATAGCACTAAAACACGATCGAACAGAAATCCACAGATGAATGGAAAGCAGATGAAACTTAGTATGCCTCAAATTGCATGAAAGCAGAATGATTGACTGACCATTGTACTTTTCCCATTTTAAATTGTTCCTGTATACGCGATGGGGAGCAACCAGATTGCGTGAATTGAGAATGTGTTGCAGAAAAATCTCTCGTTTTCGTTGCATATATATACATATATACAGACTTCCAAGTCCAGGCACTAATAAGCATGTGACTAAAAAAATCTTAAAAGCTGTGAAATTGTTAAAACTTACCTTCGATCATGGCCATTCTCTTTGGAGAGAGTGACATGCGTTCGGATGAGTCTGCGGAAAGAAGCCCTTCCTCCTCGTGAACATTGTTCGAAGAGACCTCCGAACGCAGTTCATCCGATGAAATGAAGCCATTGTTTGATGAGATGACAGAGAATCCCATTGTTTCGGACTCGTCATCGTCGTCTGTCTCTATGCGACGCGTGAACGACTCCATTCCTTTCTTCCTCCAATTCTAGCGACGAAATCAAAGATCGTTCGGACTTGAATAATGTGTCGGAAGTTTCTGCGTTATTTCTGCAAGCTTAAGCAAATAAACTTACTTACAAATTATTATTGCTGGACTCCTATCAATATAACGCATTCATTAGGCGCCACTATCTAATGAATAAACATGCATCAATCGTTGGGACCGAGCAACTTGAAGAGTTGTCCAATGTCTCTATACGGCAACACTATTTATTAACAGACAACTAAAGCCTGGGTTTGGACTTCACGACGACATTATACGAAAGCATAATAACATTTTATCCAGTTCTTTGAACCGTACAGGTAGTTGTCATATGTCTGCACACTTCATCTTATTACTTTCTTCAGCCCGATGCATCGTCATCATCATCAGCCTCTGAAACCATCCATTTGGCGGCTATGTGTACGAAGCAATGACCTCCATTGACCTCAGTCGTTTGTAAAGTTTATTGCTCCACTTAGAGTCAGCCAAAGCGATGCTATAATATCCTCGCTATTATAGTCTACCAAGCATTGTATTGACCGACCTTTGTTCCTTTTTCCTTCAAATCTTGCATATGGTGCATTGAGCGGGATCTGGTCAACTGACATTCTCTCTGCATTCCCAGCTCATCGCTGTCTTCGTTGAATGACTCTGTCTATCAGAGTTGTTTCGATAATTAATGTCGGTCTGATATCATGGTTTTTTTATATTTTCTGCAGTCTAGAAATCGCTGCCACCTTCTGCAGCCAACTAATTTTTTTGCTGTAAAAATGCTTCTCTCAACTGGCTTTCGCGTTGTACAAAATTCAGAACCTTGTAAGAACATCGGTTGTAGGCCTAAATCATCATCTTCTAAGGTTTTATATTAGTTTTCTGTATTAATTCTTTGCTTCTCCATATCCTGTTCGTTCAGCATTACAAATGCTTGCAAAGTCCTTTCAATTCTTCTCTTCTTGTCTTCGCATATCTGTTATGCACTTCGTTAATTACAGCCACGTGATTAAACATGTAATTAAACAATATATTGAGAATGACCGCTATCTGCAAAAGACTGCAAGCATGTGCTGCTAGACCTATATAGTGGTAGTCTTCTTAACCGATGTACTTACCTTTTCCCCAAATGTTCTCCTCGCTGGTTATTCCCGAAAACGTACGAGAAATGACCGAGGTGATGATTCGAAACGGAAAGATATGAAATGCAAAATGTCAAACTCCCTCGAGCCTTTCATGCACTGTAGGCCTATACACGCATGAATTTCTGTACAGTAACCTGCTCTAGTCCATGTATGCATACAATCAGACGGCTAATACTCATGACTGTCCGATTAAGATGGGTGCAGCTAAGAAGGCGGAAATGAAGAGAGACCGATAGAGAAACAGAGAGAGAGACAGATGCAGAGAAAGACAAAAAGACGGAGAAAGAGAAGAGGAAGAGATGAAGTCGGGGATGGAGGGAAAGACAAAAGGAGTTCCGTATCCTTCGTGCAAGCAGCCGCTCAAGGGCTGTTGAGAAGAAAGTCAGTTGCGATGATATATTTGCGTCTGGGCCAGAATTCACATTGCAGTCGTCTTCTCTTATACAGGATATATTACAGCTGCACATGCTGTCTATACAGGTCACCGATTCATCGTGCCTCATTCTGTGCCCGTCTAAACGCAACGTTCATACTTTGATAAGTTACATAGAGGTCAGTCTTTGTATACTTACGCATATGGATCCAAATAAGCTTTGTCAAGAGGGGAAGAGTAACAAAAAGAAGGAAACGATTGTCTTGGTACGCTGTTAAACATCAACAACACGAGGCTTAGCACTCATGCCCGTGAAGAGAAAAACTTTCCAAACCACGACATGACTCCAGCTCTCAGATCAATTCGTTGAAATCATTTATAATCTCAATATTATGATGCCTCCAGACTCACCTACGATGCTCCTCAAGTCCCTAAATCCTCTTACAGTCACCAGTTGATCCATTGTTCGAGCGCCCAGATCAACTTGTTATTCGTCAAACTTATCTCTATCTCGAACTCCAATTTGTTTCATCGTCTCTCAAATTCTACGACCACTACCTTAATCTACACTGCAGCGTATCCTTTGGGAGAACTCGCGACCGAAATCCTTCCTGTTCGCCAATCCTCCACTCTCGACTAGGCCTATAAACTTTAAACTTTAACACTTCTTCCTAGGCTGTCGCTCCAGTCGAATTTCTTTCAAAATTGAAACGCTAACGTTCAAGCTCTCCTATAATTATGAGTTTCGATCCTGCATCATTTTATGAACACCTTCAAAAACAATTTCCAGTGTAGCACCAGGCTCTTTCTCTGGCACCAAAACAAGCCAAACGAAGTTAATTTTTCAGACTCGATTTGCCCTAGCGCCGGTTAATAAGCTGGTGTCCCTGCCACGACTTTATGTAACACTAAGATATTTCAGACTTCCGTTTGCATGACAAAATAATTAATGTAAGGGTGGAGGTAATTTATTCGTACCCAACTGACGACGATGATATTGACGAATGATGACTTCTATTCTTTCCAACGCATTGTATGGAATAGAACTATAAGAGGAAGAGCATTGAAAATGTTTATCTCGGACTCTACGACTGTCCGCACTCTGACAACGCCAGTCCCATGCCTGGAAAAAGGAGACGGGTGACGTTGATGATACATGTTACCACATAGTGTCGTTAAACTGCAACTAACCATGGTTTATCTCGTGTTTTCGTTTTCCGAGTAGAAACATGGACCTCAGGATGGCCGATTGGTTTGAGTGGGCTGCCCGTAACACTCAGCGTGCGCCGAGTGAGCGGGTTTGACTCTCGTCCGAGGCAAAAGTTACTGTGTAGGGAACTTGAGCAAATCCTTCGCGCACAATTGCTCTGCATTACAACTGCAGTTGCGTCGTCGAGACGTGTGTGCGCGCTTTCGTGCAAGACTTTCATGTTAAAGCGCGTTATAAATGCCTAGTTGTAATGTATTGTAAATTGGCCTACCCTATTTTATATACCATGCCAATGATTACTTCACTATCTAAGCCCTAAAGCCTTATCGTATACCAACTTTTGCGGAGTTGTTCTCAGATCATACGAATTCACCCACTTTCATTAAACACTAAGTACTAATTGATTATGACCGCAAAACATATTATTCGAACTCACTAATTGTTGGCTAGTCAGTTGATCTCTATAAGGGCCTAGTGTGGATAATTGATCCATAGACAAATACGTTATAGGCCTACTAGCTGTGACCAACTGATGTTCTACCCGCCTTCCGTTTATTCTTTTAACCATTCCAGAAGTTGGAGTTTATCTGGAATGGCCCTAGGGCAGCAACTGCAGCACCAGTAACGTTGTCTTTAGTAAAGCGAGGCTTCTTCTGAGCGTAAGTCCATCGGGAACCTACCCACGCCGTTCGCTACAGCCGCCTCCGATGACTACGAGACTTGGCCCGTCGTACCTTCGACGGCGCAGCCAGTGTAAGCATCAGCTACAGCGAAGGCTGATCGGTGCACACAAGAGCCTGAACGCACACAGGTCATAGAGAGGCCACTTGTGGTTTGCTCGTACGCATCGTTTACGAGTGTACAGATATGTATAATTAATGTATATGCAGGCTACTTGTCTTAAGCATGTAGGTACAATTCATACACACACACACACATGCATTTATATTTTCATAATTCATATACGTATGCAAAGAATCTGCACAGTGCGAGTTCCAGATTGATGACGAATCATCGTGATAGTAGTGTTTCCTTTGCCCCAAGATCCTTCGCTAACCTTAAATTCATTATAAGATTGCTATTAGGACGTCGGATGTTAATACTGAGCATCTACTGTTGAAAGACTAAAACATAGGTCTATAGGATATATTGTGCTGACCTAGTCTACACCTGACCTACTTTGGCTCATACGACTTTTTATCCTTCTTTAAGATAACCTGCGAGTGGACTAGAATTGATGCCTAATATCAGAATTATAGGCCTTACTGGTCATTCGACTGCACGTATTTGCATGCTTATATATTGTATAAATGTACAATGCTCTTAGGCAGCTAATTAAGTCAGTTCTGGAGGTAACCACGGCAACAACAGGACTGTTTGCAGTGCTAAAACGACTTTCGCTCTCTCTGGACGAGTGACAATTTTTCTCCCTCGTCGTCTGTTCTCCTCAGCGATGTTCAGTGTGTGTATCTGGTGCCCTATAGAATAATAAAGGTCTCTCTGCCCCTTGGTGTGAAATTTGAAAGTACAACGGTCCCAGCTTTAAATTGACAACATAGCAATGTCTCTTAAGGGACCGTCAATCGCAATCATAGTCGAAAAATTCCGTTTCTAAAAGTCATACCCTTAAGTTAAGGGCATAAACTTGGCCACGAGCGCTACTCAAAATCACTGCTCTAGCATCGGGTCACATCAGAAAACTCAACAGCAAAGAGTAAAATATTTTGAAAATAATTTACTGTATCATTATTTTAGTATAAAATTGTCACAATGAATAGTCGCATATATATGCATAGGCCTACTATGTGCTCACATTGTCTTAAATTTATGCTAAGCCAAGTTACGAATGAACAGCAATGCAAGTAGACGAGTCCTTTACTTCATTTTTACACAAATTGCAAAACTAGCACTAGCGGATCACTTAAAATCAGCAGGGTGGCCTTGTGTTGAGCAGCACTTAATTGAGTCATTTGGCGCTCTGTTATTTTTATCTTCATGACGCTTTTAAAAGTAATCTTTAAACAAATATTAACTCTGAGAGTTGAATTTAACGGACACGCTGCTTCTATATGATTACTTAACATAAACGTTTTCAAAGTCTCTAAACTAATGGACCTTGTAAAGTTATCTCACACGCAACGTATATGTCGACATTCAGAATATTGTAGGCCTACTCCAAAGTGCGGTTAGCAGTTAGCTTTGTTGGCATACATGCATGTCTACTTAGCTTACTCAAGCTGACGCCACGATATTTATTGCACTTTGGAATTGTTAAGTGTGCGATATCTACTGGCGGAGACTGACACGGTTAGGATTATAGCAAACGTCATACCGAATGGGCCTACGCTTCTCCAATTTATCTCTATTGACTTATACAAATAGTCATCGATGAGATAACGTTCGTTTGACTGCTTTGCATATTGAATACACAGTCATGCACGCTAATTAAAAAGTGTGATACTGGTGCGTCGTTCAAAGGATTACGTACTGTGTAATAGGATTTGCAGTAAATAACTGTCTAGCTGCATGATTATTTGAATTAAAATGCTGAAATACGTTCTTTAAATTGCATTGAAGTACACCTAAAAAGCATAGTGTTTTTAAAAAATGTGTGTCAGTTAGGCCTAAGTTGTATTGGAATTACTGCTTGAACATTGCAACCAGTCACGGTATAAGGCCTAAAGCTTTCTATCAAACGTATAAATAGCCTAACTAACTGCTAATAGTTAACTGCGCAGGATGCAAGCGACTGTGTCACCGACGCGAGAGGCACAGGAGCAGCTCCGGGAAATGACGGAATGTTGTATCTGTGCGGATATATTCACTGATCCCGTGATGTTACCATGCATCCACACTTTCTGCTTGAAATGCCTAGCAGAGATGGCCACGAAGGCAAAGAAGCATCCAGGAAGTACGTTGCCTTGTCCAATCTGTCGACAAGACTTCACGATTCCGTCCGACGGATTCACTAAACTCCAGAGAAACTTCTTCATGGATCGACTCGTTGAGGTGGCGAACATCCTGAAACCCGTATCGGACTGTAGTAGTAGGGTTCTCTGCGACCGCTGTTCCAGGCATGGTACGCCTTCAGACGGAGAAGGAAGCGGTGAAACTCCTTCGGCCGTGATGTACTGTGTCGAATGCTGTTCAAAATTGTGCGAAAAATGCAGTCGGAAGCATAATAAGAAGAGACCTGAATGGAAGAGCCATCGACTGCTGGGATTTGGAGGTCAGATGAGCCTCGACGAAATGCTCGTGACTCTCTCGCCGAAGGTCTGCTCACAGCATTCTGGTGAGAAGTTGAAGATCTTCTGCAGCGATTGTAAAATGGTCGTTTGCTCTCTGTGCTTCATCGAAAGCCACCGTTCGCACAACTACTCGCAGGTCAGTAAGATCGTCAGCGGTTTTCGTTCCCAGGTCGAGAGGAACATAAGCAGACTGTCGGCAGGCATTTCCGCAAATCGAGAGAAGAAAGTCCGCATCGAAAAACAAAAGCATGAACTGATCGAGAAGCTATCGGCTGCTGAAATTGCGGTTCTGAAAGTTGGCAACGAATTAAAAGATCTTGTAGACACGCATACGGCGATGCTATTGAAACAGTTAGATTCGATGAAGCAACAACGCTTATTGGAAATTAACACGTTATTGGAAGACCTTGAGCGACACACGACAGTTTTAGAAAGCTACACAGCGTATGCCAACGAAATCAGTTCAAAGGGATCGCCTAGTGACGTATGCGCCGCAGCTCATGATATGGACACCAGGGCAAAAGAATTGGCCGAGAAACAAGCAGTTCTATTTGCAAGACAACCCATACTAATTAAACCGTCTTTTCAAGCTACAGAATTGGTAGACACCATAAAGGAACAGCAGATGAACTTTGGAAGAATTGAAGGTTAGAGTTTCCCATATAGGCTACAGCAGAAAGTATTTGAGCATAGAAATTGTAACTGCAACGATGGCAAAATGCTAATCATGTTGGCCTCACGAGTCTACATTCCAATTCGAATCAATTTGAATCATATAACTTTGGACCAAGGCTCATTATAGTTTCCTATTCCGTTTTGTGCCATAGTCGAGATACTGCAACCGAAGATCACAGTTCCACTGGCAGCCGAGTGTAAGGGTAAGAGAGTGCGCTAGTCTGCTGGAATTCATGGCCGAACCCTTTGCATTCAGGTCAGACCCATGCATATGACCTCTTCCAAAATTCATCTTCCTCCTCCTCCTCCAGAAGACTGATCAGGGATCTATTTCTGTGAGCACACGTGCACATTCCTACGTGGCTGATAAAGGCTTACAGGATTAATGTAGGCCTAATTCACATACATTTGGTATTAAATTATGGTCTCTCGCGATTAAGCCCATAGATAAAACGCTCGTGAAAGACTGAACCCAATATTGGAATTGAAGAAACTCAAATTGTACTCATTAACTTGAAAGTAATTTTGACTGCAAGCACCAACATTCCGAAAAGTATGTAAAAGATATGATTCAGCCCAGTGTTTGAATTGTCGGGGTGTTGGGAGGGTTCAACCTCCCAGTTCATTTTTCAGCCCCGATAGTTGCCCCGTTAAAATTTTACAATACAAACCCTGATTATGTCAACATATTTGGAACAATCTGCGAATAGCAGAATTGGTACATACTGGTCAGTGGTCAGTGGCTTCTTGAAATAGATAGACAAGCATTGAATTACAGTTACAGGTTAAACACAAGTAAAAGCAAAGGCTATGTTTAGACCAAAAAAGAACTGGTCTGTTTTTACCTATTGTGACCAGCCTTATTAAATTTTTCTCGAAGTTTTATTCGTTTGATAAAACTATTATAAATATTGACCTACTGCAGCACTCTATGTTCGTAAATATTGCATAATTGGACGTAGTTTCTTCAAGCTAAACTGCTGTTTTATGTGCTGTAAACAGAAAACGGCGACTATGCGGCGAACCCGAGTCTGATCTGTACAATACGACCAAGCGCTTCCGAAGACCTGGGTAAGCCCATCTGGGGTCTAACCATCCTAGGCAACGAGATGTTCGTAGTGACCGACACAAACCCGACGATCAAGGTCTACGATGTGCTGACGTTCAGACCGACGCGTCATTGGCTGATGACAGGAATGGACGATCCGTGGGACATCCGGTCTTGTCCGAGGAACAAATGCCTCTACGTCTTCAACTGGAAGCCAACGGCGTTCAAGGAAATCTGGAGAATATGTCCAGAATCGATGAAGGTCGTGAAGAAGTGGTCGACGGCAAACGATGCTGGTAGGCTATCGGTGACGTACGACGCAAACGTTCTGCTGGCTGTACACAGCCACAACAAGATCAACGAATACTCAGCCAACGGACAGTTGATTCGGGATATCAAGCTGCATGCCATAGCTGGAGTAAGGCATCCTTGGCACGCCATTAAACTCACAAATCGTCATTACGTGTTTAGTTACGGTGATCTCGACGACGCAATGCATGGGGTGTGCGTAGTAAACGGAAAGGGAGAGGTCGTACGGTCGCTCTGTGAAAGGAAAGGATCGACCCTGAGGAACCTCGACGTCCCCGTCAATCTATTGATCGACAAGCGAGGGCAGATCATGGTGGCTGACCACAACAACGGTCGTGTGCTTCTGCTGAGCCCGAATCTGGAGCCGCAGAAGGCAATCATCTCCAGGAGTCAGGGACTTAGAAAGCCAATCAGATTGGCTCTCGACGAAGTCAATGGTTGTCTGTACGTGGCAGACTGTGAGTTTGATTTCGCAACAAGAAAATGGCAGGAGGGCGAAGTACTCATCATGCGTATCAAGTAACTCGACCTAAAGCGTAGGGACCTATGCAGCAGTTGCAGTTCTTGAGCTATCTCCACCGTCAACTGTCTTATTGCGTCGCTTGGCTGAAGATCAGACAACTGCTGACTAGTCTACGCTATCAATGTAACTTCGAGCAAAAGGTTATAAATCCAAGCAGTAACCACAAACTTTTTATAATAATATGATTCGGTTGAATTTTAATATGAATCGGTTGACTTTAATCAGTCATACTTCCGCAAACGTTGCGCGCTCGTTTACATGTTAACCTACTGGACTGTCAACCGAGAGGTCTTAATTGATGCGTCTGTTCTGCTGTTTCTAATTATATTGGTTTGGGTATCAAAACAATCTGTATCCAAAGGATAGATAGTAGCCTATTGAGATTGTATAGGCCTAATAACTTTTATCGTTATTCAGACTGTCGCTCGTAATTCGATTCGATCTAAGGAGGAACCTCTTTATCCATCGATTGGAATGAATAAACCTCTTAGTATGCGCGTAATCATTTCCACCAGTTATTAACCACTTGTAAAAATTGAATAATTGCACTAGAATTGTAGGAACATTGGTCTACTAAGCATATTCCAGGTCAATTTTAATGGTTTTAGCATAAACTAAACGTCTTCTGAACCACTTGACACCGATGATATGTCGTTATTTAAATATAAAGCAATTAACTGGTGTCATTTTTAAAGTGGCGAATAGTAAATCTGCTTACAAACAAGCTGTGCTAAGGCCCGGAGCCACTTTGTGACTAGACGAATCTTTGAATGTAGCAAAAACACAGCTGTATTTTATTTGTATCACACAGTAATCAGCTCACATCTAATAATATTAGTCTTCTCCTCATTAATAATATTCCGATTTCTTGCGGCTCTTCTTCTAATTGTGTGGCACAGTGGCCGATTGGTTGGAGCGGTCAGCCCGTAACGTTCAATGTGCGCTGAGTGAGCGGGTTCGACGCTCGTCCGAGGAGTCACTGTGTAGGGATCTTGATCAAGTCCTTCGCGCACAATTGCACGTGCACTTCTGAGCAAAAAATGTTGGAAGAAGGGCGATATCAGATTTCAGAATAAATAAAATAAATAAATACATTTCTAAGTCAATCAGTCTCTTTCACGAAAGGAACACGTCGCCAACATATCGTCGATTATTGCCAAAAATATATATTATCTTCAGCGTAACATACCTCCTACATTCTACAAACTTTCTGTTTAGACTCTAATCCATATAAAAAAAATGAACCACCCATATTTTATGTACTGTATTGTAGTACGGGCCTCCAACTACACTTCAAGAGTACTAAGATTAAATTCCCTTCGGAAATAATTAAAATCATTTGGTTATGGTTATGGTCATAACTTTTTGCCTACATCAATGTCAATGAGTGCAAGAGCGCTATATAAATGTTCATATACATATATACATAGGCTACATACATACATACATACATACATACAAGAGGATCTAGACTGACAACTGACGTGCCTGAGCCGTCTGATAGCAGATGACTAACAAGCCTTTTAATAACTAAAATGCTAACGTGCTTATTATGCTAATTTGGAAACCATGCGTGCCCCTCGTGTCCTTATAAGTTTCGGATAGTGCAGGGAGGGGTCCGTGCCATTGCCAGACATGTAATACCACTAGACCGCCACGTGACAATTAAACCACGATTATAATTATTGTGTGGAATTTTAAGCGCTTATAGAAAAGAGACTGACGAGGCTCAGCCACTTATGTTATGTGTTAGTGTATGATATATTTATATATTTAATGTTATATGTTAATGTACAATTTAACAACGTATTCGAGAAGCATGGATCGACCACAGAAAGATCGCATGGATGATGTCTAGGGAGTTGAAATAACAGGGTTAAAAACGATTCCGCAGGTTAATCGTCTGTGTATGGGTGTGCGAACGTGTTAACATGTTTGTTTAATGCCGTAATCATAGCATAGATAATTAACAGTTGAGGAAGTGTAAATAGTCGTCACTTGAAAAGGTCACGCAAACACACAGAGTCGGACCCTAGACGCATGCACTCAGACATCAATTAAATTGAAAGGCCATGTGAAAAAATGTCGATAATTTGTAATAAAACCCGCCCTAATTAATACTGTACAGTAGTTAGGAGAAGATTGTGCGCGATTTGATGCGTGAGCAAAACAAGCCATACAGAAGTGCGTTAGATTTATGCCCCCGTCACACTAGACCCCGATCTAACTACGCTTCGAACGAACGACCTAGACTCAAGAATGCTGCAAATGTTTACTGCTAAATTTCAGGTGGGCGAGGGGGGCGAGGGGGGGCGAGGGGAAGAAGCCGCCCCAGAAGACACGTGTCCTAGGGGCGGCATTTTCAGTAAAGAAATCAATAAAAAATTATTGTTTAAGTTGCATGGGGTCAGGCGCACACACCGCACGGGGCACATGAAAATGTTTTTCTTTGTAAAAATATAGGCCTACAGACGATTCTGGCATAGAAAATTAACAGGGAAAGAGCGGGAAATTTAATGAGGTGTTACGAGATTGAATATTGTTGTTTGAATTGGATTTGACCTAAAATTAGTTTTTAATAACTAATTTATGAATTTATTTTTGTATCATCATAAAATTTTATTCCTGAAAACATAACCTTATTATTTCTAAAATTCGGCGACCCTAAAATTTGGCGTTTATTAGATTAAATTGGCGGCGTTTAGTAGCGGAAGTATCCAGAAAGTAGAACTGCGCATAGCCAAGTGCATGCAGCATGGACTATATATATCCATGTTGTTTGATAATTATTATTTTAGCGGGAATGAAGGTATGAAACCGTACCGTATCCGTCATCGGTTGTGTGTCTATAGTCCGAAGGTTCGATAGTACACAGATTGCATGGTGTCCGGTTGATAGATGATAATTTTGCGGTTTTAAAATGGTAGCTGGATTGATTAAAAGAATTCTGTTTGGCTAGAAGCTGAATTGCATCATTCTTTTAATTCGTCCAGCTTCGAATCCACATAGGCAGGATTTTTTTCATATCAATCTAGTTCCCATTTTTAAACATTCTTTTCATCAATTAATCCAGCTTCTAGTTAAATTAATGTCGGAGTAACCTTCGGATTATCGAGCGGACACCCCGTAATCTGTATGATAAGTTACCAGTAGCTAGTCTATTCTAAGTAGTATGCTTACTATAGTCCCATCATGATTAAATGGTATTATTTAGGACTTTCTTTTCAATATATAGAGAGTTAGGATAAAAAGGTTACTGTATAATTTTAATTTTATGTGAACTTTATAATTTTCTATCTATAGCCTGAAAGACGTTTAGTAACTTTATTGCGAGGCTTGCTTTTTGTTTGCTTCAAAAGTGGTTTGTTTCGTAATTAATACTATCTTATTCTATTTTCTTATTTTTATATCAAATGATAACGCATTTTACTTAGTCAAACAGTTTTAATTTTGACAACACATGCTGATGTTGTTACTAACTGTACAATGAATCGAGTGCTGAATTGAATAATCATAATGTATAATGAAAACACTCAAAACAAGCGTCTTAGGTCCATCTCCCCCTTGTGCATATCCCAGGATATGCACAAGAATAAAGTGATGAAAATTACAGACAGAGGCGGCATTTGTACCTTCGCACCAGGCGGCAATTTGCCTCTCTACACCACTGCGAGCGTAGCGGAAAGAACCGCAGTGCGAGCGCATTTGAGCGTGTCGGAGGTCGTAAAAATTAGCTTGCCGATCTGAGCACGATGTCGTTACTTTTATATGGCGCCCGCGGCGATGTCCCTACGACATGACCACGCTCTCGCTTTGACAATAATGCGTCGCTGTCAGGCTCGACCCGTTCGTAATACGATTGCGCAACGCCTAATGCGCCCAGACAACGCCGATTTTGTATATATGCATGCATTTATGTGCGTATTTACACATATGTATGAAAATAAACAATTAATTATCCTGTCAAATCGCAGGCAAAGTGAGACAAAAATCGCAACCTCAGAAAGATTTTTTTCATTTCATAATTCAGAAATGCAGCTAAAATTACTTCACATGACAAATACCTCTCCAAATAGTCATTATGCTAGCATTACACACATGTCTTGAAAATGTAATACTACTACTAATAATATCACTACAATCAATACAGTGCAGCACAACACCTCCAATCACTTATGTATAACAAATACTCATTATCATATTGTATCATGTGTCCACTGTCCACCGTCCAAAGCATTTTCGACTACGCGTCCGACTTCATCTTAGTATACAGCCCTGCATCCTCATCCTCCTTAGCATGACGATGGCTTGGTATTCCAGAGATTCGAGTTGTCCTTGTAGAAGTAACATGTTTCATCCATGGCTGACACTGTAGCCTACTATTTGTGTTGCATCCCAGTTTATACCACGAGGTCATAGTGGTTGAAGAGCGTGGTAGTAACGCAGTTTATACGTTATGAGAACGTCACAGCGGCGTTGTCTGCGCGCGTTAAGCGTTGCACAGGCTTAATACGAACGGGTCAAGCCTGACGAAGACGCATTATGGTCATAGCGACAGCGTGGTCATGTCGCAGGGACATCGCCGTGGGCGTGATGTAAAATGAACGACATCGTGCTCAGTTCGGAAAGCCAATTTTCACCACCGCCAACACGCTTGCAATACGATCATTAAGTTCGAACTACGCTCGAGTTACGTCGGTACTACGCTTGCCCCTTTTATTTTACGTTCAAATACGCTTGCACTGCACTTCTTTCCGCCAGGCCTCGCACCAAGTTTTTTTAACATGTTCAACATTTGGTCACGCGCTCCACGCTCATGGTGACGGCGCCACGCTCGATCGTGATTGCAATACGTTCATAGAAGATCAAATTGCGGTTCTACTGCGGTTCTACTGCGGTTCTACTGCGTTCTACTGCGTTCTACACGTTGCCACCACGCTCTACGAGCGTGATGGGAAGGTTGTGAGATCGGGAGCTTAGTGTGACGGGGGTATTAAGATTTGAGTCCGACTGCGTGAGGACTGATAATGAAGTGACACATCTATCATCGATAACGTTTTGCGGAAGTCAGGCTGTTTATTTAAAAATTATATGTAGGCCTATGACGGATTATCAAATGAGAGCAGATCTAACATTCTGCAGGGTACACTTTCGTGCCAGTCATTATTTCACTTGAAAGTTAGGCCAACTGCATCTCCCGGATGCAATTTTATTCTGGATTCTTAAGCATTAGAACATGACAAAAATTCGGAAGACTCGTGCAGAAATTACTTTCAACCAAGTTGAAATTTCTTTTTAAAGGTAAATTCTCTTTAATCGTTTTCCGTAGGCCTACAGTAAATGTTGAGATCTATGCGTGATTAGTATAAATGAAGAGATACCTCTTCTGTCATCTTTATTGCCAGAAAATGTCTCCTCAAAATGATCCTGAGACCTGTCTGGTGTCTGCTTTAAGCATATGTGCTATGTATCTGGAGTGTCTGCAAAACACGTAGTTTTATTGTGCTAAATGCATTGAACCATGGACCCAGATGTAAAAAAAGTGTTTTGCTTTATTCTCTGTGCACGATGAAAAAAGAGAATAGGGTGCAGAATGGAATCCCGTTACCGGTACTTAATTATAAAGCCTTCTATACATTTTGGGGCCTAATTAGTGCATGATAGGAAAGTTGTTATTTACTGATTAACTTTTGAACTGCGTAACCAAGGTTAGCGGCCGGCGGGCCAAATCTGGCCCGCGAAGGCCTAACAACTGGCCCGCGGACCTATGCCAAAATTTTAAAATCATTAACTAAATTTTTTTTTAAATCTATGTTTTTGAATTATTATTATTATAATTATAATTATTTGAATTATATTATATATTTTGCAAATGTATCATTTTAAAAAATTTACTGGAGGGTGCTCAGCAGTCCCCCTCCCCAAACCCTCAGCAGCCCCCCTCCCCAAACCCCTCCCCAAACCCTCAGCAGCCCCCCTCCCCAAACCCCTCCCCAAACCCTCAGCAGCCCCCCTCCCCAAACCCTCAGCAGCCCCCCTCCCCAAACCCTCAGCAGCCCCCCTCCCCAAACCCTCAGCAGCCCCCCTCCCCAAACCCTCAGCAGCCCCCCTCCCCAAACCCCTCCCCAAACCCTCAGCAGCCCCCCTCCCCAAACCCTCAGCAGCCCCCCTCCCCAAACCCTCAGCAGCCCCCCTCCCCAAACCCTCAGCAGCCCCCCTCCCCAAACCCTCAGCAGCCCCCCTCCCCAAACCCTCAGCAGCCCCCCTCCCCAAACCCTCAGCAGCCCCCCTCCCCAAACCCCTCCTTGAGCCTCTGGCCCACCACCATCTCCAGATTTCTCTAGTTTGGCCCTTGACTAAATCTAATTGAATAGCCCTGATGTAGTGCAAGATCGCAATAAAGTAAATTTTTAGGTTCCCGTTTTCCCCGTTTTTCGATTTTTCGTTTTCTCCGTTTTTTACATTTATGCATTGAACTGACTAAATTGAGGAGTGGACATTTTTAAATTTTACTGAGGAATAGAAATTTTCTGCACAGAAACAATGCTTTCCGGAGACCTGAAGAGCTGTGATTTCACAAAAAATTATTTTGAATTCCGTAAAGTTCTTTTCTCAAGACACGAGCCAGCCAGGCACCTACTCTGTGGAAGTTTCTTTGAGCTGCCTCTTTTGTACTTTCTTTCAAACCCAACAGACTTCGACATCATGTTCTGTGACACTAAATTTTGTGCCATTTATAAGCACGTCAATGCGCCTACGAGATTTACGAACACGCTAACAATTGACAAGACAGATTGTCATATTGGATATGTAAGACTGATAGACAGCGAAGAATTTATTCGTAATCCATATGGCGTCAACAAAGGACCAGCTCACATGAGAACAATATACATTCGGTACACATACTTAAGATCTGTCTTGGGAATTGTCTTTGATAGATGGCAAGACATTCATTCGCTTACTAAGGATAGTGTCTACGCCATATCCTGTCCATTATGGCCCCCAGACGCGATTGAGTGGATTAGTCGTAAACGTATCAATGGTTGGCCAACTGAGAACATAGTCGAAACAATAGTTAAAGGTGGATGTCATCTGGTTTCAAAGCCTCACGGGAAGAACCCGAACGATGACACTCAATGGAGATATTCATTCTCAAAAGCTGAAACTGTTTTAATACACAATTGCTGGACACCTGTACAAAAGTACATTTATCACTTGCTGAGAATCATAAAGAGAGACGTGATTATCAAGTGCGGTGGTGAAAATGAAACTTTCATTTCCAATTATTATTTTAAGACGCTGATGCTATGGGCATGCGAGGTAAAACATTCAGAATTTTGGGATGACAGAAACATAGTAACATCCGTGAGAGAACTGCTCCTGGATTTCATTGAAAAGCTGATAGAAAGGAACTTCTCACATTATTTCATACCTTCAAATAATATAATGGATGACTTGCCGTGCAGCGCGGACGTTCACAATGAAATCAGTTTACTACTCAGCTATAGAGAAGTAGAAATTACAGAGATCATCAGAAAAGAACCAAAGGCATATCAGATGGATTATGGCTTCATCGTATGGCCAAATCAAAGTCTCTATCCACTGTCGGCCAAATGTTCCCATATATTTTATCTTTCTTTGAACGAAAATAATGATAGACAATTGCAGCATACTAGGATACTCAGCATATGCAGTTCAAATTCCTTCTGTCCTGAGCTTGAATATTTGTACAAAGGCATACTGATGCATCTTCAAATGTCGAAGTTAAGGAAACACGAAGATAAAAAACGCAAACAAGATTTTATTGCATCTGCAGAGGAGTTATTTGATTTGTCAATTCAGAAAATGGATTACGGTTTTACACGCATTCGATTACATCTTGGTTGGTCGATCTCTGAAATTTACCAGCAACTTTGGTTATCGTGCGGAGGTAAACACGTCCAAAATCAAAACCTAATGCTATACTCCGGATCATGTGAGCACATGACTTCATCCACTACTTGTTACGTAAGAGACGAGGATAACTATTTAAAAAACCACTGGTCAAATTCACAAAACAGAATGAAAACAAGTATCTCTCCTATTTGGCAAGAGATAATGCTGAATGAGTTGACACTGCCATTTAATTCGACTTATTTTGTGTGTTCCGCCTATAAGGCCAACTTCTTCTGCAATGGTCTACGTAACTACAGAATGGCTTTAGATCTGTGTAAGGAAGTCGCGAAACGACAGAAAAGCTTATCTCTCTTACTGAATCATATGTTAGACGAATTTCTTCCTTTCCCGTTGAAAAACGAATGGAGTGGATTATATGATCGGTACATCCAGATTCTTCTTGGGTTTCTCGCTCTATACAGATCATTAACGGCTTCGCCAAAAGTCAGACGGCGTACGATTCCTGTTTATATGTGTTCTCGTGTTTATCTGAAATATATCAAAACTCGGTGTTGTGTAATTCTCAATGAGCCCATCGCTGACTTCAGTTTAAAGCCTAATCGTCTTTACCGGTATTCAATCAGAATTTTAAGATTTCAGGTGGACTTCTCCAAAGCTATTCTGAGAACTGCTCTGTATATCAGCAACCCAGATCTAGCTCAATTAGTCATTCAATGCAATTAGATATGGCGCTACTTCAAGAAATCTACTCAGTAGCTTTCCCAGTTCAACCTCGGTAAAATAAGACAGATTTCAGTGTGGAATAGAATAAATGGGATAGAGAGTTTCTAGGCAGGAACCGAAGAGTCAATGTGTGGCTATTCCACGCAGTCTGGCCCACAACCAAAAAGCCCGATGAACCCGCTTCAGCTGCCCAATCCTACCACGAGCCATGCCAGCATACATGCAAAATGATTTGTGACTAACGTGGACAGTAGTAGCTGCATAACTAACAGAGGGTGAACGGGAGATAACCTATTAACCTGACGCAACTGTTATTGATAAAAACAGCCGCGTGTTACCGAGTTAACGTGCTGGGCGACGGTGAGCTCCTGGTCAAGAATGATCCCGAGGTCTGTATAGGCTATCAAATACTGTAGCAATGTAAAGAAGGAAATAGCAGTAGATAGTGCATGTGAGTCAAACTTTGCCAGTTGTAGCCGGGTCCCAAGCCAGATAAATTTGGTTTTGACAGGGTTGTGTTACTTTTATTTACTGGGTAAATAAAAATATGTGTAGACCATTAAAATAACAGTGCACATTTTAACCACATGCGAATATCTTCAAAAGGCCATAAAATGTTCGACGTTTGAAAGCAAGAAATTTACATTATTATGCGTCCCTTCCCACAGCCCCATGAAATCTTAAATATTTCTTTCCTCTGGATGACTTATACTTGGTCATTCTGTATATCCTTCCTTGATGAAAGGGTGACTATATTATAAAGCGGAACCTTTTTCCTTTCATGGTTCTCTTTCTTTGTTTCTCCTTGATAATCTTCGTGTACATAATTGATTGATTAATTAATTGATTGATGGTTGACTGTATTTAATTTGATTTCTTCGATGAAAATAATACAAATATATGGTTATGTTGTTATTGATGCATGAACCACCCGAGGCTTAACCGATTACTTATCTACATCTTCTTTGCACATTTTGTAGAAAATTTTCGTTCAGCGCATAAAAACGAACAAGGATAGAGGGTGAGGTTGGATATGGTCACGTTTGCATTGCTTGTTGGACAGAAAGTTGGGGGAGGAGTGACATTTCTGTTTCCAATTTTCAACGCTTCTTATTCATAGCATAAAGACAGACTAGATTTAATGGGTCTGAGCATGTTTTATTCTTTTTGCGTCTGGGATCTTCTTTTGGGCAAATTGTAGCAATTGTATAGCTGGCCTGTTTTAGGCACATATGCGAAATGTGAGGATGATAAAACTACTTTTATGATAATTAGTATCAATTCCCTTTTATGACATATAAAAACTGGAGTAATAGAACAATAATAATTAACACCTACATTAAGTTTTTGGAGATAACATCATAGGCTAATTGTAATAATGTTATCAATGTTATTTCTGGATACGACTTATAAAGGCCTTTATAATGACGTCACAGGACATGTTTTACGGAGTCATTTCTGTTGTCAAATCGACAAATTCTTTGATTCTATCATCATAATTTTAAAGAAATCATTAACTAAATTGTGATTGAGGCATTGTAAACATTGTTCGTAAGGGCTTTGCATCTGCAGTGGCCCTTGCCCCATCCGTATTCGACTTGCTCAGCACAACTATATGGTGTTTCTTGAAACATTGACGTATTTCTTGACAAGAGAAGAAGTCTATTTTGTATAACTGCTTCTGCTTATACTTTATGATAATATTTATACTATGTCTAAGAAACGAACATCGTATGACGAGAAAACGAACGAAGAACCAGAAGGTAGGTTAACTCAGGAAAGTTTATGATGATACGATTGATAATAATTATTTGTTATTCCAATACATAATTCAGAAATTTCGAGATGAATATCTAGCTATGACGATCAGAACTATTTCCTAGCCAGCTATTTCTTCAATTTTGTTTTAGTTAGATCTACTAATAGCATAATTAATTATTCAGTATTGTAGGATCCAAGCTCGCGAGAAGACTAGTTATTGGTTAGCACTGTGTAAATATAGAAATTGCGATCATGCTAGTTCTCATGATTGTTAAAAATAACAAATAAATAGTTTTTATAAACCCTGAACATAACTAGAGCAAATAAGTTCAATAAGTTACACTGTTCAATTAAGCTAATTAAATTACACCGTTCAATTAAGTTCATTAAGTTAGTCCTACGCTGTTCAAAGTCAGCGTTCTTACAGACACTGGGCAGTAGGCCTATTTCATCTTTGCATACGTTGTTGGAATGAAGATCAGATGTTTATCTTGCTCTTAATGAAGACTCATTGCTTTCTTATTCTGCTTCTAGCACCCTTACCAAGAGTAGGCACACTAGACCCCGATCTGACTACGCTTCGAACGAACGACCTAGGTTCAAGAATGCTGCCGAACTTGGTGAGATCGGGGTCGTTTACTACTAAATTTCAATTGAACAACCTCAAAAACACAGTCACACTAGGCCCCGATCTCACAACGCTCCCATCACGCTCGTAGAGCGTGGTTGAAACGTGTAGAACGTAGTAGATTCGCAGTAGAACCACAGTAGAACCGCCGTTCGATCTTCTATGAACGTATTGCAATCGCGATCTAGCGTGACGCCGTCACCATGAGCATGGAACGCGCAACCAAATTTTGAACATGTTCAAAAAAACGTGATGCGAGCGTGACGGAAAGAAATCAGCTTGCGTGTATTTGTGATGCATTAATTACTAAGTCCAATGTTTTGTTACAATCCGTTGCATGAAGGAACGAACCACGCGAATGGACATTAGCGAAAGGGTCAAATTAAATAGATTTCTGTACTAAACATTTTCGGAAACTAATATCCAGTTTTAAATAACTGCACTGTATTTAAAGACTTGCGCGAATTCTTTTACAAAACTCATTCATTGTCATCTCGTGCTTTGTATTTTATTAAAATTCTGCTCTTGCCTCTATTGACTTGTTGTTAGAATAGGATGATGAGCTACGCCTGCAATTTTGGACAATACCAATTCCTAGGCCTATAATTGTGTTTCAATCTAACTTATTAATACTCTGTAATTAATTACGTGTCTTAGTTATTTACAAAAAGTTGCAATGAATTTTGCAAGACCTCTGTCACGTTTTTCTATCCCATTGTGCAGTGTCATCTCGCAACAATCCAACAACCAATTGATGCTCAGTAATGTAATGGAGCGCTTATATAGCGCAACTCAATTCACGTGCATGTATGTATTAAGCCCGTAATCGATGAGAATCATGTTTTATTCTAACTAATTATCATAAACCTGTGTCTCGCTTTTTGTCTCATTGCTCGCATCAAGTCAACGATCAACCAAAGTCCAGCAGGTTCCTAACATAAACACGTAGAACAATTAGTTTTCAGAAGCCAATGCCACTGTGGGGCTGTGATTCAAGATACCTTCGAATCTTCTGACGTCTATTTCGTTTTTGATTCGAATGTATGTCGAATCTTTGCAGGTTCATAGCATAACCTCATGTAACCGTAATCGTAACCTCAATATTTCCACAGCACCCATAAAAGCAAAGTCGCGGGAACCAGCTCATTCACAGGCGCAATGTATTTATGTATGGGTGTATGCAAGCCTATGGTTGTAGCTGTTTGCAGCCTACCATAACGCTATCAGCAATTTGGTCAATCCTTCCTCTCTCTGCGCCCTCTCAAAACGCGCTCCAACACGCTTTCTCCATGCTATATTAAACTATAGGCAATTTCGAATGCATAATTTATTTCTAAAATCATAGAGATAACTGTAGCAACACAGTTAACTATCTATTTAACTATTAATGGGCTTCTTATATCATTTGCACTTTGGAAATAAGAATGCTCCTTTTCTCGTATGGAATGTTAAATCAACTTTATGCTGATTGCTGCTCCTCTACAATAATGCATGCTGGCTTAGAATAATGCAAATAATTTATACTGTTAATTGAAACTTTATTTACACGAAGTGCGGCGAAGAATTGACTTTGACCAAAAACAAATTTGTTTGAAAACAATAAACACAGTTTGGCCATCAATACAAAACTAGTTATGTATAAAACTTTCGGTACTTGGACAATGGACATTAAATTACTTGCCTGAAAGTTACTGAATACTGAAATGATTTTCACTTGAATACTGAATTATATCTATAATAACTAGTTTCAAATACTGAACTTCAAATAAACTGGAAATAATTCACGCTATCCTTCTTGAGTAAAAGAAAGTTGTCAGAAGTGGATTAAATCGTCTGAGTCGCTATTTGTGGGTGAAGAATCTTTGGTTGGGGCGCCCATAGCAGGGAAAAGCGACGGATGGTTCTTCTTCCGTTTAGGTCTGTGAGAACCAACGTGTAGATTTTCCAGCGGATGATTGGAACTCGACGCTTCAGGAAAGTCGAATGACGCCGCCACAGAAACAGCGTTGATATCACCTGAGATTAAAAATTACTAAGCAATTAAAACTACAGTTACAGAGTATCTGTTCTGGCGCCTTTTAAATTGAAGCTTAGTTGAAAATGCGAGAAATTCTGTTTCAAAAACGTCTTATAGGTCTACCATTCTAGATCATTCTCATATGGTGGGTCTCATATATGGTCTACAACAATTTATCCTACTACCAATTAGATTAATTTCATTCAGATGTTTTGGCACGTTTCATGTAAGGTCCATATTTTTTATTTATATATTTTATTTATTCTGAAATTTGATATTGCTGTTCTTCCAACACTTTTGCTCGGAAGTACACTCGCCTCGACGGCTCAATTGCAGTTGTACTTCAGAGCAATTGTGCGCGAAGGACTTGCTCAAGGTCCCTACACAGTGACTCCCCGGAGGAGGGTCGAACCTGCTCACTCAACGCACACTTTGTGTTACGGGCCGACCGCTCTAACCGATCGGCCACCGTGCACGCCACGCATATATTCATATCTTTCGTGCGTATAACAGCTCCTCTTATTGGTTACTCCATTCGTTCTCTCACTGAGGTGCACTTAGCACTTAGGTGCTTCTTTTCCTCTAAAGCTTCTGGGTTAAGAGTGCCTCTGAATAGTTAGATACATATAGATATATAGATGCGACACGATGCTATGCAGGCGGTTAGCAAAAGACGTGAAAGTTTCCCGTTGTTGGCCTATGTTGGTGCGGTGATGACAAATGAAGTCCCTGCCCCATTAGCAATAGAATCTGGAATGTAAAGTGGTTAGCGACAGGAAGTAGATGAACGTTTGCTCACAGTCAACAAAGATGCTCAGTTGTAACTAAGAAATGAAAGAGAAGCTCTGTGAGTGTTCAAAGAGCAATCAAATGACGCGTTTTAATTATAATTTAGGGTTATCATAAATACCAAACCAAAATACCACGATTAGTCACGATTATCATTGTATTTCAACATATCAACTCCTTGGAGGCCATGCTATGCACAAGTAGGCACCCGTGGTTCGGAACAGGACTTTTAGGTCCCGCCCATTAGGTCCTGGACTATTAGGTACCACCGATCAGGTCCCGAGACAGTTAGGTTCCGGGTCAATAAGGTACTGGACGGTTAGGTACAGCAACGAAACAATTGGGATCTGAGAAGGGTTTTCCATTGTCTCTTGTGCTCTTCTCTTCATTGAAGTCTTCACTCTCTCCACCTCCACTCCCGCAGCATTGCTTCCATGCGTATGGACGCCGCTTCTGGCGATAATGACGTCGTTAAAATCCGTATGGAGTCTGCTTTTGCATCCGTTGTTTCGATCACGGCATCTCCAGAACTTAACGTTTCCGTCAACATTACATTCGTGGAATGTAAATAGAAAACCTCCATCGTGCAACATTTTTTTATTTCCTTTCGTTTGTATTTCTTGAAGATCGTTTTCCTCCATACTTGGTTTGTTCTTTATAATTTTTGTATCATAAAATGTTAATTACATTAACATTGTTGAAATTTACTAACACTTAACACTATTTGTGGTTTATGCGATGATGCTATTTCGCATTTTCTCGCATAAATTGGCGCCCAAATTCCTAAATGGAAAGTTTTCGCAAATTATTGCATAAAGTTTGGCAATTTCGGTCAGTGTCAACTATAATTGGTTTGTCCAGAATATTATCAATCTATAGGGGCTATAGTTTACAGACCAGACGACGTAATTGTTGATGACTAGGACCGTGGTTCATGCGATTATGCGATTTTCCGCATAATATACAAAAATGTTCGCATAATCCAGGGAGCCCTATGCATGAGAAAATGAACATTAAGCCTGCCTATGATAGTCGTGTAAACTCACCCTGATTCTTCGTAGAGATATATAGTATTTCATCTCCATAGACTCTCATCTCACCTCGTTCGTCTCCATTTAGATTCTGTTCGTTCTGCTTTTCGTTCAGCTTATCGCAGAGTCCAGATAGCTTCTTATTGGCATCGCTCAACAGCTCAGCCTGGCTTCTCTTTGCCAACCTTTCCTTAGCCAACTGCTTTTTGGTCTTTTCAAGTTCATTTTCGACTTCCTCCAGCCGCTTCCCAAGTGCAATGACCCTATGCTTCGTCACGTTGAGTAGTTTTTCTTGTTCTATCCTAGTCTGTCTTTCTTCGCACAGTTCTGCCAATGTTACATCAATGAGTTTTCCTCTTTCCACTTCATTGTGTTTCAGTTGCACCTCCCTAGCGAGTTCCTTCTTCATTTGATCCAGACGAGTTTCATACTCCGTTCTGAGCCTCTTTTCACTGTTCAGCTCTTGAAGCACCTGCCTGTGAGCCAAGTTTTCTTTAGGATCGTGTTGCGCCCCCAAATCTTCAATCTGTTTTCCAAGTATAGAAATCTTTTCGTTTGCAAAACTCAAGTTTTTTACTAGCTCGAATTTTAGTAGCCTTTCTTTCTCGAGTTCTTCCTGCAGCTTCTTGTTGATACCACCGTTGTTCTGCTCCTCATGATGTCCAATTTGCCTAAGTAGTTCTGCTATTTTGGCATTTGCATCGTTCAGACGTCTCTCTTGGTCATAGTTCAACAGTTTTTCTTTCGCCAACTCATCCTTGACTGCCTTAACTTCCTTTTTTTCGTTTTGGTAGGTATATAGTTGCTTCGCTGTTTCTTCCAATCTTTTATTCATGGCATTTAGTTGTATTGCAGACTCTCTGCGCTGAATGTCGTGGTCCTTCTTGAGCTTTTCAGTGGCGAGTTCCATCAACTCCAACTTCGTGAACATTGCCCGTGAATCGTTACGAAGCTTATCGTTTTCAAGCTGACACATCTTCAATTGCTCTTCCAATTCTCTTACTCGATTGAGTCCCTGTGACTCTTTATGTGTTGTCGGTGTACCTCTGATGGTTAGCTCGTGCGTTGCTTTGTGTGCTTGTAAAGTCCTTTCCTCTGTTTCATTTTTAATGTGGATTGTTTGCAGTGGTAATGCAAAACTCGTTTTAGTAGTGCCTATATCCTGTGTGGTATGATGAAGATGGACTGTGCCTGGTGCGGAGGGGATCGCCTCTGTGAATACTTCTTTCGAGACATGTCTCACCACCGGTTCATCTACAATAGCATCATACATACATAAACAGCATTGCATAGATAACAACCAATAATAAGTAGAAGAAGAATAACAAAAAAGAAAAGAAAAATAAGAAGAAGAGTAGTTTCTGACGCTGGTTCGAGAGGTAGAGATGCGAATGAAATTCTATCGACTTCACTTTCTAGGCATAAGAACAGGTCGCCAGTTCTCTCCTACCTAATTTTAACCACCGACATTATACGTCAGAGTATTCAATATAGCGGAGTTCGATATAGGCTATAGATGGAACCAAAATCCTGAAGCAAATTTCTGTCATGGGGACTATTTTACCACAGCCTTTTCATTGGTATTCAAGAATGCCAATCGTTACTATAGCGCATCTTCCTATAGTCACTGTTAATGCACCGCAGCAGAAGCTGGCAATTGGAGACCCGTACATAGATTGTCGTAAGCGCAATGACGGTTTTAACTCGTCACTGTTCGCAGTCAGACAGTGCCAGTCCCAGGCCTGAATAAAGTAGGAAGGCGACGCTAATGATCTTTGTTATCACACAGTGTCGTTAAATTGCAACTGCTAGTGACGGTTACAGCTGTGTGGTTACCTAAAAAAGCATGACGAGGTGGAACGGACACGTCGTATGTATCTGATGAACCGAATTCGTTTGGTCGCTTCTGCGGTCTCTTCTCAAACAAATCAATCAAGAATTTCACTCGAATCTCTTCCATCGTCCTAATTCAAAGCAACACAGAGTTCGTTGAAGGATACATCGATCGATCTGTAAGACCATGGACAAAACAAAACAAGAATATTATTGCATACAACAAGCCTTGTGGGTATGTTGGTATGTACCAGAGGTCTGCGAATTTACCCATACGGGCCATACCCGACCTGTACCCCAACATTTCGGATACAGGTCGGGTTTGGGTAGGACCATTGTGAGTAAGGGTGTACCCGATTCTACACGTACCAACAAGAAAATTTGAAGTTATGTGTAGGCCTAATAGTCAATCTTGCACCTCAAATGACCTACTTGCCATTACTGGGTGTATCCTGTCAAATTGCCGTCAGTGTGTGTCTTAGTCAATTTGGCATTATATTCAGGTAGGCCTATATGTTTATATGCATGTTCATGTATGTATTTTTGTATGTTTTATGCACACATGTACATGTATGTATGTATGTACATATCTATGTATGTATGTATGTATATATGTATGTATGTATGTATGTATGTATATATCTATGTATGTATGTATGTATGTATATATCTATGTATGTATGTATGTATGTATGTATGTACGTATGTATGTATGTATGTATGTATGTATGTATGTATATATCTATGTATGTATGTATGTATGTATGTATGTATGTATATATGTATGTATGTACGTATGTATGTATGTATGTATATATGTATGTATGTACGTATGTATGTATGTATGTATGTATGTATGTATGTATGTATGTATGCATGTATGTACATGTATGTATGTATGTATGTATGTATGTATATATCTATGTATGTATGTATGCATGCAGACATGTATATATCTATATCATGTATATATCTATGTATGTATGTATGTATGTATGTATATATCTATGTATGTATGTATGTATATATATTCTCGTTTAAATAATAGACCTAATCTTTCAGTGTACCTTCGTGCCGCTCACTTGGTCCAAGTAACGTTCTCCTCGTTCATGTGTTAATCATTCAAATAGTCACGTTCACTTCGCCTTAAACATTTTAAAGGCGCTCTATAAAACCCAGATACGTAAGCTTACTAAACATATTATATTAGCCGTGACTGGGCTGGGTGCTCTCTTGAGCAAGTCTCTTAAAGAAGCGCTGTAAAAGCGCCCAAAATGAACGAATGAATTATATGCATGTGCAAGCATACTTTCATACATAGAGGCACGCATACTTATAATGATACATACTAACATGCAGACATATATGGACAAATACATAGAAAAATAATAAATTGCATACATTCATACATACCTGTAGGCTAGACCATAATTGTTGAATAAATATGCACTATGCCCTCAGTTATATAAACATATGGCTCGTTATCAAGATAAACATCGTATCAGACATGTCATGACATGTGGCTTAATTGCAATATCATATAAGTTCATTCTGATCAATAGAAGAAGACACGAGCTGTCCCTTAGGCTATAGCCCTGGGGCTGCCATGAGCATAAAGTGTCAACGACTTCATTTACCCAGCCTCAGCATATGGTCTCGTCTTCCCTCCGACAGTACATGTATGCAGCTGAGTTCGTTAGGAGGCACGGATGGAACAGAATAACAGAATTCCTGACACATATTTCTTCTCTAAGTAGGATTCGAACCACGACCTCTCTATTGACAGCCTGTCACGCTGACCACTTCACTTTCGAGCACCGTCAATTTAACGGGCTTCATTCCCTTTAACTTGCTCAAAAGAGTCACCATGACAACAGGAAAAGAGAAGTATCTTGAATGCTTTTTAATTATTCCTCTCTTGCCTGTTGCACTAAGAGAGCTGTCCAACTTTTCTGCTGCATTACATCCACATTTTTTGGAAGAAATTTTACCGCATTCATCTTAAAAAATAATTATAAAAATGAAGACGTCCATTACGCTATTAAATAAATAAATTAAGACGTTCTAAAATAATTATTCTTATGATGCAGTCATCAACGAGTTATTGTAACCAATGATGTAACCAATTATTTCACTAAGGATGTAATCATTGTTTAACCAATGATGTCAATGAACTAATATGCGTTATAACTATGTAACGAATTACGTAACTAATGATTTAACGAATTATTAAACAAATCATGTAATTAACAATGCAACAAATTATGTAACAACATAAACCGTAATCATAGAAGGTTCGTTACTAGATTGAATGTTATTGTAAGCTAAGTTGCTGTTTTGACAGCTTAGTGTTCTCATTAAATGATAATCTGAATTGAAGTGAAGGTACAAGAGATGAAACTAATCCGATTATACTGCTTAATAAGTGCATATTAAGTAACGACGATCAGCAATTACTGGGTTGCAAGATCATCTTCGAGTAAGAAAAAACAAGTTAGTCGTAATTGAAATCGTAAGGGTGAACTTCAAATTGACGAAACATTACTCTCAAACTTGAGCACAAGGCACAAGCTTATTCGTGAAGGTTGTCCAGTGGAGATCCGGATCCGATTCCCAGGACGGCGGAGAGAGGATTCAGAACAGCTATATAAGGAGGGTAGGCTGATAGATAGCTAGATAGGATTTCGGGGTGGATGAGAAACTCGGAATGAGACGGATCATGGCAGTAATTTATGAAGAGATTAGAGTTCAATCTGAAGTGGAAAACCTTTCGGGCCTTTGTGGAGGAGGTGACGCTCCGTGAGTGACGCCATCGATAGAGTAACTGAAAACTGAAATTCTTATGAAATGCTCAACTGGAAGGTGGACTGTATAATTCTCATCTCGCTTGGTCGTCTTCTCCAGTAGGCATAGGCCTATATAAATCTACCGAAAATAAACTAAACACGATGCCTGGCGCATCTCTAGGTCTAGAAGTCGATACGCTTACAGTAAGCCTACATTGTATGAAAGAATTTACAAACCATGTGTCCGTGTAGACCCGGCGCGGCTCTAATCCAAGTCAGAGTTGTGCGCTGGCAATATCCTAAGTGCAAAATGGCGTCCACAGAGGCGAGGCTGGACTCAAATGCGAGTCCATTCACTTGAGAGAGCATGCGCTTGAAGCTCTGTCGACCATATTTAAAAAGATAAAAGCAGGAGACTAATGTTGGCCGAGGTACATGTAATTGATTAATTGCTCGTTCATTGGCTTGGATCACCACATACAAATTGACACTAGACGATAAGCCAAGCGTAAGTAAAGATTGCGAACTGGAGCGATTTTTCAAGGTCCATCAATGAGATATCATTTATTGTTATCTCTTATGCTAAACGTTGTTCGAATTGATCGGAGTTATTTTACAATAAGCCGAAATTGGAATATGTTAACAATATGTGAAGATCGGTTGGGGTCAAGAGGTGTTTAACCTATAACCAGTTGAAGGTCTATAGCTACATAATATTTATATAGGCAAATGCCGTATGGTTCATATTTTAATTGCGTCACTTGAGAGCTCATAAGAACGTTAAACTGGCAGAAATATGGAGAGTCTTTCCAAGTTCATATGCAAAATTTAAGACCAGAGGACATAGTTAACTGTTAGTAAAAAATATTGGAACTAATGATAACAAGCCAGGACATTATACCAGCGTCTGTTTGTGAGGCATAGTATGTTGATTATCTAGTCAAATTGGGAAATTGTATAACAAATATTTATGACAACTTCCAATCCTATCGCTGATCCGAAATTTCAATGTAATCAGCCAAAAATGGAAATTGGAAATGTCCATCTCTCTCATACTCACACACTCTCTCTATATAATATATATTTCTTATATACACGGTGTCCAATAAGTTCGTGAACGATTTTGCTAGTTTGTTAAAAAAAATACACAACAAAGAGCAATAATTATTGTGCCATTTAATAGGCAATAGTGTTGCCTTTGCTGGATATAACAGCTTTCATTCGTCTGGGCAAAGATTCGATGAGGTTGTGCAAAGTTTCAACCGATATCGAGTTCCATGCTTTTCGCAAACGACATTTTAGCTGAGCAGGAGTCTTTGGTTCAGGATCTTTGTAGACACTGCTTTTGAGTATACTCCAGAGATTTTCAATCGGTGAGAGATCAGGAGAGTTGGGAGGCCAGTTTTCAATGTAGTTAGGAATATTTTCGTTCAGCCATGCTCGCGAAACAGCAGATGTATGTGATCGCGCACCATCCTGCTGGAAAACGCTAACGGCGTTGTCAGTGAAGATACGACGTTTCGAGATCGTTCCAGAAGTGTCCAGTCTCGCGTAAACTGGTTTTAATTCCTTCTTTAAAATGTTATTGATATAATACTCCGAGTTAATTGATGTATGCTGAGGTACAAAATGTAGTCGCGTTAATCCTGAGGCTGTCATACCTCCCCACACAAGAACAGTCGGACTAAACTTGACCTGCGAGGCGACAGGAACATTTTCTTCTTGCGAACCCCAAACGGTGTCATTGCGTGAGTTTGGAACATAGAACACTTGATACGGCGATTCGTCACTAAATAGAACATTAGACCAGTCTTCGAATTTCCAATGTCTATGCTGCCGCGCGAATAACAACCGTTTTTTCCTCTGAGCGTCTGTTAGCAATGGCGCCTTTCTGCGTTTCCAACATCTCCACTTCAACTCCACTTTCATGTAATTTCTGATTGTTTCTTTGTTGCCCTTCAGTCCACCTGCCTTGAGAGATTTTTCTATCTGTCTCAATTCAAATCCTCGTCTGTATTTCGCCTTTTTGATTATTTTAATAGCAGCCTGTGTCAAAATCTTTGGTCGACCGCATCGTGCATGATCGCCTAACTCGCCTTGCTTGCTTCTTTCAACCCATTTTGCTACCCAACTTTCGATCGTCCTAATTTATCGCCTATAACGGAATATGAATATCCTTCTTCAGCAAGAATAGCAGCTTTCGAGCGTAACTGAGCGTCTGCTATTTTCGACATTTCTGAGTTTGTTTACGAAAAACGATATCGAACTACATAAAATTCGCTAAAAATAGCCTTTCAGCATATATTGATGACGTCATTTCCTCGTTGCAAAAAAACTAGCACTTTTTACACTTTTTGGTTTCGGGACATAAAGCTCTTTCAAATGACATAAAAATTATTAATGTTTGTTGCAAAAATTTTCTGCTTTCTGCAAGCAAAATCGTTCACGAACTTATTGGACACCCTATATATATCTATTTTTCTCTCTATCTCTCTCTGTTTATCTCTTTCTATCTCTCACTCTTCTGTCTCTGTCTTTGTCTCTATCTCTCACTGTCTCTCTGTCTCTATGTCTCGCTCTGTCTGTCTGTGTCTATGCTTCTCTATCAGTCTCTGTCTCTGTCTCTCTCTCCGAGACAGAGACAGACAGAGAAATACTTTATGAGCATCAGGATCAATTGGTAGCATCCGTTCGTATCATATCATTTTTTTTCAAGGATTCTATTAATTGCTAAATTCATTGCGTGCATCTCCAATATATCGACTTGTTATTTCCTACCGCCGATATAAAACTGCAGGTGTTTGCGGTGAGTTTATTATATCAAGTGAAACCTTATAGTCTAACTGTCTAGAATAGTTCAAGTTACCAGCCGAAATTCAATCATTAACTGAGTATCCCAGGATCAGGAAATACTGTTAATGTTTGTAGTTAACTAACTCCTGAATTTAATTATTAACGGATTAGTCCTAAGATGTAGAATATATTGCGAATGGTAACACATGCTGAGAACCCTTTGTTAGATCTGTTTGCAATGCGTGACTTGATACCCGTTGTATATGGTTTTCAATCCCTGATTGCAAGTGTAACAGTTGAGTGACAATACTATCTTGTTGAAAGTCGCTCAGGCTGACTTCCCTCGCGATCAGGTCATTAGGGTTTTGAGCCTGAGGTTCAGTACACGGTGAGCCGTAGTTTTTCTTGCGTCTTGGTCGATCCAATCCTGAGCGCAGATTCGGGAGTGGATGGATACCTTTCGTCATTTCGGACATTGAAAACGAATGCGAAAAGACAGGAACCTGAATATCGTTTCCGCTGTGACCTGCCAAGAAAAATGATTTTTGTTCTGATGACGAACAAACTTCGCATAAAACGAAATTCGGCGTTCATTGCTGAAATCTAGAATATATCATATTTTGTAATTATTGTGCTAAAGGTCAATGTGATCTGAGATAATCCTAGTTGCCGAACAGAAATTGCAGGAGCCGGATACATTTTCTGTTATCATTGCGGCCTATTATTAGACAGCATCGCGCTTTCTCTGTTGTTGGCCCAATGGCATGGAATGGGCTACCATTATAATTGTATCTTATGCCGATGGTTAATTCAGATGCATTTCACAGTAGCCTTAAGATTTTTCTTTCAGCCGGGGTTGAGTCAGGAGCGTTTCTGAGTAGTAGGCCTAACCTTAAATGGGCACTATGAACATTATCGTAGTGAATGAATGAATTATTAAAGAGTCGCAGGACAAAGAAGAACTGATTCCGTATAATAAAAACAGACGCTGGTGCTGAAATTGACAGTTATTCATCTTTTGTCCAGTCCAGATAATTCACACCAGCAATTTTATACAGTGGAGGGTCTTGACTTTTCCTACAATGACCACCACGGAGGGGCCGGGACACCATAGAGAGGGGCCAGTTGGATGTCTGGTTTCTTTTATACCGAAAGTGGACTAAAATATGGAGGCGCTACCGTATGGTCACCGGCTCAGCTGGTGAAGCACTGGCCCCTCCGGGCCCGTAGAGCCGCCATTGATGCTACGAAATAAAGGCATGCGATTGTAGCGAGTGTTAAACCATAGCGGGTTACTTTGTATTGGTGAGTTATGAAAAAAAACCTGGTTTCAGAAGATAAAAACATAGCGATCACAAAATTAGTGACACGTGATGAGTGAATAGGCTGTAACGAATCTTGGTGATTGAAGCTCCGATGGCGAGTAGCGTAGAAAAAGAATGGGTGGTTATTTAAAACTTAGCAACCATCTCTGATTTGAACTTAAATGCACGAACAGAGATTTCATGAGATGGCCTCTGCTAGCATGCTCAGGTGGAGCCCATATAAGTCCCATTATCCCAAATGAGACCCATATAAAGCCCATTAATTATGTATTCCAACTAATGCGCATTGAAACACGTGGCATGGTGGCCTATTGGTTAGAGCGATCGGCCCGTAACACTCAGTGTGCGCTGAGTGAGCGAGTTCGACTCTCGTCCGTGGGCTTCACTGTGTAAGGACAGCAAGTCCTTCGCACACAATGCTCTGCATTACAACTGCAGTTGCGCCGTAGAGGCATGTGCGCACTTCTGAACTTAAGTGTAAGTAGGACGATATCAAATAACGATTGTATTGTATTGTATAAACTGGCGAAACCGGATATGTTCATTTGCCTATGAGCTTGACGACTATTCGCCAAGCGATGAAGACGAGCAAACTGTTCTCTGATACGAAATGTGAAACTTATCTACAATCTTTGAGGGTTTAACTCCATTAACGATTAGGTCTATCATTTATTTTACAGAATTAGAATCTTACTCGCAGATTTTTTGATCTTCGCTTCCAGCTTCGCCTTAACATTCTCCTCTTCCTTCACATTATCGAGTTGTACTTGTGCCTTTTTTGATTTTGTCGCATTGTCGAATGATTCAATCCTAGTATCATTTATTTCTTGATCTATTTTAGGCTTACCGTCGTTCTTCTGTGTTAAGAGCGTCAGTTTAGAAACACTGATTTCATTCTCAGGTTTCACGTTATCTGCAATTGCTTCCAGTTGCTGAATAAGTTCCATGATCTTGTCATCTGCCTGGTTCAATTTGTTCGATAGATCCAAATTAAGTTCGATCTGTTTCTTAAGGTCCTCTTTTGTCTTTGCGTAGTGCTTCCTGTGATCTGTTTTGTAGCGTTGCAATTCCTTTTTCTTTGCTTCCAGTTGTTTTGAAAGGTATAGGATTTTCCTGTTTGCCTGCACCAGTCGTTTTTTTATTTCCATTCTCATCTTTCGTTCGTTCTCCGTTTCTTCCTGGAGTGATCTTAGTTCCACGCCGTTTGTGTGATTACTTTGGATCAAGGTCATGGTTTCTTCTGATTGTATCGGTTTGACAAACTTATGATCGGGCCTTGCAATTGCGGTGTCAGACAATAGACTTATTTTACTAGTCTTATTCTCGTATTGACTTGTCTTCTGTGTTTCTTCAAGTTCTGTCTCTCGATTAGGTTCATCCAGATATCTAAGCGTTGGGAATTCTTCACTGGGTAACATGATGGTACTACTTCCTGGTTCAATCGACGACTGTTGCAGTGAAGCGACCGATGCTTTGGGCGTTACGGAAACTCGTGAGGATTGTCGAACGACAAATTGGTTGGGACAAAGACTCCCTTTTCGGCGCATAAGAGTCAAGAGATGCTTCGTCTGTTGTTCTGAGATGTGTTGGATTAAGACTTCTTATCAAACAACAAAAAGGCAATTCTAAGAATTTGATCTTTCTGCATAACATGAAATATGACTAAGACTAAAATGTGAAAATTTTATATTTGCTTGGTAGCCAATTTCATATAACAAATGCATGATGTTTACTGAGTAGAGTACTTCAAAATGCCTAGAGCTCGCGGATATAGCCTATACTCTGTTACAAAAAGACGATAAATAGGCATACTATTTGCCCAACTCTTAAACAAAAACATCTATTACGTCTAATCCCCTGTTAATTACAGTGAGCCTTTGCAATAATCATTAGGCCCTATTACGTTTCCCTCCGTCAAATCGGTGCGAATCACTGCATTGTAAATCCAGTTGAGGCAGAGAGAGCTGCATTATTCTTTGTCAATTAGACGAATTGCATTGTTTTGTTTATAAACCAGAGTGCTATTATGCTAATGTTTTATTAAAGATTATAGCTACTTATATTAGTATTGGGTGTATATATGTCTGTATGAGAATGTTGACATATGCTTGTGCATATAAACAGGATATCATCACAGCGCAGTGAAAGTCTTAGTGAGAAAAGTTCCAAAAAGGAATCAATGCAAGAGTTACTAAAGCTAATATTGACTTTGTCACTTTTTACTGATTATTCGCAGTCTAAAGCATTGTATTTGTGCATTGTAGTATTCTCTCATCATTAAATGAATTATTGAAGCTGAATACATTGTTAAATTGGTCAGAGACTTTGAGGCGCATAGCAGCAACGGCGTGAGCTGAGATGAAATTGGGAGAAATTAAGCTACAGAAGGCAATACAAGGTGATAAATAATTATGATAAAGACGAATCGGTGAGGAATATAAGATTTTACCTTTCGATGTTCCTTGCCGATGTCCATTTTCGATTTTTTTCTCAATTGCAACAATCATTGATTTTATCGAGAGTTTTGACGACGACGTCATCTTTTATAAGTTCGTAAGTTACCAAAGGCGGATTTTACTAGATGGACCATTTCGTACAATTGATGTGTCATCAAAGCTAGGACAATGATATATATATATATTAATTCCTGACAATTGATCTGACGTCAGAGAAAGAACAACATATACATTTCAGGCAATTTATGCGTTACGTCAGAAGAATAACAATGTCACTTATTTATTTCAGAGAACCTATGTTACGTCAAAGGAAGAAAATGCTACAGTTTTAGACAATCGATGTGACTTCAGAGTGCAACACGACGAGACCGATGTGTTATCATAAACGTATTACATTAAACTCGGCTATCTATAGATCGATTAAGCAACAGTCTATTCAAGTCATATAAAATGTACTGCAGACAAAGACAAACTCTAATTTGGACGGATTTCAATGGTTGTCTTAAGACAACGTGGAGTGATTGTCTATGTACGAGGCACTGTAAAGCCCATGACCTCTTGAACTTCACCGCCAACCTTTCTGCTTTAATCAGAGGCGGCGATCTCGTTTGAGAGATGGGGACACCCAAGGAGAGTGGTAAGAAATATGGGGGGGGCAAACGTATGACGTGTTCCTTCTCTGTAAATGGTGAGGGGAACTTATCTCCTCGGTCTCCCGGGATCGCCGCTCCTGGTTTTAATCAACTGTTACATCAAGTACTTAGACACACAGAACACTAATATTCTATATATGTAGCAGGACTTGTACAAAGTGACAGCATATTTTAACTGGACCAAAGTATTCTTGGCAATGTTGCCGCAGCCAACCGCAGACATCTAAAACGACCAAAAGGACCATAATCGATTGTCCAGTCGGGCTAGTTCGCATCTCGTGATGTCTAAAGACCCTAGACGGTTGACTGACTTTGACTGAATGCGATTGACTCGACTAACGAGCTTCTCTGAGAAACATCATAATTACTTGGCAGCCCGACGTTGATCGTGACGTCACGCGATTATGACAGTTGCCAGACAACATCTAGTAATTATATATGAATAACATATTATTATTATCTATAGAGATTACGTATGTCTTTGTGATTTTACATAAATGACACGAATGTCTTAGACTTGTAAATGGAGGATGCTGTTGTCTCAGAGTATCATCGCACCAACCTGGTACGGCCACTATGACTATATGACTAAACGACTTCTGTAGTGTCGCCATGATTGTGGCACAGTGGCCGATGGGTTAGAGCGGTCAGCCCGTAACGTTCAGTGTGCGCTGAGTGAGCGGGTTCGACGCTCGTCCGAGGAGTCACTGTCTAGAGACCTTGAGCAAGTCCTTCACGCACAATTGCTCTGCAGTACAACTGCATTTGCGCCGTCGAGACGTGTTTATGTACTTCTGAGCAAACAATGTTGGAAGAAGGGCGGTATCAAACTTCGGTAAAAAATAAATGAATAATAACGCATAGGGCATCAACCGACGGTGCATCAGAATAAATTCGAAATCCTTTCAAATCCAGGGTCAGTCGTAAGAGACAGAAGAGAGTTTAAGAAGGATAGGCAACTGTAGGCCTACTGCCTAGGAACATCATGTACTCTTCCGCCTCAAACCAGCATATAATATTTGGACTGGAGAATATTTTGACCAATGGGAGAAACATAAAAAAACTGCAGTTTTCACAAAATTTAATGTTCCTTGTAAGATTCACACGTGTAACAATAACCTACATATATTGAATCCTATCCTGAGCTTCGCATTGTCAGAAATCATATAATGATTGCTTCATCAACCATGAGAAAGTTTATAGTAATTCTTGTAATGAGAAGTTCCACAATATTAATAATAATAATGAACATGAAAGACATACATGTAACAGACATAATAGACATAAAATAGTAATGGTAAAAATAATAATAAATAATAATATATAATAATAAATAAACATTAAATATTGACAAGTAATAATAAATAAGTTATTGTTATTATTATTGTCATAGATGGTGATAATAATGTAGAGATGGACAACAGACCGGCGCCAGCTCAATCACAGACCGATGACCAGCTCGGTCACAGACCGATGACCAGCTCGGTCACAGATGGATGACAGAGACAGAGTGAAGGATAAGCAGACGTTGCTATGTGAGTTAGTGAGCAACAAATCCTACTGACTTGACTGTGTGAATAGAGAGTGAGCCTAACGTGTCAGAAGTTGTCACTTGTTAGAGAAGAAGCTGTATTACGATATTGACGACTTGCAACCTGTGAATAAACTCGGAGCAGCAGCTGATGTGTTTCGAGTTAGTGGCCGAGTTAGTTATCGGTCTGTGACCGAGTTAGTCATCGGTCTGTGGCCGAGTTAGTCAGCGGTCTGTGACTAAGCTGGTTCCGGTCCGTGGTTGACCTGGCGATCGATCTGTGGCCCAGTTGGCCATCGATATGCAATGGAGTTGGTCACCGGGCACTATAGGAGATGATCCGCAGGTGTTCATAGTGGCAGCACTGATAACGGTTGCTTCTACTATAAAATTATTGCCTGAGCATCAACTACCTTATATATATATATACATGCTACCTTGGATATACACACACATATTTACATACAAATGAACATATATATATGTGTGTAGGCTAGGCTACCTAATTCCTACATTGCATTACATCCAACACCCACCTACTAGCCGCATTAGACTGCCATCTATATATAAACTACTACGATCTCATCGCTTCGAGCCAGAGACCCGACGGAGGACCTGACGTTGTGGCGTTTCTGGCGCTTTGGTCGGTCAAATCCAGTGTACAGATTCGGGATCGGATGATGGACATCAGAAAAGTCAGGAAACGGAAGTGAATACTCTGGACCGGAGTCCATTGGTTTCTTTCCCCAGTCACCTGTCAATAAAAGTCATAACATGCATAAAATCACACATTTGTATTTTCAGTTAAATTTGGCCTTCACTAACAGTTTCGCGAATTTTGTAGGCCACCCTCTTTAGTAAAGAAATGTTGCAGACCTTATTAAGGGAATTTAGATAGAGCCTCTTTCAGACTATCTACCCAGGAGAACATTTTTTCAAGTTCAGAACAATTTCACAGTTAGCGGGTAGCTCCAAAAGTCGTAAGCCAACAGATCAACCAACCCTAGTTCTATATGAGTTCAAGTAAAGTCACCTTATTAAGCGACCGGCATTACTAGCTTTATAAAAATTTTGAAATTTCCTTGTACCGAATCTCTAGAGGACAACAAATTATAGAATAAAAGTCTTACTCTCGCGTTTTTCCAGATCGGTCTCAAATTGATAATCGTTGTCGAAGTCCAGTGATTTAGCCTGCAGTCCTGTTTTAATTGTGGGCCGCAGCGACGACTTCTTCCTTTCTGGTATCTGTCTCGAAATCAATCTAATATCGCGATCATGGATTTCTAGATTGGTATCAGGCTTACTTTGACGTATCAGTTGGAAACTAGTGACTTCAATTTCACTCGTTGTATTTGTAATCAAGTCCAATTGTTGCATAAGCTTCGCGTTTTGTTCGTTAGCGTCGTTCAATTGACCTGACAACTGTGAACGAATTCGTTTTTCTTCCTCCAGATCCTCTTCTGCCTTTTTAAGGTCCTCGCGATCTGTTTTGTAAGTCAACAGTTGTTTGTCCTTTTCCTTCAGTTTCTTTATGAGGTCCGATATTTTGGTGTTCGCCGCCTTCAGTCGTTTTTCCAGTACACTTCTAATCTGCTTCTCTTTTGCTGTTTCCTCCTGTGCTGATCTTAGATCCTCTCTGTATGTTGCGGAGTTTTGTTCCTGCTTCGTGGTCTCATCGAACGCCTCCTTTTTGACCGACTCTTCAACCTGCAATTTGTGTTCTTTCTTCAACGTCTCAAAAGCGTTTTCCATCGATTCTAATTTCTTGTTCAATGTATTCAGTTCGCTACGAAGTCGGTCGTTCTCGTTTGTACTTATTTTTAGTAGTTCCTTCAGGTCTCTGAGTCGCCTCGGTTTGTCCAGATGTGTAGGTTTCGGCATGTCACCAGAAGACTGGTTAGTCGTCGGTTTCACAGTTATTTCTATGTTTTCAGTCATAGCTTTGCCTCTGTGATGTGACGACTCTAATGATACACTGGGAGCGGGAACATCACGGACGACTTGTAGCACGGCCACCTCACTTTTATCCGAGTCCGAGTCTTTAGAACACATTTCTTCGATTTCCTGGATGGTATTTTGAAGCGACGCTAATTAAAAGAATATATTTTTGCATTTCATTATTTTATACACAGAAAGATCGATGTTATAGTCAACCATTGGCAAGTTCAAAATAAATGTGTTCAATTTGATTTATGTATGAATACCCATGAATGCGTGTCTGTATGTTAAGTAAGTAGGCCAATAAGTATATTCTTTATTGAATCAATTGCATTACCGCACTCTGGTGTACATTATATATTTTTTAATACAGCGTTCTAATTTAAAAGGATTTTCGCTCTAGATGGTCTGCCTGTCTGCCTTTGGAATAACACGGTCGTTGGGGATTATGAGATCGTAATCGTTTGAATAGCAATACATTTATCAGCAATCTGATTAAAAAAGAATTTCAGCCCTAGACTGTCTGCCTTTGGAATAACACGGTCGTTGGGGATTATGAGATCGTAATCGTTTGAATAGCAATACATTTATCAGCAATCTGATTAAAAAAGAATTTCAGCCCTAGACTGTCTGCCTTTGGAATAACACGGTCGTGGGGATTATGAGATCGTAATCGTTTGAATAGCAATACATTTATCAGCAATCTGATTAAAAAAGAATTTCAGCCCTAGACTGTCTGCCTTTGGAATAACACGGTCGTTGGGGATTATGAGATCGTAATCGTTTGAATAGCAATACATTTATCAGCAATCTGATTAAAAAAGAATTTCAGCCCTAGACTGTCTGCCTTTGGAATAACACGGTCGTGGGGATTATGAGATCGTAATCGTTTGAATAGCAATACATTTATCAGCAATCTGATTAAAAAAGAATTTCAGCCCTAGACTGTCTGCCTTTGGAATAACACGGTCGTTGGGGATTATGAGATCGTAATCGTTTGAATAGCAATACATTTATCAGCAATCTGATTAAAAAAGAATTTCAGCCCTAGACTGTCTGCCTTTGGAATAACACGGTCGTGGGGATTATGAGATCGTAATCGTTTGAATAGCAATACATTTATCAGCAATCTGATTAAAAAAGAATTTCAGCCCTAGACTGTCTGCCTGTTGAATAACACGGTCATGCGGTCGTCGGGATTAGGATTCGTCTTTTAAATTGCAATACTTTTAAAAGTGCAGCATTCTCGCTAAACAGGATTTTCGTGCAAGTTTGTCTGCCTGTGGAATTTCACGGTCATATGGGCGTGGACGTAACGAGTAGGAGGAATGAACCGGTGCAGCACATGACCCGGGTTCTCCAGTACCGCTTTGAACACACCCGTATCGGCCAACCGGATCAGCTCGTTTATTGTTATCCAACAATACGAACACAAAAACATAAACTACAAACATGAGGCTTCATAGCAATGGAAGCACAAAAATTCGCTAAAGGAGGTATAACAGAGCACAACGTAACTGGAAGAACGATGGATATCATGGAGGGCCCAAGAAAGACTGCAAAATACTTGTAATCACTATTATGGATGGGCAGCGAAGAATCTACTTAAAATAAAGATTATATATATAAGGTAAAGAAGAGAGTAAGTAAGTAAATCTTGTTATCAAAGAGTAAGAAAAAATAAAAGGATAATAGAGAAAATAATATAACACTCTTAACTAAACGTAACTAATAATAATTAGCGCACAGCGGAGGAATATGGGGAGACGAAATGATAGTATGAAAATTAATAAAAATTCTATAAGGAATACACTATTACTAAAGAAGAACAGAGGAATTCCAGTGAAATAGGAATTACAAATGTAATAATATTATGAACATCAAAGTTAATTATTAACAGTTATCGGATTCTAGCAAATACTTACGGAGAGCGATTTTAAATGAGGTTATAGTTAAGATTCTATGGAGGTCAGAGGATAGCAAGTTCCAGACTCTAGGTCCAGCGACTCTCAGAGAGAAAAAACGGGTATTAGTTCTGGCAAAGTCGAGCCTATACAGATTGGAGGAGCGAGTGAAGGTAATCATGTATTTCTTTCGCCTCAGTAAAAATATTTAATAAAAGCTGATGGGAGCCTATCATTGACTGCTGAGAACATAAATGTAACTATTTGAAAGTGACAATTTGCTTTATTCTAAGTATGCGGTGTTGTTTATATAACGGTACAGATCGAGCCCAGTGGGTTTACTCCTTGAATAAATATGAGAGCCTTTTCTTGAATGTTTTCAAGTTTGACTAAGTAGGAGGAGTAGTGTGAGACCCATACCAAGTTACAGTAGTCAAAGTATGGCTGAATCATAGTGAAATAGAGTTGCCTGCGGATTGCTATTGGTAGTTTATTGGAAACTCTTCGTAATATGCCTAAGTTTTTGGAAGCTTTCACCGAGACATGGTCAATTTGACTTTTACATTTTAAATTAGCGTCAATTTGTACTCCTAGAAAGAGAGTAGAGGAGGTTTGGGCAAGCGGATTACCATTAGATGCGAGCAAGACATATGCTGGTACACTTTCATATGGGAATTAAATAATATAAAACTGGTTTTATGTATGTTAATTGTTAATTTATTGGCTAAGAACCAATCAGATACTTTCAGATAAATATTCGAATACAGGAACATCCTCTGGCAGATATCGTCAATCTGTTCATCACTGACTGTACTCGGGCACGCCCCTGCTGTCCCACGTACCCCCGCTAGACCGGGGCTGCATACAGCATGCGGGCCGCTCTTGTCGAAAGCACACGTCAGAGAGCAATAGTCCTCAGAGGCCATGTGCCACCATTATGTGCAAAACAAAAAATGATTTACATGTAGTTCAAAACTGAGGTTTTCAATCATGGTGACATCAGGATGGCCATACTTTTGACCCTTGGCAGACCCTGCGTCACCAACGGGTCTTCACCTCGTCTCCTCCCCGCCCCCGAGTACGTCGCATAATCATCTCTTGGGTCTCTTTTTATTTATCATATAGATGGCAATTGCCTGTATGCATCTATGTGAGTAGATATGTAATGTATGTATGTATGTATGTATGTATGTATATATATATATGTATGTGTGCGTACGTATATATATATGTGTATATATATGCATTCATGTATGTATGTATATATGTATGTATGTATGTATGTATATATATATATGTATGTGTGCGTACGTATATATATGTATATATATGCATTCATGTATGTATGTATATATGTATGTATGTATGTATATATATATATGTATGTGTGCGTACGTATATATATGTATATATATGCATAAATGTATGTATGTATATATGTATGTATGTATGTATGTATGTATGTATGTATGTATGTATGTATGTATGTATGCACGTACATGCATGTATATACGTATGCATGTATAAAGGCATGCGTGTATGCATGCTATATATATATATATGGTTGTATTTAGGTATATGTGTAACTGCGCATGTATGAATGTATGTAGTGTATGTTTAGTCATGTATATATATATATATTCATGTATGCGTGCGTGTATGCACGTATGCATATAATTGTGTACATTGAGTCGGGGACCTACATGTATGTTCTTCATATATAAAGATTCACTGCTTATCATTTTTAGGTCTACATTGCAATTAGTATGAAATGAGGCATCAACTTTTGATGAATTTTATCGATCGTTTGTGTACAATAAAGACAGTAGAGGTCCTTTAAATGAACCATTTCGGATTCAGGGAGTGTGATCCATTACAGAAGATCTATTGTCGTCGCCTGTTATCAATATATCCTCTTAACCAAGAAAGCATAGGTCCACCTATCTGACATAGGTCAAGTTTTCCTCAATGATTTCGTTTTATTCACGGCTTCAATAGCTTTAACCAAGCCCAGAAAAGTTCAATACTGCATTGGTTATTGTCAGTGGACTGAGTTTTATCTTGCTAATTCAACAATGTGTGCAAATACCACTCGGCGCTTGTGTCAAGTGCTTTAAGACATTTTATGCATGAATATGTATAAACCAAGAGAAGAAATGCCTATAATAATATTTAAATATAGTCCTATATTTCATGATGTTGAGCGGTCCATGAGCGGAGTAAACAATATGGCAAAGAGATAATGCAAAACGTTCAAGAGTAAAATTAGATGATTGCTTTTCATATATAGCGCAAATATATATATTTGTATATATGTGTATGCTTTCATCTCATATATATATATATATATACAGGTATATAAAACTCTATTTTTATTGTTCTAGTGATCAAACCAAATCTTCAACGTCTTCCGTATATATACATATATATATGTATATATACGGAAGACGTATACAAATCTTCAACGTCTTCCGTATATATACATATATATATATATATAACACATGATAAATAACATTGTTATGAATAGGCATTATGGTGTAATTTTAGTATACGTGTAGCCTAATTAATTTTAATAAGACCATGTGAGATGAGTTGGAAAGACATATGCTATGATGCTAAATGAAACGGTATGAGCTGAAGCGAGGTGCAATAATGTCAAAAGCAAGGTTTACCTCTTCGTTGTTTTTGTTCCGTTTGATTTTCTGTTATCGGCTCAAATAAACTAATTAGTCTTTTAACCTTGATCTCTGACTTCTTAGCCATATTTGTAAAGAAATTACTCAGCAAACGTCTCTGAAAACAACAGTTATAATCCGTTACAAAATAGTAATATTGATTGATTGCAATGCAAAACTGATATGAAGACAAAGCTTTAGGCTATCGAGACAATTACTGGAAAAGAGATGATTCTTTGAATTAACACTTTAAACATGTTTTTAAGAAACAAAAAGAAACATTGAGGTTTTTCAATGCGAGAGTTGAATGGAGTGGATGACATATCAATTAGATGCATGTAAAGACTACACTAATGTGCAATTTGCGATTTTTCAATAAGGAATATACTCGCTTGCTTACTTGCTTATTGTCTCAATGCACGATATGAACTCTGCTAAGAAGATGTCATCAAGGGTGGGGTATCAACCAGTCTTCGTTAATTTGTTGTGGTTAAGCACAGATTGCCTGTGTCCTGAATCAATTAGAACCTATGCTATGCTGTTTTAATTGTTTGCATGACTACATCGCAGAGTCCTATGCAGAGCTAACACCAAAGAAAGCCAGAAGGGTTATGATATGATCACTGTCCGTAAAAAATAATATAAAGGTCATTTAGAAGGTGAACCAGTGGCGTGTCTGTGTATAAAGTGATACTTTCGAGAGACTGACTGCAGAGAAGAGAATAAACGTGTGTAAAAAAACCAGTCTGCTTGTCTCCCATCTGCCCATTGATATAAGTATTTATATAAATATCATATATATCTACATGTGCATAATTATCTTCGTTAACTTAGTTCAAACTGACACACTGCAGTATGATTACAAGTATACTATGAACGGATGATGATAACTTCACAAGTTATTACAGGTTTCCAATTTCATTATACGACAGCCGAGCAAGGCGCCCATCATGTCCTTAATATAAGGTACCCAACACCGCCGCCTATCAAAAGAAAGGAATAGTCAAACTCATTCGGGTGGTAGGAATAAATCTATCTGCATACTGCTCTTTGCGTTAATGAGTTATCTCTTACTCTACGCCGAGACCAAAACCGAGAGGTCCAAGACCAAGACCAAGACCTCGAGACCACGTCCCTGCTCTACGCCAGCCAACATTGCATTTAGAGTGTAAGCTATTACGATTAATCATTTAGTAGCCTCAGAGTTCGAAACATTCTGTCTAAGTCTATTTGCAAAAATATTTCTTGATTTTGCCCAACCAATCCTTATCATCTCTTCCTTGAGCACAGTCCATTGTCCTCCTGTGCGCTGTGAGCCACTGGGCGTCAATCACATTTTCAAGTATCCTACAGTTATAAGTAGTGAGTAAACTCAGAGAGTATGGGTGCCATACTAACCCCTCTAATGATCAATCACATTTCATAAACACAATGCACCTGTTTAATCGCTGGCGCTGCGTCATATCAGATGCGTTGTCTAGAAATGTTATGTCATATTGCCCTAAAGCACGAAGAGTGAAGACATAGAATTTGATAAAGTGAGTTTTGTTATCGGTTAAAATGAATGTCACAAAAATCTAAGAATATAACTTCCATAGAGTCGTTGTCATGATGCACAAGGCTGAATCTATGGTCGCTTAAAGCTAGTTGGTGAAATCTGAAAGTAAATAATTATTATTTATGATTGTTCGAAGGACAGATCGGAATCCGCTGCACGTGTAGAGCGCAGTAATTGTGGAAGATGACAAACTCTGTCAACCAATCGACAGTGCATCATTAGAATTAATTCATGAATTTCTTCACAAATTTATATAGCGCCCTTTCAATGAAAGACTCAAACGTGATCCCAACTCCAGCCCAGACAACTAGGTAAGTTTTCAAATGACCATCAAATGTAGCCTAATAGAATGCTTTATGTCCACGTGAACACGTGGAATGAACACCCAAGTCGAAATCTAAAACCTCTATCTTTGCGGAATAGAATTAATTTATTACATAAATTTGCCTTCAACGAGACACGAAACGAGTGGCACAGTTTTAGCAGCAAGGTCATAAATACTGACTGGATGCACGCACTCTTTGTAAACAGCAATCAGGCCTAAAGCTAGAATGCAGACACCAAAATTGCAATGGAGTACTCACCGGCGTAAATCAGTAGCAATAAAGCATAGGACCTTTGCCTCCAGACACGATGCTGTCTTCTGCTTTGTGGACTTATCAGACGTTTCAGATTGAACGCAAACATTAGCACTACTGTACGCCTTAATCAGACACTTCAGCTCAACGCACGTTTTAGCCACGCTGTATTTTGAATGCAAGATCATCGGAAGGAAATGCTGCAGAGGATTCCGAAACCATTTAATATTATTATATGATATAATTAGGCTTATATAATTTAATTATATATTATAGTCTTTGATATAATAATAAATAATAATTTCAGTTTTACATGGTAGTGTTGATAGCAAAGTCCGAACTGAATCTGTGATTTAATTGTGGAGGCTATCTACTTACATAAGATCTCCGTTGAATAGTTTAACTGATTGCTGTTGAGTTAGACCCAGTGTATAGGTAAAGCATTGTATAATGCGATGTCACTGAGTGGCTTGTCAGAGTGGCGGATGGCCTCTTAAGGTCTAAGGTCACGGGTTAATCTGTTATGCATAATATCATAAGTCACATAGTTTAGGCAGCCTAATCCAGTCAAATGGTGAGTGGTCATAAGCTCTGTGCGGTTGTATGTTAAGAGACATCATTTTTCTATTTATAGAGTAGGCATATATTCTTAATTATGGCGACATAGAGCTTGTTATCTGTAAAACTAAACGTTCATTATTCATTGTTAGGCCCAACTATTTATTTGACATCCACAATTTAGATCCGATCAAAATAAATGACTGAATGTTAAGATGGATGGGAAAAAAGTCTATGATTTCGCGGAAATAACGACTGATTTCTGCGTTTCATACTTTGGAAATGAAACACAAACAATACGAATATGATTGATCTCACTATTAAAGTGTTGAGCTAGTGACCCAGGCTGATCAGCAAGTATTATATACAAAATCACCCCGAGCGATGAACGGATCAGGAAACAGCCAGAACATCCTGCTCCACTGAGCTATTTATTATTACAGACTAAAAAACACAAGAATGGAATAAAATAATTGATCAATAATCGTTATGATAGAATTTGTGCAGTGTTTGGAATCTAATTGCTTCAAAACAGTATTGGGCATGAGACCAAACATTCAAGATCAAGACCGAGACCAGGACCGAGAGGTCCAAGACCAAGACCAAGACCGATAGTCTGAGACCAAGACCGAGACTCTTTTTTATAAACAATTCAATTTATTAAGACGCTAAAACGGAATAACACGCTTAAAACATTAATTTCATGGCTGAAGAATGCTAATCTTAATAATGGTCCGGAAAACGTTTTACCGGTCACTTTGCACTTTTGCGGGTTCAGCCCTTGGCATCGGCCTGAGAATATCACAATAGGCAAATATTTTAAGACATCTGAACAAGATTAACGTTCCGTTTGAATTGTGTACTTGTACCACGGACCTCGGAATTGTATTATAATACTGTCTACACGTAGCCGACAACAAAAATATAGATTGTTCCTAACCCTTGAAATTTGTGAAAGCAAATTTTGCCATGGCTGGCTCCACTGCAAATGCATTATTTTCTCCCCACAGTAACATGGATATAAAGATCTATTAGTTTGGTCAGTAAATCGATATCAATCGCGTAAAGCCTAAACATCCGGTGTCTCTAATAACCGAAAAATAACCGACAAATATCTAAAACATTGCTCTGATACGGCAAATTACCAAGAACGCTAATTTAAGACGGAAACCAATCCCAAGACCGTTCCTTTAAGACCAACACCGATGGTCCGAGACCAACGCATTGGAGACCCAGTCTCGAGACCATGATCGCGGTTTCGAGACCACATCCCTGCTTCAATGAGATCAAATAATAACTTATATGGACAACAATGGTCTTACAAATGAGTACTTAATCGAACTTTTGAGTATAGAAAAGGTCCGCCCGAGGGCGCCAAGAAGGTCAGACGCGTCATCATCTTGTCATGGATGCGTCGTTAAATAAACTTATCACACAAGGGCCATGGAGGCTGAATTACCGGTATTTAGTATTTGGAATTAATTATTGCCGGGATTAATTGTCTTCAGAACAGCATGTCCAAAGATGTTCTGAATTCTCAAATAAAACTAAGCACCAAAGTTCCGAAACAGTGGAAAGGAACCAGAAATCAATAATTGTGTAGTTAATGTAGGCCCTTATACTAATAGGCCTGATATGTACTAGGCCTGATATGTTTTGAAATATTATTCTCATAGACATGGCCACGAAACATGACATGTTCAAAGAGACGATTCAATAGAAATAATCAACAAAATTATATAAGATGTTAACCTAGCGATTCATCTCAGACACGAAATGCATGATGTTGCCACAACATCGACAGTAACAGTTGTGACACAGATCGTTTAGACACTAACTATAAAGGCGTCTAAACAAAGCAATGAGAATTTATTCAATTAAAAGTCGACGCTTTGTCATTTATGACGACCATTAATTATTGAGCAGTGGCAATGTAATAGTACTCTTACAATAAGACTTATTGACATTAAATCGCCCGCCTTAAAGCCTATTCACAGTCACTAGAATTGTCCGAATAAATAAAAATAGACCTATACTCTGTAATTATAGATTAGTTGGTCGATGTTGTCCGAACCACTCTTCGTGTGGAAATCGCAGGAAGTTGTCCGAATCCCGTATTCTCAACTTTGATAACCCGAGCGAACATCTTTTAACATCGGTGAATTGACAAAACATTATGGTGCAATTGAGTCTGTACATCGTGCTATGTAGTTTAGACATCCGAATGAAGGCTCTTTATGCTGTGAGTAGGCCTACGAATTCCGCTGGCACCTCGAATCGTAACCTCGAACTTCTAATGCGCCACTCGAAAGCCAAGCGCAGGACACCAGCTTATTCAGGAACGTTGCGTCGCATCAAAGAAATTGTCCAAGAGGGTAGTTGAACTAGGCTAGGTCCAAGCCCCGTTGCCAGAGGGTCAGAGTAGCTGTTTAGGTCGAGAATAATATTGAAGGCTATGCGGGTACAGAGATTCAATCATCTTCATCGTCTATGTTGAGTGGCTCAGAGATACGAGCGATGGCTCCGGCGTTGGTTCGAATCAGATGGTTCTTGTGGGGATACGGTCTATCACGAGCCACGTGTAAATTGGGTGCCAGTTGAACGTGGCGAGTCAACGAATCAGGAAATAAAGAGGTTGTTGAATTCATCTGCGTTGAGCTCTGATCGTCTGAAGAGTCGTCGACTGTAAAGACAATAAATCATCTGGAAAAATAATGTCACTCTTGGTAAAACACTAAATTAATTAGTAAATGTTCATTTACATTTGATTTCTGTCATCAACATTATTCGGTTCGGGCGGCGCCATATAATTGCTTGATTACATTAAATTACATCATCATCACATCACTATAATCATCATCACCATCATGATCATTTTGATCATCATCGTGATCATTTTGATTTTTATTATTTTTATTCTAACCACGCATTGTAAACCATTATCTTGGCGACCTGCAAGCGTCTAACAAGTATCATTGAATGGTGCAAAGTGATAAGTTTCTCACCAGTAGGTTGATGCCCAGCGGGTTCTTTGACAGCTCTGGCAAACAGTTGCTCCAGCGATTTCTTCAGTTGATCTTTGTTATTCTTCAGAGCATCAGGTTCTCGTTCCAAGTAATTTCGCTGTCTAGTTTGCGGCGCTTCAGAACTCTCAGAACGTTCATTTGCGTCGTTCGCACGCTTTTCTGGCTGTACTTTCTTTTGCTGTTTCTTATTTAGATCATGCATGAATATTTCCTGATTCTCTGGGTATTGTTCTTGTTCAATTGCTTGCTCATATCTTCCACTAATTCTACTGCTTGGTTTATTCGTGGCGGAAATGCGTCGTTCGTCGTACACTTCTTCTTCACGAATGGTTACTTCATTTTCTTTGGCTTTCATTTGCTTATTAAATTCCATGAGTCTATGATTTGCTTGATTGAGGAGTTTATCTTTTTCCATTCTAGTATGCCGTTCATTTCTCAGCTCCTCGAATATTGCTCTCTTCTCTTCTTCATGATTCCTCAATGTTTGTTCTTTCGTTTCCATCTGTTGACTAAGCTCAACAAATTTCTCTTTTGTATCACTTAAGAGATGATTTAGCTCTGCGTTGAGACGTTTCTCGTTGGTAACGTTTTGAAGCAGATCCCTGATTTCTTCTTTGCGTTTTTCATTGTCATGCGTAACTGCTTCCATTAGCTCACTAAGTTCTAAAAATTTTGTTGTTGTTTCGCTCAACCTGTTTTCATTATCCATTACATGGCGTTTTTCGTTTTTCAGGTCTTGAAGTAAACTGTTTCTTTCTTCTTGATATTTTCTTAGTTCCAGTTCTTTTGCTTCCATTTGTTCATCAAGTTCCAACCACCTGCCTCTTGTTTCAGCCAAATATTGTTCTTCTTCCAATGAGAAACGTTTTTCTCTTTCCATTCTCAGAATCTTTTCTTTGCTCAAATCCTCAAGAATAGTCTTGTTTTCTTCCTTGAGAATTTTCAGTTCCTGCTCTTTTGCTTCCATCTGCTCAGCAAGTTCCAGCCACTTGTCTCTTGTATCGACCAAATATTGTTCCTGTTCCAATGAAACGCGTCGCTCCCGTTCCATTCTTAGATACTTTTCTTTGCTCAATTCTTGCAGAGTTGTCCTGTTATCTTCCTTGAGATTATCTAGTTCCTGGTCTTTTGCTTGCATTTCCTTACCAAGTTGCAATAACCTGTTGCTTGTCTCAGTCATATGATGTTCTTGCTCCATTCTTAGACGTTTCTCGAAGCTCAAATCCTGAAGAATGGTCTCGATCTTCTCCTTAAGTTTCTTTAGTTCTTCTTCCTTTGCTTCCATCTGCTCACCAACTTCCAACGATTCGTCTTTTGGCTCGGTAAAACGTTGCTCTTGTTCTATTCTAAGTTGCTTCTCCTTGCTCAGATCCTGAAGAATGGCCTTGTTTTCTTCTCTGAGTTTTTTCAGATCAAGTTCTTTTGCTTCCACCTGTTCACCAAGCTCCTCCAACTGGTGTATAGTTTCTTGTAACTGTTTTCCTTGTTCAATTCTTAGACGTCTTTCCTTGCTCAAATCCTGAACACTTTCTTTGGCTTCTTCTTTGAGATTTATCAGCTCCAATTCTTTTGCGTGCATTTGCTTACCAAGTTCCAACAAGTCGCCTCTTGGTTCAATCAAATGTTGTTCCGTTTCTTTTCTTAAAACTCTCTCTTTGCTCAAATCCTGAATAATTGCGTTGTTTTCTTCTCTCAAAGTTTTTAGTTCCTGCTCCTTTGCCTCCATCTGCTCACCAAGTTCCAACAGTTTGTCCTTTGTCTCAGTCAAATGCCGTTCTGTCTCAATTCTCAAAATTTTTTCCTTGTTCAAATCCTGAAGCACATTTTGAATTTCTTCCTGACCAGTGTTCGGTTCATGGTTTTTTACATACTTCTCAAGTTCCAACAACTTTTCTGTTGTCTCAGTCAGATGTTTTTCTTGTTCTATTCTTAGATGATTTTCATTATTCAGGTCTCGAGTAATCGCTTCATTTTTTTCTTTCCAATTTTCTAGTTCCTGTTCTTTTTCCTTCAGCTGCATTAAAAGCTCCACGAGTTGTCCGTCAGCCTGATTTTTAAGTGTTTCTGTTTCTATTCTAATGCGTCTTTCGGTATTCAACTCTTGAAGCGTTTCGTTTACATCTTGGTTATAGTCATGCTCTCTTTCTACTTTGATCATTTTGCCATCGTTTTTTTCTAAGCGTTCGTATGCTTCTGTTATGTGTGCCTCATTGTCGTCTATTTTCACCTTTTTTTCCATTTCTAGCTCTTCCTGAAGACGTGTAAGTTCGTTGTTCGCCGACCTGAGTTCGCTTTCAGTTTCCTTCCTCAGCCTTATCTCTTTTTCCAAATCACGCCGGCTTGACCTCAGTTCCTCCTCGCATTTGTTTGAGACGTTGTTCAACTGTTTTTCAAACTTTTTGATCTGTGCATCATGCTCCTGTTTAAGCCTTTCAGTGGCACCTTCCAAAGATTCCAGCCTTTTATTCGCCGCTTCCAGTTCCCTTCGCAGACCTTCATTTTCTCTCATCTCAGTCATTAACACTCTCGGCTGCTGTAGATTATGGTCTCTTGTGCCATTTACTGTCTGAATGGTGATATTTGAAGTGGTTGCTCCTTTCTTGTGCTCTTGAGTGACGTCCTGCGCTGCATGTGTCATCGAACCTTTCCTGCTCTCTCTAAATTTAAATTCTTCTGGTCTCTCTGCCTTTAATTGTGTAGACTCTACAACAACCACGTTTCCATAAGTTAGTTTTAGTAAATTATGGATTAACTTGAAAACAGCTAACCTGAGACTGATGCTACAACAACTTTATAATAGTATTATGGGTAATAATAGGCTTAGCATAAAAATTTTAATGAAGCTTTACATTTAATTACTGCACACAATAATATTAAAACTAATAATAATTCTCGTTTAATTCTAAAACTGACAAACTGCAGTATAATGCATGCGTGGTTTCTTAAGGCTAGCTTCAACAAGAGAGGGGCATATTTTCATCAGAGCAATCTATGTACAAATGAAGCCCCTTTATCCCTCAGAAATGAGTAGGCAACTTACCCACCAATAGGTGGAGGCACACGTACTTCTATTTCTAAAATAACTGCCCCTACGATACGTATGCTTTAAGATCAACGACTCTAAAGCCTGTACAAGTTATAGGTCTACCATTGGTTTTCTTCTTCACGATTTCCTCTTTCACGTCTGTTATGTTCTGACGAATTGAAGCAACTTTGAGCGATATATCAGTGGCAGCCGGACTTGAAGGTTGACTTATTTGCCTTTCGAGCTTCGCAGTCGATCTTTTTGGCGACATCACCTGATAAGAATCGTTTAAAATTAGATGCAATTAAGTATTCATGCAATGTATGATTCATAATTGTGTTACTCGAACGATCTCTGCATTTTTTAAATTACTGAGTTAAGATGGTACATGAAAAATATGTATGACTACTTTATCTGTTTTATAATTAAGATTACTTTACACTATCCCTATAACTATTGCACTCGCTACCATTCCATTACTTTTGTGGCTGTCATAATAACTGTATTAATGGTCATAATAACTATATTAATGGCAATAATAGTGATAATTTTAACAGTAGGCCTAGTTGTAGGATAATGTGCAGTGCAATACTACTGCTTCTACTAGTGTTTTTGGAAGTAGAGGGTAATAGTACTAGTAATTATTAGTATTATTACTACTAATACTGCTATAGCATCATCACCATAACCATCATCGTCTTCTTCGTAGTCGCCTAGATTGTTGCCTCAGAGTCTCAGACAAGAGGTTCACAAAGCGTACTTGATAAATGACCGCAGACATGATAAGAATTAATATGGTCCACCTCAGTTGGCGATTGTAGTCTCAAATCTTTGGGCTTTGACAAAGGCTGCATGGCATTCGATGGGAAGACGTCCTTTGGCCTGGGAGGCAGCTGAGGTTTCGGAGACAGCGGTGATGGCCTTGCAGCAGGAGCGGTTCGAACACCGTGACGATGGTCTACCGTAGGGCTGGATGGATGCTCTTCATCGATGCTACCTGATCCCACACCTGTCAACATAGGGGTCATCGGCAGCACCTATATATCGACATCGTCGTTACTGGAGCCTGAAGTGTCAGTTTAGTGAACGTCATTGCTGTCAATATATTTCCATTTGATGCTGCGCTTAGCGCTCACCATAGGCACGCGATAGGCCCAGGGTTAGAAGGACATTCTATATTTGACTGTGATCAACGTGGCAAGAAATTGGTGTGAGGTCATCCGGACCTTAGTCATAAGCTCCACTACGCCTATTATAACATCCAATTGGCGTTTTATTTAGAAAAATCCCACCACCTCAACACACACCATTGGTGAACCGTTTCCTGAACCGTTGCCGTTTAAACAGTTGGTCTCCTGTATCTACTTCAGATTCGGCTCTTGGCTGTCTTGCCTGTGTATATAAATATTATATGCCTAATATTATTCTTCGGAATCAACAACAACAATAGAAGCGAGCATGAATCCGACCGACCGACCGAGCAAGCCGACAAGAAAGCTGAAGGACATTTTGCTATGTCTATTCAGTAATCCTGTTACCACCAGCATCGCTGAATATAATTATGATCTGAACATTTATATAGCGCCTTAAAGAGCCTCACAGAGACACGCATGGCATTAACTTCATGTAATGGGATGTGTCTCAAGTTAGGTTGAAAGTGTTTCTTGAACTTAGAACTCTCGCAGTAATTGTAGTCATTCGCCTCGTTATCATCAATAGGCCAACCGTTGTCATCGACAACGATAGCACCTAAATTCCTATTATTATAATTATTATCATAATTATTATTATTATTACAATTATAATATTCGTTGGAATCTTCATTGACGGTGCCATGGTCGCTACTTACCCGTTTCTTCGTCGAGTTTCTTTGCCACCTCTGTCTGATTTTTGTCTCTGAGGACGTCCTTGAACAGCTGGAACTCCTCCGAACTCTTCCGACTGACCATCGCGAGAAGCAGTTCGTTCTTTAGCGTGCGGTTCTTCTGACAGTCGAGTTGCTCCCTCTCTCGTCTGGTTATGACTTCCCTCCGGTAAAGGGCGATTATGAATTCCGTATCTGTGGCCAGGTTGTCCACCAACCATTTGTACCAACGGCTGATCAGACTTGAATGCGGTGCTTCCGTCGGAATGGCTAGAATTGTACAGAGAACGTCCGAGGATTTTGATTAACTAGCCTAACATGATCGTACAAATGCAGTGGAAGAATGAGACGGCTACGGGCATTGTGAGGGAGCTCTATTGGTGCGGTGGTTAGAGAGCTATACTGTCATCAATCTGGAGGTCGGGCGAGGGTTGAAATCCCTGCAAGGGCAGAAGTTTGGTTTGAGATTTCTACTTTATATGCCCTGCTAGCCAACTCTGCCACACTGAGTACATTGATCGTACAGTGGCTGTGGGAATATGTGACACGGCGAGGGACCAACCTGATCACATATGCCGAGGCTAAGAAAATAAAGCCGCCGCTAACACCTTACATTCATTGCTGTCTCAGGGTTGGCTTAAGGGCTTGCTGTTCGTCAACTTTTCCTAACATCATTATATTAATTGTCACGTGTTACAACTCATGATGTTACACAATATATTAAATTACGTCGCACTGTGTTCAATATGTTGTAATATATTTTATTGCATTGTATGTGCAGATTTCTATAGCGCCTCTCCCTTTACTACCTAATCAGAGGCGCGTCCAGTACGAAAAGCCCGGCAGGAAAAGAAAAGTCTTAAGAATACGGGTATAAACAGAAGCACCCCTGCTTAAATTGATCAGCAAGTGGTAGCGGGAACTTATTCCAAAGCAAACGACCATCAGACGCATGAGCGTGGTATAGGCCTACAGTGAGTGGAATAGAATGGACTTGTGATGCATTACGTCACATCGTATCACGATCCCAGTATTATCATCACTCCTTCAGAGACAATGGGGGACTCCGTGGGCAGTTCCTTAAGTAGAATCCTGTGGCGCCAGTATGTGTACAGGTCTAAGAATTTTTTTATTGGCCATGCGTTGTTTATTTATGTTGTTCCAATCGATGGCTGGCGTAAGAATTATAATTATGGATAAATACATGAATTCTATAATCTGGCAAACTTTTAGATTACTTCTGCATGAAGAACATACAGCACAATCAACCAATCAACATCAAGCACACAATTTTACCTCAGATAGCTTACCCACATTTGATACTGGCGCCATCAATTTTACAGAGTCCTCCATTGGTGACCGGACAATTCGGCGACGGAAAATTCGGCGACGGAAAATTCGGCGTCGGACAATTCGGCGCGCGGACAATATGGCGCCGGGACAATTCGGCGCCGGATGTGTTTGTAAGTGTATTTAGACCAGATATCGGTATGTAGTAACTGACATTTTTAAAATATTCAGAGTGGGAGCGAAATAATATTCTCCATATTATCCAGCACATGTTTGGTTATTGTAGAGTCATAGTCAACACATAGGGACCATGTCACCTTCTAACTAGAGTAGTCCTCAACTGTAAGAAAACTAAAGAATATTACAAATTACATCGATTTCGGTTCTTACTCACATAGTATTTACTAACGGCAGTAGAAGTTGATAAACCCACGTTTTAATGTTACTACACTCTATAATCACAATTACTCAAATCATTATTTTAGGGCTGTTGACTTCACCATACACTTATAAACTCATCCGGCGCCAAATTGTCCGTCGCCGAATTATCCGGGAACCCCTCTCCCCATTGTAGGCCCTATCACGAATTGTACTGTGTGACCAATAGCTGCATCGTAAGTGCTGTAATGTATGAATGCATTGCATCGTGTCGGTATTCGATCTCAACTCCTGTTGTAGTGTCTTGCATTGTATTTCAACATACCTACAATCTCTGAGACAAGCATCTGAACGACGTGTTGTTGTTTTGTGTTGTTGAGGGCATTCAAGAAGGCGTCGTAAACGTCCCTGGGTTTCTTCATGACGATGTTCAACAATTCCTCCTTGGCTCGAATTGGAACCGACTGGAATTGGTTGATCCATTCCAGCTCCAGATCCGTTAGCTTCTTATCTCCGTGCATTTCGACGACCATCTCGTCCACATGTGTCATTGTCGTAACCAGATGAATATATTTGTCCTGGATTCGCAGTTCGTGTTCTTCACAAAAAGGAAACCAACATCACTCAATGATTTCGTGAAGACGTCGTTTATTTATTATGTCATATAATTATTATGTTTTCTTTTATAATTTTTTTTACAGAACTTTGCCTTTATCTAATGTCCAGCTTAAATGAAAGCAATTAGTCACTTAAGTAACGTTTTGACTAGTGGAAACTGATTCCTATAGATTCATTCGTTAACGATTAACTACTCAATGCAATACAATACAACTGAAATTTTATGATGCTCCTCCCTTACAGAAAGTTCAGAAGTGCACATTGAAGTCGGCAGCCATTAAGAGTCAGACAGACTAGAGGAGGTAAGTTTTCATCTCAGAACGAAAGGCAGTATCTCTGAGAGAGGTAGAGAGTTCCAGATGGAGGGACCTGGGACCGGCAACAGCTAATGATCGCCAACGTGTACTAGGAACAACATACTTTCCAGCAGATACTGATCGAAGAGAGGAACTACCTTTAACAGAGCTGCAAAGTGTGACCACGGCAGGAGGGTAGATGATCTGTGCGTATTCTGTACGTGAGGAGTGCCAGCTTGTAGCAGATACGTTCACAGACAGGAAAGTGTTGTAAGATAAAGGTGGCATGCAGCATATAAAAGGCGTGGCCTATCATCGGTGGATCGTTGAATAGAAACCTTCCTATAGGGGCCATCCACATAATACGTACGCAGCAAGGGGAGGGGGTTTCGAATTTCGGCAATTTTACGAATGGGTGTGTATAGTGGGAGTAGGGGGTGCCGAAAATATGTACGTACATAAATATAATTGTCTAGTTATGACGTCCATAATACAGAATATGAAAATCAGAACTGTAAACCCAATCACAGACAATATTCCTGCTTAATCAAATTTATGTAGGCCTAGCATTAAAACTGTTTAAAATGCAAGTGTTATCAGTGTTTTCTTCATAACAGTTAAAAAATCTAAGCTGTTAAATATGATGCTTAAGAAAAATAAATAGCCTGCGGTAAAATCAATGTCTTATAGATGTATTTCGTTATTTAACCTTTACAATGGGGGAGGGTAGAGATCAAGTATACGTAATCGTGGGAGGGGTCCACGAAATGTACGCGGTGCAACAGGAGAGGAGGGTCCGAAAATCCGATTTTTTTAAAGTACGTAACATATGGATGGGCACATACCCGTTTGAATTTCTTTTTTCCGACTGATCTTCTTCTCCATTAACTGAACAAGGTTTTTCACTCGAATTTGTGACTGGTTCGACATTTTGATTATTGGATCTAAACCACAACGAACACAGTTAACTTGTGTTAGTAGCACATTTGAACAATTACGATGCAATTTTTTCAACTTTAGTCGCATTGTTAATAAAGGCCACAAAGGTTCATTTAATGGTGAATTTAGGTGGTCAATTGGGCCAAGCAATGGTCCTGATTTGTTTGAAAAATCGAATGTCTTTAACAATTTTATTTCCTTAAGGATATATCGTTGTTTGTGTGGGTTTTTGATAATTAGGATGTCAATGTAGAAACTCCGGCCACAGTTTAAATGTAGGCTCTATATTAATTCTACATTAAGCACAAAATGATACCGGGAAGCTGGCTGGATGTGTGTAACTTGTAGCCATCAGGAGGGTCAAAGTCTGAGTCTTTAGGCCCTAACAATTCTAACGTGCCCTCAGTTTCGTCTAATGTAAGCAAACAACTTGTTGAAACAAAGAGGTCGAAACAAAGGGTTGTCTACCGTCATATACCAAGGAATGTGTAAGATTCTTATGTGCCCCTAAATTCGTCTAATGTAAGCAAAATAGCTTGTGCCTGCTGGTACAAAGAGGTTTAAACAAAGCTTTATCTGCTGTGATATACATAAGGCTATGACTTTTCTTATTGTATCAGTATTACTGTGCATAGCTAAGACTATGGGTGTAGGCCTATGTACCCCTAAGTAAAAATAACGGAACTAACGTGTCAGGATGTTTCCGATGCAGTCGACACGAACGAGGAAATTTCAGACGAAATAGCAGCGTAGGCTTACTACTGCTGGTCGTCTTGTATAGATGTCGTTAAGTATAATATAATATAGTGCAACAATGTGCGTCCTTTGATAGGTTCCTGGTTCATGGACATAATTTACACGATAGAAGTCGCATTGAGGCATTGTAAAACAATAGGTTGCCTAATACTTTAATGATGAGAGAGTACTAAAAGTGAATGGGAAATCAATGCATCCGTCGTTAAATTATAAATCGATTTTTCGTTGTGCGACCTATCGGCAGAAGTGCAAGCATGAGCCAGGACCGCACATCTGCACGAATGCCTTACCGATCAGCCAATAGGTATTTCATAGAATGCACTGAGATTCCACATTGGCCTGGGCTACCTAGCTTTCGTTTACAGACAAAAATATAACTGACGTGGAATTTTTCTGCGTTATGTGAATTTTGAATGCTTTTAGAGGCAGGATTGTTGACCACCTATAGTTGGCCTGGAGTAGGGCTAAAGGAAATATACGAAATTCCCTATCCGTCGAGCTAAATTAATAAACTTGAATTCAAACAAGGCGAGTTCAATCGAGGATTTTATGTTTACGTCGTTGTCGTGTGTGCTTTAGACTGGAAACGACGGCTTGGGGTCAAAGGTCGTATCAGGACATCCCACAAACACATGAACTGTCAGTCATTCGTTATTCCTCTTTGCGTGAATGCAGTTGACTCATCAACACAGCCCAAAGATTAGAATCTGAGGTTAACACGGTCTGCATATAAGGACCTCAAAGGGTTTGTCACGCATTCAAGCGTGCAACGGTGGTGGGGATAGAAGTCATATAACCCGATTATCTTTCATTAAACACGAGCATGGGGCTGCATGGTAGAGGCCATGCGGTCACTATATAAAAATTCGTCGTACATTTACATTTTACTGTAGAGTAAAGTAACAGCAAGACACACAATTTGACACAGAGCAACTATGACACCAAAGTCTCAGTTAAAACCATTGTTAGGATAATTCTGTGAGTTGAGTAGCATCGATGTAGGCATGCAATGTGTCGGTACCAGATGAGGCCTTGACGGCCACAACATGTTATTTAACTATGAAAGCAAACTACAGGGTGCATTGTCTGATCCACGCACAAACCGACACGCTTAGTCATCATGACGCATATACAAGAGACCACAATAGAAGAACTATGCCCAATGTTGAGCAGTAATTTCAGTTTATCGACACTGTGTGATAACAAAGATCATTAGCGTCGACCTCCTCCCTTGTCTAGGCTTCGGACTGGCAAGCATGAACAAGTACTGTCACAGCGCGAACAGCGTTGAAGCTCAAATAGTATTACCTAAACCTTCACGTGGGTGTGTAAGTAAGCAAATGGTCTACCATCGGAGAACAATAAGTGTAGGCCCTATGCCAGTATATTTTCGGCTTGCCAAAACAGTTTTCCTATGTTGACTTTTCAGTAAATGTCTATTCTAAAATATGTTCTTGCTTAATTAACAATCGGTTCTCTAACAAAGTTAGCTCTCAACGTGCACTTATCTATAATTCTAATTTTGGCTTACAATACGCTATCCATAGTTTTATTTGCACTGAACCAAACCACGATTGGCCTGGAAAACACCTGCCCATGCTTAGCAATCGATATCCTTCAAGCAACAGTGGGAGTTCAACATAAATTGATTATATTAGTGTGTCGGAATTGTTAGATATACCAGTTGTGAATGGCAATGGATGAAAATCTAAAATGGATGTGCGTCATAGTGGTTTTACTAGACTTTACAAAACATTGTGTGGTTCACAGAACTTCATTATCATATTTGCAGATCAGTAATTGTTCCTACCTTTATAAAGACGAAAATAAAATCCTAAAATAATGCCACATTCCCTTTCGCTAGGCACTTTGAGCGAGTCCTGCGTCGACCCTACCCACCCTTTAAATAACCGAAGGCAGACTGTAGCCTGTGTTCAGAGGCCTCTACAGGGTCACATGATGAACCACGGGTCGTAACAGACCACGACGCAGACTAGCCAAAAGACGACGGCAGGCCAGAATGAACGGTCCAACGACGTTCACTGCTTTCAGCTATATCTATAAGAAATCTTATGTTCACGTGAATGGACGCGAACACAGGCTCAGTGTGGTCTCATTTGCATACGGGTGTCGCTCCACTTCAGAACTAACTAATAGGCCTATTAATTAACGCTGGCCCAGATATGTAGAGGAAGGCCACTACCGGACTTGGACTTGATCCCAATACAAACTTAATATGCATCACGACAGAAGGACAGTACGCTGCGGATTGATTTTACCGCTGACTCAAAACTGTGTAAACAACCATTTCGCTGCCAGGTTGCTGTCGTGCATAAGCCTTCAGACTAAAATAATATAGGTCCCATATTGATACATGTACACATGCAACCTACAGGCCTACAGGATAATTATAGGCCCACATTCAGCCAAATCACAACACGTGCGATAGTGCATACATCAAGAAGCACACTATATATAAATTATATATATATATATAATATACATATGTGATGGGTTGGCTTACTTACATACGCAGATGTCAGAAGTTTATATATTGAATGTATAATAATTACGTATGGGTGCTTTATTAAATATACAATAATGACAGTGAATAGTCCACCCACGTGCGTTTCAACTGAGCTCGTGCGCTGTCTTCAATTACAAATGGAAATCTATATCAATCGCTTCAAAGAGAATGATCAGAGACGATTATACAACATATTGTTGCGTATCATTGCACTACACATATGGTCATTAGTGATGATGGTGACGAAGATTACAGTCACGAATACGGGTACATTTCAGAGAGGTGCTCAACAGCGGTCGCTATATGAATTCGTAGAACAGCAAAGTTCTGGAACTGTGGACGGCTTCAAGAGTCTAATATAATGTGCTTGATTAATAATTAAGATCTACGATTAATGTCCGTGCCGTACATTCCGACCTGGTTGCCAATCTGGATCAACAAATAGGCCTACAGGGCCTACATTGCACGCTATGTCACTTCGGGGAATAATCAATTAACCCCTTGTACTTAAATAAGCTGTGATAACTTTAATAGGTAGCTTAATTGGTATGCCAAATTAATTTAGTTTGTTAGGTCTGGTTCACGGAAGTAATATTGGACATACAAGCAGTGGATTATATTCCAGTTGTTTCCCGCCATATAATACTCATATCGTCGCTTGTTGGCATACGAGTATGGTAGTGTTATTGGACAAATAGGCCTACTGAAAACTTATTGTTCTGATTTGAATAGAGGCATATGCGGGCTAAACTGAGATGCTAACGAGGGTGTGAAATTTGTCCTCATTTCTTGCACAAAGATTTCTCAACAACAAAGATGCGAAAGCAGAAAACACAAATATTTATAATTATGCAAAAGCATATTAAAAAATATATGATACATACAGTGTGTAGGCCTATAATGTATGTAGGCCTATAGCCGTGATGCTTATCTATAGAGCAATCTAATATTCATGTGAAACGGTAAGGTCGCCGACGACTAGATAACCAAGGTTTTTGAAAATTATTGTAAAATATTACACCCGTACACATCGCAGTGTTGTAGGCCTATGCAAGACTTGAAACTTCAAGACCAAGACGAGACCGAGACAGTGGGGTGCCGAGACCGAGACAATGAGGTACCAAGACCGAGACGCTAGTTACGAGACAGTAAAAGACAAGCGATCTTATATAAAAGGCTGTAAAATACTAATGTATCCGTTTTCAGGAATAATGTTCATTTGTAATTTCAATTTGAAACTTATAATGTATATGGTACCAATTCCCGAGAACAACTTTTATATTGCCGCATTTCATCTCTTTCGATATCTCTTCTTCGGCCTATCTTCTGAATAGTATAGACGATACTAAATACCAAACGAAATTAAAAAGTTGCGCATGTTCCTATTTATTCTGAGAAACTCGAAGTTGTTCCAATCGTTTCGATTATAGTGGTTTTACATCGATGACAAACGGCACGCTATAGCTATTGTTTTATCAATAACTTCAAATTGCGTAAACGCAAACTTCACAATTTCAAGTTCACTCTCAGGCATTTTATTTATCCACTTCAAGATGATTGAATTGATTTCAGTATCATACATGTGATTCGCGCGTTAACCAGAATTACCGTTCCTCGTAGATTCCGGTTTCAGTTTCGAGCACAAGATTTTAAAACAGTTAACGCGAAACTTATCGATACCGCTTGTTCGAGACAGAACAAGACTTTCACTTCAAGACAGTTTCAAAAAATTCGAGACACTACCGCGAGTCCGAGACAGCAGGCTTCCGAGACCAAGACACTAAAAAACTGTCTCGAGAAGTCTCGAGACCGAGACACTGTCTCGAGACCATTAAACTCTGGCTTCAACACATCACTCCTATTCTCAGCTCTCTCCATTGGCTAAAAATCCCGGAGCGCATCCATTTCAAAGTCCTATTGCTAACATATATATGGGCCTAGCCTCAAACAATGCTCACAGCCCAAATATCTTCGCGGACTCTTCGCCATCCTGCCAACCAGGTCTACCCGATCACAGTCTTGTTTCAGTCTTACTCGACCCCAGTCATCACTCATCTCAAATTCTCCAACCGAGCCAAATTCATCGCCGCACCACGTCTCTGTGTCGATCTGTCTCCTGAATTCCGCACTTTACGGCTCCTCCACCATTATTACTTATCATCCACCATCAGGGGCGGCGATCCCGGGGTTTCGAGGGGACAAGCAACCAACCTTTTGGAGAAAGGGGAGACGTTATACGTTTGTCCCCCACCCACATTTTTTTATCCCCTCATTGGATGTCCACCCACCTCTCAAATGAGATCGCCGCCTACCAGGCTCATTTATCCGTCATCCCTCGGGCTTTCAATTCGAAATTTAAGTCTCCATTTTGAAGAACTTTTACACTGACTTATTCGATCATCTACCTTTTAAACCTCGACCAAAACGACACCCGGCTTATTTACGTGTGGCTGGTAGACATTTCTCGAGAGAGTTCATGTCTTGACAGTGTATACTTTTGCCTCAATGGTCCTGTTCAGCCCACTGTTGCTGTCTATTTTCATGATTTGACACAAACTATAAATTGCTTGACTAGCTTCATTAAGACATGGTATTATCCTGAGAAATGAAATTTCCACAAATCGGGTTTTTGCTTCTCCAATAATGCATGTCACAGCCGAAGGCTGGTCAAAAACCGGGACAACACCAAACAGTATTACTGTTTAAATAGTCTTGCAATCTACTAATTTTATCAAGCTATTATTTGTCTAATAGCATTTTATACCTCCGATATCACCACTAATCACCACTAAAAATAGACTTTTGAGATGTTACAAATAACGAGGATAATATTCCATAGTTACTACCCAGTAGAGGAAATCCAGTCACAGCTAGCATACTCATTTTATTTCAAGTTCTTTATTCATTATTATTATTATTATTATACAATATATTCGTGAACCTACGGACATGGATACAGACTCATTATTTTATTCTAAACATAAAGTACCATATATATGCAAAAAGTCGTCCAAAAAGATTTCTTCTAAAGTTTTCTAAAATTAATAAATTTTCTTCGGCACCAAATAAAACCGCAGCCAGATTAAAACCTCGCTAACAACTCCATTAGGCTTGTCCAACATCACTGACCATTACCTTAAACTTTCTACAATCAACATTCTTACTCTACAACATGGCATAAGGTGCGATGTATCATTAATTTGTCATAGGTATCCAAGATAGAGGGAAATAGTCGGTCTCATTGAAGTGCTGATCAAGACGAGATCCTGCCCGCGGCCAGTTGCTATAGTAGATAGTTGTACCTTTGGCCAGCCAAGCGGCCCACCAGCCAAACGTACCAGTTGACATTATCACATGATCACACATTGATAATATTGCTAGATTCTGACCAGATGTGTTATTAGAGCTGATCGTAATATTAATTTTTACTCTTTTTAATGCTTCTGATGCATCGCCGTCTAAGCCGATGTGTAGCCTCGACCAGGTAAAATCATCGGAAGCAATGATGAATTGAACGCGACTATACGTGTGAGTGAAATGTTCCATGGCCTTGAAAAAGTAATTGTGGCTTGGAATAGTGTAGCCATAGTTCAAAGCCATAGATGACAGATTATTTACTCGAGGAATATGTACTCCCACTCGAACAAAGCCTGCTCTTCTCCAGCCACGAGGGATGTTCTGTTGAAGAAAAGATTCGGCGAAACGTTGAATTTCGTCTCTGAACACTAGATGGCGTCGTAAGAGCCGTTCTATTCCCAAAGTGTACTTCCAACTCTGGCGAAATCCTCTAACAAGAATGGTCTTGTTACCGATGTATGGGTCATAAAAATTCATATTCACCGTCTTTACGTCGTAAGACAAATGTTTTTGCTCGCCAATGGTATAGCAAGGGCACAGATTACTAACGCGTTGTAAATTCGTTTCGAAAACATCTTCTAAATCTAGGTGATATCCGTTTCTTATGACTGGTGTTCCGTTAATGAGTTCGGCCACAAATAGAACCGCAGCAAGGTTAAAGATTTGATCTCCAAGTCGACGACCATCTTTAATACTTCCGTGGAAACTGACAAGCTGAGGGACATCGTGATTTAAACAAGTAATGTCACAAGTAAGCTTAACATTGCAGATGGATGAGACAGAACAAAGAAACTTAAGATGCAGATAGTAAGTCGACAAACATAGCAACAAGAAGCCTAACAAGGAAAATAAAATGCAGATATGTTGCATCAACATTCCTAAAATGTCACTTTTCAAATGTTGGTCAAGTTTTTTAGTTTCTGCTTTTGCTTCGACATTTTCGTTTACTGTCTGTAGCAAATGATTCAACATCCTGCAAAAAACATTGTCGAGATTATTAGAAAATAATTTCTGCTCACTCAGCGCACACTGAGCGTTACGGGTCGACGTGCCGCTCTAACCAATCGGCCACCGTGCCACACATTATAACCAATAAACGTAAAACATGCGTTTCAAAATCATTAACAAAAAGTTTTTTCATATTTGATTAATGCATACATTATTGGACAAGTTATTACAGTACTTCTAGAGGTTAAATTTTTATCCGTTCACCGTGTATAAGTAACGCGTGGAGCTTGTGTGGCCGAAAGTTCGGCCCTGAACGCACGAAAAAATACTTCTGCGGCCGAAAGTTCTTCGAAAAATACATGTCTGAAAACGACACAAACCCTAAAACTGACCCTATAGACGAACCTCACGACGCCTAACCTGATCGAGTTACCTGACCCTATCCGACCCTCACAATGCCTAACCAACCCTCACAACGCATATCAAACATTTTAGGGTGTTTTGACAGTGCGCATGCGCCAAAGGTTGCGCATGCGCAGAGGTAGTTAAAAGTGTATTTAGCGTGTTTAATTATTTCCTTCATTAGGCCTATATCATGTATTTTGTAAGTAAAACCGGGATTGATGATAATAATTATGCTTCAAATGGAAACTGGATCGCTAAAAAGAATTTTAAAAGTGTGTTTTAGAGTATTTAATTAAACAAAATGTTGATAACAAATTCCACTAGATTTCCTTGCAACGCCATTTTGTCATCAATCAAACTTCCAATTCCCTATATATGCATGATATTTTCACCGGTCCAGCTTATATTCATGCACATCTCTTTGTCGATCCAGCTACCATTTAAGTATATTTCTTTTCATCAATTCAGCTTCCATTTAGGTATATTTCTTTTCATCGTTCGGGATTTTGCGCGCGTAGACCTACACGGCCTTCTTTACATCGATTCCACGTCCATCGTAACGACATTCTCACATCAATCAAGCTTGATATCATCATCGATCCAACTTCCATTTAAGCATAATTTCTTTCATCAATCCAGCTTCTGCTTGCACATTATACTTTTTCGTCGATCCCGTCTCGTAGTAGAACATCTATTCACGTCAAATAAAATAGGCCTACGCTAAAATACACTTTTCCCCAGAGGTTTTTTCCCGCTAAATTTTATATGGGTTCGACCGTAGAAGCAAAATTTTCGTGTTTATAACTGCCGAACTTTCGGCCGCTGAAGATTTATCCATAATAACTTGGCATGCGATCAGCGCCTGATCTTTCTCGCTTAAAAACAAGCATGTTCGTCACAAAACGACATGTAGTCTCTATACCGGGATACAAGAAAACTAAGTCTTAATCTAGCTAACGACTAAACTAGGTTTGAGAACAGAATATTTGGAAAGGGCGGACAATATATTATCATAGTCATAGTTAAAATTAAACTCACGTGTATTAGAGCTAGCTTGTTATGGCGTCTGGCGACCTCAGACTTAGTTTAAAATATTGTAGGCCCTGATCTCATTGGTTGAGGCGAGGTCAGGTCGAGTTTCTGACGCAGAACTCGTAACGCTATTGGTTATAGTGAGGTCAGGTCAGTATAATTATGTAGTGTCTAGACTCTCGGGTCTATTGGCCTAGAAATTGATAGCGTGTCTTGTTTTCTTATAGTTTTATAGAGCTGATTTTTCATATATTTTATACAGCGCTTATATTTATATAAAATTCTAGGTGGGCCTATTCTACTTAGCCAATTTTACTTGGACTACCCATATTTCTCTTTTATCATTCAGAATCGCTAAAATATTTAAATTCTATCTATAATAGCGTATCTAGGCTGTATACCCACTTGTTATCGCATTTAACGTATTACAGTCTTTGTTGCTCACTTCTTTAGCCCTATAGTTAGGCCTATACAGTGCCGGAACGGAGTTCAAGCACCCTTTAATGATCTATATAGTTGGGACCCGTCCATATTTTACGTGCACATAAAATCGAATTTTTGGAATCCACTTCCTCTGTTGTATCCCGTACATTTCATGAACGTACATCTGAACTCTGCCCCTTCCTCATTGCAAATGTTAAATAGCCAAAGACATTGATTAGACATTGATTTTACCACAGGATATTTATTTTTGTTAAGCATCTTTATGGATAGAACAGAATAAGTTTGTTAACTGTTATGAACTTAATATGAAGAAATAAAACACTAATTACATGTGCAATACTTGGATTTTAGAAAGCTAATCTTGGCGTCATTTCTTTTGACAGTAGGCCTACAGATGAGTCCTGGCTAGGCTGTTTATTTCTACAAAAAATCCCTGCTTAGGGCGTATAGACCTATACATGCATATGTAGGCTAATTGTAATTTCATATGGGCATCTGATTGCTCCTCTCATCTCTCGATCATTGGTTTTGATTCTTCTCCAAAAAAGGGCAATGCGAATTATATATGGATCTGGGTTTTCTATCTCATCTAAAAATTGTATAGTCGGTTTGAAATTCTAGACGTTGATCAGCTAAAGAAAACTTTCAAATCGCCATCTTCATGTTCAAATTTAGAGCTAATAAAATATACTAATCTACTAACTTCAATTTTTATTCATTATTTTCCAAAAATTCATAAACCCATGCCTATCCATATAGGCTTAAGGTCGCCTGATATCTTATTAATTGTCGACCCCCTATAGCCTAAAGTATAATCAAAACAAATAAAAAATTCTATGTAAGCCTAACAGAAACTGTTGTTATCAACTCGATCTTAACTCACTCTCTGTTCCGTTTACTTGGCATCCATCGTGAGTGTACCTGCTATAACCTTTAATTGCATCCGGACTTCAGACAATCATACCTACTTCATCAAGTTTAGGCTACGTCTTGGTGATGATAATGATATTCGTTTATTGTCAGCCTTAATATGGTCTATTAATGCTATTATGTAATATTAAACATGCAATATATCATACCGCATCGGGGTTTACAAGAAAATTAACTATAGAGGCATTTATTAATTTATTAGGATATTCAATCAGTCTTTGGAGGACATTTTACGTTTTTGTACAAAACTCGTGATATAGGCCCTATATATATATATATATATATATATATATATATATATATATATATATATATATATATATATATATATATATATATATAGTTTTATTGTATTTTTTGGCAGTTTTGGTCAGTTCACAATCGTGGAACCGTAGGTGGTCTTTACAAAGGTGTTAGGGTCGTGTACGCCTACGACTCTGCCATTATTCGGTCGTAGCCTCGTGGCGTCTAATGGACGGAAGAAATAGAGGCACAGCCACACAGTACATGATTGCGGTTCCTCTCGTTGCTCTTTAGAAAACGGTCCTCAGCAGATCCTACATATTTTCCATCTTGTAGATTAAGGTTTATTGTAATCTTTAGTCCCCAGCAAATACCCGTCCCCAATACCAATAGTTGTTTTGGCCTAGATGGCGCTCAAATAACCACAAGGTTTGATGTCGTCATCGTGTGACGACAAGCAGAGAGAGAGAGGTATACTCTTTGGTTGAATTTTCTGCCTTATCGTCGCCTCGTGGTGCAATTTTAGTAGTAGACGCTGGAATTAGTGAAATTTATTGCGGTTATTGATTGTATTAATTATTGTTTATGTTGAAAATGGAATATTTTCAACCAGAGGATCGAGTTGTGGCGACTATGTAAGATTTAATGTATACTATATTTGTTTTCAAATCGTCGCAATCATTGGTTTTATGAGTCCCGTGGCAACCTGATCTAGTTATGTTTTCTTTTTGCGTGGAGCTTCTGCGGCCGAAAGTTCGGGGCTTACTTATAGTAGTTATGACTCAAACTTACGCATAATATTTTGGGCGTGACTTGTATGCGGACATAGATTACATGTCTAAAAATGCCACAATCCCTAAAACTGACCCAAAAACGAACATCAGGACACCTAACCTGTCTCTGACCGACCCTCACAATGCCTAACCTGACCCTAACCAGCCTTCACAACTCATATTAAACATTGGTAAAGGTGAAGACTAGAAGCCTGTGATGTAAACAATATGGCCACCCCCGAATTGGCTGAAAATAGAGCGCACCTAACGACGCAACCAAACGCATCAAGTAAGTAATCAAGATGACTGACATTCAAATAATTTTTTATTGTGTGACTAGATGTTGGATTGATCAAACTATATGCTACAATGGGTAAATCGTTTTAGCGTTCTTTATTATTCTCACAATATGTTAGACAAGAAGATTATGGCTATAAGCCTTACCCATATTGTTCACAAGTGGCTGTTTCATGAAAATGACCTATTGAGTTTATAATGATAAAAACATTTTTAATGTATAGGTCATGCTTTTCTTGGTTACTGCTGGATAGAATACTAATTTGATGCTTTTTGAGTTTTGTAGGCAATGTTGCAAATGTGGAGTTGTTACTGCTAAAAATCCCTCTAACCGTTGCGCCAGTTGCATTTGTCAAGATGTCAGCCACAGCATTTCAACACATGGAGACATCTACTTCTGCAGGAACTGCGAACGGTCAGTTGATAGATTTGCGTGTGAGCGTGTATTTTTTAACATACACGTGTGAAGTATTCAACTCTGACAAATTTTCCTGTATTGAACTACTGATTAGTATCATTCTTCTTGTTACAGCCGTTTCTGAAATCTGTTAATGTGATCAATACCCAATCAGTGTAGGGTAGGGGCATCACCGTCAGACACATTTCACTCTTGGCGATCATGAGTTTAAAGTTCAAATGCTTTTGGACACCCTTTGCTTTATTTATAGCTATGGGCTTGACCCTTTCTGTTTGGTTTTTCTAATTGGCTGAATGTGTTGTTGTGCAGGTATTTGACTCCACCGTCGACATGGGTTTGCGCAGGGTATCAGTCGAAGGAATTGCTCGCGCTGTGTCTGAAGAGGGTCAATGGACTTAAACAGGTTTGGTTTAGTCATGATATGGTCATCTCATTGTAAGGCAAGCATTTTCACTGCACTGACAGTAGGTGAAATTTGGAAGCTAATTGATTAACTTGACGACCTAAGAATGAGACAAATTCTTGGGCTGTAAGGAAATAGCAGATCATGATTGAGACAATTGATGGTGATGCATTGTGCACCTTGCAGACGAGCAATTGCTGTTCTGTTATGAGGCAGAGATGTTCTTGTGTTCTGACTTACTCACTGGTTTTGGGGCATTTTCTTTCATTTCGCTAACCTGAACTTTTAAATGATGCTATGCTGCATAGGACTTGCACTGACAATAGCGCACGAATCTCTCACCGGAGGTTTATGTAATTCTGTTGCAGGTGCGATACATAGATTCTGATTTCGTTTGGACGGAGCCTCATTCGAAGCGCATCAAGGTCAAGATTGTCTTCCAAGAAGAGGTTGGCAGCGTTCAATTTCGTATGTTTTGCTGCTTTTCACGACTATTGCTTTAGCACATTATGTTGTACATTTGTGTGCTGACAATATGGATGTATGACCTGTGGCTTGCTGTGTAGAATGTCATCCTACAGCTATCCAATGACAGAGGGTTGCCTGGCTGTGCACAACATATTTTCCTTTTGCAAGGGACTGCTTGGTGTTAGGGTTCTGTGTTGCAAGCATTGTAACCATTTCTCCAGTTCCCGTTGAGTCAAATGAACTTTGAGCATGGTGTCTTTTTCACCTTTGATGTTACCTCTGGCCAAAGTTCAAATATATACTCCAGCCAATTGAGGAAATATCGAGGATACTGAACAGTGAGCAATCTTGCTCACTTGCTCACAGTCCCTACACAATCACCATTTTGAGCAGTGTGGGCTCGAACCTGTACTACATACCAAATCAAGTTATATTTATCTTTTTAACGACCAGCGTGTATCAATATGTAAGGGAAAACAGAGCAGCTGGTTGTTATCGATTGAACCTTTTATTTCACATGCAATGTTCATGAATATTTAAATGTCTGTTGATTGTTTTGTTCAGGTGGAAGGCGGAGTTGTTGTCCAGCGAGAGGTGGTTGTCGTCTTCACGGTTCATAACCTGATGTGTGACGACTGTCACAGAGTGGAAGCCAAAGACTACTGGAAATCGTGCGTCCAGATCCGCCAGAGGGTAGGCTGTTCGAAATTCACAAACCAGTCATCTGGATTATCAATCAGAATTGACTATCTCCAGTGTGAAGTGATTTGCATGCACTAGGTGGAGTTACTAGTTCACTGTTTGGATCATCATGAAATGGTTGTAATTGTTTCTTCTGTGGCCCCTATGGTGGCATTGTCATGATGTACAAGACATGATGGGCCAAAAACCATAGGTCAGACTGTGTTTGGTGGATGAGTTGAAACACAGGAGTCTTTAACTTTTATGACATCTGTGCATTTGCCTTTTTTCTTTTTTCAATTTTCTTGCCTTTTTTTCTGTTTTCTGTTTCTTTTTTCTGTCTACATTTTTGTGTTGAGTCTTGAATGCATCTGATTTGAGTCAAGTCCTATGCAGCATAGCATATAAGTGTTCCATTACAATACACCACATTACACTAAAATTAATCCATCATTAAAGGGCTATGTTCAGATGATGTTGAATAAATGACAGTTCTGTTAATCAATTCACTTAGCATTAATTACCTGTTTCATTAATCTGTGTTATAATTACTTTCATTTAAGATGTCACACAAGAAGACTTTGTACTACATGGAGCAGTTGATCTTGACCCATCGGATGCACGTCGAAACCAAGACGACCAATATTAAGCAAGTCCATGGTATGCTAATCAGGCAGAAATGTCTAACTGAATCTTTCATGTCGAATTTTACTATGCCTGAGAAAACCCATACGAAATCGGAAATATCAATACACAAGGAATTGTCTAAGACATCCATAACACACACAACGGGTCCAAAATAATTCGTGAATTATCTTTGATGTGAAATTCGATGCAAACACGATACAATGCTCTGAGATACATGATCTGAATCGAATTCCTCTCTAATCTGAAGTCTCTATTATCTGAAGTCTCTTATCCTATTTTACTATGTTATAGTTGATCTGATCCCATATGGTTGCATTATGCTATGGTGTAATTACTAATTATACTGCAATCTTCATAAGCAGTATGGAGGGATTTGTATATCATTTACCTGTGAACAGCTGGTTAGTTTCATGCATTTGAGAACTGTGTGCTCATGTTGTGCTTGTGATTGCTTGACAGAGGGATTGGATTTCTACTATCAAGATAAGAAGGATGCCAGGAAAATGGTCGAATTTCTCAAAACAGTTCTCCCTTGCAGGTTGGCTCGTTCGACTCTAACTAAGACCAGACATTAGGAGTGATGGAATGATTTAGTTTGACCAATTACTGTATCACTAATTGCTCTGCTTAAGAAAAGATGACCAGTCCCTTGGGCTAGATCTAAAGCTGCCATGGGTATGAAGTGCTAGTGACTTCATTTTCTTAACCTCAGCTTATGACATCAGGTGGCCAGTACTCTCACACACCATCTCATCTTCCTGTCGACAGTAATGGGCAATGTACTCATCACAGCTAATGGTGGAACAGAAATCTCAAACCATATTCTTGCCCCGGCGGGGATTGCACCACCTACTCCTTGATTGACATCCAAACACCCTAACTACTACACTATAGGAGTTTTTATTTCTACGGACTTGATTTAGTGGTTTTGTAGTACTTTCTCTTCAAATCATGATTTGTGACTATTTTATATGTACAATGCTCATTACATCTAATTTGTATTTGTGTTAGAAATGTTTATAGTGATAATAAGATTAATAATACATTATGAAAACTTGCATTGATCTCTACAGCTATACAGTATCGACATAAATTAATGAAGCTTTCTAAAGCACAAGTTCAAGGAAAACATATCCGTATCACTGCTCACCCTGCAAAGAGAATCCTCGTTCAAACTGATTTCAAGCGCTTGTGGAACAGAGTAGGGAAGGCGGACTAGCTCAGCTGTAGTTTGAAGAGGACGGTTGTTTAGCTGTTTAGCCATTTTAAATATAAAGAATAAGTGCTGGTATGTGTTTAGCTCTAATATATATGTTTAACATTGCTAGCAACAGTTTTTTGTCTACATCGATAAGAATATTTTGTGCAATAGCATAGCAGTATTTATGCGTGTCTCTTTTGGATAAATGTCTTTGTGTCAATATATGGTAAAGTTATGGTAAATTATTAAAACTTGTCCTCTGACAGCAATTGAATAAGCATGCCTTGAAATGCCTCGTGTTTAACCAGATCGGACAATGCAAAGGAGTTGGTGTCGCATGATCCTCGCAACAATAACTACAATTACAAACACACGTTCTGCATTGAGATCGTCCCGCTGTGCAAGCACAATATCGTCTGTCTGCCGCTGCCTTTGGCCAGACAGCTCGGCAACATCGGGCAGATCTGCATTGTGGATCGGGTCACACAGGTCATCCATCTCCTCTGTCCATCTACTAAAAAAGGTGGGACTTTAGTGGCTTTCTTGTGCATTTTGAAACTGAGCCATAAATTGGTAAACATTTACTCTTGATGGGTTCTAAGTATGGACAATGAGGACCAACTGAAACGCCGCTTGGGTACTCGACTTGACCGAGTATCCTAGTACTTGGCATTACTTGGACAAACAATGGATCCAAGTATTAAAATAATACTGTTACTATTTGTACTCACTACTTACTATTTCCTAGGGTTAACTGAGGCACAAGCAAATTATTCATAAAAAATTGTGCAAACAGCAAAATAAAAAAATCACATGAGAACGAGATTTTAAGAAAAAATTCTATACTCATATTCGGTACAACTCACTCAAAACACGTTGTACTCGGGAAGAAATTGACATCCTAAGAGACAACCTAATCAAGTAGTAGGCATGTTTTGCTTGAAACTTAGATGTCAGAAGTGTACAGAGAAGCATTTGAAATCTAGTGATTACATTTTATCAGTTTGAATCGGATATACTTTGATGGGATTTGTGGCTTGGCAGTTTCTTTAACTTCTTTTGCTTTTGTGTTAATGCATAAGATCTCGTTGCTTAAAGCAAAAGACAAAAGACTTAAATACCTAACAAATATTTTACTGCTTTACTCTGGTGATCGACATCAAACAGCATTATTAATGTGTTTTACTTATTTTCAAGCTATCAATTGAAAATGCTTTTAGCATCTTGAAGCTATGGTTCTAGATTCTAGAAGATGCAGTTTATAAGAAGTTGCTCAATGCTTTTGAAATGATCATAAACATTGCATACGATGTATGTTTAAGAGTCTGTTTGGTTTTCTTGTAGTTTCTGAGTTGCGCTCTGAGGTCTTCTGGAAGCATCCATTCAGGGCATTGTGCAGTCCAAACGAATTGGTCGAGTACATTGTGATGAATGTAGAAATCATTGGTGCAGAACAGGCGATAAAGATGAAAGCTATCTCGAAAAAGGAAGCCAACGTTGCCCGACACCAAGGGGTTGAATCAAATAAGGTCGGCTATAGTTTCATGTTTGTACTAAGGGTAATTTGAAGCCAGCTTTTGTTTTAAATGGTCAATGTGATGATCATGGTGGTTACAAGGCTGATAGTTAAGTGATTAGTGTGAATCTTTGGCCACGTTTTTGGGGTTTTGAGGAAGGGGTTAAAGAAAAGATGTGGAGGAATGGGTGAGAAAAGAGGTCATCAAGGTAGAGAAAGAGGTTGACGTGGAGGAAAGAGGTCAGGTGCAGTTTCCATCCTCACATTTTCCCCTTCATCTGTCAACCATTTTGTTGTAGATTCAATATTGACCAATAGATGTTTTTGGTGGCTGCTGACGGATGAGCATAGACTTCGACATCCTTTAGCTTCTTTAGAGAGCATGTTTTCTTAAGTATTTGTTGATTAATTATTCGCGTAATTGATTCCCTTCATTTCCTGATTTGTCAATGATGGTGATCTTTACTGGATTAATTTTCTATTTGCATTGCTTTTTTGAAAGAATTGCCAGTTCAATTTTTGCTTATGGTGCACCAGTTATCTAACCTTACAAAATTAGTAACTTAATTTTAAAATATTTTATTTTTAGATGTGAATTTTGCTCTAACTTTGATAGATTTTATTCATATAGATTTGAATTTTATTTGAGTAAATTACTGGTCAGGTTTGCATATTTTGTTTGCATACGTATTTGTCTTCTATATTATTGTTAGCATGCCTTGGCTGATGTCTGGGTCGTAAGGGCGAATGAAATGGGCGTGGGTGAGGAGATCCACTGCCGCTCTCACCTCGGTTACTTGCTGAGACCTGGTGACTCAGTCCTCGGGTGAGCCTGTCTTTTCGGATCCTCCAACTGTTGTGTGCTAACGTTTATGAAAATTTCTGCCTAATCTGAACTTTACAGCTCTAGTATAGCATTGCTCAAGGCATCAGTTGATGGTCATTATTAATAAATAATCGTGCAAGCCATATTTGAGGTCAAAAGCCAAGAATGCAAGGGGTGTCCAGATGGGGAGGATCTGGAGGCAAATTCCTCCAATTTCAGGTAAGGGGATATTTTTTTAGTCTTGGGTGAATATCTTGCCTTCTTGATACTTGGGACCAGAGGGTTTGCCTCCATCACTGAAGGAGGATTGATGCAAGAAGGGATTTTTAAAAAAAACATAGGAACAGCCTGTGGAGGGAATCTGGAGCACGGCAAAGCAATCAGTTATTTATCACTCTAACATTTTATTTATTCTTGTCTTAAGTGGAATTGTCCTTTATTAGTCGTTTATTAATAATTTAATCATTGGTTCTTGCATAAGAAAAGTCAGATGATAGTTTCTTTATTAAAAACTGAATGAGTGTAACCATTTATCATTGTCGGTGTTTCATTATCTTGTCAGGTTTGATGTGAGGAATTCGAATGTGAATGATCCGAATTTGGATCAGATGAACTTGGACCTTGTTCCAGATGTGGTACTGTGTTGCTTTTTGTATCTATATTCAGTAGGAGTTTACTCTGTGGTATTTGACACAAATATTACATTATTATTATTATTCTTAGTTAATTAATCTGGAGATGCCTGTAAGACAGGATTGTTCTTCCAGAGCCTTTTGGTGACAGTTGAACCCTACAGGGTGTGGGCCTATCAGGACGCCTTGTCGTGACTACCTGGGGCAGTGGGCTGGCCGACCCACAAACTGTAGGATTTTTGCTACTTGAACACCAATGCAGCTGTGATAATAATAATTATTATTGTGCATTTATTTAGCACTACTATCTAATTACCGAGCATCAGTCGTGGTGCTGAGGAAATGCGAGTGAAAGATTGGCTCAGTGTCAACACAAAGGAACCATATATATCGGGAAAGGGGCTTGAACTCCTACACTCCGTCTTACATATGTTCCACCAGTCGGTTACCGTGTGTTCCACGTGTAAATATTCACCCATGTTCTGGTTTGTGGTGTAAGGCTAATGTAGGGAACTGCTCTACTTATTTAGCATGCAATCAGTTTCCAGGAGATGAATTTATTAGTCTCTATATTTGTAAACTACCAGTGTTAAAAATGCCTGAAATGTATTGTTTTTGTCAAATACAGGTTTTGGTGAAAAAGATTTGTGGAGATAGTAACAAGAGAGCTCGTAAGCGGCGCTTTAAACTGCAACATTTGGAGAAGGAAAATGAAATTGAAACTGCCAGCAATGACAGGTTGGACTACAAACATGATACAAACGACCTTGTTTTATAATATGTTTTCTTATATAAAGATTTAATTGTATCATATCTCTTCCTGTAGCAATATTTGCTAGTGCATTTTTCGTTGGTTAAATGTTTCTTTTGAAATTTCTAACTGACTAACTTGACTCTGACTGCCTATGTCAAAAGTTTTCTGATGTCACAATTTGTGCAATAAGGGTTAACAACTTGAATGATTGAATAATGCTTGGAGTATTCAGTACTGGCCCAAAATAGACTCTAAGTTAACTGGTTGTTCTTGTATCTCGATGTTGCAACATGCGGAATCAACGTTGTCTGCCGCTGCTTTCATGAACAGTTGTTTCATTGCTTCTGATTTGTTTTGCCTATTATAGAGACTTTAATCAGTTCCTTGAAGATCTGGAGGAGGATGAGGAGGTCCGGAAAAACGTCAAGCTTTACCTTGGTATGCTTTCAATTATGGCACAGCTTGACTACTTTTTTTCTGTCAGTTAAGTCTTGGCATTGCCTAATATATTTTATTTGTTTAAGTTGTCTGTAAAGTCTTAGCAGCTCGGTTATGATACATGTGAGTTGTGACTTAGAAACACTAAAACTAGCATCAAAACATGTGTGTTGGTATCGTGTATAGCTGTTGTTGACTGTGGCATGTTGCTTCTAAATATGGTTTAAAATCTAGTGAAGTGACTATCGTAAGATGTTCTTGTCATGTTTTATGGGTTGATTTACAAATGACCTTTTGACCTATACAGTGCAGACCTGTGTGTTTACAGTCAGTTGGAAGGTAAAGCCATCATGACCGTTTGTTAAAGGACAACATTCTAAAATGTAATGTATGATTTATGCAAGTCTTAGTGTGACTGGAATGATCAAAGACATGGACTTCTGGCTTCCAGTTGTGATCTAGCATTGGAGCTGAACAGTTTCATAAGATCATCAGTCCTTGGAGATACCATCATTAGCACTCTTAGCTGCCAGCATCTAGGTGAACAAATGCTATGAGAAACAGAATAAACTGTCAAGATTGCTTTGCATTTATGTTCCAGATCCGAATAAAGCCGATGCTGTCGACGACACCGATGACGATGAATGTCCGTTTGTTCCGATTTCCGAAATGTTGCAGAGTCTATCAATTAGTCGAGATGCAACTGGAGAAGCTGGAGCATCCATGATGGAATAGTGAATAGCATTAACTGCATTCTTACATTACAATGTTCTTGGAAGAAATCCAGACTTACTGATACATAGTCTGCAGTGTAGATTTTACTATATTCTTGGCAGTGTCAGGTATCTACTGTCATTTGGCCATCGGTTTGGTTTGAAAGTCTGTGTGTTTTCTAACACAAATTGACATGACGACAAGAAAATACAACGTAGTCTGGTTAATTTGTTTTATTTACAAGAACATTTCACTTTAAAGATCCAAACAATTTATCGAAAGAAATTTAAAGAAGGTTGTATTCTGATGATGTATATTTTTTAGAACATAAAAGTTGTCACAAAGTTGGCTCTATAGCTGGGAAAACACCATTTTCATTTGTTTGTCAAATTGTACATATATATATATACTTTTATATATATCAAAACTTGTGATAAAAGTGTGAATAAAATTCATGGTGATATTTTTCAAAGAAAAAACACTCAAGGTTGTATTATAAAAAAACAGCGCAAGGCTATAGTTACCACAACTTACAGAATAAGTTTGTTTATAGACTTGAGAATAAATAGCAGGCAAAAATAATGTGAAGCACAATTAATGTTCCTTGTGAACAGTCCAAGCTCTACTCAATCTACACACAAGAGACATCGCTCGTCATTCTACACACTTCAAAAGTATGCACAAAATTGAAACAAATATGCCAAACAAGTTTAGTTTAAAAAAATTTACATCATCCTACTCTAAAGTAGACTAAAGACTGATATTTATCGTTATCATTGAAAACTTTACAAATTTTGATTCTTTTTTAAAAGTAATCATTAAACTGATAACATTTTCACAAATTACATAAAATAATATGTTACTATTGAAAGCAAAAATTATGGTTATTATAATTATACCGTTTGTGTTATTTCATCTATTTTTATTTTGAATGTATATCCTCGGTCAAACAAAGATTAAGCAGCCACTTTGTATCCCAACACCTAACTACTGGGTAAAAAGATTGTACTGCACACACTGCAAAATCAATGGGAGATCTGAATAATCAGTCATTTCTATGTATGCAGAACAACACAATGCTATTTAATATGTTGAAAAACACTAATTTACAATTTCTATAATTAATAAAAGTTGTAGCAAATCATATATTGCTAATTTAGATATAAATTTTGATCAGTATATGAAATTTGTTTTCATAGACTGCTTGGATTACTCTATACCTTTGGTGGAATTTGTGATGGATGAAAATCACCATTTGCTACCAAGCATGCACACAGTTAACATGAACGCAAAATACTGTAACTTATGGAAATAACACGTTGCTATGTAGCAATATAAGTTTTTTGCACTGAACTTTGCAGGCAACTAGTTATTCTGCTTGTATTACATACTAAGCATAAATCTACTGGAACAAACAACAGGTTTGTAACAAATACTTCTTACAGATACATTATACAGATCTGTTACCTGTGCACCATGTGCGTAAATCTGTAAAGTAAATGTTACTGTTCTCTGAAAGAAACAATTCTCTACAATGCATAAACTCATACGCATGGAAGTAAAAAGTTAATAGGTGGTGATTTACTCCTAAGCAAGTACACTTCAATTGGCACAAACAGCCGTTTGTCGTGTGTCTACGTTTAAAACATAAATGCACAACTGTATACAGTTAGATCTGCACAGTGTACACACAGTAAGTATCTGATTGATATCGGTTTATTGATGATGCGTAGAGTCAAAGCTGGAAGACGAGTATCTTTCAGTAAATTGCACTGTCATCAATGAACTCCCTATAAATGCAACTTGGGAAAAGTTGCATATATGTGGAAGATTGAATCCTGTTAACTGGAACCCAGTTGCACCCAGATGGATTTCAATTCTCTGGTTAGACGAAATGTTCGTGGGCATGCTGGCAAGGATATATGCTGGCAATCGGTTGTATCGCATCAACAACTGCTACCATCTAATATTTATCTTGCCGGCTTCGTTCAGACGTGCTGAAACTTGTAGCATGTGGGTTGCATAATGAAAGTTTCATAGCAGCACATTGTTTAGTATACCAAAAGTTAGGTAAGGCAAAAACATCAAACAACCATTCACTTGTATAAACATGATTAAAGTCTCTAACAAAATTTGAATGGTAAACACCATCGTTTAAAATTGAATATACAAGTTATAACATTGCAAACAGAAAATCCTATAAACCACAACAGTAACACTAAAACAAGCAAACAATTATTAAATTTGTCAGCAAATCGGAAAAGCCCATTGTAAACAATCAAATGCCAGTTTATAGTCATTCTGTAAAATTCCATAAAAATCTGTTTGTGTATTAGGATAGCTACTAAAAGAAAGTTTAAGTGATTAAAAAACACACCACACTAACTAATGTTCTGAAATCAGCTTAAACCTGTACACATATTTATTGTATAATACACTACGTTTAATAGCTCAAGAACAGACATCTTGTCTCCTCTGCCATATTCTTATATGAAGATATATATATACATCATGTATTTAAATATGTATACATATTCATTTATGAATATATTTCGTTCATTTAAACACGTATATTACCAATTTGGCATAAATACTGACATGCACTAAAAGTTGTGTATGCTTACAGAAATTGGTGTATTTATGTATCTATGGGCAATCGGTTGTATTCAGTAGGTTCCTCATGTAAAACTCCTTGAATGTGCTGCAGATTTCTGGTCTCGGATATAATTAAGAATCAGCATACTCCTTCTAGTACTTTGTATCTATTTAAGAGGCTAAGAAAAATATTGTACAAATTCAAAATTTACTGTATGTCTATACATGTACATAATAAAAAGCACCTTATGGTGTATTTAAAATGTATACACAACTATATATATATATATATAGCTGTATATATATATATATATATATAGATTTTATATTTATGATATATATTATTCATTATATATATGTAAACAAATAAGATAAAAGGTATATACATACAAATATATATATATATATCAATATTTTTATTAAGATACATCATATAACAACATAGAGACATAAACAAAACTCCATTCAGTGTATTTCAGCATATTTTATGACACTTTTTTTGAACATATTCTATGCAGAATGAGGCTAAATAAGTTCAACAAGACAAGCAACGGGTAGTTTGTCCTTCTAAGTAAGACACAATTGTTGCACACAAAATGTGTAGTTGCCAAAGTAACTTTTCTGGGGAGTAAATAACAGTGGTTAGCAGATTAGCTTGTTAATCATAGACTGACAGCAACTTATTAAAAGCAAATTTGGCAAGCAGCCAGAGAAACTACTAACTGGACAGTCGAACACTGCTCTGATTGACTACTATTGGACACGAAACACAAACAGACCTTAAACAATCATAGCGCTTTTCACTACTTTCAATACACAAGACAGAATTGTCGAACGTCACAAGACATACAAACATTATCACAAACAGGTTTCTAGGCAAACTAAGATACAAATAAACTAGTTTTAAAAACAGATACCCTTACTCACGCAAAAAGACTAACACACAAACGTACTTAGACAGACGTCAGAGAAATCCACACAGACAAACAAGAACTATGCAGCAGTAAAACACTAAGGATAAAAACAGAAAAACTCCAACTATGCAAAATTTTGAGCTAAATGTACAAATTAAACATCCGCTTCATTGTTACTTCACATGATTGCAGAAAATAGATGGATTTTACCAGGATTACAATCACGAACTGTATTCATACATGATGTATGTCTTTACTTCAGCTTAATTAGTAAGCTCCTTTATCTATTCATTATTATCACTGTTTTGTGATATATACTCACAAGTGGTCACGCAGTAATAAATTGGAAATAAAACTTGCAAGGAGAAACTTTCATAGGAAAAAACAACAACTCGCCAAAAGTTCAAAATAAGACGTACATGCTAACCATCTAATTAAACAAAGAGACCAAAGGGCAATTCCAGAAACTTTGAAATAACAGGCTCTTATTACACAATCTTCACTAACTTCTTACAATCTTCAATTAGCAATTTCTGCAATAATATTTTCAAAAAAATAGTTGATAAATTTTCAATATGCAACTTATCAACAGGAATTTCATTACAATTCCATAGGTTTTGTTTTAGAAGAACAAAACATGATAAATTCACTAGAAACAGCTGTTTGGAGAGATCAAAGTCTCTGAAATTGTCCAATTTCAAACACAGAACAAAAGACAACTGATACCTGTACCACATAAAACAATTAACTGCACCACAAAATTATTCACAGCTCTCAAATAGTCATTCAGTAAAGAAAAAACAAAACACCATAAACATAGGCTTGTTGCTACTTGTTCTCCACTGTTTGACCAATAGCAGCCTGTTGGTCATCATTTCTCGCTATCTGCTGCTACAGAAACCCACCCAACACTGGTCAGAGCTCTGCAAAAGTGGTTGCTATGCTAGCTGTTAGTTGCTAATGTGTTTGTGCTTAAAGTGATCATGCACACGTTGACGTAACAAATTGAAAAACGAGACAATTCGTATGATTCCTGAGATTAAACTTACATTGCTCTACATTCAGTGGATTTTAGGATTTCCAAACACATAAGATCAGAAGCAGGGCCACCAAAAAGCGCTTTAATGATTGCTGACCTCAACCTAACAATAAACACAACTGGTCACAAATTGTAGTTATTTTCTAAATTTATGTTCTAGCTTATCGAATGACATAGGCATCGGCTGGATGGCATTAATGATGAAAAATTGTAAAAAAAAATGTTTTCACGATTAAATACGATCAAGAAATTATTTTAAATGTTCAAAGTCAACTACTACTCAAACACCAACAGGCTTAAAGATCATCACATCATGCTCTGCCACTTTGAAACAACCCCATTCATATTTGCAGATAGACAACAAAACTCCAACTAGAGACCTAGACATACAAGGCATGTTCCATTTCCATAATCAATTAAAGTAGCATAGCTTTTGCTTATTCTTGGTCACTCCAAGTAATATTACACTGCAGCCTCTTTACAGAGTGACAAGACAAAGCAACAAATATTCCTAAATAAATACTGCTGATTTTGGAACAAGATTGCAACATAATGAAACTTCACTACAAGGCAGTCCTTGATATGGCTTCCTAACAGAGCATTACAAGAAGGCTCCAGTATATCTTCAGTTCATTCGAACATACACCCAAAGCACTCATGAAATCACTTTTTGTCGGACATCAAACTACTGTTACCGGAACGTTTTAAGACTCGGTAGGTAAGTGCAGATAAAACATAATCAACAAATTCATCTCCTGTAAGTCAAATGTTAACAACGTCACAAAAATTAAAAGGAAAAACCTTTAGAACAATTCAGCAGTTGTCTAAACAGTTACATAATATGCTATAAATTCATGAATATAAACTCAACATTCATCTGCAAAGCCAAGCTCTAATTTTAAAAAATTACTAAATTTTTAAAATCAAAAGAAATACTTAAAACTATTATTACCAAATGATGATACAAAACAAACGAATTATTATTTCCAAAAAATTGTACTTACAAAGCAAACTGGATACTACATATTAAATTTATCGCAAGTAACAATAAAAAAATTGGCACAGTACATAGTACACTTGAATACACATATAGTACCATAGAACTGCTTTTATTTCAATACCTGTAAATAAAGAAATAATAGTACCAATGAAATAATTTGTACAATTAGTAAAAGGCCAATGCTAGTAATCCTAACAGTACATAACTGTAGGAATTAGATCAATGTAAGTAAATCATAATTATCATTATCTTAATTGCACAGATTAATTAATAGAACAGAGTGGCTCAACTACTTTGTTTCAACAAGTCCACACTGTACTAGTTAAAATTACTGATATCACAACTGATATATAACAATCATTAGTACCTATGGAACTTATTACTTCTCAAACAAAAGTAGCAATATTACTAGCATCAGCAAATCCACATTAGTAGTAAGAACTGCACTAAACTTATCAATAATAAATAACATAAATACTAGAAAAATGTTAAACAGTACCTGGTGATTTTTCAGCTTTATTTATTAATTTGAACAGCAGATTCTTGTACAAAACGCAAATGAGGTAAGAGGCAGGCAAGTCAGTTTCCTTCTGGTTTTAACAGTGAATACATTTCTTAGTCGATTTGAAGTTCATCGAAAGTTGTCTGGATGCAACGGTTGTCATTGGGTTAAGAAGGTGGCAGCAGCGTGGCTATGATCCGTCTCATTCCCAGATGTGAGGAGAAGGATGATCCGAAGGCTGAGCACATTGTGACCTTCAAATATCAATGCTTTTTATGTGACCAAATAAAAATATGGCAGGTAACCAACATTTACGTACTGTTGCTACTGACTTTGTGCAGCATACACAAACAAACTGTTTTCACCCTTTAACGACCAGTGTGCAGTAAAACGTAAGGCATAATCAATAACACTGGTCGTTAAAGCGTTAAAATATAAACTTAGATCGGTCAGATATTATGTGCATAATAATAATATGCACATTGTGCATGTGTGAGGTACTTAAAATGTAGAATAATAAGTGTTGTGAAACAAACAAGAAAACAGATAATCGAATAACTTAAATAAACATATAAAAAAAATGAAATAGATAAAGAAAATTACTCTAAACTTATTTGCATTCACTCTTAAATCTAGATGTGACCCAAGGGATCAAAATGGAACTTTTGTGTTAACAACTTTAGAACATGAGTATAATATAAATTTTCAAAGATCGCATTTTCTGCTTTAAAATGACACTGCAATTTCGAAAAAGTCATGAATGATTATGTGTTCGATCTATATAAATTTTTAATTTTAGAAAACAAATCAATATTTGATCTGGATGATATGAAATGCAAAAGACATATTTTTCGCCCATTTCTATTAAAATGTGCCGAAAAAATTACCTTCAATCATATTATGTTTTTTTCCTAATAATGTAATAGACTAATAGACCAACATATTCCTTGGATTGCAAATATTAAATCAACCAAAGACTTAACTTGCTCAAATTGCTTATCAACTATAGGCTGCCGATCTCACCATAGTGGATAAGCAATTTGAGCAAGTAAGGTCTTAGGTTGATTTAATATTTGTGATCCAAGGAATCAAAATGAGTAGACTAATCTTCTAGACAAATTCTGATAGCAGCTTGGTTTTGGAACGCTAGACAAAATTGAAGCTACTATACTTACAATTAAATAAATATCAAGTAATATATTTTTTACACTACATACACTAAATTCTTTGTTATTGCTGTTGCTTAAATCATTTTCTTCAAATTCTACATGAACATACAAAAGATATTAGCGTACTTTGAAAGTTTCCTGAACAGCTGTGAATTTGGATTGAAATACAGAACTCGTCCACTTCTCTGTTGCATCTCGAAGCAAAGGCTATGAATCTTATCTGATTAAAAACAAAGAAAACAACGGTCAAAACAGATTCCACAGGCACAGCACGTTAAAAATTAAAGTTTAACATACATTTTAAAACAAAATTTAAAACAATAACTCACCAAAAAGACATAATTAACAAAGAAATGAGTCGATAAACTTTGTTACTCGGCATAGTTTCAGCATATTCCACTAGTCTCTCCTATGTAAAGTAGCAACCAAGTAAACGTTTAATATACCATAACGTCAATAAGCTAAACGATGAATCACAAAGATGTACCAAATGACCTTTGCTCTGACCTCTACACTCTAGCTTCCCCTCTGTACCCATAAATTTCCTTCAATACCCAATGACCTCTCTTTTCTACCACCATTGACCTCTCATTGTTCCAGACCGCCTCTTCCCTGAACACGCCAGCATCAATCTTCCACATACCGATTGGCCTCTCTCCTCTGTACTCTTCACTCACACTCCCTCAGTCACTCCTCTGTACCCTCAGTCGCACCTTTGTATGCACAGTACTCCTCTGTACGCTCAGTCACAACTCTGTACCCTCAGTCACTCCTCTGTACCCTCAGTCACTCGTGTGTACCCTCAGTCACTTCTCTGCACCCTCGTCACTCCTCTGTACCCTCAGTCACTCCTCTGTACCCTCAATCACTTCTCTGTACTCTTAGTCACTCCTCTGTACCCTAAGTCACTCCTCTGCACCCTTAATCACTCCGCTATAACCCTCAATCCTCTCCACACATTGACTGATACACATAATGCCTTAGATGGACAGAGCATAAGCTACCTCTGACTGTTGACATAGAAGACAAGCCATCCTCAAATGCATAGCTGAATGGTTCCATGCAGACTGGTTCCAAGTCCTCGTCGACCTTTATTCCAAACTTTGACCTGTGCTCACAGCTGCACATGCACAGATGATACCGCAGCCGACCGTCCTCAAGGTACGGATGAGTCAGCGCATTTGCCGCATTTATTCTTCTCTCCTACATCATCATCAAAGGTATTATTAATAAAAACAACTAGGTACAGAGACCCAGATGGAGGCCACGAATATATACCAAAAAAAAGACAACACATGTACCAAAACAATGCACTTTCCTGTATATACCGCTGCTGCTAAAATGAAAGAAAGGATTCGTTTTAATTCTACCACATTGAATGAAGCAGTTGTCGACCGTATGACAATACAAAACTACCCCCTGCATCTAAATAGCAATGTTTAGAGATCTTTTTAGGTCAATCTGTCAGTCTAGTTGATATATTGTACATGTTAGAAACACTCCCCAAGTGGGTTTGTCCATGGTTTCACAGAGTCACAGATGATAAATTTTTTTAGAAATTAATCCAACACATAACACTAACACCTAAATTGCCAAGACATCTGCCTTATCTTGGATGCTCGTCTGTACTAAATTCCGTCTTTCATTCATCAGATCATATCAAGAAAACAACATAACAAAGAAACAGCTGAAATTGATGTAAGAAATCAAAAGACGCACTGCTTGACACCCTTGTTCACAGTCATCATCATGACAAATCAGGATTCAAGCAGAAATTGTTATACTTGCATTGGACAGACAACAAAGCTAAATGCACAGGAGGATAACTTAGGAAACAAAGTCCTTTGTGAAAATTCCAGAAATATATTTTGAGCTCCTTAGCACTTGTGAATCTGTGCAACCAATTTAATAAAGTGGTAGCTATTCAACCGCTGCTAAAAGTAAGAAATGCCAGCTGTTTTCTTACACTTATTCGGTCACTTCACTTTAAAACTTCATTTAATTTACTTAACTGAGCAATTAAACACATTAATATTCAATAAATTAGACAATTCTGAAATGGAATTAGTGTGCTACTGGATTGAAAGCAAGCAGTTCGCAGAGCAGGTGAACCACTTCATGACTACAGTCCCTCGACAGCTCATAGAGGACCGAGCAGTTCGGCTGGCGATAATTCTTTCTGAGCACATGCTGTCTGGCTGGCTCACAGACCGTCTTTACGTCCTCCGGAGAAGGAGTTCCAAGCACATCCAGAATCAGCTCCAACTACAATATACATCCAAGTACTCTGTACAATGATTACAGAAATATAAAGTGCCTTACAGAAAGTTCATAAAAGAATAGATGAGAATTTCAGGCTCTTCTGCTCTGGAGAGGTTCACCTGACAATACAAGCATTCATTTATTGATTATTGTATGAATGGATGATCACAAGTTATTGCAGGAGTCGAATTCAACTGTATGGCAGCCATGCAAGGCATCATCATGCCTACATCTAATTGAACCAATGTCTACTCTGAGGTAAATAAGCAATTTACATAATATGCAGCTTAAATATTAAATTTATTGAAGATACAATTACATAAGATACCATCACTCAAGATGCTACTAAGTAGAATACTTACTTTCACATAAATTGCTTTTACTTAAGATACATATTAAATTTTACTTAAAATACAAGCATGGATGATCACAATGATGGTTACAGGAGTCGAATTTTTACTTAAAATATATGTGGGGAAAAAATTACTTATATGCTATGAAATATCTACAACAACCATATGTCGAATTTCGCTGTCTCAGCAACCTGTCATGCAGAAATGAAATCAATAACAACACAAAAGAAAGAAAGACAGCAGAAAGAAAGATAACACAAAGATAAAGGATAAAAACTATATACAAAATCGAACTGAAACGTAACAAATTCTGAAGACGTCAACAGCCTGTGTTGCTATAAGATCTCGTTAAACTGTCGAAAAATAAATAATACTTAAAATACATTTACTTAAAATAATTTTATTTATGACACATCTGCAATTTCACTTAAGATACTTTTACTTAAGACACTTTTATTAAGACACTTTTACTTAAGACACATTTACTTTCAAGATAAAGCTTTAATTTTACCTAACCATTTAAAGACTAGCCAGACTGGTTTTCCATACATATTAGTACATGCTGGACATTAAAGTGTTAAGACAGTTTTCCTCATGGTACAGCAAAAAGTGTAAAAAAAATTATAAGACACATAGTGTCAAAGGCAGAACTATCACAGAAGTCAAGAGACTGAAGCCCTCTGTTACCTGTTGCAGAGGACTGCGCGCCTGAAACAGGATTCTACGACTGAGCAGTTCCGCAAGGATGCACCCCACTGACCAGATGTCGACCGCCGAAGTGTAGTGACGAGCGCCCATTAGTATCTCGGGCGCTCGGTAATACTGAGTCACAACCTCGTGAGTCATAGCGACGTTGTCGTCCAACTCCTCGACTCGAGCCAAGCCAAAGTCACAGATCTAGGAGACAAAGAGTTTAAGATGTAAGAAAGGTGCTATATAAATTTCGTAAATAAATAAGACTTTAATTAGGTAAACAGAGGAAAGATTTTGATCAATGTCAGGCATCAGTAAAGAAGTAGCCATTAAATGAGCTCTGCAACATAATGGTCGATGGCAACTGAATCAATTTGCTCCTCATAAGTGCATAATACAAGCTATCAATCATCATTATCATTAGTTACAGACGCCAGTCTGTTGGTGGCAATGGTTAGAAATAAATGATCTACATTGTCCTTGATCCTCTTTCCAGTCCACCGCTCCTCTTAGTGTTAGTCCAAGTGATGCTAAGTCCCTATGTGTTCCCGAACCAACGGCGAAGGTTTCGAGTCAATAGGTGTAAAACTGTGGAAATGCATTGCCGTCATACAAAGCGACGCACAGAAAGTCTTCTTTATTTATAAGCTATATGAGGCTCAACTCTGTGAACTGTCTCATAATGACAGCCTTACACAGCAAATAAAATTTATTATTGCTACAAGATTGTGTCACAGTGAGTCTTTTACCATGGCTAAAATCAAAATGGGATCCATTTCCTCAATCAAATTGCATCAGAGTCCCTTCTACATAACACAGTACCGCATACAGTTCCAACTTTAGGTAGCATTCTAGAGAGGTTCCAATGTAAATAGACGTAAAGCAGCATGTTTTTCAATGATATGCTGGTTCACAAGAAGTGTTTTTAAATGGCATTCTGGTCCATAAGAAAAAGTGTTTTTAAATAACACATGGTCACAAGAAGTGTTCTTTCAAATCACATGATTATCTAGGGTGACACTAGGCATAAATGGATTTACATTAAACATGGTGTTCCTCAAGGCTATGTCCTGGGTCCTCTGCTCATTCTATATATTGCTGACATCTTCACTCTTTCCTGCTCTCTAAAGCTGCTAGCGTCATTTCTATGCAGTGCTTGAACATTGTAGAAGCATTCATACTTAGTTCTCCTTCATCCCAGCTGCATTAGTTGAGCTTATTCAATCGCTCTCTAATTCACCCCACTGCTGGATTACATCAAATCGTCTCTCACGAATTGCCTCCAAAACCTAGTTCATTTTGTTCTTATCTCCGAAATATTCCTGATCGCTAATCCTTTTCTTCTAACCGATATAATACTCCAGCCTCTTTCAGCCTGCTCTTCAAACTGACTTGATCTTCTAGTTCCTCATGCTAGAACAGCTCTCTCAGACCTGGTCCCTTGGCTCAACTGAACCCATCGCTGTGGAGTGTGCTGTCTCCATTTACTTGCTCTCAGATTCTAGCTACTAATCCCTCCTCCATTGCTTTTCTCAAAACCTATTTCTTCACACGTGGCCTTGCTCACTGGAAGTGCCTCTGAACGATACAACCTAATAGAGGCACTTCATAAATATTTTAAAAATACAATACATTCTGGTCCACATTTAAAATGACATTCTCACCCATTTGATTTAGCCCATCAACAAGAACTGAACGAATTATGAAGTGCTGACAAACCTTAAGGCAACAATTGGCATTAACAAGAAGGTTTCCTGGTTTAATGTCTCGATGGATGATGTGAGCCGAGTGCAAATATTTCAGACCTACAGCAGAAAGACGGCAAACACCCGACATAAATGCAATCGTAATTATAACACGTTCTCTCGACCCAACTTAACAAAACCACGATCAAACAGAATGATCTCCAATAGAGACATAGAAACCAGAGGAAGCTCACACCACAGATGACATGGAAGCCTGTTCCAGAATGAGGGGTTGGCCACGGCAAAGCTAGCACATTGCATTGTGGTATAACACTGGTATTATTATGCAATGATGAACAACCAGATTACCCTGTGCTGCAGAATGAAGAGATCTGCAGACTGGCAAGGGACTAAGGATGATACTGAACTACGTCCAAAGCTTTCTAAGGTAGAATGGTTCATGACTGGCAAAACATCAGCATAACAATTGCACGAACTAACAGATGAAGTGTCAAGTACTTGTGAAACACTGTGGTCAAAGACTTCAATTACAGTAAAAAATTTACATCAGATTTTAACAACCATTGAAATCAACACCACTGTAACCTATTAAAAGCTACTACCTTAACACTGTGAGGCACTACTAAATTGCAATTCATCTATTCACAAACTTCAGTTTTTTTACTCACTGGGGCAAAGTTTGTAAACATAGACAGTTTTTTCTCATACTTGCAAACAACAGGTAGCTGCACTGACATATTACACAAGTTTATTACAAAGCTACTACCTCAAAACCACCCCAGGGAGAGAGAGAAAGAGAAAGAGACAGCTGATAAATTATGCCCTGATACTTGAAACTGGCTGGGCATTGACTGCTAACACCAGAAGAATTAGGAAAGTGTCTTAATGTGTATATATAAGAGAACCTTGCTGAGGTACTACTGTATTAATAGATAAAAATAAAGCAAGATACGAGCAAGTGAAAATTTTTTATCAGTTCTGCAAGGAAGTACAGCTGCGTGATGGAAGGATGTACGAGACCCATACTCAGGAAGTCATTGGCATGCCACTTTATCTGCATCATTACCAGTGAAACAAAGAACCATCAGTCTGCCACTAAAATGCATTTGCAGACAAACATAGAAAATGAGCAACGATTCTAAGATACTGTTATTTAAAGTACCTATATACTCACCAACTGTCTAAAAAAACAGCTTTCTTTTAAACAAATCTTTAAGTCATAAATACAAACTTATTTCGATATGACAGCTGGATGAATATGGCATATGTTGGACAGTTATCTGACTCAATTATCGTTAGACTTAGGATCGTTACCGAGGCATGCACTGCCGAGCAGAGAAAGGGGTTTCAGCGAATTGCTGCTTATGCACAAAACAAGTATTACACAACAAGTATTACAGAACTTTACAATCGTGAATCATAGTAAATAATATCATTATATATTATAACAGTTCATATAATATCATGATGTCAACAACAACTCAAAACAATTATTATTGTTTTGATACATTACTTAGGAGGCAAATGTATCCTGGGGATACCCCTCTTGAAGGCGCCTAGATTAACCGCTGAGCAATATATAGGACCTACAAAGGATACAGCGTATTTTCACATAGAACTATAAATCTAATACATTTAATGTAACTAAACAGCCAAGTAAGTTCAAAGTACAATGCATTAAGACGAATGAGAACAGAAGGAATCGAGACTCTCACCTCGAAGGATCTGATAGATGAAAACCTTGATATGGTCAGAAGTCAGAGCTTGAGGCGAGACGATGATACGATGAAGATCACTAGCCATCAATTCCATCACAACATAACTACAGGCCAACAATCAGGAAATCTAACCTTTAACACAAACTCTTCACCATACATGTATATAAAGCAACTATGACCAGCTTACTTTCTTAACTTTTTCGGTTGTTTAGATGTAATTTCAGTTTAACAACACTGACTATCTGAAATGACATCCAACTTCAGCTCTGCGCGGCAGGGTTCTGCAAGTAGCCCAAGTGTGTCACAGACTCTTCACAATATTGACATCCACAAGTCAGATCATATGGATAAAACCAAAATATTGCCAGAAATCGAAAATAAATGATTGTGTGCTATACATCAAATGACCATAATGGGGTAATTTACTGCCTGGTAATACAAAACTGTATAGATCTTCATCAAGCAGAAACATGTCCAACTTCTCCATTCCATTAACCCCTCCTGTCTGAATCATAATTAGCCCTAATACTAGGCCACATAAGTACATCTCAGCCGTAATAAATCAGTGAACTTGAACCTTTTCAAACTTCACAAGAAGTAACATTACACAGTTGATTCTGAGAACTATTGTTGATAGAGGTCCGTAATAAATAAGTTATGACAACATTACATTAACTTACATTATGAACAAAAGAATCAGATCACAGGAAGTGAGTAAGTAAACACAGATAAATGTCTGACAAATAACTAATGGGAAATTGTGTTCCAAAATTTCATGCAAATTGGATAAAGGGCCAAAGGGCCAGCAGTGAGATGTTCTAAGGCTAGCTAAGCAAGTGCTTAACTTATGTTCCATTACATAACACGCACAACACCAGTAAAGGATACATATCGGTGTAAAGGTTGAAGTCACATGGCTGAAGAATATCACTGGCTGACAAAACCTACAAGAAGAATAACAACAACAAAATATGAACTACCTTCAAACAGAAATCAACTGGTGTCTGGTCAACAATTAAAATGATGTCTCAAGTGTCTAGCAGCACAGCAAAGAAGAACCAGGAGCCATTAAGTTTTGCAGATACATCAGACATCACAGAAGATGGGACACTTTACGAACATTCTGGACGAGGTTACACCTGCCACAAGAGATACACACAAAAGAGACTGACACAGTTTATTGTCGGAAATGATAAATCAATGGTAATTGACACAATGACGTTGTTGATCCAATTAGCAGATTTATTACCCTTCAACACCAAATAATATAGCCAGAATATGTGTGAGGTTTCCATTGTATAATTTGTGAGGACTGCTATTTTCATAACAACAAGGGAACGAGACACTATAAGCAAAACTGAGGACACACTGTAAGGCAAACATTCTATGACAAAACACACTATACTACCTTTGGGAGACAAACAACCAGATAGGCTGAAAGCACAGACACAGAAACGGACATAGACACAAAGGCAGACAAAGAGACAGCGATACTGAGCCGGTTGGTCTGGAAATGGCAGAAAGTGTAAAAGAAAGCGATATGTACTCTGTGTCTGTCAATTAGTCATTTTAGTCAATTGAAGGTCGATCAGTCCGTCCAGGCCTTATACAATGCCAATGCCTGTTTGTTTATATGTTTGTTTATCTGTTTGTTTATCTGTCTGTTTTAGTGGCTGTGTTTGTCTGCCCTTTTCAGTGGTGCCAATTAGGCATGATCCCATGCCTGAATAAAGGGGGAGGGCGAAATATTCATCGTTGTTATGGCATAGTGGAAACTACAAGCTCATTATTAATATGCTAGTTTGTAAACAGTGATAACAGCTGAAAAGATTAATTTAAAATTTATTTATTAAATTCATTTATCATCACCAGTTCTTGACATCAGCCGTCTGGTTGCAATGGGTGTGAATGAACGAACTTCCACTGTCCTCAGTCACTCATCAAGTTCAATTATCCAGTCAGTGTTAGTCCGGATTTATTCTAACTAAGTTGCTCTTCCTACTGGAGCAAGACCTTTCAGATAGCTAGAAAGACACTGCTTGTAGGTTTTGTTATATTGCCAAAAAGTGCATCACCACCATCATCTAACGAATTCATTCAGAGTTTGTTTACCGAGTTGATAGTCATCATATTATCATCAACCTATCTCTTCTGTCAGACCTGTCTGACGCTATCAGAAGGTAAACCCTCTGAATGATCTGCTAATGTTGCACAATTCTCTCTCCTTAGACTATATACTCAGTCAACTTTTAGGGTACTTCTAAGTGCAGGCTTTATAAAAATTCTGTATTAGTCTCTGGGGCATGTGACAGTCTAGTCAGTGGTGAGCATTCTAGACTGTCATCTGAGGGTAATATTGTGTTTCTGCCATGTCAGCAGTTAAAATCCACACCAGAGGAGACATTTCTTTTGAGATTTCTACAGAATAATTAAAAACATTCACGCTTCAATAAACAATTTCAACTAATAATAACAATAACTTATAACTCACCAACATAGCTATTTCTAAAACTAGCGGTTAACTCGTGAAAAGTCACAGGTCATACTTAATTTTGGGCCGTAGAGTAATGGCCAAAATGCACATTTGTGAGGCTGGGGGGTCAAAACCCGCCGTTTGTCGGCTCCCAGTTATTTAGATAAAGGCAGAAATAGGTGAGAGGGGTCAAAAATACAGAAACTCATTTATTGGTATATTGTTACAAACAAATATGTCTGCTTCCAATATCTGAAATAAAAAATGTTGAACTCAATTATTTAATTGGAGAAAAATGATTTTCGACGCATGTGGTGTCAATATTTGAATTGCTAAATATGCATGTTTTCAGAGGTGAACAACCTAGATTTCTTTCGCCTACCTGCCATACTTTGCAAAGTAGTAACCAGATTTAGATACTGTATGCTTTATTTCATACAGTATATAGCCCTTTATTGCTCAGAAAAATTCTGGAGCATTCAAGTAATGGTTGCTAAGAACTTTGATGACACGAATATTCTGAATCTTTGACTTGAATTAGCTCAGTTGTCATGATCTTACTAATGAAAGAGTCAAACGAGTATAACTTAAGTTAGAAAAAAGCTAAATGCTATTTTGATTCTGTAAAAAGTATTTGGAAGCACATGCATTGTAGAACATGACTTAATAAAAAAAGAAATCAAAAACGACAAGTGATGGGTTTTGACCCCCGCCTCCCATTTACGTAACGCGTGACAAATCAGAGATGACATCTAGTGAATAAGTAAGATGCATATGACAAAAGCAGGTGATTATTATTGTTGATTATTAGTTGGTCACCTTGAAGCATCTGAAACAATATTTTTAAAAATTAGTCCTTCAAGGTAAATACCGGAACCCTGGGGTGAATTAATTATTAATTTACGCTTATAATATCAATAGCCAACATCTAATGATCACGCATCAATTGATAACGTAGGAAAGCTTTACAGAGAGAAAGAGGATGATGAACAAACGAAGAGGACATGAAACAAAGGAAGAAAATAACAACCAGAATGCTTAATCAATTAAATGAAAATCTCAAAGAGATTGTGTCATAAACAGAAGTTTATTCATAGGCAGGATATCAAATCATATCAAAGCAATGTTGCAGGGTTTATACTTAGCCTAACATCAATAATTGAGTAGACAGTAGGGCAGCTTAACACAGACATATAAACATGCCATGTACTGGAGACAGTTCATAGCCTATCAGAACTGAAGATGAAACTGAGCCAGTTCTGCAAAGTGTTTACCTATGAAGGCAAGTAAAACACACACAAACTCACACCGAGGGACAGTCTATTTATAGAATGACCCAATTCCCAGAGGTTGCCAGACATAGCCTTGATGCAGTAATCAGAGAGTTTATCATTGGCCTAACAAGGCCAGCCGGCTGTCAATTAAACCAGTTGCCCCGCCTTGGTGACAGGTACAAGGTTAAAACAGACAAACACCCCGCCCAGATCAAACCAATCACAGAATAACAGAGGTATAGGATTGCAGCAGCAGTGCCTAGTCCAAAGAACTAACATTTTAATGCCCTGGGCAGTTAAAAAAAACTACAATTATACTTCTCAGTGTAGGTAGGCGTACACTGTCACACATCCGATTTAATATACAAGCATCCCATAAAGCACGCATTGCTATTTAATATATTCTCATCTCTCATTGCTTTTAGTCTTGTATTTTACCTGCCATCCATCTGACACACCTGCACAGAAATCTGGAACTAAATTTCAGCCCTTGGTGGGGATTTGAATCTCCCACGTCCCCTTTACTGCTCAGCGCACTGACCACTACACTACTGCCCACACACTCCCTGCTATTTACCAAAGCCTCCCTACCATCTACTCAAGCTATGATACTCATTCTATTTACTGAACCCCTAATACTATGCTTAAGGAAGCAATTAAATGCCTCCTACTATTAAGCTTATTATGAAGCTGCACTAATAGTATAATACTTGTTGCCACAATCAACACGAACTGCTCAAACAGAGTCACAGCGTGAAACTAGCAGCATGACTAAAGCTCAGCACAAATCCGGGAGATATAAGCCAGCCATTTTTGCCCAAACACCTCTAATCTCCTATACATACATGTTTGGGTCCTTGGATAAATATATAATTATATGCAAAACAGTTTAAAACACTGACTTACTTAGAACATCCACAACACTAATCAATCATCATCATCATCAATCATCATCGTCATCATCATCATCATGGATGATATAGGCACCTTGCATGGCTAACATACAGTTGCGTTTGGCTTCAGTATTAACTTGTAATCATCTGTTCATAGTATGCATGTAAACATACTGTGAACTTCAATGATCACCTCCTGATGCTACCTATTAGGCAGCCAAAGGTGTAAATAAATAATCTCCATTCCATATCGACGTTCATTAATGCTATCTATCCATTCGTTTCTCTGAGTTGTTTCAATGCTTTCACTTTTGCAATCTGAATGTCCAAGTCCTCACCCTCCTTCCTTCATTCCTCTTGGGCTTCTTCCTATCTTACAAAAACTTCTACAATCACACCTGTCTGTGGCCAAGGACATCCAATCATGTGGGGTATGCATGCACAAGTAGCTATCAGCAAGGTTTACTGCAACATTAGGCAAAAAAGGCAAGTTCAGACACAGCAGGAGGTTGTCAAAAATAGCCCTGACACTACAGTAGCCCCAAGATATCAATTATAAATACAGTGGGTCACAACCCACAAGCTCCTGTTGACAGCTTGGGACTTTTTGACTAATGTTAAAAGCCACACAAACTCTCTGGCAGTGGGCCACATTTTGTGTGGTCTGTCACCAGAAAGTAATGTTGCAATAAACATCCATGCCTGGTGTTTTCAGGCGGTTGTGCAAAAGACCACCAAATTACATGAGCTGCACAAGGAAAGCTGGACAGCTTTCGATTAGAACAATTGCTTTAAAAAAATGCCAGTTTCTTTTAATAGGAACCGGTGGCCTTGCACTGTACACTAAATGTTAATGAGTACGTTATAGACATCTTTGTGCAAATTAGTATAAATTTCAACATTCAAGAGTGCATAAAATAGGCATGCCTGGCTGTGAGCAAACGCGGATGCCACGTCGACAAACAATTTAAAGCCTACCAGGGTGCAGTCTGTTACTGGCACTTGGACTGTACCACTAGGATAAGTAAAGTAGTCTCTTGGCCACTCCACCTTCCCACTGACAGTGAGTCACGGTCAGTGTACTTATTATAGCTTAGTTGGTTAGGGGTAAAGCTGGGGCAGAAACCTCGAACCAAATTTATATCCTGGTGGGGTTTTGAACCCTTACCTCTTGATCTGACAGTCCTGCACCCTTACCATTACAATATCAAGCCTTTTCCTCAACCAAAACCTCTTTGGATCTGTCAGAAACCCATATCTCAGTGACCATGAGAGGTTCTAAAAAGTTAATGTGTAAAACGTTCAGGTACCAAGGAATACTGCATTAAGAGGACATACCACAGTGTTGGCTTAATTCAAACCATTTTAAAATGCTTCCGTATTAGCACCGCACTGCATATCATATCCCAGTCTATACAACCATCACTGTCATTCAACACAGTTGCTGATTGGTTAGAGCACTGATCGTGTGATGCGGACAATATGGGTGAAGCCTCCCCTGATACGATTACAATGTCGGGACCTTTGAGCAAGTCCTCCACTCACAACTGTTCAATGTCAGAGATTGGTTAATTATTAAAACACAGTGGAACTTTACAAATGCACTGTAATAATAATAATAATAAAATAATTGTGAAAACAATGCATTTAACCACAGTGAAATATAAGGCTTGAAATGGACAGGTCAAACAGCAGGACTGGCAGCTCTATAAAGCCATTCATCTCATTGCTTTGTGCCATTAGGCCAAGAGAACACCGAAACATGCATGGGGTACCATTTCAATGCTTAATTCTTTAGTGACCAGTGTGTACTAAAGTGTAAGGCATAATCAACAACGCTGGTCGTTAAAGGGAGTCCATCAGTCAAATCGATGCCTAAACTTTTAGCATTCCTAAACTTAAGTGAAAAGGAGTCATATAATCATGCTCTAAATTGACAAATTTTTTGCCAATTACACATGTAAACAAGTAAGGGTACATACGTTTTCGTGTTTCAGGGAGCAGAGTATCTTGAGTTCCCGATAAACACGCCTGGCAGACACCAGGCCCTGGAAAACATTAGGAAGCTTCTTCACCGCAATTCGGCAATCATAATTCGGATCAGGCAAAGACCTGCATCAACACAAAGCACAGCAAAATAAGAACACACTTTGCATAGACTACTGATTGTAATGTTCAATATAGGCAAAACCAGTCTTAATGAGCAACCTTGTGTTGCATAACCCCTGCTTATTACCCTACTTGAGCAATTACGTTCATCTGAAGGCTTTTGCACAGAGAACAGTATGCAATAAGGGACAGATCCATCAGTGAACAGAGTGTAGAGCAAAAGAGGGCACAGGGTCACACCGGTTTGGATCCGGGACAAAACCATATTAAAGGGAACCCTTGTTAATCTGAAATTATTTACATAGCAAAGAAACAACCTTTCAGCACTCTGGATATCAACACAAAAAGAATTAAATTTCAAAACAAGATCATATACTCAGGAGCATAAAATGTTCCAAATGAGAGATTAACTTTGAAATATCGCTGTCATTACGAGTATGATGCCCTGGGTGCCAAAGAAAATTAGAGATCTTGGGCACCAACCAATCACCAGCCATGTAGTGTTCGAATCTTGTCAAGAACTTGATTCCGATTCCTGAATGATTTCTGTGGATTTGGACTCAGACTGTCATGACCAGGACACGGACATGAAGCACCTAACCTTGGATTTGATTTGCTGACATGGTTTCCAGATAACTTACATTAACAATTTCTTAGCAGAACAGGCAACTTTATTATCACTACTCACTATGGCCTCGAGACAGTGTCTCGGTCTCGAGACAGTTTTTTAGTGTCTCGGTCTCGGTCGCCTGCTGTCTCGGTCTCGGTTTCGAGGTAGTGTCTCGAATTTATAGAAACTGTCTTGAAGTGACAGTCTTGTTCTGTCTCGAACAAGAGATCCCGATAAGTTTCGCGCTGTCTTAAAATCTTGCGGAATAAACCTTATTCCCGAAAACTGATACATTAGTATTTTCCAGCAATTTATATAGGATCACTTGTCTTGTACTGTCTTGAGCCTAGTGTCTCGGTCTCGGCACCTCACTGTCTCGGTCTCGTCTTGGTCTTGAAGTTTCAAGTCTTGCATACAACACTGTCACTACTACACCTAATGGCAGCTAGAGTTCCTACCACATGAGCGACTGTTTAACATGCTTTTAGCAAAGGAAGAATTTCTAATAGTCGTTATTGAGCCAAATTATCAACAAAAAAAAGCTTATATAATTCAGTGCTTTCAAAGAGTCATTTAAATAAATAGCAAACACTGTTATTAATTATTCCATGTCATCCAATCTATTTTGACGAGGATGGATTTGGACATGGACTTGAACTTGATCTTTAGTGACATGGACTTGAACTCGATCTTTAGTGACATGGACTTGAACTTAATAATTTCCTTCATTATATCATCTATTTTGTAAGTAGAAACCGATCGATGATAATAATTATGCTCTAAATGGAAGCTGGATCCATAAAAAGAATTTTAAAAGTGTGTTCTAGAGTATTTCATTAAAAAAATAGTTGTTCCGAAATTCTACTAGATTTCATCACGATGTCATTTTGTCATCAATTGAACTTCTAATTATGCATGCTATTTTCACCAATCCAGCTTCCATTCATGCATATTTCTCTTTGTCAATCCCGCTTCCATTTAAGTATATTTCTTTTCATCAATCCAGCTTATATTTAGGTATATTTCTTTTCATCAATCGGGTTTTTGCGTGCGTACACTGCCTGGCGTGGAATCGTAACCTCACACTCGCATCAATCAAGCATGATATTTTCACCGATCCAACTTCCATTTCAGCATAATTTCTGTCATCAATCCAGTTTCTACTTGCACATTATACTTTCTCATCGATCCCGTCTCTATTTGAGCCATATTTCGACATCTATTCACGCCAAATAATTAAATACGCTATTTCTTCTGATGAAACTTTTGTGGAATAAAATACGCTAAACTACAGAATTACCCAATAACAATAATATCACTCATTTGAAGATATCGGTTTAGAATGGATGATGACCAAACTGAAAATCAGCAGAGTTTCTTAGTTGTATCAGGCGCCAAAGGCAGTGCACCACAGTTTACTCACCACACAACACCGAAGGCTCCGTGTCCAATCGGTTTTCCCGACTCAGACGAAACCCCCGAGGAAGAAGAGGAAGAAGGGCGAAAACTGTATGGCAGGGTGGAAGACATAAGAACGGAGCAGGGGCCTCTATCCTGCTCCTCCGCAAACCCTCCATACGCTCCAGATCTTGCTCCACCGAAGAGCTGGACCCGACTTCCACCCTGCGGGGCGCAGTAACCCCTCGGATGCACACACATCATGGCCATCACGAACGCCGTCTACAGCCGACCGCCTCTCCCTCCGACGACGAGCAATCGCAGCCCCTGGTCAGGCATCCATCAGACGATCGTCACCCTTGCAACCCTTCGCCGTCCGGGGTCTGGAGGAGTAAATCGGGCGGGTAAGGACCGACCGACAGCCGCCTCTCCCACCTCTGATCTCCCTTAAACGTCCTGCACCGACCGAGGCCGACTCCTCCACTAACAACAAAGCATGCTCACGTGACACAGTTCGGTTCTTCTCCAGTCGCCAGAGGCCCCTATACAATTCTAGCCCCAAAACGACGATTTCTTCATTCTAATTCCATAATTCAGCATGAAAATTGTTGCGTTTCATACTTAAAGGTACGCAGAGAAGGCAAAACTTCATTTGTAGTGTGGCAGTGTTATTAGAGGGCCCTATTACATGTATAGCGCCTCCCAATTTATCTTACTTACTTTGTAATAAATGTAGCGTCCTTGGCGTCGCTGAGTTTGTTCAACTCAGGAATGGTCTTGTTCAGACACGTCTGTATCCTTAGAGATTTTATTACAGATGGACATTATAGCCCTCAATCTAAACAGAGTTAATTTTAATATACATTCTGAATTTCTGACAACATTTAGATGAGTGAGATTGGTCAAAAAGGGCGATTTCTAGTGAACTTCGTACTTAAGTTCAATCGAGGTTCCATATGGGATTTATGGGAGGGTTAGGTTTATGGAACGTGACAATATGCGACCAACACCACTAACATGAAGCAACGCTAGATGATCAGCATGGAGGACCATGGCCCCATTAATTGATTCCCAACCATACGTCGATGTTCACAACCACTGATGTTCCCAACCCAAAGAAAGAAAAAACATTGATGAAATATTTTTGTGCTTCTCTACACAGTATCGTCCTGTAAATCAAAATCTCAAGTCTTTAAAATCGTTAACTCACTCATTTTGTTCTTATTGCATTGTTCCAAAACGCTTACAATGAATCTAAAGCATTGGTGGGACTTAGCCTACTTTGGAATGTATGAGAATTTTAAGGACTTACGTAGCCTTAATTCCTCGATCTTCAGGCCTGGAACAGTCAAAATCGTCTGAGGAGTCACTGCATGTGTAGGGCCGAGTCTATAATTATATGGACTTTAATTGAGCGATCCTTCGCGCACAATTGCTCTGCATTACAACAGCAGCTGGTATACGTCGAGGCGTGTGTGCACCTCTGAGCCGAGTGTTAAGAAGGGCACCATCAAAGTTCACTATAGTATTGCATTGTATTATTGTTTCCATTAATGGCACGTCCAACACGACTTTTGTGAAGGGATGCACGTACATTACGGTACATACGATAAAAGACGGTTGCAGCAAGTTATAAAGGCATGAGCTGGAAAAGTGACGAGTGGTCGTACGAACTTAACCTAGGAGAGAGGCAGAGAACCAATACAGAAGAAATGGTATTGGTAGAAAAATCAAAGATGGTAGAGCCTTAGACAAAGATATGACACTTCCTATGTAAATGACTTGCTTTTTTACAGAGAAAGAACATTTGTGCTAAATAACAAATATATCAGGTTTGCATATCGTTTTGCATAATTATTATTCTCTTAACTTAATATCATGTTTATGTATAATCGTCGCCCATTGGTTGTTGCTGAAGTGGGTCAAGTGGGCGTCATATCTATTAATAGTTTATTGACAACATGGGAAGTTTAATATAAGCCAGACGAACAGTTACTGTTAATGCCAGTTGGTCATAAATGTAGAGAACCAGACAAGAGTGATTCCGAAACAAACAAGAGGTATGTACGTCGATTGCTGGAGTTATCGTGTTTTAAACGTTTAAGTTACGATAATGTAGGCACAGTAGGGCAAACGTTTATGGTACAACGTTTTTTGGGCAGTAGAGCCAACAGCGAAGTCGGAAGTCGGAAGTCGGGACGTAAGTTACTTACGTCCCGCATGAGGCAGACTGGAGCTTGCTAATCCCTGCAGTGAAAGTGTAACCTGTGCCAGGTTTTTTTTATACTATTTTATGATTGCACCTTGTCTCGACGCTATACTATCACTTGCAGTTTCTGGTTTTGTGTGTCTCTCTGTTTGAATATTTTAATGATGGTCACTTTCAATCTCAGCATAATTATGATCGTCTCATTTTTCAACAAGTTTTTTCCTATGAATAAACTGCACGCATTCAACAGTCAAGCATATGCGCTCTTTGTTCATAGTCGTCGGTGGACCTTGCAGCATCATTATTACGTGTGGCACGGTGGCCGATTGGTTAGAGCAGTCGGCCGGTAAAGCTCAGTGTGCGCTGAGTGTGTGGATTAGACCCTCATCCGAGGAGTCGCTGTGTAGGGAGTCCTAGGGACTTTGAGCAAGTCCTTCGCACTCAATTGTTCTGCATTACAGCTGCAGTAGCGTCGTTGCGTCACTTCTGTGCAAAACTGTTGGAAGAAGGGCATTATCAAATTTGAGTTGTATTGTTATCAGCAAAAATTAAAGCTTACACATGGTGATATCGTTGATGGTTTGTTCACTAGAACCGCACATATATACTATTTGCAACAGCTTCTTTCTGCCACAGCAAGACATTCTGTTATGGTTTATTATACAAAGCAATTGCAAGTGAACTGATTCCCAGGACATACTTTTTAAGGATGATTAGTCAAAAAAGTTGCAGGTGAACTGGTTAGTTCTTGATTAGACTGGACAAATTTTTACTTTTAATAATTTGAGCACTAAGTTATTTAGGTACTAGAAGAAAATGATTGTGCAGGTGAAACGTTGTGAAGGCACTCGTTTTATGTTGTGTAGGCTATGAGCTGATAAGCGATGAATCACATGAGTACATTTCATAACAGGACCAACCATTTAATTCCATGTGTTCACTGATGGCAAATGACACTGCTTGATGATGGCAGTCACAAGGCTGTTGTCAATAAACTATTAATAGATATGACACCCACTTCAGCTGCTGCCAATGGGTGACAGTTACACATAGACATAAATCAAGGGAGTTATGCGAAACAAAAGGCTACCTTGTTTGAATTATTTATGGCAGTGAGCTGCTTGATAAGGTCATTAAATTATATAATCTTTGAGCTAACTGACCATACAATGCGGTTTTTAATAGATAGATGTTACACAACAAGAGGCCAAAGGACGCATGTGGAATTTTTCTTGTATTAGCTGTTAGAAGTGAGTAGAATTCTGCTACCTTAAATAATAGTGTCCCCTTGTCCCATCTGTTATTTATATTTTACAATTTGCCTATAAACATTTTTAATGGATTCTTGTAGATTTTGGATCTGGAGCTAGAAAAATGGACCCAGTACAAAACTGCTGCTGTTTAACGAAAAGGGTTTTCGAGAAAAATGACCCAGGTTAGGGGCCATCCACATGTTTTGGTGAGGGTATCCTGAAAATATGTATGTATGCAAATACAATTGTCTAATTATGACATCCACAATACAGAATATTAAAATCAGAACTGTGAACCAAATCGCAGACTATATTCCTGGCTAATCAATTTTATGTAGCAGTAAAATTCTTGTTAGTGTTTTATTTCTTCCTAACAGTTAACAAATTGAAATTGTTAAGTATAATGCTTAACAAAAACATATAGCCTTTGGTAAAATCAATGTTTTATTGATGTCTTTAGCTAGTTGACCTTTGCAATGGGGTGAGGGGGATAGAGCTCAGATGTATATGCTCAGATGTATGTACGCATGAGGGTGTCCACAAAGTGTATGCGGTGCAACAGAGGAAGAGGGGGTCCAAAAATCCCGATTTTTGCATACATAATATATGAATGGGCGCCCTAACAAGGATTGTTTAAAATTATTGATGATATGATTTGGCTCCCTAATCAGGATTATCTATGAACTAACATACTGACCAGCAGAATAATGGAATAAAATTCATGAGTTAAATAAAATTCTGTATTTATACTCTTAAGTAAACAATAAAATAGCCAAAAATTTAATTTTTTTTATAATAGCTGTAAGTAGATTACAAGAAAAATTGCAATATAACTAACATCGTTGTCACTCTGTGAATATCATATTATCATTATATTATCATTCATCCCAGGATATTATCTTCACATTTTGTTCATTTATTTTTTTAAAGGTTAATGCATATAATCAATTTAAAGTTTTATGTTACCGAGAGGATGATGCTTTGGTGTGGCATGGGGGCCGATCGGTTGGAGCGGTCGGCCTGTAATGTTCAGTGTGTGCTGAGCGCGCGGGTTCGAGCCTCGTCCGGGGCGTCACTGTGTAAGGACCTTGAGCAAGTCCTTCGCCCACCATTGCTCTGCAGAGCAACTGCAATTGCGCCGTCGAGTCGTGTGTATGCACTTCTGAGCAAAATGATGTTGGAAGAAGGGCGGTATCAAATTTCGGAAATAAATGAATGAATGAATTTTGTGTGTGTTCAGTTCCTTTAAAGTCGATAAGCATTGATGTAAGGATTGAAGGATACATCGCTAACGTCAGGTCAACTCTGCGTTACAAGAATGTTGAGAAGAATCCAATTGAAGCACGCTATGAGTTCCCAATGGATGATCAAAGCACTGTCTACCATTTTGAGGCTCAGATCGAGGACAGAGTAATTGTAGCAGAATGCCAAGAAAAAGAACAGGTCAGGATACAGCGTATAGTTTTTGTGTATTATTATACATGTATATAGTGAATGTATTGAATTGGTTTTTATACAGGTAGAAGTGATATTTTATTGTATAATCCAACTGTGTAGGAGTATTTGACCTGTGATGTCTGTACACTTTGATTATTAACCTCAGAAATAATAACTTCTTGCTACACGTTTATGGTCCATTTTATATTTTCATGAGCAGGTGTCCAATAAATGTTTAGATGCACACTTATGAGCATGCATGTACAGTTGTTCATATATGTTCTTTATTCAAATGTGCAATGCAAATGTTCTCTAATAAAATCTGAGAACATAAGAGAGCTTTGATCAAATTATTTTTCACACTCTTCAAAATTGTGATGCCAGTTACATGTAGAAGTAATTTGCAGTGATGGAGAAAGGTTTTGAGACCATGACATTTGCCTAAATACCAGGATATAGTCATATGCAAAACCTATGTTGCAAATTGACCAGCAGTCCTTTGTAAAAAAGTGCACTTTGTGATGTTGTTTACGATTTATACCCGATATAGCCACCCTTAATTATATTTAATTGTTGTATTATGCAAGTGGCAGAAACTTTGGATTTGGTTACAATTTCTATCATTTAGATATGAAGAACGAAAGTGTAACTTACATCTCTTGTAATTGTGAATGAATGAAGCAATGCATGAAAATAAGTGTATGAATGAATGCATCAAGGATTGCATAAACTTGGTGTAATTGTGTGAAAATCTTTTGATATTACTGATGCATTCATAGTATTGCATACTTAGCCTGCATTGCTTAGCATCTATTGTCGATGTTGTTTGTGTCAATGATTTCTTGCATGTTTTGTTGTATCTTTCCGTAACAGGCCAAGGAGACTTATGACGATGCTGTAAAAGCTGGCTTCAGTGCTGTACTGATGCAAGAGGATGATGCTTCATCAGACATCTTCTCCTGCCTTGTTGGCAACTTACCACCAGATGCAGAGGCTATCATCAAGTTTGGATATGTTACCGAGTTATCACTTCAGCCAGATGGAACTCTTTCTTTTCTGTTGCCAACTCTTCTGAATCCACGATACAATCCATCTGTGGAGTGTAAGCAGTTTTATCTTTTTAAATTTTGAATTCATCAATTTAGAGTATTTTGTCAAGGTTCGTGATGTACATTTCTTATGCAACTTTTTGGACTTGCCATTTCATCATTACGATATATTAGTTTTATCATGAATGTTTTATTGGTCTGTGCACTAGCTGGTGGGTCAAAAAGTCCACTAGATGTCAGCTATGTTCCAGTGGGAGGTGAACAGCCATACAAGTTTGAGATCAAGGCGACGATTGTGAACCCTGGAAAAATCGTCAGCATTAAGTCGCCGAAGGATGAGTTGAATGTGAAATTGAGCGATGATAAAACGGAAGCACAGGTTAGTTGAAGCAGGTGGTTGACAGGAATGATCAGATGCCACATGCTAGGACTAGTATGGAGATTATTAACAATTGAATATTATTTTGCTACATATTATTCATTAATATGTCACTGCATAGACACTAACAAAGTGTTACCGAGGCATGATGAGTAAATTCCATTTAATCGTGAGTGTTATTTGGTGTATGCGTATTTATACCCAGCTGCAATTATTGGTTGACATCAGTGACACCAATGACTCAATTATAGCTCTCCTATAACTTTGGGGTTATTTTGTATTGACACCAGTTTCTGTGGCTTCTTGTTAAAATTTCAGTGCTTTTTGCAACAATTAACAGAGTTGGTGACACTGTTTTTACTAAGCCTGTTTTCAAATGTGAGCATCGACAGTAACAATTGCAATGTTAATGTGTATATGGTATCAATTATTTGAGATTGTGATTCTGTTTCTCTGTCCTCTGGTACTTTGATAATATTCTATGACCACGAATGGTTTTAGGTAACTCTGGCAAAACCTTTTACTGCTGATCATGATCTGACATTGGATGTGACATTTGAAGAACTTAATAAACCTCATCTAATCATCGAAAAAGGAGATGATGCCAGAGGTTTGTGAAAGAGTTGTGTTTCTTTTATATTTGTAAATTCTTCTACTTATTATATGAATATTTGCTACATATTATTCATTAATAGTTCAATTTATCCGAATTTGCTTATTCTTAAAGTGTTTGATCATATGTTGCTTTTCAGATGGAATTCTGAAAAAGGACATCATCATGCTGAACTTCTTTCCAGTGTTGAAGGATACAGACTACACGAGCAAACATGAGTTCATTTTTGTTGTTGACAGATCAGGTAATTACTCATTGTTACTAATCCATTATCAATACAATTGTTGTAAAGTTGAAACCGTGCTTTTCTGTGTAACAATGAAACTAAGGTACTGGATTTAATTTAGTCAATGTTTGGACCCAGTTGCTTTTTCTTTTCAAGAATATGATGAATTGCTTTATCATTTCAGTCATTGAATTAATTTATCTGATAATAGTTGGAATTTTTCTAGATTAATTATCTTTTCCTTTGTGATAATACAATACAATACAACTGTAATTTTATAATGCCCTCCTTACAGAAAGTTTAGAAGTGCACCTTGAGGCCGGGAAACCATTAAGAGCCATAGGCAGTCTGGTAGAGGTAGGTTTTCAGCTTTGGGTGAAAGACAGAATCACTGAGAGAGTTGCGAACATGAGGAGATAGTGAGTTCCAGATGGAGGGACCAGCAACAGTGAATGACCGCCGGCCGAAGACAAGACGTGTACTTGAGACAACGTACTTTCCAGCAAAGTCTCATCCAAGAGAGGAGCGGCCTATAACAGAGCTGCAAAGTGTGACCATGGAGGACAGATAAGACGGCAGATGACCTGTATGGATAAACCGATGAAACTCTTCAGTAAAAGTGTTCTGTTTGCCTTTCTGAATTATGTTGATATCTGGATTTTGTTGAAATAGGCAGTATGCAAGGACAGCGCATAGAAGGAGCAAAAGAGACGCTATTGCTATTTCTTATGAGCCTACCACCTGGATGTTACTTCAATGTTGTGGGATTTGGTTCAACCTTTCAGCTTCTATTCCCAGAGTAAGTGTGCGCCGCTCTCTTCCATTTAATTTTCAATATTACATCTCCATGGTGTCGACACATTTAATAATATATGATCTCAGCATCTTCATAATAAAATTATACCAGTACAAATATTTAAAATTTGTTTTTTTCCAATTTTAAGAGTGCATTTTGTCCTGCTTATATGATTTTCTGGCAAGTTCTTGCTTTCATTATATGACATTTTGCTTTTTCCAAAAGTTTGGTATGGTAAATTCGGTTTGTGCATGAGTATTTGTATTATTGTGTATTTTTTTACAATTTGATTACAGTTTTTTGCAATTATTTTATTCATTTGTGCTTAATGGTGATTTTGTTGGCAAGTAGGCCTATTTGAAAATATCTTTTAGTGGCAGTCGAGAATATTCTGAGGAGTCGTTGAAGGCTGCGTGTGAACACCAGAAGGTGATGGATGCAGACCTTGGAGGCACTGAGGTGTTACAGCCCTTGAAAAGCATCTATGATAAACCACCTATGGCTACACACAGTCGTGAGGTATGCAGTTTATTTTTAATTTTTAACAGCTCTAGGAACTGTTGTGACTTTTGTTATCTGAGTACTGCTTGTGGTACTGATGAACGTTTTGTTCGTATGAAAATGATTTACACAAATGTATAAAAAACTCCTTTTCAGATTAGTTTAACTTTAAATACAGATTTTCATTTACAGTTTTCATTTACCTATCTCAATTTAATTTGTGGTATTTACCAGTTGAAGGTAATGGATTTAATTGTTTCAACTGATAACCATGCGTGACTTTTGGATGTGAGTGTAATATTGTATTTTTTTGGTTACAGCTTTTTGCTGCTGTAGATAAAATCTTGTTTTGCATTCATGCCACTAACAGTGATTACATTCGTTTCTCACTGCCAAGCTGAGGATAAGTTCTAATTGATAAAGTGTTTGAAACATCTTAAGTTCTCACTGCTTTGGTGTCATTCGACTGCCTCAGAGTAAGCCCTTAAGAATTCAACTGATCTGGCTCAACACTCAATGGCAGATCCCAAACAATGTGATTTGCATATTTCTAACTGCTGTACTTCCTAATGCTTCCGTTTCTGCTTTTGTGCATTACCTTGGTGTGATCTTTTGACAAGAAATTATCCTCTGAGCATATGAAGACAGTATGTCGAACATGCCTCTATATGATCTGTGCCAGGTCTTCACAATACCACACTCCCAGTATCATAAGGCATCATCTACTTTGTTGCTTGTATGCATTGTATTATTATCACTGTGGTCGTGAAATCCAGGCAGAACTTCTTCACAATACTCAACTTTAGCCTGTTTTAAATTTTAAAATGACTGGGGTTGTAAAGTTCATTCTTCTTTCTACTTGCATGCAGGACGAAATGCGATGATTTGCTTGTGTTTATGATATTTGGGCCGATGGCAACTGGCTGGCAGGATGTGCTCCATCCTGACTTAAGAAGGTGTTTTTTTATTGATTATTAGATATATTGTTTACAGATCCTTCTCCTGACAGATGGTGAAGTGATGAATACACAGGAAGTAATTGATTTGGTGAAGAAAAATGCTAGCAATACAAGGTTTGAGGATATTCTGATGGTGTTAATGCAGGGCCTGATCGATATCCTTATTTTTATTGAATCTATTCTGAGAAATGACTCCATATGCTACTTTTGCAATTCGCAAGGCAAGATTAGATAGTCGGTTGTAAGAGAATTGGCAGTTCAGAATCACAATTCAGTGCATAAGACGTTTGGTCAAGGTTCATGGGGCACCAGAGATCTAATTGAATACGGGTAAGCAGTAATATAATCATTGTCATTCATCCTCTTGATTGTGCTATATATACTGTTGTCTTTTCTGTTTCATGATCGAGTTGTTATTTTATTTTCATATCATAACTGTCTCACTGTTTTATTTTCTTTTTGGTCTTCTTGCTTACAATCATCATCATCATGGTTGTGGTTTTTATTATCTTCACAATTATTGTTGTTCTCGTCATTACGGTCATTGTAAAGTTTGCTTTAAAATATATCTTCTCCTGTTTGACAGGTTTATATGCATAGAATTGTACTCTTTGCTTGGTAGGTTGTTTTCATTTGGAATTGGAGAAGGTGCTTCCACTAGCCTCGTAAAAGGAATTGCAAGAGCTGGACGAGGAAAAGCAGAATTTACCAAGGAGGGTGAAAGATTGCAGCCTCTGGTAAGCCAATTTAATTTTTATGTTCAAAGTTAATAAATTATGAAGTCTTTAATTTTCTCAAATAGCAATATCATTTAGTACATATGGCGTCCATATAAAAATGTTTCCAAATGTCCTTCAGACATATAGCATATGATTTTGGTGGTTTTCAGTTATGCAAATTGTTGCTGATTGAGTTATGCTGGATTTGATTAAATTTATCCTCGAATTTGCTTTGTAATGCCTTTTTTCTATTTGAGGCAATATTTCACTGTGTCCTGAATTTTTTGTACCTGACCCTGTCACTGTTTTTTGCAAATACCTTTTTAGTACTTGACAGATTCAAACTGTTAAAGATTTTTTTAAAATTCTGTTCATGTTCCTTTCCTTCAGTTCTCCCAAGTTGACGTCTTTAAATAGATGTTAATTTATTGATTACCAATGGTCAAATAAAAATACAGGCATGAAGAACTATATCTCTAGGCTCAGAGGGAGAGTAAAAATTAACCTCCTATAGATCACATAATACAAGTATAGTTTCCCTTGTCCAGCTCTGGTTATTTCTTTCTATGCAGGTATTTGTTTTCTTAAGTTGATACTAGTTATTACATTAGTTATTTAAGTTCGTAATACCTCGATGATCATTGTTTCAGTCTTCTTTATTTTCTGTTTAAAGTAGCTTTGTGCAAAGTATTAAAGTAAAAGGCAGTTGGCTATACTGTTTTTTTCTGGCTTTGGCATGCCTTTGTTTGATGCCCTGTGCATTAGATATCTACACAATTGAAGTTACTAATTAACTGGTTTCTCAATTTAGGTGGTTAAGACGTTGAAGGCGGCCATGCAACTTGCTGTTTCTGATCTTCATCTTGACTGGAAATTTGAAGGAGGTTCCTGTGACTTGATCCAGATGCCAAAGGACTTGCCCCCACTGTTTGCTGGCGAAAGACTCATAATTTATAACATGACTCCAGCAGATAAGGTACATTTCTAGAAATCTTGGCGAGTGAGTTAATTAAATGTTTTTACCCTCTTTACTTGACTTGCATATAGTTTGTGATGAATGGAACGGAACGTCTGTTCATCGGAGTTCTTTCAACTCTTTTTTCGGTATGTTCCCGTCGAGCTACAGAGCTGAAATTTTGCACACATGTCATGCATGTCTTCAAATATTTCGGACATAACTCAAAAATTTAGAAAAAAAATGACAAAAAATGCACAAAATTAAATATCGTTTACCCACTCAAACAAGTGCTTCTTGATGAGCTCCACACCGGCAAGTTTACATCATAGATGATCTGTTAAGGAAATGGATCGATTGCGCCATCTACCAGATTACCAAAAAACAATACAAGAGGGTCCTGAAAAACCCATCTTTTTTCATTAACTTTTCAAGTTTGTTTCTGTCAACCTACAGAGCTGACATTTTCCATACATTTCAGGCTTGCATGACAATGCAATGTATCAAATTTTTACGGAAAAAACTCAAAAATGCAACAATTTCACCACTCGATCGACTCCCCCTTTTTTACTTCGTTTGCGTAAAGTTTGTCACGGCCGGAATGGTTGGACATCTTTCAACTCTGTTTCAGGTATGTTCCCGTCGACTTACAGAGCTGAAAATTTGCACAAATTTCAGGCTTGCATGCCAATGCAATGTATTAAATTTTTACAGACCCAACTTTAAAATTTTAAACAAAATTAAATAAATGGAATAAATTAAATTGCGTTTAATCACAGGAACATGTTCTCCTTGACGAGCAAGTTTACATCTCTTAAGGAAATGGAACGATTGCGCCATCTACCAGATAAAAGAGGGTCTAGAAAAACCCATGTTTTTACTTTACTTGTTTTCAAAATTGACTGGGCTGCTTTAGTGTTTCATTGTTTGAATTCTGCTTCATGTGAAGTACCTTTTAAATAGCATAAAAGGGTACTTCTCAGTGCTCACCAAATATACCACATGTAGAGTGATGTGTGTAGTAGTCAGATGCATACATTGATGTATTGTATTTATCAATTTATGTATCACCTTCTGCTAAACGAACTACTGGGAAGAGCTCCCAGCATTGCAGCCTTAGGGAAATAGATGAATTTATAATTGCACTCATAAACTAAATTTCTAAGGCTCTACTGCATAGCTAAGCACAGGACATCAAGCTTATTAATGAATGCTGTGTCATGTCAGAGAGGTTATCCAAATATGTCGGTGGAAGATCTGAGTCCAGTTTCCAGTGATAGTAGAGCTGATAGACTGTTTTGCTTATGTGAGAAAGGAGAAAATTTGAGGATGAATAATACATGGATTAGATTTCTAATTACTGTAGAGGTTGGACTTCAACAATGGGGTATGAAACCTATTGAGTGACGAGTAGAAGAGCCTGAGTTTAATGACAATGAATTTGGAAGAATACTGCCTGGCACGGTCACATGGGCTAAGCTGAGATAAGAGGAAGACTATATCAAAGACTTGTTAGTATGAAAGTCTTATGGGGGTGCTATGTTGTATGTGGACATTGAAAATACATGTATCTGCATGTTACACAAAGTTATCAACTCAAAGATAACTCTTTGTAAAACTTAAGTAAGTATATTCTTTATTGAACCAACTGCTTGCTTATCTGCACTCTGGTGTACAAAACATTTTAAAGTACAGCATTCTAATTAAACAATTAAAAAATAATTAATTTCCACTCTAGATTGTCTGCAACATACATGCAGTTGTGGGAATTAGCAGATCTTAAAAATATCAATACATTAATCTTAATAATACAACATTTTCATTAAAAAGGATTTTCGCTCTAGATTGTCTGCCTGTGGAATTTCACAGTCAGGTGGGCGCGGACGTAGGGAGTGGAAGGTCGCCTTTATAGGAGGAAGGAAAACGGTGCAGCACGTGACCTGGGTTCTCCAGTATCGCTCTGAATAGCGTATCGGCCAACCGGATCAAAAGTTTGAAAGGCAGATAGCGTTGGCGAATCAGTCTGTTCATAACTGACTGTACCCAGGCATGCTTCTGCTGCCCCACGTACCCCCACCAGGTTGGGGCCGCATACAGCATGCGGGCCACTGTAGTCGAACGCACCACGTCAAAAAGCAATAGTCCTGAGAGGCCATGCGCCACCATTATACGCAAAGCATACATTGATTGCCTTGCCTGACAACATATTCTATTTATATGAGGTTCAAAACAGATTTTCAGTCATGGTGACCCCAGGATAACCATACTTTTGACTCTTGGCAGTCCTGACATCTCCAATGGGCGTTTCATTTCCAACTTTACATCTTTTGTGTCTTTTATCGCTGGCGTCAATTTTAATTTTTTTAAGTCATAGCACATGTATTATGTTTCTTATTAGAATCTGTGTGAACCAACTACAATTATTGTGCTGACTTTCTTGAATTATTGAGATATTCATTGATGTTTTATAACACTCTTGATTGATCTTTTTTCTCTAGAATTGTTGCTGAGGGAGGTATTTGGAAATAGGTGATACTTCTCCTTATTTTCCTTGCCTCATCTTATGTAAGCTACTGTGCGTTTACTGGCAGTATAATAAAGAATATTCTTGCTTACTTACTTACTTCAGCTGGCAGCTGCATAACCTAAAGTGCTTCACTACTGCACTGAACTTTTCCAGATGTATTTCATTGTCTTTTTGCTTAAAGATATCTGTATTTTGAAGCAGCCAGTGCTCGGTGGTAAAGCACAACTTAAAGGAAAGATTGGAGAGCGCAGTTTGGAGTTTGGACTTGATCTGGATGCCTCTAAGAATAGTTTCTCAAAGGATGAGACTATGCCAATCCATCGTCTGGCAGCAAAGGCACAGATTAAACAGCTACAGGATGCAGGGAAAGGTAGAAAGTCGTAATCATGATGATTTCTAATATTATTGAGTCTTAAAACTTAACCCCTTTAATGTGTCAAATGTAACATTACGTTCTAGCAGGATTTTCACACTGTATGGTAAACGTAATATTACGTTTTTGGTAGACTGTGCGATCCACGTGCTGTGATTACCATAGTAATTACGTTTAGCAATGTTTTTCATATTGATTCTGTAGGTGATAGTTTCGCTGAAGAATCATCTTTGGTTTCTCTTTTGTTTATACTCAGGGTTTGTAGGCTAACATCAAATTGTTCTTTTTACACAAACATATGTTGAATAAACTGAATTTCATTAAAAAACTCTCTGTCAACTTGTGAACACTTTGAACTGATATCTGCTATTCAAAAAGCAAAATAGAGATAAAGAAAACGGGAACAAAGTTACTCGTGTCCAGTTTCGAATGAAACTCAATGAGCGGCTGTTACCGGAATATCATTTGGCAGAGCAACAAGTCTGGCGTTGGCGTGGGCGCCCTTCAACAGTTGATTAATCGTTAAAGAAATTTAATTGTTAAAATTTTATGAACGATTAATCGATTAATTTTTGCATCTGTAATAAATACACACATTCATATAGTCCTACACACATTTACATATGTACATGGATGTATATTTGGATGATTGCATATGTACATGCATGTATACCTGGGTGATATACTTGCACTCCTACACCACCACCAATGCCCCTTTTGTTCACAAATGTATCATATTGTATATGCATAGTATACAAGCACACATGAATTAATGCACATGAACACAATACATGCAATCATGCAAGTATACATGTACACATAAATACATACTTGTATGCATAGACATGTGAATACATACATGCATGCAGACACAGATATGTACATGGATGCATACTGGTGCCTTTTGGGTGTTAGCTTACAAATGCATTGTATGTCTGTTGTCAGATGAGAACAAGGCATCAATTGTGTTGCTGAGCACAGCTGCTAACGTCATTTCATGCCACACGTCTATGGTTGGCATTGATAAAAACCGTAAAGAAAAGATTGCAGGAGACCTGATGCATCGAAATGTCCCAATGATGTCTGATCCAAGCCTCCGATACTGCTGTGCAATGCCCGCGACCATGCAATGCTTCGCACAGATGCAATGTATGCCAATGTCAGTGGCAGCACCACCACCACTAAGGTGCTTCTCTGCAACGATGGGAGCACCACCACTAATGCCCGGCTGTGCAAAGATGGGAGCACCACCACCAATGGTAATTTTGCATTATATATATGTCTGACTTGCTTTTGGGAGATATCTAGAAATTATGATATTTTGACCACATGCATTACTTATATGATGCTTTATGCAGCAGCATATCATGGAGCCAACCTCAGGAAACTATATTTTTGACTTAGTGCTGACTTATGATGAAAATTTGGCAGAGAATATGTGTGTTGGTGACCATTTTGGTAGGGATCAATCGAGTTTGAATTTCTTGCCGAGCCCGAATACCGAGTTTTACAAGTTGAATTTGTCCGAGTCCAGCAGAGTTTAGAATATATTTAAATAAGTCTCGTTTTCTTGATTTTTAGTTTGGCAATTTACACAACTTGTGTGATTTTTAGTTTTACCTTAGTTTACACTAAAAAGTAGTTAGCAAGTACTAATAGTAGCAGTACTTGGGTTTTTAGTTAGATCGATTGTCGTTTTGTCAATTAAAAATTTCAATTTTTATTTTCAAAACAGAAAATCGGAAAGATTATAACTTAAACTATAAGTTTGTTCGAGTCCGAGTTTATGCCGAGTACTGAGAAACTCGGGCCTAGTTGAGTTCTGAGCCAAGTTTTGGTTCATCCCTACATTTTAGTACTTGTGATCATCAGGTCATCAGATGGGAGCCAGTCATGTTGGCCCAGGAAGTAAAAGTAAATGTGAAGAGGCCCAACTTATTTACTGCTGATTATGAATTAGTGAGAATATTATTGAGGTAAAAGTATTTAGTAGGTGAAATAAAAAGGTATTGGATTGAATGGGAAGTTTAGGAAAATAATTTGGGAGATTATTAACCCTTCGACTCAAAACCGCAGGTAGACCCACGGTTTTTGGTTTCATTTGTGTCCTGAGCATGGGTATACCCACCATGCATCCCTGCCATATAAAACTTAGCAGGCATGTGTTAGATACATATGGGCTTATTCAGGTTGGAGTGGACTGGAAGCATTGGTTGCTGTGACTCTGCTTATACTAGAAAACCAAGGTGAAATTTGTTGTAAATTATGCAGTGAACCATTATCATGAGTATACATTTACACCAAGCAGAAAAATTGTGTAATTGTTTAGGAAAGGACGCAAATAAGTTTTATGGAATGCGCAGCACACGTAAGCATAATACACGTCATTTGCGTTTTATTGCTTTGCGTGACCAACTGGGAGGATGGTTACAGTTCTAAGCGATAAGGGAGATAACGATTATGCTAACAGTTCTGGTGGTGATAAAAACGACTCGGATGAAATATAGAACTGTGAATCAAGTGGTTCCAGTGCAGAAAGCAGTGATCTAGGAAATGTTGACAGTGTTGACAACACCTGTATTGTCCATGAGTTGGCAACTACCTTCCATTCTACAAGTCTACCAAAGCAGTTTACAGTGGATGTATAACCTGTTGTTGTGCTTCCACTTAATTCCACAGCGTCACATTCGCCTACTTTGGAGATAATTGGTTACAGAAATAAACAGATATGAAAAGGAGAAGGGCAACAATAATGATTTGTCTTTGAGTCCAAGTGGGCATAAAATTGTTGATATCCGCCTTCATGGAATTCGTCCAGGTCAATGTGAAATGTGTTCCAATAGACCATATACATATAACTTCCAATACAGGAAGCCAGAGAAATGCAAAGAAAGAATGTGTGGTTGTCCAAAGTGCATGTGTATGGTTGTCCAAAGTGCATGAAACATACCGTAAATGTCCAGTTGGATGGGACTGAATTTCATACCAAATATCTGCCCCAACAATAAGTTGCCTTGTTTTCTGATACATTCTATGACAGAGCAATAGCGTATGAAAATCAATGGATTTTATGCCATTTATGTAAAAATAAATTCTGGAAGTCAAAGGGTTAAGAAAACATACAGAAACACAAAGGAACCAATGACGGATGGCCTTGGGCAATGTGTGAGGTTCAAAGAGAGTGAAGGGCGAAGAACAAAGCATGGTAGAAGTTTCGAACGCTGAAAGTGACAATTAATGTACTTTATTTGGCTCTGCAGACTGTTGCCAGACTGGAGAATTCAAGAAGCAAGCATGTGAGTAAAATAAAGCATGCAATAACACAAACAGAGAAGAAATAAGGACCTTTGAGGAGAAGTTATCGAGGTTTGTTAAGGAGTATGGTTAGGGTTTCTCCATCTGTGTCAGAATCAAGTAGAATAGGAAAGATATATGGTAGGGCAATTGAGGAAGCAAGATGGAAATGGAGAAGTTATCAGCACGGTGTTTACTATGGAAGAATTACAAAATATCCTGGAGCCTTAAAAGACAATTTTAGACGATGCTGAAAGGGGCTAGGCAGAGATAATTTTTTACTATGGAAGTGTGGTGGTACAACTGAAAATGCTGAAAACTGACCAGAGTCCAGGTATAGCTTCCATCCAAAGTTTTTACTTGAAGAATGGGATGAAATTAGAATTGCATTGACCCAGATATTCAACGGATCAATGCTGATTTGAGCAGTTTCACAGGAATGTGTCTACAGTTCCATTGTTTAAAAAGGGTAAACGGTAAACCAGGTTACTACAGATCATTCAGTTTAACTAGTGTGGTGTGCAAGGTAAAGGAGAAAATCATTATGGATATAACAGTGGAACATTTGAATGAGCATGATACTAATAACTGCAGTGAACATAGATTTATCAGAAACTGTTTGTGTTTAACAAATTGGCTGAGGTTCTATGAGGAGGTGTATGAAAGGATGAAAATTCTGTGCATGTGATTTACCTGGATTTTTCCAAGACATTTGACAAGGTACTTCCTGTAAAGCTGGCCAAGAAGTTACAATCAAATGAGATTAGAGGGCAAGTGCTAGCTAGCATTGATTCAAAGCTAATTATCAGTAAGAAGACAAAAGGACAGGCATAGGTGAGAAATGTGCAAGCTGGGAAACGTGCTCAGTTGTGCATATGGAGAAACGGCAAGGTTTCATATGAAACTGGGGAATGGTATGGAAAGTAAGTGAGGAAGAAAGTGAATTGAGAGTGATTATGAAAACGTGTTTGAAACCTTCAAGGCATCAAAGAGACTAACTCAATCAATTTTGGACATGATATGAAGGACAATAGTCATCAAAAACAGGGATATAATACTGAGGTTGTAAAAATCACTGGTTGGAATACTGTAACCAGCTTGTGTATATCTTCATTTAATGAGAAACAAACTGACAAACTGCAGTAAGTTACAAAAGGTCAATGTTCGTAATTCGCGACCAGATTGGCAGAGAGGGTCATGATAGGTACAATTAAACCTACTATTTATTATGAGCTACAAATTTGAATTTATAAAGAATCCTGGAGTTAAAATTTCTGTCATCTTTTACTGGGAGAGTAAACGGGTGTAGTCTAGGGCGTAGTTTATGGCTTCTGTGGACGACCAGCGGGAAGAGGCGTTGGAGGACATGCGCCTCAGTCGCCGTCACAGCTCGTAGTAGGCGCTGTAAGCCATACCTGAAAAAGGACATGGAAATCTGTAGTGAGTGTGGCGAAGAACTACGAAAATTGATATGGACTTGAAAGATTTGTGCTATGAAGAAAAGCTGAAAAGGTGTGGAGTAACAACATTGGAGAGAAGGAGAAGCAGAGGATATCTAATCAATCAGAGTTGATAAGATTATCACTGGAAACGAAATACTTCAGTAGGAAAGGTTCTTTGATATAGCACCATATAAGGCAATTTTTCATAACTTATGTATAAATTATTTAAGATGCTGAAAAGAGCATTAGGACAGAAATTCTTCAGTGTATGAGCTGTTGACTCGTGGAATGACTTGGATGACACTTCGCAGTTTTTAAGAGAAAGCTGTGGGAAATGAGCTAATGAGATTTCCAGGTTCATTTGCAGGGGTTCTTACACAGACTACATGTCTTCTGAACAGCTTAAAACCTGTGTTGTGTTATATTAACGTGAATCCTTTTAAATATGGAAGTTAATTAAATTGCTTGGGATTTTTTATTCAGTCTGAAAGTTTTTTCTATATAAACATGATGGACTGAAGGCTACAAGTTGTAACCGAGCAATTTGGCGCCAGACAATTCGGCGACGGATGAGTTTGTAAGTGTATTTAGACCAGATATCAGTATGTATATTAACTGACATTTTTAAAATATTCTGAATGGAAACGAAATAATATTCTCCATATTATCCAGCACATGTTTGGCTAGTGTAGAGTCATAATCAAAACATAGGGACTGTGTCGAATTGTCCGTCGCCGAATTGTCCGCGCCGAACTGTCCAGCACCAAATTGTCCGGGAACCCTACTAGTTCCGTATACGGAATAATTATGGTGGCTACCTTTATGATGTGTTTCGTATTTAGAGCTGAGGAAGAAGCCGTATATGAGTTACTACAATTGAATCAAAACCGCATTTTAAAGACTTTGATGTTATTTTGTGACAGGCGAAGATGGCCGCTCGTTGTAAAGGTAAACGTTTTAAATCATCCGGTTAGTCATGTTCACTTTATTTGTTTCATCAGTTTATTTGTTTTATCAGTTTCAATTTTCTGTGGTCAGTCCTGTATGTATACTACAAATAAATGAATATTGCATCTAATCTATAACATGTGGAAAGTTATTCAAAGTAAAATTTTGAGTCCAAAGGTAACTTGGATAATTATTAATGGCCATCTTCTACTTGTTTTGTTCATTCTTGGTCTTTCTTTGACAAAAAATTCTCATTTTCAGTCTTCAGATTTGCTGAAACTTTGAAGTTATCGTGCTGGACTGTGATAAGGCGCTTTGTAAATTAAACATTACAGTTACACAACTACAATTTCAGTAGTGTCTGGCCATAGCAAGCATGACTTTGGTGGTTGGGTTGACCTAAGATGAGTCTGATATGAGTTTTATGAGAGAATGGTGAAACTAGGGGCATATTTAGGAGGTTGATGTGTTGAAGCCCCCAATATAAATGGCTGTTGCTATTAAGCACTAATAAAGGCAGAAAAATGTGTCTAATGGAAACCCCAAAACTAAAAACCCCAACTTTTTTGGCTATACCCCAGGGTGAAACAAATGGAGCTATTATTTCTCAGTAATTAAAACATCTGGAGAATACAAAACACATTATAGGAGAAGTAGAGCTCATCAAGAGACAGCAGGGCAAGGCTGCCTTGGAAGAAAGTGGTGTCACACCATTGGATTGTTATGGTTTCTCTTGTGTTACTTGTTATACGAGGGAGGTAGTGCCCTCGCTATGTGATGAAGAATAAACCGCTGTTGTTAATCGAGTCTCAAACGTGATGAACAGTTATTATTACTACATGTACTACTACTACCTGTGATACAATTAATAATAATATTATTGCACATCTGATAATGTTTGATAGTGCTCTGAAGAGACACAGTTCATTCATTCTAAGAATTTATATAGAATCCCTTCAAGAAACATAATCAGGGGCACTCACTGCCCAGCCATAAACCGGGGTGAATTATAACACCCAGTTGGATTGATTGATATTAATGAACGCAGCTCTATAGGGAGATCGTTCCAAATGGAGAGACCTACAACTGAGAATGCTCAACATTGTCTAACATTGTTACCTATTATTATACCTATGCAAGAGAGTTTGGCACCACTGCGGTTATCAGGATGCCGCACTGCTCGCCTGGGTGTTGGGCACTCGCGGCAGTTATCCCGAGGCTGGCGTGTCAGAGGTGTATATTTCTTTATCTTCTCCCTTATTTTAGACACTTTCCTGTCGCTAATTCCGTTGCCTATATTTGCACAATTCTTGTCTTGTATTACATAAATTGCCACTGCCAATTAAGCATTTTTCCTAATGTCTACTCCCTGTAGCATGTCCCCATAACTGTGAGCTCCCTTTGTATGACACAATGATTCCTCACTATGAAGCTATACAACTTGCCAATGTTTCTAAGGTGTGACTATGTAAGCTTTTTCTCTCATATGTTTCTTTTGATGATATACAATGGCCTAGTTTATTCCAGTATCAGTTTGTTTCTTATATTGATTTTTGCTATTATACTGTGTGTAATTTCTGTATGTTTTGATCTTGCCATGTTCGGTTCTGTACATTTGCTAGTGCTTTTAATTAGCGAATATACTTGCTTACTTATCACTTCATTGAACATTTTGAACACTGTCTTGGCATAGACTGTAGATAATAGGGCCACTGAATAATAGCAATCCTGCAATACACCCTTCTTTGGATGCTGTAGAAATACAAAGGTTATGATTACATAACATCATGCTATCACTATTTGCCTCTGTTGTACCAATAACTGTTATATGTATTGCTTTTATGAATTAGGTTTCGATCAATCGCTTATGAGTGTAGATTGTGACAAGGAAGATGAGGTGCCAAAGGAAACAACCTACATGACTGTGGTTGCACTACAGGCGTTCTCTGGGCTGTGGAAGTTAAATGCAGAACTTGCTACAGCCTTGAACTCTACATTAGATGCGCTGCAGAAAGCATCTCCCATGAAGGTAATTAACATATCGTTCTTTACCTGAAAATGGAGATTTAGCTCTTGAGTGTTGTTATTTTATTGAGTGTTGTTAATTGTTATTATTTTATTGGTAATCACACACTCTGGAATTTGATAATTAGACTGAACATAGCCAGTAAGAAATACAATCTTTTAATAAACATGGAAAAAACAAAAGCAAACAAAAGTAATGACAGCAGAATCAGCACCGTGCAGAATACAAATCAATAACTACACCTTTGAACAAGTAAATACTTTCTTGTATCTTGGCTCACTCATATCAGAGGAGGGTGACAATGTGAAAGAGATCGGATCACGCTTAGCAAAAGGATACGGCATAGCAACAAGACTCAAAAAGATTTGGCAAAATCATGAAATACAGTTAACAACAAAACTCCAATTGCTGAAGACCCTTGTATGGCCAGGAGAAGAAAGTTGGATGTTAAGGAAAGACGAAAAAACAAGAATAGATGCCTTCGAAAGTGTTTGAGACTTGTCCTAGGGATATCATGGAAGGACATGAAAACAAATGAATGCGTGTTGGAAACTGCAGGTATAGAAAAAAAATTCTTAGGTGCTGTGAAAGAAGCGAAGATGAAGTATTTTGGACATGTTATGAGTGTAGAAGAGGGAGGTATAGACAATGAGATAATACAAGGAACAATATAGGGCGATAGAGGAAGATCAAGAACAAACTGGCTGGATAATATCAGAAAATGGACAGACCTTTCAACAACACAGATGATGGGGGCTACAGAGAACTGGAGAAGGATTGTGCATGATGCGGGCCCCCTTCGCACTGAAGATGGCTAACGAACAGAACAGAACAGAATCACACAATTTCAATATCTAAGTATACTTAGAGTACAGCTTCAAAGGCATACGAATGACCTCACGCATGTTACATTTAGCCAGATTGTGTCATTGTCTGTGAATCAAAAGTGGTAAAAAACCTGATTCTCATGAATACCTATTGAACAGAAGAGTTTTAAGTTTCTTTTTGAATCAGTTATTTAGAGAGTATCACTCATATTCTCAGTGGGTATTGATCAATATGGGTGGACAAGAAATGTCAAGAATATCCACAATAATTACTAACAATATCAACTTCTCAGCTTGAAGTGCTCTCTTGCCCCACTCAATCTCAGAAAACCAGCTTATTCTCAAGTAGTTATCAAACATATTGTGAATGAAAGTTTGGGAAACTTTGCTAAATTATTTTTATTTTTATTATATTTGTAACATGCTCGCTGTCACACCAAATTTGAATCCGAGGCATGGAGAAGGTGCAACATTTCAGCAGAACACCAGCTTATTTTATCCTTGCTATGTGGTTGGATTAAATGGAGTGCTGGATACTGTAACGGTTAGGGAACTGGACTGTCGATGGGTTTCAAATCCCAGGCAGGGCAGAAGTTTGGTTTGAGAATTCTGCTCCTCACGCACCCATAGCAAACTCAACTATAATGAGTACTTACTGTGCACCGTCAGTGGGAGGATATGACAGCAATGGCTTCGTATGCTGAGGTTAAATCACTAGCACTTAATACTCATGGCCTTGAGGGTAGCTTTAATAAGGAACTAATTAAATTAAATCACTTTCAGTTATATACCTAGGACTTTTGTAGGCTGTGGATGTCTGGGCAACAGTTCTGGCTCTATCCTACCTGGAAGTAAAGTTTGGAGATAAGCGAGACGAATGGGAGATGGTGGAGCTGAAAGCAAGGCAGTGGCTGGATCTTCAGGATCGAGAGGGACTTTTGATCGATGATCTCCTGCAGAAGGCAAAGGCTGTTGTTTCTCAACTCTAGACAGCATTCTGTGCATATTTGTGGCAGGATGCAACCAACGCTTCTGTCATTCTTGTCGACTCATCTACCAAATCATAGCTTCCAAAGACCATGTATCTAAGAACTGCTTTGTGCTTTGCTTTCATTAATGTTTGTAATACCTATTCTAATTGGCATCGTTTTGACCATCTTGTATTGGGCTACTTCATTTTTACACAAATTGCTCTTAGAAGTTCTTGTTAATAAACTAAATAGAGACTATTGCTTGAGGTTTCTCTTGTTTAACAAATCTTGTAAATGTGGACTAAACTCAATCACTTGGACAAAAGTAGTTACTGTGAACGTTCTGAAATGCACCTTAGTTGGAATGTATTAGATGCGTGTTAGCCCCACTTACCCCAAGTTTATGTTGAAAGAGTGTGAAGCTATGTGCAGATCATTGCAAATTGAATATCATTCAGGTTAAATATTTAAAATCCAAAATATTCAGCTATTTATTGCACCTGTATGGATGAAAAAAACTAAATCTATGTATATACATATATATACATGTAATGCTCAATACAATTCTATAAATGCAAACTGACCAAATTGTTGATGGATATATTGTCAATAAAATGTCCTAAAAATGTGTTCAGCAATAAAAATGGGCAAATTTTATATTGAAGTTTTATGATGGCAAGTGATAGACACTGCTTACATAATGTGATATCAATGCAAGCACTTAATAGATTCCTAACTATTGAAGTTAATTTTCTACATACAGAATCCCAATAATAATTTTGGTGTTCAGTTAGTTTTGTACTTCAGTATTATAGCATTGCATACTTCAATCTCCTGGTATATCAATTTTTGCACTGCTCCTTTATTAAATGTGTAATGTACAATGTAAACCTACAAAATTTCGTTTAGAGGGAAATATGGGTTAGAGGAGGATGCGTTGCAGCACTTGCTGTGCGGATGCACGTCGGTCTACTAAAGTTGAATAAATAAATTTTCTTTTTAATTTTTGACTTAAGAAGTTCACAGTAAATTATCTGGCTATACGATCACTCAAAACGCATAATAATAGCCGATACATCGTCCTGATGTCATTTAAATGCGGTATAACCGTGCATACGCAAGACGCTGCGTAGGCCTTATAGCCTAGGCCTATAGGTTATCTCTGGTGGAGATTCGCATGAACCTTGAGATTCTGCCAAACTTAAAATTGCTATCACACCACCACCAACCCGGCATCCTACCGCTAGACTCTATCGACCTGTAGCAGGGAGCGTTGATTTTTTAACGACACCGTTCCATATCAAAGATGATTTGGTGTCGCCCTCCTCTTTTATCCAGACTTGGGACTGGCTCACTGTCAAAGTCCAAACTGTCTAGTAAATTAAGACAGGTTCATTCATAATTTCTTTTAAAGAACTCGCCATTTAAGTGAGACAACATTTTAGATTAATTAATAATTATACCAGGTTAGCACAAACTGGACGCATTTTTTTGCATAATTTCCTTAACTAGTGTTTATTTATAACCGTCGTCGTGGAATAGCCATAGGTCATAGGTAGGCCTACTGGATAGATTCATTCGACAAGATTTTAATTGCATATAATAAGCCACTCTTATTGCCTTTTCCGCAATTTCATGTAAATGAATTGCCTTTTATTACAGAGAAAGAACATTATCTATATATTTATGCTAAATAATAATTATATCAAAGATGGTATAGTCTACCATCTTTGATTAAATCAGGTTTGCATATCGTTTTGCATAATTATTATTCTCTTAACTTAATATCATGTTTATGTATAATCCTCGCCCATTGGTTGTTGCTGAAGTGGGTCAAGTGGGCGTCGTATCTATTAATAGTTTATTGACAACATGGGAAGTTTAATATAAGCCAGACGAACAGTTACTGTTAATGCCAGTTGGTCATAAGTGTAGAGAACCAGACAAGAGTGATTCCGAAACAAACAAGAGGTATGTACGTCGATTGCTGGAGTTATCGTGTTTTAAACGTTTAAGTTACGATAATGTAGGCACAGTAGGGCAAACGTTTATGGTACAAGGTTTTTTTGGGCAGTAGGGCCAACAGCGAAGTCGGAAGTAATTTAGTCCCGCATAAGGCAGACTGGAGCTTGCTAATCCCTGCAGTGAAAGTGTAACCTGTGCCAGGTTTTTTTTATACTATTTTATGATTGCACCTTGTCTCGACGCTATACTATCACTTGCAGTTTCTGGTTTTGTGTGTCTCTCTGTTTGAATATTTTAATGATGGCCACTCTCAATCTCAGCATAATTATGATCGTCTCATTTTTCAACAAGTTTTTTCCTATGAATAAACTGCACGCATTCAACAGTCAAGCAATATAATTGGCATTCTTTGCTCCAGATTGTTAAGTTAAAGGCAATTATTTTAAAAATGCATCAGCATATGCGCTCTTTGTTCATAGTCGTCGGTGGACCTTGCAGCATCATTATTACGTGTGGCACGGTGGCCGATTGGTTAGAGCAGTCGGCCGGTAAAGCTCAGTGTGCGCTGAGTGTGTGGATTAGACCCTCATCCGAGGAGTCGCTGTGTAGGGAGTCCTAGGGACTTTGAGCAAGTCCTTCGCACTCAATTGTTCTGCATTACAGCTGCAGTAGCGTCGTTGCGTCACTTCTGTGCAAAACTGTTGGAAGAAGGGCATTATCAAATTTGAGTTGTATTGTTATCAGCAAAAATTAAAGCTTACACATGGTGATATCGTTGATGGTTTGTTCACTAGAACCGCACATATATACTATTTGCAACAGCTTCTTTCTGCCACAGCAAGACATTCTGTTATGGTTTATTATACAAAGCAATTGCAAGTGAACTGATTCCCAGGACATACTTTTTAAGGATGATTAGTCAAAAAAGTTGCAGGTGAACTGGTTAGTTCTTGATTAGACTGGACAAATTTTTACTTTTAATAATTTGAGCACTAAGTTATTTAGGTACTAGAAGAAAATGATTGTGCAGGTGAAACGTTGTGAAGGCACTCGTTTTATGTTGTGTAGGCTATGAGCTGATAAGCGATGAATCACATGAGTACATTTCATAACAGGACCAACCATTTAATTCCATGTGTTCACTGATGGCCAATGACACTGCTTGATGATGGCAGTCACAAGGCTGTTGTCAATAAACTATTAATAGATATGACACCCACTTCAGCTGCTGCCAATGGGTGACAGTTACACATAGACATAAATCAAGGGAGTTATGCGAAACAAAAGGCTACCTTGTTTGAATTATTTATGGCAGTGAGCTGCTTGATAAGGTCATTAAATTATATAATCTTTGAGCTAACTGACCATACAATGCGGTTTTTAATAGATAGATGTTACACAACAAGAGGCCAAAGGACGCATGTGGAATTTTTCTTGTATTAGCTGTTAGAAGTGAGTAGAATTCTGCTACCTTAAATAATAGTGTCCCCTTGTCCCATCTGTTATTTATATTTTACAATTTGCCTATAAACATTTTTAATGGATTCTTGTAGATTTTGGATCTGGAGCTAGAAAAATGGACCCAGTACAAAACTGCTGCTGTTTAACGAAAAGGGTTTTCGAGAAAAATGACCCAGGTTAGGGGCCATCCACATGTTTTGGTGAGGGTATCCTGAAAATATGTATGTATGCAAATACAATTGTCTAATTATGACATCCACAATACAGAATATTAAAATCAGAACTGTGAACCAAATCGCAGACTATATTCCTGGCTAATCAATTTTATGTAGCAGTAAAATTCTTGTTAGTGTTTTATTTCTTCCTAACAGTTAACAAATTGAAATTGTTAAGTATAATGCTTAACAAAAACATATAGCCTTTGGTAAAATCAATGTTTTATTGATGTCTTTAGCTATTTGACCTTTGCAATGGGGTGAGGGGGATAGAGCTCAGATGTATATGCTCAGATGTATGTACGCATGAGGGTGTCCACAAAATGTATGCGGTGCAACAGAGGAGGAGGGGGTCCAAAAAACCCGATTTTTGCATACATAATATATGAATGGGCGCCCTAACAAGGATTGTTTAAAATTATTGATGATGTGATTTGGCTCCATAATCAGGGTTATCAATGAACTAACATACTGACCAGCAGAATAACTGCAATTGCGCGATGTTGGAAGAAGGACAGTATCAAATTTCGGAAATGAATGAACGAATGAATTTTGTGTGTGTTCAGTTCCTTTAAAGTCGATAAGCATTGATGTAAGGATTGAAGGATACATCGCTAACGTCAGGTCAACTCTGCGTTACAAGAATGTTGAGAAGAATCCAATTGAAGCACGCTATGAATTCCCAATGGATGATCAAAGCACTGTTTACCATTTTGAGGCTCAGATCGAGGACAGAGTAATTGTAGCAGAATGCCAAGAAAAAGAACAGGTCAGGATACAGCGTATAGTTTTTGTGTATTATTTAGTATTTAGTGAATGTATTGAATAGGTTTTTATACAGGTAGAAGTGATATTTTATTGTATAATCCAACTGTGTAGGAGTATTTGACCTGTGATGTCTGTACACTTTGATTATTAACCTCAGAAATAATAACTTCGTGCTACACGTTTATGGTCCATTTTATATTTCATGAGCAGGTGTCCAATAAATGTTTAGATGCACACTTATGAGCATGTATGTACAGTTGTTCATATATGTTCTTTATTCAAATGTGCAATGCAAATGTTCTCTAATAAAATCTGAGAACATAAGAGAGCTTTGATCAAATTATTCTTCACACTCTTCAAAATTGTGATGCCAGTTACATGTAGAAGTAATTTGCAGTGATGGAGAAAGGTTTTGAGACCATGACATTTGCCTAAATACCAGGATATAGTCATATGCAAACCCTTTTTTGCAAATTGACCAGCCGTCCTTTGTAAAAAGTGCACTTTGTGATGTTGTTTACGATTTATACCCGATATAGCCACCCTTAATTATATTTAATTGTTGTATTATGCAAGTGGCAGAAACTCAGTCTTTGTTGAATTTAAATAGCTTTTCATTTGCCACCCCAATACAGCTTATTTGGATTTGGTTACAATTTCTATCATTTAGATATGAAGAACGAAAGTGTAACTTGCATCCCTTGTAATTGTGAATGAATGAAGCAATGCATGAAAATAAGTGTATGAATGAATGCATCAAGGATTGCATAAACTTGGTGTAATTGTGTGAAGATCTTGTGATATTACTGATGCATTCATAGTATTGCATACTTAGCCTGCATTGCTTAGCATCTATTGTCGATGTTGTTTGTGTCAATGATTACTTGCATGTTTTGTTGTATCTTTCCGTAACAGGCCAAGGAGACTTATGACGATGCTGTAAAAGCTGGCTTCAGTGCTGTATTGATGCAAGAGGATGATGCTTCATCAGACATCTTCTCCTGCCTTGTTGGCAACTTACCACCAGATGCAGAGGCTATCATCAAGTTTGGATATGTTACCGAGTTATCACTTCAGCCAGATGGAACTCTTTCTTTTCTGTTGCCAACTCTTCTGAATCCACGATACAATCCATCTGTGGAGTGTAAGCAGTTTTATCTTTTTAAATTTTGAATTCATCAATTTAGAGTATTTTGTCAAGGTTCATGATGTACATTTCTTATGCAACTTTTTGGACTTGCCATTTCATCATTACGATATATTAGTTTTATCATGAATGTTTTGTTTGCATTGTTCTGAGTAGATATCATATGTTTAGTAATTTGATTTGTTGCACTCTCTAAGTCTGCAAGATTTCAGGGCCATTGATGTATGTACTTTGTCGCTTTACAGTGTACACTGTATTGCAATTAGAGGGATTGAAACTGATCCTCCTTCTTTTCATGTTGAGTGCATGGAGATTCAATGTATCAAATCAATGAAAAATACTTGATATAGCGCCCCTTCAAGATACCTACTCAGAGGTGCTCCCGGCGTATTCCTAGGCTGAAAAGGACAGTTTTAAGAGAGGCGTAAAATGAAGATGAAGAGTTCTTATGTAGGAGACGGAGCTCTATGGGAAGTCCATTCCAGATTGTAGGTCCCATGACCGAGAAACCTCGATTCTACATTATGGAAGTGTGTGCAAAAGGAACAATCAGGTCGCCATGAAATGCAGAGTGAAGTAGTCGTCGACCACTACTGGCAGTGATAGGGCGACATAGCTCCTGTAAATAAGCAGGCGCAGTACCGCCAAGGCAGCGCCAAACTGAGGCAGATATCCTAAATGAGATGTGCTGGGGTAGAGGCAACCAGTGCTGGATAGAGGTATGGCAACAATCTGTTGGATGAAACTGAGGCGGAGGAGATCCCAAGGTGTCGTCTCACGGGGCGAATCTTAGCACTGAAGTGTTCCGAGAACTCCTCAGCAGAGAATGTGGGGGGCGCGGAGCGGCTCCCTGATCCATGACGACCCAGTAAACCATTGGATTGGGGCAGCATCTCTTGGAAATCTATGTAAAATTATGTAATTCTAGTTCGTTTGCAGTCCTTTCACTACCACGCGTTAGTCAAATATGTATAATTATTATTGTGTTTTACCTCATTTCTGTATATTTGAAGTAGTCTGTTTGCAAAATATCTGTTATATTGTGTGCTTGATTAACATAATTTCGCTGTATTAAATTTTTGCAGGAGTAAATTGAAACAACCTAGAGTGTTTGCAAATTTATATATGTGAATAGTTCCTAAGATACATTGGTTATAACATTAATGTTTTCTGACAAGTTAAGATTTTGTTAAACTCTATGTTTTGCCATTATGTCGATTTATTTTAGTTACTTAGATGTTTTATTGGTCTGTGCACTAGCTGGTGGGTCAAAAAGTCCACTAGATGTCGGCTATGTTCCAGTGGGAGGTGAACAGCCATACAAGTTTGAGATCAAGGCGACGATTGTGAACCCTGGAAAAATCGTCAGCATTAAGTCGCCGAAGGATGAGTTGAATGTGAAATTGAGCGATGATAAAACGGAAGCACAGGTTAGTTGAAGCAGGTGGTTGACAGGAATGATCAGATGCCACATGCTAGGACTAGTATGGAGATTATTAACAATTGAATATTATTTTGCTACATATTATTCATTAATATGTCACTGCATAGACACTAACAAAGTGTTACCGAGGCATGATGAGTAAATTCCATTTAATCGTGAGTGTTATTTGGTGTATGCGTATTTATACCCAGCTGCAATTATTGGTTGACATCAGTGACACCAATGACTCAATTATAGCTCTCCTATAACTTTGGGGTTATTTTGTATTGACACCAGTTTCTGTGGCTTCTTGTTAAAATTTCAGTGCTTTTTGCAACAATTAACAGAGTTGGTGACACTGTTTTTACTAAGCCTGTTTTCAAATGTGAGCATCGACAGTAACAATTGCAATGTTAATGTGTATATGGTATCAATTATTTGAGATTGTGATTCTATTTCTCTGTCCTCTGGCACTTTGATAATATTCTATGACCACGAATGGTTTTAGGTAACTCTGGCAAAACCTTTTGTCGCTGATCATGATCTGACATTGGATGTGATATTTGAAGAACTTAATAAACCTCATCTAATCATCGAAAAAGGAGATGATGCCAGAGGTTTGTGAAAGAGTTGTGTTTCTTTTATATTTGTAAATTCTTCTACTTATTATATGAATATTTTGCTACATATTATTCATTAATAGTTCAATTTATCCGAATTTGCTTGTTCTTAAGGTGTTTGATCATATTTTGCTCTTCAGATGGAATTCTGAAAAAGGACATCATCATGCTGAACTTCTTTCCAGTGTTGAAGGATACAGACTACACAAGCAAACATGAGTTCATTTTTGTTGTTGACAGATCAGGTAATTACTCATTGTTACTAATCCATTATCAATACAATTGTTGTAAAGTTGAAACCGTGCTTTTCTGTGTAACAATGAAACTAAGGTACTGGATTTAATTTAGTCAATGTTTGGACCCAGTTGCTTTTTCTTTTCAAGAATATGATGAATTGCTTTATCATTTCAGTCATTGAATTAATTTATCTGATAATAGTTGGAATTTTTCTAGATTAATTATCTTTTCCTTTGTGATAATACAATACAATACAACTGTAATTTTATAATGCCCTCCTTACAGAAAGTTTAGAAGTGCACCTTGAGGCCGGGAAACCATTAAGAGCCATAGGCAGTCTGGTAGAGGTAGGTTTTCAGCTTTGGGTGAAAGACAGAATCACTGAGAGAGTTGCGAACATGAGGAGATAGTGAGTTCCAGATGGAGGGACCAGCAACAGTGAATGACCGCCGGCCGAAGACAAGACGTGTACTTGAGACAACGTACTTTCCAGCAAAGTCTCATCCAAGAGAGGAGCGGCCTATAACAGAGCTGCAAAGTGTGACCATGGAGGACAGATAAGACGGCAGATGACCTGTATGGATAAACCGATGAAACTCTTCAGTAAAAGTGTTCTGTTTGCCTTTCTGAATTATGTTGATATCTGGATTTTGTTGAAATAGGCAGTATGCAAGGACAGCGCATAGAAGGAGCAAAAGAGACGCTATTGCTATTTCTTATGAGCCTACCACCTGGATGTTACTTCAATGTTGTGGGATTTGGTTCAACCTTTCAGCTTCTATTCCCAGAGTAAGTGTGCGCCGCTCTCTTCCATTTAATTTTCAATATTACATCTCCATGGTGTCGACACATTTAATAATATACGATCTCAGCATCTTCATAATAAAATTATACCAGTACAAATATTTAAAATTTGTTTTTTTCCAATTTTAAGAGTGCATTTTGTCCTGCTTATATGATTTTCTGGCAAGTTCTTGCTTTCATTATATGACATTTTGCTTTTTCCAAAAGTTTGGTATGGTAAATTCGGTTTGTGCATGAGTATTTGTATTATTGTGTATTTTTTTACAATTTGATTACAGTTTTTTGCAATTATTTTATTCATTTGTGCTTAATGGTGATTTTGTTGGCAAGTAGGCCTATTTGAAAATATCTTTTAGTGGCAGTCGAGAATATTCTGAGGAGTCGTTGAAGGCTGCGTGTGAACACCAGAAGGTGATGGATGCAGACCTTGGAGGCACTGAGGTGTTACAGCCCTTGAAAAGCATCTATGATAAACCACCTATGGCTACACACAGTCGTGAGGTATGCAGTTTATTTTTAATTTTTAACAGCTTTAGGAACTGTTGTGACTTTTGTTATCTGAGTACTGCTTGTGGTACTGATGAACGTTTTGTTCGTATGAAAATGATTTACACAAATGTATAAACTTCTTTTCAGATTAGTTTAACTTTAAATACAGATTTTCATTTACAGTTTTCATTTACCTATCTCAATTTAATTTGTGGTATTTACCAGTTGAAGGTAATGGATTTAATTGTTTCAACTGATAACCATGCGTGACTTTTGGATGTGAGTGTAATATTGTATTTTTTCGGTTACAGCTTTTTGCTGCAGTAGATAAAATCTTGTTTTGCATTCATGCCACTAACAGTGATTACATTCGTTTCTCACTGCCAAGTTGAGGATAAGTTCTAATTGATAAAGTGTTTGAAACATCTTAAGTTCTCACTGCTTTGGTGTCATTCGACTGCCTCAGAGTAGGCCCTTAAGAATTCAAATGATCTGGCTCAACACTCAATGGCAGATCCCAAACGATGTGATTTGCATATTTCTAACTGCTGTACTTCCTAATGCTTCCGTTTCTGCTTTTGTGCATTACCTTGGTGTGATCTTTTGACAAGAAATTATCCTCTGAGCATATGAAGACAGTATGTCGAACATGCCTCTTTATGATCTGTGCCAGGTCTTCACTATACCCCACTCCCAGTGTCATAAGGTATCATCTACTTTGTTGCTTGTATGCATTGTATTATTATCACTGTGGTCGTGAAATTCAGGCAGAACTTCTTCACAATACTCAACTTTAGCCTGTTTTAAATTATTAAATGACTGAGGTTGTAAAGTTCATTCTTCTTTCTACTTGCATGCAGGACGAAATGCGATGAGTTGCTTGTGTTTATAATATTTGGGCCGATGGCAACTGGCTGGCAGGATGTGCTCCATCCTGACTTAAGAAGGTGTGTTTTTTTATTGATTATTAGATATATTGTTTACAGATCCTTCTCCTGACAGATGGTGAAGTGATGAATACACAGGAAGTAATTGATTTGGTGAAGAAAAATGCTAGCAATACAAGGTTTGAGGATATTCTGATGGTGTTAATGCAGGGCTTGATCGATATCCTTATTCTTATTGAATCTATTCTGAGAATCGACTCCATATGCTACTTTTGCAATTCGCAAGGCAAGATTAGATAGTCGGTTGTAAGAGAGTCGGCAGTCCAGAATCACAATTCAGCGCATAGGACGTTTGGTCAAGGCTCATGGGGCACCAGAGATCTAATTGAATACGGGTAAGCAGTAATATAATCATTGTCATTCATCCTCTTGATTGTGCTATATACTGTTATCTTTTCTATTTCATGATCGAGTTTGTTATTTTATTTTCATATCATAACTGTCTCACTGTTTTATTTTCTTTTTGGTCCTCTTGCTTATCATCATCATCATCATGGTTGTGGTTATTATTATCTTCACAATTATTGTTGTTGTCGTCATTACGGTCATTGTAAAGTTTGCTTTAAAATATGTCTTCTTCTGCTGTTTGACAGGTTTATATGCATGGAATTGTACTCTTTGCTTGGTAGGTTGTTTTCATTTGGAATTGGAGAAGGTGCTTCCACTAGCCTCGTAAAAGGAATTGCAAGAGCTGGACGAGGAAAAGCAGAATTTACCAAGGAGGGTGAAAGATTGCAGCCTCTGGTAAGCCAATTTAATTTTTATGTTCAAAGTTAATAAATTATGAAGTCTTTAATTTTCTCAAATAGCAATATCATTTAGTACATATGGCGTCCATATAAAAATGTTTCCAAATGTCCTTCAGACATATAGCATATGATTTTGGTGGTTTTCAGTTATGCAAATTGTTGCTGATTGAGTTATGCTGGATTTGATTAAATTTATCCTCGAATTTGCTTTGTAATGCCTTTTTTCTTTTTGAGGCAATATTTCACTGTGTCCTGAATTTTTTGTACCTGACATTATCACTGTTTTTTGCAAATACCTTTTTAGCACTTGACAGATTCAAACTGTTAAAGATTTTTTTGAAATTCTGTTCATGTTCCTTTCCTTCAGTTCTCCCAAGTTGATGTCTTTAAATAGATGTTAATTTATTGATTACCAATGGTCAAATAAAAATACAGGCATGAAGAACTATATCTCTAGGCTCAGAGGGAGAAGTAAAAATTAACCTCCTATAGGTTTCATAATACAAGTATAGTTTCCCTTGTCCAGCTCTGGTAATTGCGTTCTATGCAGGTATTTGTTTTCTTAAGTTAATACTAGTTATTACATTAGTTATTTAAGCTAGTATTACCTTGATGATGATTGTTTGAGTCTTCTTTATTTTCTGTTTAAAGTAGCTGTGCAAAGTGGGCACTGGAGTTGTATTAAAGCAAAAGGCAGTTGGCTATACTATTTTTTTCTAGGTTTGGCATGCCTTTGTGTGATGCCCGTGCATTAGATACCTACACAATTGAAGTTACTAATTAACTGGTTTCTCAATTTAGGTGGTAAAGACGTTGAAGGCGGCCATGCAACTTGCTGTTACTGATCTTCATCTTGACTGGAAATTTGAAGGAGGTTCCTGTGAGCTAATTCAGATGCCAAAGGACTTGCCCCCACTGTTTGCTGGTGAAAGACTCATAATTTATAACATGACTTCAGCAGATAAGGTACATTTCTAGAAATTGTGATGAGTGGATTAATTAAATGTTTTTTTCATTTTATTGACTTTAGTGTTTCATTGTTCGAATTCTACATCATGTAAAATACCTTTTAAATGGCATAAAAAAAATGGCACATGTTGTCTCTGCTCAGTGCTCACCAAATGTGCCACATGTAGTAGTGATGTGTGTAGTGGTCAGATCTATTCATATTTAAATGTATTGTATTTATCAATTTATGTAGTGCTTTATGAAAAATGAACTACTGTGCAGAGCCCCAGCATTGCAGCCTCACGGAAATAGATGAGTTCACAACAATTGTACTCACAAATTCAAAATTTCTAAAGCTCCATTCCATAGCTAAGCACAGGACACCAGCGGTTTCGTTAACATTGCGTCATGTCGCAGAGTTTACTCAGATATTTCGGTGGAAGATCTGAGTCCGGTTTTCAGAGAACACCTGAGAAGATGAAAAAGAGCTGATAATGTTTTCTTGATGATAAGAAATTAGAAAGTTTGGAAGATGGAAGATTGGATGAATTAGAATTGGAATTATTATAGAGGTGGAACTTCAGATATGGAGCATAAAGCCTGTAGAGTGATGAGTGGATGAGCCTGGGTTTAATGACAGTGAATGTTGAGGAGTGCTGTCTGGTACAATCATCTGAGCTTGAATGCTGAGATAAGAGGACTGTGCCAAAGACTCATCAGTATCAAAGTCTTGTGGGGTACTATGTTGTATGTGGATGTAAATAATAAAGATATGTGCATATTACTCAAAGTTACCCAGTCCTAGAAAATTCTTTTGTTAGACTTTGGCATTCCATTTCATTACAGGTTTCACAACTTATGGTATTTCTCTCTTATCACAGATATCTATATTCATTTTCTTTAATCATGGTTATTGTATATGGTACTTGAAAGAATCTGTGTGAACAAGCTACGATTATTGTGCTGACTTTTCTTAATTATTATGCAGATATCCAGTGGTGTTTTATAACACTCTTGACGTTTTGTCTCGAGAACTGTTGCTGAAGTAGGAAATAAGTGATTACTTCACTTTATTTTCTTTGCCTCATCTAGCAGCTGCATTTATATAACTTAAAGATCTACAGTTATGCAATGAACTTTTCCAGTTATGTTTTACTGTCATTATGCTGAAAGAAATCTATATTTTGAAGCAGCCAATGCTCAGTGGTAAAACACAACTTAAAGGAAAGATTGGTGAACGCAGTTTGGAGTTTGGACTTGATCTGGATGCCTCTCAGAATAGTTTCTCAAAGGATGAGACTATGCCAATCCATCGTTTGGCAGCAAAGGCTCAAATTAAACAGCTGCAGGATGCAGCAAAAGGTACAGATCATAATTGTGATGCTCCCTAAGGTTGAAGAGTCCTAACACTTGAAATGCATGTCATTGACTGGTCTGTTTCTTAAGAAAAGATGTTTTGAAAAAGTAAATCAACACTAGAAATTATAAGAACAGCAATAAGTGTTGTCGTTATGACCATCATAATATTGATTAATTATGGTAGATATAATGCAGATAGAAATGCTAATATGGGCTCTCTAGTACTTCTTTCAACTGTTTTTTTACTTGCTTGTGTTGTCACGATCTGTCCATATGAAGGAACTACCCTAAAACCGGATAACGGATATTCTGTAATGTGTTATGTCACAGGGTGTGAAAGTTTTTACGCTTTATACAATGTTGTTTTGTGCACATCTTGCTGTCAGTCCTCTTAATTATGATTGATTAATTGTTGGCACTCCTCTTGCTCAGAAGTGATGATTGATTTATGCGGCTATCCGTTACAAGGTTCAGAATTAGATTGAACTGTGTTTTGAAGTTGGCAGAATAAATTATCCATTATACAAACTAATTTGAGAAATTTATGTGTTGTATCTGTTACATGCTTGCTGTTGCTTTTGAAAATCTCGTTTTACCTGTCGATAGGGGCCTACTCTTGAGAGGTAAATGAATGTTTCCGTTTGTAAGTATGTTGAGATGTGCAATACATTTCCTATTGTCAGATGAAAGCAAAACTTTGATTATTTTTGCTGAGCATAACATACACTTGTCTGTATGTACATATAGTCCTACATACATTTACATATGTACATGTGTGTATACTTGTGCACATGTACACAAATGTATATTTATACAGGCACATGTATGCAATGCATATACAATACACATGTATGTGAATACATACATGTATGCATACACAGATACATTGTATAGGCCGTTTTTGTACATGCTGACAAATGCATTGTATTTCTGTTGTCAGATGAGAACAAGGCATCAATTGTGTTGCTGAGCACAGCTGCTAACGTCATTTCATGCCACACGTCTATGGTTGGCATTGATAAAAACCGTAAAGAAAAGATTGCAGGAGACCTGATGCATCGAAATGTCCCAATGATGTCTGATCCAACCCTCCGGTGGGGCGGCGCCATGGGCCGCAGCTATGCAATGCCCATGATGATGCCCTGTAGTTTTCGTTCGGCTGCATGTGCACCATTGCCAATGCCAATGATGGGACGAGCTCCACCACCTCCACCAGTATGTGTAATATTTCATAAATAATTATGTTTGAGTGGTCCTTGAAAGAATTTTAGAAATAACTTTGTTAACCACACGTGTTACTTATTTAGTGCTTTATTTACTTGCTTTATGCAGCAGCATGTCATGTAGACAACACTTTGGTCTTGGTGCTGACGTCTGACAAATTATGGCCGAGAATCTGTGTGTTGTGGAGCATTTTGGTACTAGTGATCATCAGGTAGTCAGATGGGAGAGCTAGTCATTGCGTTGTCCCAGGGAGTAAGGCCTATATCAAAAAGGCCAAACTTATTTAAACCACTTAAAATATGTTCATTCATTCATTTACTTGTTTAGCATTTATATAGCGCTATCAGCCCCACCACGGCATTACAAAGGCTCATTACTTCTTGGCAGCAGTCTCATCTATAAGGGGTGTGTGTTTCAGATGGAAGGGCCAGCAACTAAGAAGGCACGGTTTTGCTTGCTTTATGTTGATTGTGTCATGTTAATGTGAATTCTTTTAAAATAATTTTTTTATATACAGAATATGGTGGTGGTTAACTTTTGGATGTGTATCATATTTGAACCTGAGTAAGAAGCAGTATATGAGTCAGTCATGTGAATTGAAGTTTTTTAATTGAATCAAAACTACATGTTAAAGACTTTGATGTTATTTGTGACAGGCAAGGTCCTCTGTATATTGCGATTCATTTGGACCAGGTAATAGTTTGAAGTTATTTGGTTTGGGGTTACAAGTTTCAATTTTCTGCAGTCATTCTAGTTTGTGTATTACAATGAGATGAATATTAGCATCTAATCTATATCATGCGGAAAATTGTCTAATTTCAACATTGTAAGTTTTAAGGTAACTTGGAGGCCATCTTCTTGTTTTGTTCAGTTTTGGTCTTCAATCAGTAAAATTCCCGTTTTCATTGTTCAAATATACTGAAACTTTGATTGCTTTTTGTTTCATTAGAATTTCTAATCAAAAAACTTTTGCATAACTATCCATCTGCTCCTGGGACATGCATCTGTCAATGACCAGTACGAACCCATAAGGTAATATGAATTTAGGATAGGCAAGTTTTCACAGTCTATCAGAACTTCTTCAATGAATTCCTTAGCAGAATGCACAATACGGCAACATTTGATGGTCACCTCAAGTCAAGAACCATAAGCTTAGTCATATTATGGCAGGCGGGCTGCACGCTCGTCTTTGCCATCTTGAGGTTAAAGGGTTGTAAACAGCAGGCCAATCGCTATTTTGCAAATTAGTTTTTATATGTTGATGCAGGTTTGTTTTTAATGCGAACCGTAGTCAAGAAATATTGTAGATATAAAGAACTGCTGCTCTGTAACATGTCTGATTTGGTTTTGTATATTCTTGTTTGATACCAAACAAAGAAGCTTTTCCAAAACAAACTCGATTGGCAGGGGGGAAGGTATTGAGAGTTGGGCAGATAGACCATCAAACGACTGAGGTGGATGATATCTCGAGTTGAAACTGCATGGGAGTTGGGGAGATTGAGGAATCAAGATGGGATTTTTGAAACAGCAGAGCTTTTAATTTTGAGCAAAAGACCTGTGGAGCTGAGCAAGCAAGAGGTGGGTTTTGGTTACTTTATAGGATGTAATCGGTAAATATATTCGAGAAACTACTATTTGAGCAGAGCCATTGAGTATAGTTTGGAGCTGGTGCGTTCTTGAACCGTCAAATTGAAATCGTAATTAGTGTCTTCCACCTCTGTGTCTGATGTGCAATGCATTCATTAACCGATGGTGCACCAAAACAGCCATTATCAGGTCAATTTCCAGACGATCAGTCTGCAAGACAAAGAGACAGCATATGGTGGATTAGGAATTGTGAAAACTTTTATTTGAACATTGTTATTGTGCTGGACTGTTGAAAAAGGCTATGTAAATTTTCAATTATGCAATTACAATTTTAGTGGCGTCTGGTCATAGCAAGCATTATTTTTGGGGTGGGGTTGGCTAAGATAAGCTGGATGAGAGGATGGTTAAACTGTGGGCATATATATTTAGGGGTTTATGTGGTCAAACCCCCCAAAAAATTGAGCCATTGTTATTAAGCACTGGAAATTTAAAAAAGTGACTATTAAATGGGGACCACAGAACCAAGACCCTAAGAAATTTGTTCCCGGCTATACCTCTGTGTGAAATAGAAGGTGCTTTTGTTGCTCAGTAATTAAAACATCCAAAGAATACAAAACACATTATGAAATGACTGGAACTCGTCAAGAGATTGTGGAGCAAAGAGAACTTGGTTGCAGCATTGGATTCTTATGGTTTCTCTCGTGTTGCCGGTTCAAGCACCGGCAACACATGTACCAGGGAGATAATACCCTCACTATGCCTATAATTGTCTGCATTCTCAAGCGTTTTTACTTACAACAGAATATGTTTTATTTTGGACAGTTTCCACCAAAGTAATTTAAAGGAAAAGTTTAGTGGGCGGTCAGTTTTGCGATAAAATGAATAGCGAGCTACCACTGTCTTGTCAATCAAACCTGAACTCATTGCGTGGGGCTACGGTCAAGAAGTGCCATATTCAAGTCCACCGCCGGTCAATTCCTTTCAGTTGAAATGCCTGCACGCCTTGGAATGGGGCTGGCATTGTCTGTCTGTCTCTACATATACCTATCCTGTAGGAATAAACACACGCGCACAGCGGCAGCACAGGTGTCGTGGGATGAGGCCTAAACGTGGGCTTGGTTAGAGGCGAATTGAGGAGGTGCACTGAATGATGTGTAGACCTGCACAGGAAGGACTAAGTACTTAGTAACCTAAATATACCTTAGCCTTTAGCTGTATGGGAACAACTCAAGAAAAGTCCACATTCCTCATTTTACCTCAACCTTGATTCTTCATTCACCGATACCTGCACTGCTAATTCTCATGTCCTCGACCTAGACATGACCTGTTACCAAAACCTTAGCTTTTCCATACGTTTTATATGATTCGTTCAGTGTTCAGTGTATATAAGCATATATATATGTATATATATATATATATAATCTGTGCTGTGCTATACATAGGGGTGAAACTATAATAATATTATATCTGTTTCACAACGAACACAGGCACGAATACAGGCACAAAGGCATATGAGTGGCATATCGAGTACAGGTGTGTAGATGCATGTAATTATAAGGACTACTATGAAGCCCGATCATTGTTTCAATTGTTATTTCCAGTGCATTTCCCTCAGCTGTCTACATGACCCATTTGAGCCTTTTCAGATAGACTGACCACAACAGTCCATTTGGTTAAGGTTGTACCCCAGGAGGATGAGATGCTTTGGGGAGATCTGGTTGGTAGCTAGCAAGTGGCAGGTATTCATTAGACCATGCCTCTCAAACCTTGGGCTTTAAGCTTAAAAGGCTTCCACCACCAAAGATAATTGGGAAATGCTGTGATAGTGTATAGTGCCTCTAAATAAGCCCAATACTGCAATACATCTTCTTTGGATGTTGTAGAAATCAACAGCCTATGACTACTTAATATCCTGCTATCCTTATTTATTACTGATGTACCAATAACTGTTATATGTATTGCTTTTATCAATTAGGTGTCAGTCAATCGCTTATGAGTGTAGATTGTGGAAAGGAAGATAAGGCGCCAAAGGAACCGACCTACATGACTGTGGTTGCGCTACAGGCGTTCTCTGGTCTGTGGAAGCTGAATGCGGAACTAGCTGCAGCCTTGACTGCTACGTTGGATGCACTGCAGAACGCATCCCCCATTAAGGTGATTTGTCATGTTATTAACCTGATTTCTGTAATTTTCAGAATATCCACAATAATTACTTACAATATCAACTTGTCAGCTTGAAGTGCTCTCTTGCCCCACTCAGTCTCAGAAAACCAGCTTATTCTCAAGTAGTTATCAAACATATTGTGAATGAAAGTTTGGGAAACTTTGCTACATTATTTTTATAATTATATTCGTAACATGCTCGCTGTCACACCAAATTTGAATCCGAGGCATGGAGAAGGTGCAACATTTCAGCAGAACACCAGCTTATTTTATCCTTGCTATGTGGTTGGATTAAATGGAGTGCTGGATACTGTAACGGTTAGGGAACTGGACTGTCGATGGGTTTCAAATCCCAGGCAGGGCAGAAGTTTGGTTTGAGAATTCTGCTCCTCACGCACCCATAGCAAACTCAACTATAATGAGTACACTTACTGTGCACCGTCAGTGGGAGGATATGACAGCAATGGCTTCGTATGCTGAGGTTAAATCACTAGCACTTAATACTCATGGCCTTGAGGGTAGCTTTAATAAGGAACTAATTAAATTAAATCACTTTCAGTTATATACCTAGGACTTTTGTAGGCTGTGGATGTCTGGGCAACAGTTCTGGCTCTATCCTACCTGGAAGTAAAGTTTGGAGATAAGCGAGACGAATGGGAGATGGTGGAGCTGAAAGCAAGGCAGTGGCTGGATCTTCAGGATCGAGAGGGACTTTTGATCGATGATCTCCTGCAGAAGGCAAAGGCTGTTGTTTCTCAACTCTAGACAGCATTCTGTGCATATTTGTGGCAGGATGCAACCAACGCTTCTGTCATTCTTGTCGACTCATCTACCAAATCATAGCTTCCAAAGACCATGTGTCTAAGAACTGCTTTGTGCTTTGCTTTCATTAATGTTTGTAATACCTATTCTAATTGGCATACTTAGTGCTGTTCTAGACCACATAGCTTTCATAGTTTTAGAGTATACACGAATTACTTTAGCATTCATTGTGATAACATCACTTGTATTATTTAACTGTAGATTGTTTAACAAATCTTGTAAATGTGGACTAAACTCAACCACTTGGACAAAGGTAGTTACTTTGAACATTATGAAATCCACCTAAGTTAGAATGTAAGATGCGTGTTAGCCCCACTTTACCTAAGTTTATATTGAAATGTGCTTTGCTTTCATTAATGTTTGTAATACGTGTTCTAATTGGCATACTTAGTGCTGTTCTAGACCACGTTGCTTTCATGGTTTTAGAGTTTACTCGTATTACATTAACATTCATTGTGATAACATCACTTGTATTATTTAACTGTAGATATTTGAGTGAATACCATTTTCTTGCCATAAATGTCCTTGCACACAGATATTATTATATTAAACTGTGATACTCACTTACCTAAAAGAAGCTTCATAACTGGCTATTAGTGCATGAGCATATTACAACATTGTTATTGCATAATGACCTGTCTGGGCTGTCTTCCTTTATGAAACCGATAGGGCCATGTTGATGAACAGAGAGACCAACTAATCTACAGTAAGAATCTCATTGTTACAGTAATTTATCACTCTCATTCAGTGGCTATGAAGTTTTGACCATCTTGTATTAAGCTTCATCATTTTTACACAAATTGCTCTTACAAGTTCTTGTTAATAAACTAAATAGAGACTATTGCTTGAGGTTTCTCTTATTTAACAAATCTTGTAAATGTGGACTAAACTCAATCACTTAGACAAAAGTAGTTACTGTGAACGTTATGAAATGCACCTAAGTTGGAATGTATTAGATGCGTGTTAGCCCCACTGACCCCAAGTTTATGTTGAAAGAGTGTGAAGCCATGTGCAGATCATTGCAAATTGAATATCATTCAGGTTAAATAATTAAAATCCAAAATATTCAGCTGTTTATTGCACCTGTATGGATGAAAAAAACTAAATCCATGTATATATAATGGTCAATAAATTCTATAAATGCAAACTGACGCTACTGACCAAATTGTTAATAGATATATTGTCAATAAAAATGTGTTCAGCAATAAAAATGGGCAAATTTTATATTGAAGTTTTATGTTGGCAAGTGGTATCAATGCAAGCATTTGATAGAATCCTAACTATTGAAGCAGTTAAATTTTCTACATATAATCCCAATAATAATGTTGGTGTTAGTTATTTTTACTGAAATATAGCATAGCGCACTTCAATTGCTTCAATCTCCTGGTATATCAATTTTTGCACACTGCTCCATTATTAAATATGTAATGTACAATGTAAACCTACAAAATTTCGTTTAGAGGGAAATGTGGGTTAGAGGAGGATGTGTTGCAGCACTTGCCTGATAAACTCTTCCAGTGTGGATGCTCGTCGGTCTACTCTACATCTTCAAATAAGAAATGCCAATATTTCCCGCAAAATACCCGAACGGCCTTTACACAATGCCCTCTATGGTATCTGCAGTGAAAGTACATGGTTGTAGGTAATTCATAGGCGGACTGGCCCTCCATGACAAGGATGATATGCGTGGAGCGAGGAGTGTTTGCATAGGCCCCTAAGTTAGGGGAAGGTTGCTTAAGATGAGAGGGCTCCTAAAATGAGGCAGTGCCAATGGGCTTAATAAGGGGCCGTCCATAAAGTACGTACGCCGAAAACTTGACTTTTTGGACCCCCACCCTCCCCCATGTTGCAAGGTGTACGTTTGACATCCCCCCCCGAAAGTACGTACGCTTTTGCAACTACCCCCCCCCCCCGACTTGCTTAATTTTTAATACGTGTGCTAATGGCTAATGTGTATTATGCACATTATCATTAAATTTATTAATTTACTGTATAAAACTTTGTTCATTTTATACTACTAGATCATATATTAGTTCAAAATAAAATTTAAGAAATTTTGTTAACATTATAAAAGAGAATGTTGGTAATAATTAGACAGGACAACAGATACGACGTATTTCACATCATAATTTTTTTTCTCTGCGTACGTACTTCTTTTGAGCGACCCCCTCCCCCATACGCAAACATACGCTTTTCCTGGACCCCCCTCCCCCTCTGAGCGTACGTACTTTATGGACGGCCCCTAAAGTTCTCATTCGCTTTTCTCTTTACAATAATTTGTAATGCTGGCGCTTGCTATTAAGGTAATGGGTTTGGTACGAAGCCCCTAAAGGGACATGAAAGAAAAATAGTTTAGGTGGTGCGAACGAGATACAAACTCGTTCCCACGACTTACTAACTCGTGCGCACGAGATATTAAATCGTTCCCACGACATAATAAGTCGTTCTCACGAGTTGATATCTCGTGCGCACGACATAATTTGACCTGTGACGTAAACAAAGTTCTAATTTGTATTTATGGGGAAACACATGCGTAGTTCTATAAACGAAATAATGTCTAAAAGAGAGTGTTTCGGGCTTTTCATTCTAAACTTAAATCTCACCTTTTCAATAACTCTTACCAAGACTCATTACTTGACATGCCATCTGTCACTCATCGACGAAAGCGATGCCCTCCTTAACAGATACTCTGCCTCCCTGCTGACCTTCTGGAAACCGAACTCTGATCTCCCGCGGACTATCATTTGGACAACCCTTTCGATTTGACGCAGCGCTCGTGAATAAGCTGGTGCCCAGCGCATAGCTTTCAAGTGGCGCTTTAGAAGTCTGCCTCTCTGCTGACCTGCTTGAAACAATTTCAAGTGTGCATTTAAACGTTGCCTCATCTTATGCAACACACTGTCTAGTCTTAGGCGACGTATTGCCCAAGATAAGAAGTTTTGTGAACTGTAGGCCTACTAGAAACGCCGCTGTGAACCTTCTGTTTGAAATGCACAAATTCCAATTAGAAACAGTTCATCAATCGTATTTGATAATTTATATAGCGCCTCTCACGGAGCTAGCTATTCAGCGGCGCATTTCGGCGCCATTTTAAGCGTAGTACTTTGTTAGATAGACATACATTTGCCCTATATTCTAGAAGAGATATCATATGATACCCAACATACCTTGCTACGTACTGTACAAGCTGATGCAATTACATCTTGTTAATAGTTAAATAAGCCCACCATTGAAGTTATTCTGAAAATCGCTTAATCTTAGGCAACCCTCCCCTATATATATAGTTATGTAGGCTCTTATGCTTGTATAATTTTATGTAATATGTTTATATACTGATATATAATTATGTTGACCCCTATATTTCTATAATTTTATATTATAGCCCCCATGTAATTATGTAAGCCCTATAATAAAAATAATATAATCACTCGCTTTAGCCTATAAGCCTAAGTTTATTTTAATTGAGCAACACTGCGGATGTTTATTCGGCAATATCTTGGCTCATGAAATTATTGTCTTCTCTCATTGTCTACCAGGGGCCTAGGCCTAAGTAAGTTGCCTGCGTGCGAAGACTTTCAATTCTAAAATATGTAAATAACCGTATAAGAAACTTAAAGACCATTTGGAAACACGTATGCTTTTGTTTGTAAAAAATGCTTAAAGTCAGCTAAGCACTGAAGAGCTAGGCTACTGGTGAAGTTGCGAAAAAGAGCAAACTTTTAAAAATACTTTTTTGCATGACAAGTTCAGTAATAGTAAGTTGTTACACTTGTAGCCTACATGTTTCCACATTTTATTGTATATTCATTTATTAGATTAAATTGCATTTTTATACCATCGTAATCGGCGCAGAACCTATAGTTATTAATAGTTCCCATAGGCCTAGTTGACTAAAGTAACTCTACTGCCTGGACCACAGTATCGCAGTGTTATCCGTCTCATTAATAAGACGTACTCTGGTCGACAGATGTTTTACATTCTTAGTTTACAAAGACCGGCAGAACGAAGCATATAGTTAAACTGTTTGCATTTAGTTTATGTATTAAATTTACTTTATCGAAACTTGTATATAACGTGTCTCATGTTTGTAAAAATGTGGGGGACTTGTCCCCCTCGACAGCCCCACCACGGGATCGCCGCCTCTGCCTATGTCAAACCCAATATAAAAGTTAGCATCTATCCGTCCCATATTCACGGGAACAGGCAATTTCCATCTCCCTCTGCCTTGGCCGCCTAGGCCTATAGCCAACGTCCCGGGACATTGGCCTACGTCCCCTCTCTACCCCACGGGCTCGGGGAAATAGTATAAAATAGTAGTGCTTGTGTCATTCGTTGTTGAAAAGAATAATACAAGAAAGTGTTCGAATAGCGAGTTGGTTTCTTCTGCGTAGAATAGTGACTTTCCTCTGCGGAACAGTTTCGAAGTCCTATGCCAAAACTTAAGCTAGGCCCTAGGCATCGACGACTAAGGAAAGACCTCAGGGCTCGGCCTCCCGAGAGTACCAGAATAAAAGGGAGGAATCCAGGTTTTCTCTGGACGCTTGTTGAATCCTGTCTTCGCCTGACAAGCGTCCAATGCCGACTCGAGAGGAACTCGCTACACGTACGTGTCACCTCAGTTCATAATAAATATTCGTTGTGCATCTAACAAGAGAAAGAGAAATTCATAATAAGTTAACTTGTCTCTTGACAGAATGTCTGATTTATTCGATAAATTATTAAATTGACATCAATGAATCGATACAATTACGCAAATTGTCTCGCTTAATTTGTCTCTTGTGTGACATGATAATTATTTGCTTATTTTCTTGTTTTAAGAGAAGTTGCAAGTGTAGATGAAACATAATTCATGCCTTACTAGAAGCTGGATTGACGGCAAATATATTTTGATCAATAGAAGTTAAAATTAACAAATAACTTGCAGGGCTGTTAACAGTATTGGAAAAAAGTATCGCAATAGCAATACCAATACTTCCTAATTAAAAGTATCGCGATACCAACACCAATACTTTTCAATAGACTTGCTAAATTCGACCTAAGCATGACTTAGAATTCATGCACCGATAATTATATAAAAATTTCCTAAATTTGCCTAATCACATATTCTTCATTCCTAAACACAGACGTCGCCCCAATCTAAATTTTGCTTCTATTTGAAAATGTGGCGCTTTAAACATCAAACGGCATTTTTTACATTTTGCTGACATACCCGGTAGTTATTCGTAAATTTGGCTTCGTGACTAAAGGTTGATGAGTTAACTTATTTTACAAGGATTTAAACTTCTGGCTTCCGAATATCGCCCAAAACGGTTGACACGAAAGAGCATATCTGCGCACTTTCCAATCCTGTGCATATCACAATGTCTTTGAAGTAGCCAAATTAATTAGGCAAGCCACTTCTACCAGTGAACGCAAAAAGGACACAGGCCTACTTCGGTCATTTCTCTATTCACAAATTATTCCATACATCCATGTTCGCGACAAAGATAGATCTATATGGCCGAAAGAGGATATATATATATATATATATATATATATATATATATATATATATATATAATATATATATATATATGGGCATAAACTTATCAAAGCGGAACGATTAACTTCTCATATTTCTTAAGAAAGGACATAAATTTCATCAGGGAGAAAAAAGTATTGGTATCGAGTATCGCTGACAGGCTAAAAATAAGTATCGTGATACACACGCGATACCAGCAAAATAAAACTATCGCGATACTCGCTGCGATACTGACAATAGTAGGGCGATACTTTATCGCGATATTAACAGCCGTGATAACTTGTCACCATCCGTTCATATACTACATTTGTAATGATGCAGCGATAGGCTTAATATCAGTTTGGAATTTGACCAAATATTATTATATTATTAGTTTAATAATTACAGGCCAGGCCTATAACTATTTTGTATTCAACCTTTACATAGGACGAGGGGGGGCCAGATGTCCTACACTAAAATTTCACAGCCCCTCGACGGACCAATAAGCAATAACCTATGTATAGGCCTAGGCCTATAGCCCGCCAAGATAGCTAATTACCCGGCCTGCAACTTTCCTCCAGCAGCCCACCACTTGACTCTCCGACTCTGACAAATGCTTTTTTTTAATTTAGGCAATGACTGATTTTAAGGCATGATAAGAATTAAGAAGGACTATAATCCTGTATCCATGACAGGCATTAAGTCCATATCTGAAAGTGGACATTAAAAAACTGGAGAAAGTGCAAAGACCAAAATGTTCTGCCATAATAATTAATAATAATAATAATAATAATAATAATAATAATAATCTTAATAATCATAATTATGATAATAAGGACACTGATCAATTAATGAATAATGATAATAATAAATAATGTTGTGATTGCGTGCCATGAAATTTGTTCATGTATAGCCAGTAAGCCTAAGGAAGTAAAAAAAACTACCCTTGGAATTATCCATACACATAGCTATATTAATAATATCTAAGGAGTTACCTAGACAAGCGTAAGATTAGTCAGCATATCGCTTGTAATCATCTGCAGGTGGTTGTGTTACGCCTACTACCTGCATGGTTGCTACGTTAATTGTCTCGTAATCTACTAGCTGTAGACTACACATAAGAAATTTTGTGTTTTATAGAGAAAAACATCTTAGTTAATAGGGCTATCCGGCTATTAATAATAACTTTGGGTTAGTAAGCTTTCTTCGAAACGTAGATCTATTTTCATTTTTTTAATTTATGATTGTTCCTCTCTTTCCGTCGTAGTTTTTGCGTCTAGTCGAAGTGGGAGTGGCTGAGAACTCCCACTTCGACTGTATCCATTCATACACATTATAACAAGTTCTTGTGCAACTTCGTCCACTCTCAATTCTACTCGCACGTGATTACTTGTGAGTTCGTAATATTTCGATAATCAGATGAGACTGCATCAAAAAGATAAAAAACAGTGTGTGCCGATCGCGTGAGTTCTATGCTTTAATGTGGAAGTCCGGGCAATGTGGTCTACACTACAGTGAAATCGGAGGTAAGCCATGTCTCCCCCAATAAAGCAACGAACGTGCATTAATGATAAGTAGGCCTAATTCTTCTGGAAGTATTTCACTGCATTCATTGGCAGTGGATATGACGTGATTAGCCTTAGCCTACATGTCTGCACAAGGACCGAGTCTGCATATGGCAAGTTAAAAAATTTCGTCAAGTCGCATTTCAATGCTGAACTTTGTTCTGACCAAGCTGCATCAAAAGAGGAAGTCTGCATTCGAAGAACTGTCGAGCATATACAATGGCGCCCATAGCCCACAGACCCGCAACACTAGGAGGCATCCTGGAAGGGAGGGCAACACACGGCCCGCAAGGTGATATCGCCAGTCTTCATATTTTAATGATGTTTAAAGGATTCTAAGAAGTTTCAATCAACGGATTTTGATCTGGTCCTGTTACCTGCAGATGCAATGAAACTCAGTGTTGAGTTCTTGATTCTCTTCATTTTTCAAATAGCATTATTACCTATAAATGGATGCACCCAATAATAATGTTTTGCGGATTTTAAAACGGTCGTAACGCTAGTCCAGCTTTGGGCCCAAAGACGGACTTCGTACATGTAAGTTAATAGGCTGATTTTTGAGACAACAGGAAAATTGCTAGTCAGAGAATTGGATGGGCGTGGGAAAACCCTGCATCAATGGCTCGCCCGATTATGCGCAAGCTATTTAGCGGCTATATTCGGACTTTAAATGTAAAATAAATTTATTATGCTCATTGTTTTCATTAACAGATGCTTTTGTTAAACACAAATCTCGCTGTAACCACAATATTAATCCTACGCAAAAATTACTATGCATAGATTAAGATTGCCTTACTCAACTACCATCTAACTTGCATGTGGGAAAAGTTAGCTCGACCATTGCAAGCTAGCTAAAGGCCGCGTGTTCGGCGATGCGATGTGGCAACCAGCGTTAAAACTCCCGATTAAACGAAGATCACTGTTATAGTTATCATTTTGCGAAGACGAAAACGTAGAAAATAATTAAGTTTATCGTCCGACAATAGCAGAGTGAACAATGAGCTCTCTTAAACCGTCCTTGAAGTCTGTAACTTCGACGAAGTGGACCAATCGAGACGTCGGCCATTTTACTTCACTAAGCCTGACTAGCAGATTTACGCCTGCCTGCCAGGTGTTTTAAAGGACTTAGCTAGACGTCTCAAAGAATCTCCATACATGTTGATCTAGTTCTCTAGTCGGGTTTACAGCAAAAACCGGTCCGGACTTGGACTTACGACCGGCTAAAAGAGACTCATACACGTGGCCCCAGCTTTGGGCTCAAAGACGGACTTCGTAGGCTGATTTTAGAGACTACAGGAAAATGGCGTGTATGAACGATCCGTTGGCCCCCAAACTTGCTAGTCAGAAACTTGAATGGGTGTGGGAAAACCCAACATCAATGGCTCGTGTGACTATGGCTAGTTACGCATGCGCAAGCTATTTATAGGCTATTTTCGTACTTGCTCTGGCAAAGAAATTTATTATGCTCATTGCTTTCATGAACAGATGATTTTGTTAAAACACAAATCTCACTGTTATCGCAATATTATTAGTCGGCAAAAATTTCTATGCATAGATTAAGATTGCCTTACTCAACCATTATTTAACTTGCACGTGGGAAAAGTTAGCTCGACCATTGCAAGCTAAAGGCCATGTGTTCGGCTATGCGATATTGCAACCGGTGTTAAAACTTTCGATTAAAAGAAGATCACCGTTATTATTATCATCATTTTGTGACGGCGAAAACGTAGAACATAATTAAGTTTATCGTCCAACAATAGCAGAGTGAACTATGATCTCGCTTAAACCCTCCTTGAAGTCTGAAACTTCGTCGAAGTGGACCGATCGAGACAGCGACCGCCATTTTACTTCACTAAGCCTGAGTAGTGGGTTTACGTCTGCTAGGTGGATTAGCGCTAGTCTGGTTTTAGCGGACTTAGGCGTCTCCAAGGCCCACGTATATGGCGGATTTTAAAACGGTCGTAACGTTAGTCCAGCTTTGGGCTCAAATACGGACTTCATAGGCTGATTTTTGAGACTATGGGAAAATGGCGTGTATGAACGATCCGTTGGTCCCAAACTTGCTAGTCAGAGACTTAGATGGGCGTGGGAAAACCCAACATCAATGGCTCGCGCGGTTATGGCTAGTTGAGCATGCGCAAGCTATTTATAGGCTATTTTCGACTTGATCTGGCAAAGAAATTTATTATGCTCATTAACAGAAGATTTTGTTGAAAAACAAATGTCACTGTTATCGCAATATTACTCCTCTGCAAAAATTACTATGCATAGACTAAGATTGCCTTACTCAACTGTTATCAACTTGCATGTGGGAAAAGTTAGCTCGACCATTGCAAGCTAAAGGTCGTGTGTTTGGCGATGCGATGTATACACCAGTGTTAAAACTCCCGATTCAACGAAGATCACCGTTATTATTATCATTTTGTGACGGCGAAAACGTAGAAAATAATTAAGTTTATCGTCCAACAATAGCAGAGTGAACTATGATCTCGCTTAAACCCTCCTTGAAGTCTGAAACTTCGTCGAAGTGCAGCCGCCATTTCACTCACTAAGCCCGACTAGCAGGTTTACGCCTGCCTGCTAGGTGGACTAGCGCTAGTCGGGTTTTAGAGGACTTAGGCGTCTCCAATAATCCCCATACACGCTGATATAGTTCTCTAGTCGGGTTTACAGCGAAAACTGGTCCGGACTTGGACTTGGGCCTGTTTTCAAAGGCTTCATACACGTGGACCCAAGAATCTCCATAAACGCTTTTCTAGTTCTCTAGTCGGGTTTACAGCGAAAACTGGTCCGGACTTGGACTTATGACCGACTAAAAGAGATTCATACACGTGGCCTCTGCAGATGCTAGAATATAATGATGACACTCTTCTCTGCTGGGGATTTTCTCCTACAGATCCTTTAGCCAAAACATATATAGCAGTCCTAATTCAGTAGTTGAAGATTTTGATAAAATGACCATAATTCAAAGACTGTTTGTTAACCCAGATGAGTCTGAGGTGATTTTTTTACAACTCACCGGCACATGTGCTCTCTTTTCACATCGGTCACTTGCAGTACCATTGTTCTGTTATTTTTAAAAATTAAATCTCTTGGTGTTATTATTGATTGCTCACTCACTGCAGTGACTTCGCATATCTTCTATTGACAACAACTTGTTCTACCACAGAATAACATTCTTTCGTGGATGATTAGGCAAAAACAGTTGCAGGTAATCTAGCTAATTGCTGCTAACTGTATGTTTGTGTAATATGAGCACTAAAAAAACTTCAATGCCAGAACAAAATGGATTTGGATTTTACAGCAATGTATGCATGTAAATTCAACTTGGAGAGAATTTTACGGTTGAGAATACATTCTCACGACTTCCGTGGGGCTTTCACTTTGCTGTTGCTTCATGCGTTGGATAAAACGTTTTATCAATGTGGACATTTATAGATTTGTTGATCTCAGTTATCTTGGTGGCCAAAATCACAGAGATTTTAAAGCTGCAGTATCCTATAAATTATGGAAACGTAGTGGAGGCACTGATTTCATGCTGTGTAGACTATGAGCTGGTTAGTGACGAATCACAGGAGTACATCGCATAACTTGATCAGCCATTTACTTCCCTGGTTACACTGATGATGTCATGTTGCACTGCTAGTGGAAAACACCAGTGACATTGGTCATTTTATCGAAATCTTTCAACTACTGAATTAGCACTGTTTTCAATAGATCACTGTCGCACTCGCACAACAACAGACCAAAGGACTGCAAGTTGTACGTTGCCTTAAATAATGATGTCCCATCTGTTATTTATGTTTCGCAATTTGCATCATTGGATTTTTGTAGATTTTTGACTGGAAAGATGAACCCAGGACAAAACTGCTGCTGTTTAACGAAAAAGGTTTTCCAGAGAAATGACCCAGGTGACAAGAATTACTTTAAAATAACTGATGAGGTGATTTGGCTCCCAACCACGGGCCATCGATGAACTTATAGGCCTACACTGACCAGCTGAGTTATGGAATAAATGAGTGACATGAAAAGTCTGCATAATAATTATATACTGTAGTCTAATGCAAGCAACGAAATAGAATAAAAATATGTATTATGGCTATTATTCGGTGACAAGGAACATTGCTTTAGAAATCGTCCGTTTAATAATAATTGCAAGATTATAATTACTATTGTTGCATTGAGTTTGTGATACAAACAATACAAATCTTTTTATTGCCACGAATTTTACATACGTTAAATAGACTTTGCCATAATGTTACATGGAAGACATTGATTTAAGGAAGACCCAGATGGGATATTATCCCGCTGTTAGAGCCATCAAATGTAATGATCTAGCAAAATCGGGAATGCAGCAAGCTCAGTAATAACTTCATCGAGCTTAAGTAGTTATGTAAAAGAATGTTCATAGATAGACCAATGAGTGGCTTGGCTTTTCATAAAGGCATAATTACATAATGTGTCTGAAGAGTAGGCGTCAGTAAGTTGTCAGTATAGTTTACTAAGCGCATTCAAAAGTAACCATTTGTGCCAAGTTCAGGTGCTACCATTTATTAATCCTTCAGTTAATTGCATATGTATCAGTCTTTTATAATTCATCACAGGAAATTATCTTTGCATGCTATGGGTTTATTTATTGTCATTTTTTTAATGAGAGTGCACTGAGTGTATTTGATGTCATGTGCAGTTCCTTTAAGGTCGGTGAGCATTGATGTAAAGATTGAAGGATACATTGCCAACGTTCGATCAACTCTGTGTTACAAGAATGTTGAGAAGAATCCAATCGAAGCACGTTATGAATTCCCAATGGATGATCAAAGCACTGTCTACCATTTTGAGGCCCAGATTGAGGATAGAGTAATTGTAGCAGAATGCCAAGAAAAAGAACAGGTCAGGATGCAGTATAATATTTTTCCATAACTAATACAGTTTTATACTTATAGTTTATACATTGAAATATTTTTGATGTATATGGTGTTGAATTTTGGCTAAAAAATCAACTATGTGAAGTTTGTTTTTGGTAGTCTCTTTTATTTGGTGATGATGGGTGGACTTAAATGTCATCATGTTACATGTTTTATTAAAGTTGTTTTGAATGAGTGTCACCTAACTTTTTGATACATAAATCCTTCAATGCATTGGCAACATACATCCATACATGCATTCTTAATAAATGCCATTATATTGTAATCTAATCTGAGGACTTGTGCCATTGTCAGATTCTTCTTGACATAGAGCTTTACTATTTGACTGCAAAGATTTAAGAATTGTAGATTATGTCTCTGCTTTCATAATTCAAAAACGTTTGTGAACTCTTGACTGTGATTGTAAGTGAATATTTATATGGAGCCAATTGGATGCTCAGATGTCGTGAGAAGGCACTGCAGTAGTTAAGGCACTATTTGGATTTCATGCATGAAGCCAAACACACCAACAAGGTGCTTTCATAATTAAAAAACGTTTGTGAATTTTGCAAGCTAAACGAATGAATGAAGAAAGAATGTGCACTTTACATCCCAAAGATTTATGAATGGATGCTTGAGTTAATAGGAGCACGCTTGTCATTCGATGAATGCCTAAAACTACGGGTGAGTTTGATCACGACAGATGCCAAATGTGTATCTCCATGAATGTAATAATGACGCTACCAAGGATTATGTGAACTATGTGTGACAGTCTTTGCCTTCAACTGATGCATAAATATGCATATTCCTACACCACTATGCTTGTTGGGGTAGTTTGGCTTGATCAATGTTACGTGCATCAAGGATTTATTGAATGTTTATTGCATCTTGTTATCCCAGGCCAAGGAAACTTACAAAGATGCAGTAAAAGCTGGCTTCAGTGCTGTATTGATGCAAGAGGATGATGCTTCATCAGACATCTTCTCCTGCCTTGTTGGCAACTTACCACCAGATGCAGAGGCTATCATCAAGTTTGGATATGTTACCGAGTTATCACTTCAGCCAGATGGAACTCTTTCTTTTCTGTTGCCAACTCTTCTGAATCCACGATACAATCCGTCTGTGGAGTGTAAGCAGTTCTATCCTTTTATATATTGAATTCAGCAATTTAGAATATTATCTAATTATTTTCTTGTTTGAATTGTGTTTGGCAACTTGTTCATTGTTAGGATTTATTAGTTTTGGTATGAAAGCATTTTGGGAGCAGTTTACTGATTATGCCTGTCTTTATTAACCTTGATCTTTAAAATCTCGATTCTTAAAGAACCTTCTCTATCTGACATATATTGGTGACGTCTTCTAAGTGCAGCTAGTGATCAGTTACAAGTGCCAAAATGCAAAATGGATGCAGCTGGAACTGGAAAGTGGCCAGTCGATTTTATGCAAGTGTTCCCTCGATTTGTGTAGATGGAGCCTGTTCTGATATTGATACATGAGTGATACCATTTGATGATTTGTGATGTCAGTTAGTTTTGAAAGGATCTATTTTCGAATATTGGTCTTTTCTATTTGATTTGGCATGTCACTGTAATGCTTGCTTATATAGTATCTATAAACGTTTTGATGTAGAGAAATAGTTTGAACCCCAGCGGATATTACAACACGATAAGTAGGATAAGATTAATGTGTTATATATTTACCAGAAAATTTTTTTTTCGTATTATATTTTATTCATGCCATGACACGTATAATTTATTTTATTTTTTGAGACATAAAGGATGTTGTCAATGTGCTTGGTGATGATGATGATGATGATTATTGTAATAATGATAATAATAATAATAATAATAACACTAATAATAACAATAATAATAAATATAGTGAGACCAGAACTGATTGACTCTAACGTATTTAATAACAAACTAATGAGTCTATATCCATTGCCGTTGGTTCAAAAAAAATTATTATTATTAAAATAATAATTGTTTTAATTGTAATAATAATAATAGTAATGATAACTGTAATAATAATTGTAATAATAATTGTAAGAATAATTGTAATAATAATAATAATGTTAACAATTTTAATATTATTATTATGTTATGATAATAATAATTATAATGGTAGATTGCTTACCTCTGCCAGAGGCTTGATATATGCACTCAGCATTTTAATGCCAGCGCTTTTGGAGCAGCTTCAAAAAACAGCATAGGTACTCCAAACTTGATTGCACGTCCGTAATTTTTTTGATTTGAGTCTGAGAGATTTTCTTTACATTGGGTGATAAAATGATTATTATTACATTTATGACAATTTATGATGTGGCTTTTGGGGACACTGAGAATTTTTTAAGATTTTCATTACATTACACTTTTTAAATAATTTTCTGTGCTCAGCTGGTGGGTTAAAAAGTCCGCTAGATGTCAACTATGTTCCAGTGGGAGATGAACAGCCATACAAGTTTGAGATCAAGGCGACCATTGTGAACCCTGGAAAAATCTTCGGTGTTAAGTCACCAAAAGATGAGCTGAATGTCATATTGAGTGATGATAAAACTGAAGCACAGGTAGGTGAAGCAGGCGGTTGACAAGATCGTACATATTTGGAATAGTATAAGCACTTATATTGAGTTATGTAACAATGTTGAGAAATTGTTAGTCAATTATGAAAGTGGTAATATGTTCAAACCTCGAGTCTTATTTATATAAGCATGTATTATTCATTGATTCAGAGCATTTGTGTAGTGCCTCTCCAAGGTAATTACTCAGAGATGTTTATTCCCATCAGCAGAAAACAGTTAGCACTAGTGCCATCAATGACTGAGTAATTAAATCGAAGGTATTATTTTGTGTTTTGAACACTATTTCAGTAGATCGACTTTTGGGTAATGACTCAACTGCTATTTGATTTCATGTCAAATTTTCAGAGACAATATAATCAATTTACATAGTTGCTTATATGATTCTTATTTCAGTATAATAAACAGATTTGGTGAGTTAATCTTGAGCTCGAATAAGTATTACATTTGCAATGATACTGATACAATTGCATTGTTAATGGTAACAATCAATTAAGTTAATGAGATTATTTAAACGTATTTGACACAGTAATGTAGGTCTATGGGCCATGGATGGTTTTAGGTGACTCTGGCAAAACCTTTTGTGGCTAATCATGATCTGACATTGGATGTGATGTTTGAAGAACTTAATACACCTCATCTGATCATCGAAAAAGGAGATGATGCCAGAGGTCTGTGTTGTGCTATGATTATTTCTTTGCAACCATCTAATGAGATCATCTGCTTATTATCTGAGTATTTGCTATAACAAGGTAACAATTCTTGATCACAGGTGACAGATACTCATTTATTCACAGGAGTAGAAAAGCAAACACTTGAAGCATTCACTGTGAATAATTCGTTAGCACTAAAGTCAGTAGTTTCTGCTGTAATACCAAATCATAAACAAAAAGATTTATATTTTTTACAAAAATGTATATTGTAGACAACGTACACATACAATTAAATTTATCAAATTTGACTTTTTAAAAGTATTTGGTGATTTGCTCTTCAGATGGAATTCTTAAAAAGGACGTCATCATGCTCAACTTCTTTCCGGAGTTGAGGGATACAGACTACACAAGCAAACATGAGTTTATCTTTGTTGTTGACAGATCAGGTTATTACTCATTGTTACATATCAATTATCAAGTCAATTATTATTATGTAAAACTGTGACTTTCTGTTTAATTGGATATAACCTACTGGTTTTAGGTTAAACTGGCATTTGAGTGTAATTTTGCTTTTTCTTATTCAGAATATAATAAGTTGTTTTGTCATTTCAATCATTAAGTTCACTAAATCTGCCAGTTGACATAACGTTTTTCTAGCTTTATTGTCTTTCAGTATATGCTGTCATACATCATTTTCTTTTTTCTTAATTATTCTGTTGAGGTTTGGCTTTGTTTTAATAGCCAGTATGAAGGGACCACGCATTGAAGGAGCAAAAGAGACGCTCTTGCTCTTTCTTAAGAGCCTACCAGCTGGATGCTACTTTAATGTTGTTGGGTTTGGTTTAACTTTTCAGCTTCTATTCCCAGAGTAAGTTGACTTGTTGTCTTTTGTCAGCATGATGTCATCTTTCAGTTTGTTTTCAAGTTTTATTTTAAGTTTTGTTTATTTTTAAGTATTGTATTTTTTAGCCTAAGAGCTCCTATTCCCAGGATTAGTCAACAAGAGGTCTTATATCTTTATGAGTTTGATTTCCATTATTATGTCTCTCTGATGTCAACATATGTAATATATGGTATAGGTTTTTCATAATGTACAAATCCTCCTAATTTGTTTTTTTCGACATTTTGAAGTTTGTTTGTCTTGCTAGGATGGTTATATTGACAATTTTCGTTTTCGTCTTTATATCAGAATTGTTCAATTATTATTTATAATAAATCTAAATTCTTTTTCTGTGCATGAGTATTTGTATTATTGTATAATTTTTCTTACTTGATTAGAGTGTTTTTAACCATTCTGATTTATATTTGCATGTACAATAGTGATTTTTGCTGTTGGCCAGCGTTTAAACATATTGTTTGCCTTCAGTGGCAGTCGAGAATATTCTGACGAGACACTGAAGGCTGCATGTGAACACCAGAGGGTGATGAATGCAGACCTTGGGGGCACTGAGATTTTACGACCCTTGAAACATATCTATGACAAGCCACCTATGACTACACACAGTCGCAAAGTATGCAGTTTTTTCTTTTATTAAAGTCATGACAGTATTACTTGTTGTGACATTTCAGTAATCTCAACACTTCTTGCGAAGGAATTAACTTTTTATTCTTAGACACATTGTCACGGGTTTCCACTCTCGCCACTCCTTCTTCGTGATGACGAGAGTGCCGCCGATTCTTTCCTCAATCACCAAGCTCAGCAACACGACACACTTGATGGTTTTAATATGTATATTTTAATGATAGATATACACACCACTCATCCTATCTACACTTACTGGACTTAGTAGTGTCCTTTTAGAAATGTTTCCCTGGTTTATGTTGGAGACGGGGTTCCCAAACTACGTTGATTACCCTTATCGTCAGAACGACCTAACGTCTCCCCCAGTTCCGAAACAAGTCCCTGTTCCTTCCCTTGCTACAGCATAAGAATCCTTCTAGAGGTGATTTCCTTCGCCATCCCAAACGCAAAACTCGTATCTCTATTGGACGACAAATCGCCTGCGGGAACTATTCCTAAACCAGGTTGATCGGATCTTGATGTCCCTTGCATAACGTCAGTCACTAGGGGCGTACAGTTAATGTTTGACTAGCGGCTAGATGTCTGGGCCTGGTCAGTGTCATAGACGGGTAACAGGTCCCAGGGATCAAATTTCATTATTATTGTTATACCGCCTGGTGGGTTGCACCGTTCGTATCGGAATTGACCCTTATTCATGATCCGTGTCAACCTGCCGGTCCAGTCCAAATCTTCAATTGATTCATGAATTTCTTGTCTGTGGGTCGTAGAGATGGAAGGGGTAGGCGGTTCTGACATCTGTCTCGCGGTGTCGGGTTTCGTTGTTTGACATCCCGTTGATCTTTGCATAATTCTAGCCGTCTGTATTGAGGCCGTCTGCTTCAGGCGAAGCCCATTGATGTCTCTCCTCTTAGCTTTCAGGTAGACGTCTTCATCCGTAGTCCTCCTACGCCTCTGCTGTCGGTCGATGAATTTTATATAGCGCCATCGTCCAGAGTGTCGTGCGTGACACACATCATTTGCATAGGTGATGGCACAGTCTGGTTACTTTTACTTAAAGAGGTGGCTCATGAGTAGGTATCACAGCAGAAGCTATTGAGTGTTGTGCTGAATTATTATTTTCAGTGAATACTTGAGTGTTTCCTTTTGCTATTTAGAACTGTGAATGAGTGAGAGTAACCTGTGACCAGAATGACAGTCTCTTTGCATGTAAATGTAGTATCTAGAACAAAGCTTGTATCATCTGTGCCACTATACACCGTTCCTGTTTTGGGAGAACCTCTGAATGGTTATCTTGGTGAGGCGCTATATAAATTGCATTAATCGATTGGTTGATTGTTAAACAAATCGATGTCTGGTAAACCTAAACTTATATGCCTGCTGTGATATATGCATTTACTTTTTACAGGGTCAACACAGGTCAGAAAATCTATGCATGCCTTTCTCTTTATCTCACTTCTCACATCAGTCTGTTTAAAATGCTGAGACTTACTTAATTGGTAGTATTCAAAAGTGTGATTATTTTCTCTGCCTGTATACAGGAGGAATTGCAGTGGTTACCCATGTGAAATTGTATTGAGTTGTCTATCAGTCAGCTCCTTTTGCTGATTGGAAACTCTCTGGCAGGTTGTGCTCCATCCTTACTTAATGAGCTATATATTTAAGCATCTCCTGAATCGGTCATTGCTCACTTTGCTCTGTATGGCAAAGTGTAAATTTTGGTTTTGGTTTACCTCGTTTCCATATAGTTTCGCGGTGCAATGTGGTTACATTGCCATGGATGTGGAACAGATTGGCATTCAGCCTGTTGTATGAGCTTCTTGCTCTTTCTTTGTGTCTATTTCACCAGAGATTGAATATTATTCTATTTGATCACAGTCTTGCATCGTTGAGTCAAAATCACATCTGAGTAGTTTTATGAAATAGGTCCTATACAAAAGTGCCACGAAGTGATTGACCAGTCTCTATTGATAATTAATTTTGGATTACAGATCCTTCTCCTTACAGATGGTGATGTGGCGAATGCACAGGCTGTAATTGATTTGGTCAAGACAAATTCCAGCAATACGAGGTATGGCACAGTGATGGACTTACCAAGGACCAGATCATGAGTATCTACATCTAATCTTCATCTATTATCTTGGTTTTCGGTGTAGTATCTTCATTTAAGTATCTTCATCAATTATACTCTGAAAACTTCAATAGTGCTCATTTTGCAATCTGCAAGCCATGCAGCAATCGATAGTTGCTTGTTAGCAAAATTGCAATTCAAAATTATATTTCAGTGCATATAATTAAAAAGTCCAGGAGACTGGAAGACAACCAATTTGGATCAGCAGTTTGGAAAGATGACGATTTTCGTCACCATTTACAACCGTGATTCCCAACTTGTGTTCCGTTGTACACTTACTTTGCAAATGTACCATTGTAAAACTCTAATTATTGAAAACAAAACTCTACATAAGAGATATAACGGGTATTTTTAAAGCAAATCTTAGATAATTATAATTTACCATACAAACTAGGTCACAAGACTGACTATGTCACTAAAGTATTATTAGAGAATTAAAATATTAAAACAAGAATATCATTAGATAATAATTACAAATAGATGACAGAAAAAATGGTAGGTATAAAAACAATTATATTCGTATGTGTGCCGCAAAAATTTTCATTCTTTCTTAGCGTGCCGTAAACCAAAAAAGGTTGGGAATCATTGATTAACAGTTTGAAAACATATGCACTGCTGCCTATTCACTGTTCCAGTAGTGTGGTCATCACCATCATCGCTTACCCTCAACAACATGTTCTTTGACTGCCTTGCCTCTTGATTACAGTATTAGGATGTGGCATGTTGATCTCATATTATTCACTCATTAATTTGCTGTCATCTTATCTATCATATTCTTTATATAATAAATTTAATCTGTATAGATTGTCATTGTATTTGTTTGTCATATGTAAATTTTATCCTCATCTTATTCAACGCTATTAATATTTGTGTGGTTATCATTGTCACCATCATTGTTGTCACCATCATTGTCATATGGAGTTCATTTAAAAAAATTAGCTGCCCCAAGAAATATGTATGACGTGGTCTTAGAGGTCATTCACATATTATATAAGGCATAAAATCCCAATTTTTGACCCACCCCTACCCCTAATAACGTTATATAGCAGCAGTTGTGACCCCCATCCCTATATCATATAACAGATATGCTACCCACCCCACTACCCCACCCCATCCTATAAGGACGTTAAAAGACATACAATCGACACAATTGTATTGCACAATTTGACACTTTTATAACAATACGATGTTGGTTAGCACTTTCATAGTAGTGATTCAACTGATAATTGCCTTCATCCAATTCAAGAACTGCAGTAAAAATCATCATATGCACAATTAGCTATGTAACAAAAGCTACATTGAAATTGTGTACTCTCTCGTGCCAATGATGATTAGATCGAATGCATGGAGCTTCACTGCATCTTAATAATCGCACTTTTAATGGCGCTAAATTCACGTGTATTAATTACGGTAACTAATTGGGTAGTCGACGATTGTCACCATGTATCAACATGTAAGCCTACTATAATACAGCATGATAATACATGGTAGTGACGTACATCCTATTTAATAACACCATTTAGTTTCCCTCTTGTTTTGCACTAGAAATGAGCATTATAGTATCACACAGAATGGATTGGTTTAATATTGCACTATCAGTTATTTATCGATAAGTTAGCGGTACAACTCTACCTATTTAATAGCGTATGATGTATACAGAGTGCGTACTACAACTGCAATTGGGTATTTAAGCAAACCTAAATATTTACACATATTATAGAAAATGAAATCAAACATCATGATAATACCTACCAAAATAATTAGTTCAAGTGAATTAATTTTAATTTAAACCAGAATCAAAACAAAGCACACAGAATTGAATTTTAGAGCGTTTAGAGCTGTGCACATGAAATTGCTAAACTTGTAAACAGCAAGTTGTTAAAAGTGGATTTATAAAATAATAACTAAGAACGTCAAATCAATTCACCAGGTGGCAGCTAATGGTGCTTGTTTTGGTTCACAACGTATTGTGAATTTCGATTAAGCAATGAAGGTCCGTGGTATATGGAATTTCCAATTGTCAGGCAAACAGACAAAATAGCATAAGCTGAAAAAAAGTTTGTTATATAACAAAACCTTCAACCTACCCCCCTCCCCCCCACCCTACACAACATAACGCTAACAAAACAGGAACCCACCCACCTACCCCTTGAGCGTTATATAATATGTGAACGGCCCCTTTTATGCATGGAGCTGTTTTTTTTCAGGTTGTTTTCATTTGGAATTGGAGAAGGTGCTTCCACTAGCCTTGTGAAAGGAATTGCAAGAGCTGGTCGAGGAAAGGCAGAATTTGCCAAAGAGGGTGAAAGATTGCAGCCTCTTGTGAGCCAATTTTTATGTTTTTATTCTAAGGAAATGTCTATCTATTAACCAAAGATCAATGTCATAAGCCCATACGACAATATTTTTCTATAAGATTCGCTTCGTTAGTGTGTTATGAAACTATGATTGATCATCCTTTTTGACTATTTAAGTGAGATTGTAGTGCACTGTCTCGTGCCTCTGTCTTACTTGATGTTATTACTGTTGTAGTTATTTTGGGCAGAACTGTGACAGGTTCAAAATATTTCACACTAATTTTCCATGTACGGCTGTAGGTTGTACATTTAGTATCGCTAACCTCTGTCTTAAATACGAGCAATTACTTTTATTGCAAGCTCAATAATTATTTAAGTTCGTGATACAGTGGTGATCACTGTCTCATTCATAGTTAAGTTGTGGTTTAAATGTACGTTGAACTGATGCGAAGTGGACAGCCAAGATAAGACTAAATGGCAGTGGTGTTTTTGAGTTTGCTTTGGAGTGCTTTCAACGCTGTTACTCCATTTCCTTTCCGACATTTATGGGGCTATCGATAATTCGCAGCTAACTCTACTGGCTTTGTTTGACGTCAATGCCGCTTTTAACACTATCGATCATGATATTTTGTTTAAGCAACTAGAGATTTCATTTGGTCTGTCTCGTAGCTTTCTTGGTTGGTTGGCCTCATTCGTTAGGGAGTGCTCCATTTGTGTGGTCTGTGGGTCCTCCAGGTTAGGGCATAACTGAGTAGACAATTTCTACTGAGTACCGAATCCGAGTATTTGGATGCACTACTTGTCAGATCCGGGTGCGCATCAAATAGTAGGGGCAACTCAATTGCAGACAAAGCTTAAAATTGTCGACTTTCGTCACTTTCGCCGTTTCGTGTAATTAAAAATTAGCAAAAATAAATGTTTGTGCCTGTATTTGCACCTAATAATTATGTTTTTTCAAATTTAGATTCCTGTTCTTAGATTGTTAAATTTTCGTAAAACATTTAGTCAATAAATAAAATTGTTTTTAACTATTTGTGTGTGATATTTGCCAAGGCAAATACGTACGAATAGTCCCGAGAAACGGGATATTCGGGCGTGGCGAATGTACGAGGCGATTTCTGGTTATACCCTGCTCCAGGTCCACATGGGTTCCTGTCCCTTATGGCCTTCCTCAGGGCTCGGTGCTGGGTCCCCTTCTGTATGTCATCTGCACTCAGAGGCGCAAAATTAAAGTCTGGGGCCGTCCAAAAAAGACGGCACTCACTAAGGGAGGGATCATACATCTGTGACGATTTGTGACGAAAATACGCAACTTTATTTTAAAATTTCACTCAATTAAAAAAGTTCCTCTTAAACAACAGTAATTGCTACCACAATTTAACAACATTAATTGTTATAATGATTACTGCATTCGTAATTATTGCATGGTTTACCTTTTACACTCGCTATAAATTTTGGCGTTTTCCTTTATTTGGGGGCCCTGAGATGTTATTTTGTATGAAATGTTTTCATTCATTTGGAGGCCCCTGAGATGCTATTTAAAAAATATTTTCATTCGTTTGGGTGCCCATGAGATGTTCTTTTATCAAATGTTTTCATTCTTTTGGGGGCCTCTGAGATTTGGGGACCCTAGGCGCACGCGTATTGCGCCTGTAGATAAACATGCCACTGTCTGCACTTCTGAGATTGCTTCTGTCCTTAATGCCAATTCTGTGCTGGGTCACCCTTTCGCTGATGACGTCCAAGTCTACTTACATTGCATGGTCTTCCTAATGACTCTGCTGCTGTTTGGGCAATGAGTCAAACTTTGGGTACCCTCGAGGCTTGGATGGCGACAAACCACGTGCGACTCAACCCAAAAGAAGAAATTGTTTGGCTGGGCACCTGCCAGCAGCTTATGAAGCTTGAGTCCTGACTTACCCCTCTTTAAATTTTCATCTGTTGTCTCCTTGACCTTGTATCATGCTGAACCAAGAACTTACCTTTGCTTTCTCGTATTCATCGTCTCTGCCGTGATTCATACTACCAGTTGCGTCTGCTCCGCGCTGTTGCTCGCTCGCTAACTCCAGACGCCACAGCTATCCTTGTCCACGCCATCATCACTCTATACAGGCCTTCCAGCTGGGCGTTTGCGGTGCCTGGACTAGGTCCTGCGTTCCGCTGCACGTCTTGTCGGACGCATTCCAAAATTTGGCCATGTCTCCAGCTATAGCCTATGCTGGATGTGCTCCACTGGCTCCCGCTCCAACAGCAAATCTAGTATCGTATCATCGCTTTAGTATGACGGTCCTTGCTTTGTCTATCATCGTGATATCTACTACTCTACTTTGAGTGCACCTGGTCGCCGCTCTCTCCGCTCTACTGGGCGAGGCCTACTCATTGTCCATTTTCCCGTACAACTGCTATACAAAATCGTGCCTTCGCGATGGTTGGTCCCTCGCTCTGGAATACGCTTCCGTTGGCGTTGCGGTTGTTGCCAAGGATCCACTCGAAATCTTTTTATACTATTCCTTTTGGCCGTGCTGGGGTCAGGATCGCTCCTGAGTAGTAGCCTTGAAGGTTTGAAGGGGCGCCATATAAATTTCCTGAATGAATTTTATGTGATAGCATTACACACTGGTTTGATAGAAGTGATGACTTGCTTTCTCTATTTAGGTGATGAAGACGTTGAAGGCAGCCATGCAGCTTGCTGTTACTGATCTCCAACTTGACTGGAAATTTGAAGGAAGTTCCTGTGACTTGATCCAGATGCCAAAGGATTTACTCCCGCTATTCGCTGGCGAAAGATTCATAATTTATTTTGTCACTTCAGCGGATGAGGTATATTTCTTGAATTTTTTTGGCCAGGTTGATTGACTAGTTTCTTCAAGCTATTTATTCAACGGCTTTAATGTTTCATTCTTTGAATTTTTCATCATGTGCTGCACCTTGTAAGTAACCTATGAAACATGGATCTGACTTAGAGCTATGACAGTCATAGATAACTCTTTGTATAAGTTCGAAATATCTTTATCAAACTATGCGTCTATGCAATCTTTGATTGCAGGCTTCATCCAATTTCTTTGAATCTTTTACACTTGGTAAATTTGCTGTTAGTGTCTTGTGAACCAACTATGTCTACTATACTGACTTTCATTAAGTATTCAAATACCTATTAATGTCGTATATCACCTATGACATTTTCATCTATTAAACCATCATTGATGAACGCATGCAACAAATAGGAATTACTTTACCTAACTATCTTTCTTTATCTGCTCATGTTGAAATCAACCATAGTCACATAATGTATTTTAGTTTTCTTGCAGTTTGTCAAGTGTTCATATATGTCTTATGCTTAAAGATATCTATGTATATATGCAGCCAGTGCTTGGTGGTAGAGCACAGCTTAAAGGAAAGATTGGAGAGCATAGTTTGGAGTTTGAACTTGATTTGGATGCCTCTAAGAATAGTTTCTCAAAGAATGAGACTATGCCGATCCATCGTTTGGCAGCAAAGGCGCAGATCAAACAGCTGCAGGATGCAGGAAAAGGTACAGATCATAATTATGATGCTCCCTAATATTGCACTCACAGATACATGCAAGCATACAAGCACATATAAATACATACATGTGTGCATACACATGTGAATACATGTATGCATACACGGATATGTACAGGGTGGGCCAAAAAGTAACCCCTTAGGGATTTATGGTAATATGCATACACAGATATGTACAGGCCAAAATATACATGGCCAACAGTAGGAAATATTAAATGAAATTGTACTGGCTGAAAGCCAATTCATATTTGCATTTAACCGCCACAATTTACACAAATATTTCCAACAGAACAAAAGTTATATCACTTTTAATGAGTGCAACCACTGATTTTTGATGGTCAAAAAACATTTAACGCTGCAAAAAGTTATCAAAAGCGAATTTTTGAAGTCACATTTCAAGTAGTTGTAATAAAACACACTTCATAATTATTATTGTTGAGAAGTGAAATGGGAAATTATCGCATATGGAAATCACTTTGACGTCATCTAGCGAGCAGTCGATGATATTGGTGAATAAGAATGTTTTGTGATTAATCATCTTATGATGGCTTTTGTAACAAAATAAGCATGGGCTAGGTGCCCATGATAGATCAAATGCATATACAGACACTTCATGAATCATGAGCATGATCATGGAGCCAAAGCTGTAATCAAAGCTCACTCTGAAATCACTGGAGCTGAGCACTTATAAAAATATGCGGACGTATTGATGATAGGGGTGGGCGGTGGAACGTCGTAAGGGCAGCGGAAGGTAGAAATCTATTGGCCCCGAACAAATATCAAACATGTTGATGAACTTATTTGCTCACAGAATAGCAGCATCAGAAATCAACTCAGTACTCGGCGTATTTAAGCAAAGTTGCACATCTGTTAGCAGATTTGCCAAAGAAGATCCGAACCTCACCGCTTTTCGTCGTGTCCCTGGGCAAATTATCGTATGCAATGGCCCCCAACCAGGTCAACAAAACTTGCCAAATAGACTCAGAATATGTGTGGCTGCTGGTGGTAGAGGGGGATTGTGAAACAATATGATGTTTGTTTTATAATAATTACTTGAGATGTGACCTCACAAAATCGTTTTTGTAACTTTTGTGCTGTGTAAAATGTTTTTTGACTATCAGAAATCAGTGGTTGCACTCAATAAAAGTGATATAACTTTTGTTCTGTGTAAAATATTTCAGTCAAATTTGGAGGTTATATGTAAATATGAATTAGTGTAACGCTTATAAAATTTCATTCACTAATCTGTACTTTTGGCCGAAAAATTAGCAAAACACCGGATTTAGTTACTTTTTAATGGCCCACCCTGTATATGTTATTTTTGTGTATGTTAACAAATGCATTGTATGTCTGTTATCAGATGAGAACAAGGCGTTAATTGTGTTGCTGAGCACAGCTGTTAACGTCATTTCATGCCACACGTCTATGGTTGGCATTGATAAAAACCGTAAAGAAAAGATCGCCGGTGACCTGATGCGTCGACATGTCCCAAGGATGTCTGTAGGACGAAATTTTCTTTGCAGCCGTCCAATATCTGACACTAGACTTAAATCTACAACGTCATCTGCAATGTCATCGTCATGTTTTGCTGCATCTGCGATGAATAAGTGTGCAAGATCAAGTTCAAGGATTGGATCACTATCACGGCAGGTAATATTTCCAGGGTATTTAGAGTTTAGCATTAATGCGCCATGTGAATTGCTTTTTCTTGTGGCATTATCTATTTTGAAGGTTATTTGAATGTATGGGATCTAAATTGAGTATGAAAGTTATTTGATGTACATGTGGTATAATTGGGAATGCAAATTATGCATAATATATATATTATATATATAATATATATATATATATATAATATAGATAGATAGATAGACAGACAGACAGATAGATAGATAGCTATAGATTTCATATCCAGAGTACTAAATAAAAGCATGCATACATTGATTCTCTTCCTTCAACCACAGCACTTATGGTTCAATGTCTATTGTTATGATTTTATCCAAACATCTAAACTCATTTTAAATATCCAATTGGATCTTCGTTTGTCAATGTATCAGTTGCATGCTTGTCTGCTTATTTTTAATAAACGCGAATATATATATATATATATATATATAAAGATATATAACTATATATACTATATATTATATGGCTACATAAATCCTTGATTACATTACATAGGAAACAGTCAAATGTTTGTTTTTGTGACAGTCAAAGGAGCGTTTTGGTGCTACAAGCGGACATAGTGGTGGAATACACAGTTAGTCATCTCCATTTTTTCTGATTATAAATTGTTAGTGGCTACTGGAAAATGAGATGAGGTTCAAGATCTTGTCTCTGCCATATGTTGTTGCAGAGTTAATGTAGGGCATGTATCTGCTGTGGCTGTCGATTTGAACTAGTTAAAATGGGGCTGAGATTCATTCCCTAATCTCTGGAACTGCGCATAGCAATAATCAATTCCGTAGCCTCATAACTGTAAGTTTGAAATCATTCTGGCACCATATTCTACCTCCCTGGAATTACTTCTGCACCAGATTTAAGACAAATATTGGATACTAACCCAATGGATATTACCTCTTCCAGTCTGCCCATGCCTCCTGTACTGTTTGCATGGCTTCAATGTGCACTTCTGAATTTTCTTTAGGAAGGTATTATCAAATAACAGTTGTTTTGTATTGTATTATACTTTGTACGTACCCGGCAGGACCTCACCTCATGCTATCTCATCACCCTCCTACGGGTCTTGCACTTGAATCTGTAAACAGTCTTTTTTCCTAAATTCAATTCTGATGTCTCCTCTTGCCTTAGAACTGTCTTTCTATGCACGTGTCTGGAGAAAATAAAACTTGAGGCACGATGACAGGCTGTTTCCTGTACCCTGCCATGCATGGTTTTCCCCTTGTAGACAAGGTCAGCCATAGAAGCTCTTCAAAAAATAAACCCATGGCACTGCTGATGCCTAATGCTGTACAGTTATATTATCACTGTCTCAGCCTGTCTATTTATTACTTTACCCCAAATGAACACTCAGCTTCAAGCTACATGTACATTGATAGATTTAACTTGATAGGATTGAAGGAAGGTTCACAGAAGGTAAGGCAGTTACTGACTACATGGCACTATGAACAGCAGATGTTGTGTTTTGATGTTGTGTTTTGAACTCTCAGTTTTGCTGCTACTATTACTATTACATGAGTATTATCATATATCATGGCATGTCTGTCTGTCTATCTCTCGATCTATCTATCTATCTATCTATCTATCTATCTATCTATCTATCTATCTATCTATCTATATTTTATATATATATATAATATATATATATATATTACATTTGCAGATGACACAAACATATTTGCATTCCATAAATCGTATGACAAATTAATTCAGCTGCTAAATCTCGAACTAAAATACGTGGCAAATTGGTTTGCAGCTAACAAAATATCCTTAAACATAAAAAAACAAACTACATATTATTTTGCTCTCATCGCAAGAAACCACCCCAGATCGAAGACATTCTATTAATAAATAATACCTCGATACCAAAGGTCACATCAATTAAATTCCTTGGTGTTATGATTGATAGTCATTTAACGTGGAATGATCATATTCACCATATCGCAATAAAAATTGCCAAACATATTGGGATACTATTTAAAGTAGCTATCTATTGCCTCTAAATATACGTAGACACTTATATTTTACGATGATAAACCCCTACTTAAGCTATTGTAACATTATTTGGGCATCGAACTACCCATCCCGACTTAAGCCGCTAACCACTCTCCAAAACCGTGCTGTTGGCTTCATCACTGGTTGTCCTCCTTTAACTCAGGTTGACCTTACCTATAATCAGTTGGGTATACTAAAACTAAAGCAAATCACACTATAACAAATATCTCAATTCTGACAATTCATGTTTAAATACAGTCATAATCTACTACCTCCGATCTTCAACAACTACTTTACTCCACTGTCTGAGGCCACTCCCTATTGTCTACGCTCCACATCCTCCTCTTATAGGCCTGTATACACTCGTAGGAATACAAGAACGTTCACAATCTAATACTCGTGTGCTAAACTCTGGAACAGGCTTCCAGAAAAATTGAAGGATCTACCAAATGTTTGTATATTTAAAATAAAAATCCGTGAGCATATTACTTTGACTTCGTTGGATTAAGTACATACTGCATAACACTGATCTATGTATGACTCTGATGTAACCATGATCATTATAGATCAACATAATCATCATTAACATGAAGACTGTGAAGGCAAGCATAGCAAACGTGTAAATTCAACTCGAACAATGCTGTTTATTGCTAATAATTAATTAAGCTGCGGTTTTTCCTTTTTAGTATTTATTTAAGTGTCGACCATCACAACTTTTGCCTCTTGATATGTGGGTGGCCCCCCTACAGGACCTCGGTCCTTCTCGGGTCTTATCCTCCCTGTTGAACCTTACATGTCATATCAATTTATTATCAACTTTGTCATAATGTAAATGCCGAGGTCAATAAAAAATTGTTTGTTTGTTTGTTGTTTGTTTATGTCCTTGAGAGGTAGTAAAAAGGAAGTTTATACCAGTAAATATCAGTTGAACACTACTTCAATAGAAGTTCTGAAAGTAGGTTGTATCGTCTTTGTTAACCCGTTTTAGCCCAATGTTCGTTTTACGAACATAATGTTTTGATGACGTCGCATTGACTGGCGTCATTACTTTACTTTTCTTTTTATGAACTTTTATGTCAGTCATAAGTTTGATTTGTTGGATAATTCGCAGAAAATTGATGGCTTTAAAGTTTTGAACAGAGTTTTTCTATTGCAAAGCACTGCAAAATCAGTTATGTTCGTCGTCTCTTGTTTGCAAAGTTATAATTTCGGTCGGAAGTGTGATATAGAAGAAGCTGATGGGTATTTGACAAGTGCACATATGTAGCATATGCCATTTGCATAATTTACTCTAAGCAACTGAGCCTATGATTTTTTTATACAATGGGTCATATTCGTTTTACGAACATTGGTCCATGAGGGTTCTGATGATGGCAAGTTGTCAACTGTTGATTTACTCATACATTCTTCTAATCCTGGGCCAGGTGCATCAGCCAAATCATACATATATGCATATGTAGACACACTTGCACACACACACCTGCACACCCACACACACAATGCAATACAATACAACTGTAATTTGATTCGGGGCCGTTCACATTTTATATAACGCTCAAGGGGTAGGTGGGTGGGCTCCGGTTTTGTTAGCGTTATATTGTGTAGGGTGGGGGGTAGGTTGAAGGTTTTGTTATATAACAAACTTTTTTTCAGCTTATGCTATTTTGTCTGTTTGCCAGTCAATTGGAAATTCCATATACCACGGACCTTCATTGCTTAATCGAAGTTCACAATACGTTGTGAACCAAAACTAGCACCATTAGCTGCCACCTGGTGAATTGATTTGACGTTCTTAGTTATTATTTTATAAATTCATTTTTAACAACTTGCTGTTTACACGTTTAGCAATTTCATGTGCACAGCTCTAAACGCTCTAAAATTCAATTCTGTGTGCTTTGTTTTGATTCTGGTTTAAATTTAAATTAATTCACTTGAACTAATTATTTTGGTAGGTGTTATCATGATGTTTGATTTCATTTTCTATAATATGTGTAAATAGTTTAGGTTTGCTTAAATACCCAGTGAATGACCGCCGGCCGAAGACAAGACGTTTACTAGCGACAACGTACTTTCCAGCAAAGGCCGATCTAAGAGAGGAACGGCCTTTTACAGAGCTGCAAAGTGTGACCATAGAGGACAGATAAGACGGCAGATGACATGTGCGCGCTCTGTACATGAGGAATGCAGCAGCTTGTAGCAGATACGCTCACAGACAGGAAGCCAATGTAGAGAACGAAGAGCAGGCGTGATATGATCTCGGTAGGAGTCCAAGGCACAGTCGTGCAGCCTGATGCTGTATTCTAGTTAGCGGAAGCAGTGTGCATTCAAGGAGCCATAGAGTACTGAGTTGCAGTAGTAAAGTCGCGTCAGAATAAGGCATGCACACACCTGCACACACACACACCTGCACACACAAACACGCACACACAAACACGCACACACAAACACACACCTATACACGCACACCTACACACGCGCCTGCAGACACACACCTACAGTTACACACACTCGCACACTCATACACATACATACATACATACATATATATATATAGGTATATGCATGTGTGTGTGTGCATAGGTGTGAGTGTGCGTGTATAGGTGTGTGTGTTGGCGTGTGTAGATGTGTGTGCATAGGTGTGTGTGTAGGTGTGTATGTGTATTGGTTTGTGTGTGCATGAATAGGTGTGTGTTTGTGTGTGTGTATGTGTGTGCATGAATAGGTGTGTGAGTGTGTGTATGTGTGTGTAGGTGTGTATGGTGTGTGGGTGTGTTGTGCGGATGTAGGTGTGTGTATGTGTGTGTGTTAACTATGTTTGTGTGAAGCTGAACGCATTAGGCTTCATTCAAGACGATTTTGAACATGAAATATCCATTTATATTTCGGTTTTGTGCTACAATGTAATTTCCGACATGTTCAGTATTTCAGGTGTTGTCAGTAGCCTATTGGCCCAATGTTAGTAAAACAAACATATGATACTTTGCATAATCTATTTGACATAAGTGAAAAATAGTAATACATATGGTCAACTGTTGCCACCAAGGCCCAAATGATCAGCACATTTAATAAAAAAATGTCCTTGATAAAGTTGTAGTGCTTAATGGGTTAATGCTGCACAGTGAAGTGTACCTCTGAATAAACTCGTTCCTGTCGACACCGTACAAAACTCGTGATAATGCTTAGATAACATCTTGTTACACTTACTTCTATGACTTTTATCAATTTGTTTGTGTAGCCCGTTTCTCTGACAGAGCTGGAATGGCACTGGGGAGGTTCAAGCAGCTGCCAAAGGAACCGACCTACATGACAGTGGTAGCACTACAGACATTTTCTGGCCTGTGGAAGTTGAATGCAGAACTTGCTGCAGCTTTGACTGCTACATTGGATGCACTGCAGAAAGCATCCCCCATTAAGGTGATTTGTCATGTTGTTTTTAACCTGCCTTCTGAGTAGTTAGTATACTGCCGTTTCTAGCTCACCCTTTAGTGAGTGGAAGGACTAGTCACGTGGGTGGAGCACCTGCCAGGTGTTGTCAACCATTAGGTGGGCGTGGTTTATTTGTGTGTAAATATGTGTGCACGTATGTGTTCTTGTATGTGTGCGTATGCGTAGCAGCTTCTAAAATGTTCTCTATTGTTCGCGTCTACTCTCGGCGTACCTCCAGGGACCTCAACCTACTTCACACATTTAATTGCTTCCTTTCATCATGGGCGGCTATTGTTAGTTTCTCAGGTCAGCGTACCACCAGGGACCTCGTTAGCATATTTAAATGCTCCCTTTCATCATGGGCGACTATTAGCGTGTCAGGTCGGCATACACCCAGGGACCTCTTTAACATATTTAATTGCTTCTTTTCATCATTGACGACTATTGTTAGCGTCTCTGGTCGGCATACCCCCAGTGGCCTTTATCCCGTTCGCACCTACCAGCAAAGCACCTAAGACAGATGTTGACGCCCTCATTTGATCATAGAGACCGGAACGGTGTGTTAAAACAAGTAAGCACTTTAACTGGTGCAACTAAATAGCGCGGTCACAATAGAGCGTGTACATTAAAGGATTCTTTGAAGTTACCTGGGATGAATACATCAAAGCACGCTGGCATATACCAATCAAAACCTGCCAGTTTCTGTTGACAAGAGGCAAATGTGGAAAAAGGTCATCTAAGGTTTCCACTAACCTGAAGTCGCCTTAGCGTGTCGGAAACGTTGTCCGGCTAAGAAGTTTGAATATTTCATACTTAAATAAATAACTATGTGGGTAGCAACAGATTGTTAAATCTGCCTAAGGTAGTTAATTGAATTAATAGATAAATAAAATTGTTTTCATTGAACTGGTGCTGCTAGTTAATATAATAGTTATTTATTATACTTTGCAAATGTAATGCACATATGCATCTATGCATATATCCAAGGTCTTAAACTGGCGCGTCCTTGAACTAATATAAAGAACTGAACTTTGAATAGGGTAAAATTATCTGGATGGCCATTGAAACACTGATTTAAATGTTATATTTATCATAACTTTTGGATTAAATCAAATGGAATTGCCTTCAGTTAAATACCTAGAACTTTTTATAGGCTTTCAATGTCTGGGCAACGGTTCTGGCTCTCTCCTACCTGGGAGTAAAGTTTGGAGATAAGCGAGACGAATGGGAGATGGTGGAGATGAAAGCGAGGCAATGGCTGGCTTTTCAATATCGAGAAGGATTTTCGATCGATGATCTCCTGAAGAAAGCAAAGGATGTTGTCAATCAATTTTAGGACACATTCGGTGCTTAAGCTGTTATGGAATGCAACCATTGTTTTTAACATTTTTGCTTACCTAACAAAAAATACTACTTGTCAAACTAATAACTGCTTCATACTTTGCCTTGACGATTGCTTGTTCTTCATAAGAGTGTTATTATCCAGTGATATTGACATCATAGTTCCTGATAGCTTCATTTGTGTTATTTAAATAGAGAGACAGGAAGGAGACGTAGAAAGACACATTATGGAAGATTATGGGCAAGGGCACGACGACGGAAGCGAGGGAGTGACGAGAGACGGGACAGATAACTCGGAAGGAGGACGGTCCAGACGGACGACGGAAGCAAGCGAGGCAGGGGCGATAGGTGAAGAAATTAAGCAGACATCCGACAAGGGAAGAGAGGAAGGATATAAATATGGCACGCGGGCAATAGTGGGGAATTCGCCCAAGAAGGAGTCAATAGGCAAGGAGAGTGCGGAGTGCTACAGACGCATCTCTAAACGCATGAACTGAGGCCGGAATTGTTTTGACTGAGGGCGGATCGGGACATTGAATATTACATAAACCAGTTTGCTGTGAATATAAGTTTGCATTCTTAATATATCGTAACATCAAAAAGTCTTCGCTGATTCCGTGGCTAAACGAACATACACCTACCGAAGAGAAACACCAGCTACCCACCACGAGTTATCACCGCTCACCACCATTTACCTTTGGAAGAGACGATAGACAAAAATCATCTCTTCCAGTACAATGCGCATCTCGTTTTTAAAATGATGTGTATACATAGCAGCCTACTTTACATGAATTGGCTCAGGTGAGAGCTCTTTTGGTGTAGAACTTTGCAACTGGGGAGCTCCTTTCCCCAGAGGCCGCAATCTCGTTTGACAGGTGGAGGGACTCCCAATGAGGGGGTAGGAATTGTGGTGGAGGACACACATATAACGTGTCTCCTCTCTGTAAAAGGTAGGGGGACTTGTCCCCTAGACCCTCAGGATCGCCGCCCCTGCCTTTCCCAGAAATTAGATTAGATGAGCATGCCAGAATGAGCTTTTACGGTCATCATGACTCGTGACTACTATACATGTAGATGCAATAATGATCCAGAGACTCTGCTGAACTCGATACCATTTTCAGCTTGGGATTTCTAGTTTATTGTGCATTGTGTTGCTAACTGATATTGACATCATTTTAAATCTTAGTGACATTGCACATCATATTGGCTAGCGCTCGTTGATGTAAATGTACAATTGCTCGCACCTTACATGAGCCGTGTAAAAATTGTTGCCTCTCTCGAATGCGAACGTAATCTGAGAATTTTTATAATTGTGAGAAATACGTTGATCCTTCAAGGGCTGTGCAGTACAGTGTCCGATTTGTTGGGGGGAATCAGGGAGGTTGGACCCCATGCTCCTTTTTTAACCCCATGCTTCCATCCTTTGGCCGACCCCCGAAGTGATCGGCTTGACTCCCTCAAGTTTATTGCCACAGCGTAGTGTAGGACTGCAGCAGGTGGCATCCACCGCTCGTCCGTTTCAATGAATGCTAAGTCATTTAGGGTGCAAGGCCTGAGATCAAAATCTGTTTCATAAGCCAGCAACAGAAAATGCTATTTTTTGCAGAGGTTCATGACAGTGCAAAGAATCAAGCAAACATGTAGTAAAATCGCCCAATGAGGCGGGCAGCAGAGCGAAGAACCCGGTCCGTTAGCACTTGGGGCAGGCCAACCAGGACAGAGCAGCAATGGTCAAGTAGGCTGGTGACAAAGAAGGCATGGACTAGGATAGCAGCAGCGTCATGGACAGAGAACGAGAAACAGTATGATATGGAATGAAAAGCTAAGTTCTTGGTCTAGAATAATAGAATAATTCCTAAGTCTTAGATAAAGTCACGAAAGGCAAGATGAGGAAAATTTTATTGCCACAGCGTAGTGTAGGACTGCAGCAGGTGGCATCCACCGCTCGTCCGTTTCAATGAATGCTAAGTCATTTAGGGTGCAAGGCCTGAGATCAAAATCTGTTTCATAAGCCAGCAACAGAAAATGCTATTTTTTGCAGAGGTTCATGACAGTGCAAAGAATCAAGCAAACATGTAGTAAAATCGCCCAATGAGGCGGGCAGCAGAGCGAAGAACCCGGTCCGTTAGAGATTCAACCCTGTCATGGGACAGAGAACGAGAAACAGTATGATATGGAATGAAAAGCTAAGTTCTTGGTCTAGAATAATAGAATAATCCTAAGTCTTAGATAAAGTCACGAAAGGCAAGATGAGGAAAATTTTCAGCCATTAGGCACCAGTCAAAACTTGCGGACTAAGACGGTCTCCGTAGATTGGTTCTTTCGAAACCCAGATTGATAGAAGGGTAGCAAATCATGAAACAAATATACAATCAACTGATTAGTAATAATGCGTTCAAGAATCTTTGAATCTCTCTCTCTCTCTCTCTCTCTCTCTCTCTCTCTCTCTCTCTCTCTCTCTCTCTCTCTCTCTCTCTCTCTCTCTCTCTCTCTCTCTCTCTCTCTCTCTCTCTCTCTCTCTCTCTCTCTCTCTCTCTCTCTCTCTCTCTCTCTCTCTCTCTCTCCTCTCCTCTCTCTCTCTCTCTCTCTCTCTCTCTCTCTCCATCTCTCTCTCTCCTCTCTCTCTCTCTCTCTCTGTTTGTGTATGTAAGCGTGTGTGTGTGTGTGTGTGTGTGTATGTGCGCGAGCGTGTGCAAGCGCGCGCGTGTGTGAATCAACCTGATAATTTTGGAAAACACTCAGATGAATTGTATCCTCTGCGAGTTGTTTGCAATGCGAGGAACAAATCGCGAATAAAAAATAATACACTGCGGCTTGATAAATTTTTAGTATTAATATGGATTTCCAACCACCCTGGTTCTTTTTTGACAAATCGGACCCTGTGCAGTAGGCCTAAAGCCGTCAGAATTCACGACCGTTTTCTTAGTTATGGGACCCATACTTTGCATTGATCCCCTTATAGATTAAATTGCTTCTGATGCGATTGACTTGAAGTTTGATGGAGTGAATAGGCTTAATTAGACCTCTGCGTTACAGATATCTGCGCCATTTTACGTCCAATTTCCCACGAGGTTTAACGCGTTGAGCGGATATGCATTTTCTTACTACAATCAAATCTTTACAAGTTTGAAGATTACTAGGCCTATCAGGATCTGAGCTAGGTCATAATAGGCCTATCGCCACCGATGTGTCCAGTTTTAGGCTTATTGTTCAGTGTCGCTTGGATGAAATACGGACGACTAAGAGTAGCCTAATCTCCAAAAGCTAAGGCGCCACTCGAAAGCCAGGCACAATTAGCACCAGCTTATTCACGAGCACGACGTCAGATCATAGTACAAAGAGTAGTCCGAAGGTGGCCAGCGTTTGACGAGCTCGTGGATTTCAATTTTGTTAAGCCTATCGTCGTGCTAACCTAGGTCATCTAATGCACAGAAATTTTTCCTGTCGTAGCCTATTTGAACCGTTGGTTGAATTGGCTTTTTACCCATCCGTGTCTTATGCACTAAATATGCAAGTCGTTCTAGCCTTCTTGGGTATTGGAGCTATATCGAGTTTGTATTAGGCGTACAGGTAGGCATTGTAGACCTAGGCTATCTTAATTGTGAACCTAACGAAGTAATGTGGTTATAACGTGCGAGGCTGTCGAACAGACGGTCGGTTCAAACCCTCGGGAGGGCAGAAATTAATTTTGTTCCTGGAATCCACTCCACCTGCTCTACCCAGCCAACTCATCTTTTACAAGTAGGTCTAGTAGGCTAGTCCTACACCGTCGATTAGAAAATGGTGACGAAGGAGAGGACTCATGCAGGACTGGGACTCGTTCACATATGCCGAAACCAAGATAATGAAGCCGTTGATGGACGCTGATATATATATATATATATATATATATATATATATATATATAGGGTGGGTCATTAAAAAGTAAACCCCTCGATATTTCGGCCAGTAGTAGGAATTACTAAATGAAATTTTTAACAGGCGCCAAGCTAATTCATATATACATATAATTGCTAAAATTTACTGAAATATTTCAAATAGAACAAAAATTATATCGCTTTTAATGAGCGCGACCATGTTTTAGATGGTTAGAAAACATTCAACGCAGCAAAAGTTACAAACACGATTTCATGAGGTCACATCTCAGGTAATTGCTATAAATCATCATATTGCTTCGCATCCTGGGTATAATGTGTCTATCACCAGTAGTCACACATATTCTGAGTCTATATGGCAAGTTTTGATGACCTTGTTGGGGGCCATTGCATCGGTGATAATTTGCCCAGGGACACGACGAAAAGCGATGAGATTCAGATCTTCTTCGGCAATTCTTCTAACTGATGTTCAACTCTGCAGAAATTCGCCGATTAGGCCTACTGAGATGATTTATGATGTGGCCCCTCTGTGAGTAAATAAGTTCGTCAACATGCTCGATATTTGTTCGGATGCCGATAGATTTCTGCCTTACGCTGCCCTTACGACGTTCGACAGCCCACCCCCTATCATCAACGCGTCCGCATAAAAATTTATTATTATAAGTGCTCAGCTCCAGTAATTTCAGAGTGAGCTTTGAATTCAGCTTTGGCTCCAAGATCATGCGCATGATTCATGAAGTGTATGTAGGCCTTTACGCATTTTATCTGTCATGGACATCTTGCCCATATTTAGGCTTACTTTGTGGCAAATGTTGTCATCGCAAAACTTTTTATTCACCAATTTAACCGGCTGCTTGCTAG